>OU565275.1:2400000-3600000 GCA_913789895.3 Seladonia tumulorum | reverse complement strand
CACCATAAATTCAGCAACGGCGCGTATCAATGTGATACGTTCATCCTCGGTGTTATGTTCGCTAGGTATGTCAGCATCAGGATCAAATCTCCTTACCAGCCAAATAAGAATTTCCGCTACCAGTCCAAAATTTGGTAAGCGAAAATTACCCACCGATATCAGCCTCGGATAACCGAGGACACGCATCATTTCCGTGAAGTCTACAAAGAAATGAATTTCACTATAGATTTTTACTACATTAATTCTTAAAGATTCTCAATGAAACCTGTGATTCACATACTTCTTAGATCGCGGAATGACATTGTCGGGAAGAAAAAGAATTGCTACTGAACAAGTCTACTACCCGTCAATAGTGGTTAGTGTTTTCATTCAGGCACAACGCGCGTTACCAAGGAAACGTACTTATATCGTCTAAGTCTAAGTATACACATAAATAATTTGGGTGCCCAGATATCTGGTTACCCACACAAGGATTAATATACGCATTCTATTATATTTCTTGTTTAAACTCCTTTATTCCAACAGTGTTATTTTATATACAGTGTATGATGCAATGATAGAGAAAAATTAAAAATCTACATCATTGGAGTTTCGATTTCTCTTAGTTTCTGATTTTTTTCGTTTTTCATGAAGTCGTCGTCTAGCTGCAGCCAAGAACTGTTTTCGTTTCATTTCTGCAGTCTCAGGAGATACCTCTGCAGGAACTTTTATAGCTTCCCTAATCATTGTTCTTAACTTTTCTAAAGCATCAGCTAGATTTAATTGCTGAGATCTTGTTAATTCCGATTTGATGATGAGGTAACCATCCTTGGACAACTTGGTTGTGTACTGCAATAAAAATTACTTTCACACATAATTACATACTCTAACAGTAGGTACTCGCTCATTGCACAAGAATAAACTAGAATTTCAGGCAGGATCCAAGATTTTTGCAATGAAGAAGGTATCCAATCAATCACAGAAAAAACTTGTACTACTTCTATTCTAAGTAACAAACCTTTTCTACTAATTTTTCTTTAACTTCTTCCGACAACCATTTAGCATTTTGCACTTGGAATCTAATGTCTACTTTACTATTTGTGGTATTAACATGCTGTCCCCCAGCACCACTGCTACGGCTGTATGTTATTTGAAGCTGTTCGATAGGTATGTAACCACTGAATTTTGCATTTGGATTTTCAGGAATCTGGAATAGCGTAACACTGTAAACATTCTATATCATGTCATATACTATTGTTCTAAATATAAAACATTATAGGAAATAGTAATAATATATGATGCAATTGTGAGAAAAATTACTTGTTTCTTATTTAACATTTAAAATGATACAATAATAAATAAACTTACAAAAGCTGGTGTGTACAAGTTTAGGTTACTTGTAGGATATATCTTCTCTAGAGAAAACGCACTTTTATACGTAAGTGCTCTCCCGAGAATCGAAAAATTATGTGTCAAACCACCCTGAAAAATCCTAAAACATTGTCTACCGACAATATTCATTTTGTCTGTTGTTAAATTTCATAAACACCGTAGTGTGTAACCACAGACAATTTATACGATAGATCGAATATAGCCTGCCTGGAACAGAACCTGCATCATCTTTTTAGCCTGGATTTAGTCCAATCACCGACGAGGTATCGTCGGTGGTCCAATGTCCCATCACGGATGTGAAGTGCTTCCATAGTGTTCCATACTTCTATGCTTCTATTATGATAGGCAACATTGTAAATTCATAATATTTTGAGTTAACCTCTTGAGATGTAATGTTCGATATAAAAATGAAATTCTTACTGTTACTGTAATAAAACTAAAGTGAAAAATGGACCACGAAGAAGAATTTCTTAACACATTCTTTAATCATGTTGCTCAATTATGTATTGATAAAGCAAAGGAATTAGTTGTAAGGGAATACTTAAAAATCATATTTATTCTTTAACTACTTTGTTAACTCTTTATTAATGGTATATTTGTTCAGGAAAAAGAACGTGGATCATCTCGTCAAACACAGTTAGGTCCATGGGGAATGTTACTTATGCATTTACCACAAATAGCAGTAGCAGAACATTCATACGCAGACTTGGGTTTTCTTCATACTAAAAATAAAGGATTTTTAAGGAAAGATGTAAATACGATACATTGCTATTATAATAAACATATAATTATTTGCTGTATTGTTAGATTTATTTAATGTTTATTTTTTATTCACATAGAATTCATTGAAAACAGTGTATGAATCTCTAAAATCGGATCTTAAAAGGGTAGAAGAAATGACCAGGGGAACTAATCCTATTGGAGCAACAGTCGCTGAAGTTTCTAATCAACTGTGTCAATATATTACAGCCAAAATACAATTAATAGATTTGTTAGTATATATTTATTTAATTCAATGTTATAGATTTTACTTAAATGTTTTAGTGTCACTCAGCGCAATCATGCTGTTGAGATTTCATGTTGAAAAATGCCATGGCTGATGGTTGCAATGCTCAATTACAAAATTAGAAGAATGGTTTAGAAAACAGTGCAATCCTGCGGCTTGGTATTTATCAACAGAAACAGAACAGTGCAATCGTGCTGCTTAGCACCATTTGACATGGCTTTTGAAATGATCCCTGGTATTAAAACTATTAATATCATTGCATTACAGCTATGAGAAAATGTACCATATGAGTATAAGCAGTAAAGTCATGAAATATCAAGAATTATTACAGTGCATCGAAGGAATAGTAGAAAGTCATTCGATGTCCTGTTCACATTTAGCTTTAACTGGAGTTAAGGCCAGTTTAACGTAAGCAGTTTTTCTCTTTTCATTTATTGTCACATAATTTTCACCACTAGTGTAAAAACAGTGTTACTATTGCATTCATACATTTTTAAAAATTTTATTTTGATTAGTTTAGAATGTGAAATATTAGTACAATTAACGAAAGCACAAGTTGAACTTCAACATTGGAGGTTTTTATCGACATTGATGTCTCTGTATGGTGCGCAAACACGAATGTCAGCTTGGGAAAGAACTTTACAAAGTAAAGAGGTCAGTAGTACATGTAGAAATTCAGAAGGAAAGCAATAACGTGTTTTTGAAATGTAATGTTTTTAGTCATGGAAGTTGGGTTTCGGTGCAACTTTTCTAAAAGCAAATCAACAGCCTGCATTGTACCAATGGCTAGTTAAACTACGTAGTAGCATATTAGCTAAGTGTTCTTTATATTTTCATACTACCCTGAGTCAGCAAGCTAGTCCAGGTGAAATGAAAAGTATTATGAGCAAACAAAATATGGATTATTATCACAAGTAATATATTTCAATATATATAATAACTGATGATACTTGTTGAAAATATCGTTAGGTAAGAACTAATTTAATTTAATTTTAGAATACAGAGTTTTCAACGGAAACATGACGTTTTAGCAGTTCTTATAATATTTGATTCTAGAGGAGTTGATGATTCAGGGCCAGGTTACAGACATCCTTGCAGAGAGCCAAATACTTCTGAAAATTTTCCTATTGTTCTGAGTTGCCCTAGTGTAAGTTTAAATATATTATAAATTATTGCAGAATGTAGAAATGAAAGGTTGATGTTGATTCTTATATGTTGGTTTAACTATTGAAAGTAGCATATACATTTGGAAGCAAAATTAAGTGAACATCCTTTAAAAGTTAATAATTTAAAAATTGGACTAAACGACGAGTTTTTTTTTAATATTTTAGAAGGATTCGTTCTCTAAATAATGTTTAAAATTTTTCTAAATTATCTATAATTATGCTATTGTTATATAAAAGTATGTCATATACATGTATTATTGTATGTATTTCAGACTTTCGCACAGCAATCATTAATTCATTTGGATAACATACAAAAACGAATCAAAGAACGGCAGACAGAACTTCAAACTATGGACAAAATTGTTTATTGTAAAAATGTAAAAGTACGTTTTAAAATTCTTGGTGGTAAACTGTGTGTAAATAGTATAATATATATTTTTTACAGGACCCGTGTGTATATGCTGCGTATAATACTGATCCTAGAATGACACTCGTCACTGTATTTGAAAGTGGTAAGCAAAGAGATAAAGAATCTCAGGTAACATCGTTTATGACAGATTTGTGTATGCAAATTCGATGTAACAAAATATATGAATCGCTGAAGCTATCAAAATAAGATGTCCCAAAAGTAAACGTGTAATTCCTCAAATATTGCCCAGTGGATTAGTTCTATGCCCCGGCTGTTGGTTGATCTTTCCGTATACAGAGACGCTGCAACAGCTGTAGGCATACTTTTATTCTGTACCGCATTTGTGTTAATTAATGAACTTACCAACGATTGAAATATTTAACGTTGATATGTACACAAATCTATAGCAGGCTTGACATGTAAGGCGGAGCGTAAAAATGACCTATTTCCATTGTTTATGATCTGTCGTATAAGGGTTAAAAATAGATACGTATAAATAATGTTTGTACTGTCATTTATTAGTATATTGATGGATTTATTATCTATTTCAAAATTAAATCCTTAATTTTTATTCATCATCCGAATAGTGTGACATGAAATCTTCTATATAATAAAAATCAAATGCTGTTCGTTGGTCACGACATCACGTGAGAACGGCTGGACCGATTTGGCTAATTTTTTTTCTAAATGTTCGTTGTAGTGCGAATTAGGTTTTTACACAGAAAGTTTGGAAAAGTTGGCCGGAAATTGGAAAATTCGGGACAAAATGGGACTACCCACACCGCGACCGCTATACAAGATACAAGATACATGATAAAAGATACTAGATAAAAGATAAATGTATGATATTGTGTAGTGCTTCAACTTTTTTGCATGTTACAGATCCTAATAAAATTTGGAAGAATTAATATATTAACGTAAAAATTCATTTTAAAACTTGGACAAATAATTCCGTCACCCACATATGGGTGACATGGCAGTCAATGTGTTAAAACAGTATGTGTAGAAGTCGATGTTTGAAAAAGAAATTTCTCAGTGTACTGGTACCGCGATATATTTGTTATTGTTGTATTCGTTCGTTGTATTTATTCATCCACAAATGATTCTTACCGCTCTCGACATAAGGTACCGTGAGAAATTCGGCAAGAATCATTTGCTCCGGAAAATCTGAAAATAGCGCCAATTCGTGCAGCGGCGAAACGCTGAAACTACTAGCCAATTTGTTTCGCTAATTTCCCGCTAGATGGCGCTACATGACAGTGGAGCTGAAAATCTGAAAATAGCGCCATTCCGTGCAGCGGCAAAACGCTCAAACTTCTAGCCAATTTGATTCAACAATCGCCCGCTAGATGGCGCAGCACGACAGTGGCGCTGAAAATAGCGCCAATTCGTGCAGCGGCGAAACGCTGAAACTTCTAGCCAATTTGTTTCCCCTATCCACCGTTAGATGGAGACACTGGTTAATTATAAAAATGATTAAAATAATTACAAGTCAAGACACAAATGACGCTTGCCGTACTGGTCGTAAGGTACAATGTAAAATTCGGCACGAATCATTGGCTACTGAAAATCTGAAAATAGCGCCAGCGCACGTAGTGTCAAAACGCTCAAGCTTGTACTTAAATAAAAATATTTCCATGTTTATTGATTATGTACATACATATATACAACAGGAATCTATATGGTATACATAAGACGTTTTGTGCGCTCAGTAAGTTATAAAAATAAGATTTTGTATATTTGGAAAAATGCGTAGAGGCACTAGACCATTAACCTTATTGCAATGAAATAAGATCTTTATATTTTTTCAAAGTGTTAATCAAAACTTTTATAAAGACATAATTGCTCTTTTGACTGCCTTTTCTTTATTTTTCTTAGCCTTCTTCCTATTTTTACTGCTTTTAGTTGCATCTTTAAAAAGTTGAATTCCTTCCTTTTCTTCTATAATTCGTTGAATGTGTAACATTCCATGTAAATTAAATCCAATCATATCCTAAAAGAATCAATGTTAAACAATTTTCTCTATACATTATAGAATTTCATAGCTATAATTTGTATAAAAATATTTTCTTACTCTCAGGTGAGAAACTTTTTTAATAGCTAATGTTTTTACAGTCTCTAGTGTATGTAGAAGTTCCGGATTCGATATAATTGGACCATGATGTGTTTCTACTAAACACAATGCCAATCTTGCTATTAATTCTGTGCGATGATCAGATTGTAACAGCTTGGGTAGCATTTTAAGAATGTTACATGCAGCTGAATACGGTAACAATAGCAATGTTTCTTCTAAATCGCTGAAAATTATGATAAATTATATAATACCGTTTATTTGTCTTACAGATACAGTGACTAACAAAAGTAAGTGAACACAGTGATTGCACAGTGATAAATGAATGGAGAAGAAAGTTTTGTTGATATTTAAATATATTCAGTGATACGACGCACTTGTTTACTACCGCTATTCAGTCTCACTCTACTACATAAAAAAAAAATTCCTTTTTCATTCATTTATAATAGTACTTTTTTCAATGCGAGCACCGTGTTTACTTCTATTATACACTATATCTGTGTCAGAGACACGTAGCAAAATCATTATTTAACAAATGACAATTTATTTCATAAATATTGCGTTAATATTGTTCCTACCTTGCCCTGATACGTTTAACTGTTTCCAATAAGTAATCTTCTATGGTTGTACAATTGTAAGCTTGCATTTGTAAAGGAATAGCGAGTGTTGTATCTGTTTCTGTTACTTTTGATAATTGTTCACTATACGTATTAGATATTTCCAAACATTCCAATATTAATTCAGCCTAAACATTTATATTTATAATTTGCACATAACACAATAATGTTATTTGATTTGCGATGCGATTTACTAATATTTACCCCTTTCTCGCTGGAAACAGTTTTTCTAGAAGGAAGTGACTGTTCTTTCCGTCCTGGAACAACAGTAGTTTCACCAGTAACTAACTCATTTTCTTGACGTTCCCTCTCTTCTTCCTCTTCATCTTGCAGAACTAAAGGCTCTAACGTTCGCTCATACATTCTGACGACTTTATCAGAGCCACATGATACAACGTAAATACCATTTGGTGAAATAGCACAACTCCATGCTTCTCCTGCATGTCCCTAGATAAATTTTTATATTAAAGTTTTATACAATTTTTAGGCATAATTATTATTTATTTGATATATTATAGTCTTGATAGATTTGTCCATCTTTTTCAATAAGTTACCTGTAATGTAACAATTTTTTGAAAAATATCAGCATCCCACTCTTTCACTTTTCCATCTTTTCCACAAGTAAAAATATAGTGTGTTCCAGGAACAAAGGATAATCCTGTTACAGAATCATCATGAGCGAATAATGATTTATGGCAATCTCCGTAGTCTAAACCCCAAATTTTAATATTCCTGTCAGCAGAGCCAGTAGCAATAAGTGTTGAGTCACTGGATATATCCATACACAAGACTGGCAATTTATGTCCATAAAGTGAAATGAAAAACTAAAAGAAAATTATACATTGTTCTCTTCTTCTTTTTTTTGCCTTTCTCATACAACACAGTTATTAAAGATATGTTATATATACGTATATTTTATGAAGAATTACCTTAAATGTGTCAAGAAAGAAAATTTTTACTGTAGAATCAAGTAATGCGACAGCAACGAATTGATTATTAGGACTTATTCTTACACATAATACACTATCTTCTAGTTTTAAAGTTCTTGTATGCAAAACGGATAATACTTTTGCTTTTACTTCACTGTCAGTATCTTTAAAAGTTTGTGCAAAATCCCAAAATTTCACTGTTTGATCTCCTCCGCCACTTGCTACTCCTCTCTATATAAATGTAAAAAGCAATTATGAGTTTATATAATTTCAAAATTAGTCTAAAATAAAATACATATAGAAATGGAATTAGAAAATATAATTTTTTAAATTACCCTATTAGGAAATAGAGTAACGCTCCAAAGTTCTTTAGAATGTGCAGGTACTTCTTCTAATATTTCACCTGACACAATATCCACAATTAACATTTTACCGTTCTTTAAACCAACTATTAAGTGTCTGTCACCTGGTATAAACGTCGCTGTTAAAGCGTAACCGCATTCTACGGTACGTATACATGCTAAAGTTGGTCTAAAATAAAAAAATATATGAAGTAGCATTAATAGTTTATTCGAGCAGTACTGAGAACACACTCTTTTGTAATACTTTCATACCTATTCCATAACTTTATAGAATCTCCACTTGCTGTTGCAAAAGCTAAATTATCAGAACTAAAGCAAACTGCACGGACATCCGATCGGTGACCTTGTTTTGTTACAAGTCTTAACAGTTTTGTTTCAGCACCTTTTTCATTTGTGAATGTAGAATGTAGTTCAAGAGAATTATTACTTAATCCAATACATATCTGCAAACATGATGACAAAGTTAGTTCCTATTGTGTATGTTTAAATAAATTTTAGAAAGTAGGTCAATTTTTCCATCATCACTTACCCTGAGTTCGCCTCCTCTACCCATTACCATACTTAGTCCTTTAGGTTTAGCAGACACTTCAATTGCAGGTAAGCGTATAATTTCATCTTTTATTGTTGGTACTCCCGATAAATTTGCCTCTGTAGTATTTCCACTTCTATTTGTAATATCAACATGTATTAAAATTTTCAGTTACTTATAAAATATCTAGATGTATTGATAATCTTAGTAGTGTAATAAAAGTGTATTAAATGAATATTTTTACATACTTGGCCATCTTATTTTTTTCTCTTTTTAATCGTTTAACTACATTTTCTTTTACTTTGGTATCAGGTAATAATTGAAATAATTCTACAGTATTATCTACACCATGACAGCCAACAACAGTTTGTGTTGAATCTACTTCGAGGCATACAACTCTTCCACGACCGCTTCTCAAAATATTACCAGTCTTTTCACATTTTAAGGGATATTTCTATTAAAATGGAACATGTATATTAAATGAAAGAAACATAAGTGCATGAAAGATCGAAAGGAATATTGCTTAGCAAATATTTACCAGATCGCTAACTTCAACATCATCTGTAATGGTTAAATCTTGTAAATTAGTTTCAAAGTCTACAGATGTAGCTTCAGTAAAATGTATTTTCCATATTTGTAATTCATTGTCATTGCAACCAGTAATTAGATACTGATCATTTTTTGCTAATACCAAAGACCAAACCTAGATTAATAAAATTACTAGTATTAATAGTAGTATTGACAGCAAGGTCAGAGTAACCTAAATGACGTATATCTACTACTTACCTCTGATCTATGATTAACAAGAGTCCTAAAGTTATGTTCTGTATCTAAATCCCAAAACTTTACGAAAGTATCTTGAGAGGCACTAATGATAATGTTGTGATCTTTCATAAATACTAATTTGGTTATTACATGTTTATGTCCACTTAAGCGACATATTCCTGTTTCTGCTACTACATCCCATACGATAATATCTGTATCCTAGAAAAAGAAAAATGAACACTTTAGAACTAAAACTATTGCATGGAATAAATTAAAATTGATACCAAAGATATCTTACATTTGAACCGGAAGCTAATCTATGCCCTTGTTTATCATATGCCAGAGTAGTAATCCCAGATCGATGACCAACAAATATACTTATATTTTCACCTGATCTTAAATCAAATGTCTTTATAGTACCATCTGCATAGCCTACAGCTATATGGCGTTGATTTGGAGATGCAGCTAAATGTGTAACATTTACTTTTTCTCCTGATAATACTTGGGCCTGAAATAATTAAAAATAATAACGTAAATATTTTTGTAATAGAATGAAATAAATAGTTATCATTTTACCTTCTCTCCCAAACGTAAATCCCATATGAAGACATGTTCACATGCTCCAACTGCTACAAATCTACCTTCCTGCCCTTCTAATGTTACAAAAACAACATTACAAGCAGGATTAACTATTATATTTAAATTTCCGGCTGGGACATATCTTAAATATTGTTTCGTTAAACCCATATTTTACTCATCAAATGAATTTTATGTCACCAAGAAAGAATTTTACTTTTATGTATCAAATTTTACGATTCTGTGGTTTTTATATTACATACGTTTTATTCATATTAAACATTTACTAAACGTATAATTCATATTTACTGCATGGATGCTTAGTTATTTAGAATGTTTAATTCATAATTTAGGTTAGATGCGCGCATGGACTTCTGTTGCAGCAGATATTTTCCATAGACCCCATACATTGGAAGACTTGAACCGCGATGTATTATATCGTGACTTGAACGGATCTGAAGCAAGGAGTATGTAGGAATAACAAGAAGCGGCATTCCGGGCGGTAACTTTGAAGTCGATCGGTGGTCTGTCAAAATAAGTAAACTACTTCAATAAAATAATCAATAATAACTCATATATAAATTTTAATATACTGCAATATGTATTATAAAGTATTTATACCTATTCTTTGTCTGAAGCTTGTTTTTCGAAAATCAGTTTCCAGCGCGCATGCGTCAAAACTTTGTACATCCAGTAAACTATACAAACATAATTTGTATACCGTGAATATAGCTTCAGGTCTACTTGTATGAATTTGCGGCGGCCTGCGCAAGAATGCAAGTCAAAGTACAGGTGATTTAAAGTTTCGTGTAAGTATTTTATCCGTCAATAATTACATATATAAAAATTAAAAAACACAAATAATATCAACTTTTTCTACGAAAAACGGATATCTTAAAATTAAGAATCACAAACAGCATTTTATAATATTTCTATTTTGCTATTCAAAGTTCTCGAAACTTATATAGTATACAAAATGTGATTTAAATGTGTTAGATCATTTAGTGTATGAGGCGTAATTTTTTGAGTAATATCGAGTTCATGAAATCGTTTATATTTGTTGAACACCGTTTCCTACTGTATTACGTTTCAAATAGCGCCGCACCTTCGAACGATTCCAATTTCTACAATCTTTTCATACTTTTTTCTTTAATAGGTCAGAGTAAGAGAGAAATATCATAAACAAGTGACAACACCAATCTGCGGACATAGTGAGTATCTAATATGTATTATATGTATATTTATAATTTCCAAAATATAAATCCTTCAACTCTGTAAACATGTTCACACTCAATTATCTTGAAAGAAGGATAATTAGTATAATAATCAAACGCTTGTTTCTACAAAATTGAAAGTCGTTGGCTCGACCCAGCTTTGGTAAGGGTGTCCCAAAAATGTATTTCTTTGAAAATGGTGATTCCTAAGGTCATTTAAAGTAATTTTTTCCTTTGCGAAAATGTTTTCCGTGGCTTTGTTAAGGAATTATTAACGACAAACACGAACCAATCAGGGCGCGGCTATAGTGGACGGATTCCGGCTTGGCCAATACCAACGCCATGCTCAGCGGAATAATAACTCGTTAACAAAGCCGCGAAGAACATTTTCGCAAAGGAAAAAGTTACTTCAAATGAGCACAGGAATCACCCCTTTCAAGGAAGTACAACATTTTTGGGACAACCTGTATAATTAATAGATACAACAATAAACAATAACATAATTTCGAGCCGCATAAAACTTACTAGGGATTGTATAACAATTAAATATTTAAAAAACTAATGATTAACTGCGCAAAAAGTTTTTTTAGTAGCAATGTCTGATTTATACAAAAATTATATTTTTTTGCATATTATATAGTAACAGTTTACTTAAATGATAATAAAGTAGGATATAGAAATAGGAGGGTTAACATATTTTATAGTTATATGACAATATGATTTTTGTATTATTTAATATAAAGGAACTGTAGAAAAAATTACATTATAATATACATATATGTGTTTCAAGAGACAGTCAAATCTTCATTGGAATCAATCACTGTGCTTGGGCTGCACATACGTATAAATTCCTTGACTCACGTTATAAATTACTTTTGTAAAACAGTGAACAAAAAGGCACTGTTAAAAATTATTTTTCCATCTCTCAAACGCATAATTTTAATTTTTACAATATTAACACTTCAACAATCTTCTCTCATTCACATTAAATAATATAATAACATGACAATAACTTCGTTATGGTTTGTACATTTTTTTTTTATATGTCGAAAGCTTCACATATTTTAGATTTCCACATGAAATTTAACAGCATTGAACATTTTAAGGTGTATATTATTCACTAATTACGAAATTCTCTATGCTATTAATAAATACTCTAAATAACAGGTTTTTACATTTTTGCTAATGTATGAAATCATAACCGTATTTACTGTAGAAGTATATAAATATTACAAATTAAATATGTTGTGTAATAACTATTCCATTTACACCATTAACTTGGTACAAGTCTATGCTTTTAACAGTGTATCGATCTCTGGTATCTTTTTTTTTATGTTTTACCACAGTATTTTACGCATAAATATCATACTATATGAAAAGCATATATAAAACACATAGTTTTCTATACAGTAGCAGTTCAATAATTCTGCATGGTATGTGAAAGTTTAAAAACTTTATGTACAGTACTAAAAATGTATTAGACAATCTTTATGTATCATTCTCTGATTGAGGCTTGACAATTTGTTCTCCAACTTGGACTGGTTGGGCTAATGAGTTTTGAAACCACATCATCCAGTTGCTTAAATAATGACCTCCTAATTGATTATCAGGATTCTCCTTTATCTGCACATTGTTTAGTTCTTCAAAATTGCGAATGGTTTGAAGTTCAGTGAAATTGTTATTGATTGAATGACCTCCATGCATTCTTACCTCCCTTTTTCTAAAAGCATCTTTTACTAACCTTTGTCTGCGTTCCTCTTCTGTTTCAATAGCAGATCTAGTAAATCTCATTTCTCTAACTCTTAAAGCATCTCTCTTTAATCTTTCTTTTCTTTCTTCTTGCGTTTCTTTAGCATACTGATTTAATCGTGCTTCTCGCCGCTTTGCGGATTCCCTGTTTAGTCTTTCCCTTCGTTGTTCAGGTGTTTCGGTAGCATATAACGAAAGCCTTTTCATTCTTCTTCTTTCTGCTTCTCGATCTAGCCGTTTCCTTCTATCTTCTGGCGTTTCATTATACATTCTGTATTCCCTTTTTCTCGCTGCCTCTGCATCTAATCTTTTCCTTCTTTGCTCTGGTGTTTCATAATACATTCTCATTTCCCTTCTTTTTGCTGCTTCTTTCGCTAATCTCTGCAGACGTTCCTCTTCGCTTTCTTGTTCATATAACTTCTTTCTCTTCTCTCTCATGCACTCCGCTTTTCTGCGTAGTTTCTCCTTATACTCTTGTAGGGATCTTATTTTTAATTGCTTTTTACATCTTCCAGATTTACTTTCCTTGGTTTTCAAATTATTATCAGTTTCTGATGTTTCTTCTTCTTCCTGTTCTGTTAACGGTGTTATCGTAGCTTCAATCACAGTAGAAATTTCTACTTGCTCTTTATTATTTTTGGAAACATTTGAACGATCATTTTCATTTTCCACGTTGCATAGCCATCCTGTAGTGTAAACTGTTTCATGATCTATTTCATCTTCTTTTTTTATATTTAAGTTTAGTCCCAGTAGTTCACTTGCTATAGTAATCGTTGAGATACTGTAATTAGCTGTCTGTATTTGTTCATTCTGATCAATGAAAACCTCGGCGATCTCATTCGTTGGCTTTTGTATTTCAATATTTACGTTTTCATAGTCTAAATTCTGTAAATATGTTGATTCATTCAAAATTCCATTAATGTGACAATTCTCATTCTGTTCTGCAGGAGTTAATGTAGAGCTTAGATTATTTAAGCTGTTTGTAATTTGAGAGTAATCTTTAGTAGTTACACTTGATTCTTTCTGGCTACTAATCGTGTTATATGCTTTACTTTCTTTGATTTCAATAGCACAAAAATGTTGGGCTGCATTAATTATTTCAACATCATTGAAATCTGTCTCACGTTCGTTACTCTCCTGTTTAATATATACTGGAATAAAGTCTATGGAACAATCTCTTATTTGTACACTGGTTTCACTTAATTCCATGACCTTATGATCCAGCCAACAGCAGTAAATACTAGAATGATTATAAAATTACATAGATTTCAATTACAAATTTATCATTAGTAACTAAGGTTTTAAAATTGAATAGTTTTAGAATTTACATAGCTGATAGCAGAAAAATAGTGATGATATAAGCTACGCAGTAGAACAAACAATAATACATTTCAAATATCAAACTGAAAATATAAGGACTTGATCTTCATACGGTAGTTTAAATTAGTAAAAGTATAAAACTATACGTTTCGACGTATGAAATTGTATTCTTCGCCTGTTAGCCCTATGTTTATTCTATAAAATGTAGAAATTAAGTTAACATAACAAAAATATGGAATTGAAGAATAATAAATCTAAAAATGTCTGATCATCCAATATACTTAACATTAAACACAAGTTTAGATAAGATTGCTTCATATGCTTGTTAATTAAGTATCAATTACTCTTTCATGCATTCTTTTTTTCAAACGACTTGATCCATCGATTAAAGTCACTTGCAATTATGACACGGATTTATGTAGAAATCCACTATTCTGTACTATCAAATATGTAATATTACTCTATGAATTATAGTCTCTGAATGAATAGAAAAGATTGTAAACGTTAAACAAAGATAGGCATTACGAGATAAGGTAAATATAAAAATGTACATTTCTCGATTTTAAACTCGAGGTAGGTTTATTGTTGTATGTAGAGGTGAAATAATTTAGTCGAGCATTACTTAAAACGCAAATTTCACCTGTGTATCGTCTGCTTATGACAGTTGATCTGTAGATGATACTGCAAGTGTTTAGAACATGTTCATGTTTCCTGCAAATTGCAGAGTTTCAGCCGTTTTCTTTTCTTTGCGTGTCACATGTTAGTATAGTATGATAGACGAGACAAGTCAATATCCATAAACTCGGGCGATTGTTTTTATTCGAAATTAATTCGCACTGCGAACTATTTGCCGCTCGTCCATCCACATCGGTCGACATGAGGTTTGTTCGCATCGACTGTGCTCACTGCACTTGCGCAAAAAGTGAAAACAACCATTGGCTGATTCTTGTGGATCTGAAAAACTGGTCGATGTTTTCCACACGGATGTTGCAAATGACAGGCCAATCAAATAAAAATGATTTAAAACCGGAGATCGGTAAAATAGTATTTTAAATAGTAAATAGTAAATAATCCTATTTATTTCAAAGTATGCATACAACTTTGAAAATAAAATATAGTGTTTTATGATTTCCGATATTCGTTTTATGATTCATCTTCTTTTTACAAAATCTTATTTTGTTATATTATAAAAGGATTGAAAATATTCAGAATTAAGCGTAAAAAACGGGACGATATTTTTCTAAGTTTCGTAGTGTAATTGTTGAACGTTTGTCATCTTTTTATTTCGCATTGCAAATAATAAATGAAACAGAATATTGGAAAACAGCGTTCTAGAGATAAATATTTAAATATTTGAACACCTCAGATTATACAATTTTTGTGAAAGAAAGTATATCCAGATTTTAATTTTTGGGTTTCTCTTTAAAAATTGTAATATATCAGTTAGAATAACAGCTGCCCCTTTCGAATGCAGCCATTTTTTCACAGGAACATATATTTCAACTACGTATAGGAATTGATACGTTTATGAAAAAAACTAAGAAGATCGACATTTGAAACAGAAATAGAAAGATTAATAGAATTTACGAGCATTGATACATTAGTTCCAACTTACTAGAATTATTAAAGAAAGGAAGACATTTCTATTTGGCTTCTGTCTCTTGCACTTGATACAGAAAATTGTTAATTTGTATAAAGATCGGCAGTCTACTGATTACATTCATGGCATCTATTAAATACCACCTAACCCTATTCATACTATTTACTATCTCCGGTACTGGCGGAGAGGCAGACACCGAACAGCTCGGGTCTCCACGGTTGCTAACCGATTACTGACACAACTGCAACAGAAAACAAATGACGGCGTAACAAGAACACTTTGTATCCAAGGTCCACCCCGAAATGCCCATTTCTGGTCAACCTTGAGAACCGCGAGAATAATTTCCGTACCGTTCTGCGTACCCATCTAGCGCGGCGTATTGCTTCGAACTGGTGTCTTTGCGAACCGCCAATAAATGTCGTCGCTTTTGGTGGTAAAGGTAGAAGACGGGAGCAGCATTCGAACGGGCCAGCCCTATTCGTATGAGGATCTTACTCGGCCACGGCGAATGTATAGCTGTGGGACAGTGCACCAGCCTGGCGGTGGTTTTTGTCGGGCACTACGTGCTCTGATAATTAAGACATTTCCATTTAGAGTTGACGTCCGGTGACGTGGAGATCTGCGCCTGACGTGCGTACGTTTTCGGCGGTCCGCGGTTACAGAAAAACCTAATCCCCATGCATTGTCTTGATAATTAATGGTGTATGATCGAGGGCTCCATTCCTGGAACGACGGAAGATCGGAGCGACGGAAGAAACGATACGTGTATATCTACTGCGAGAAAGATTTATTAGTATCGCGTAATAGCGAGAGAACCGCAGGGCAATACCCCTGTTAGTTCGACATCGTCAGGCATTTAAGGAAATAATTGGGAGGATCGTGTTTTGTCTACCTTCGCCTGGAAGGTCGACGTTTTTGGCCCTCAATTAATCTTTCCCGCTTTGACATACTCCGATTTGTTTAATCCGCGATTCTCTGCTACGTCTGTGCGAACCTTTCTAGGTGAACCGTTGCAAAACACGGACGCGCAGGCTAAGCGACCCAATTACTGCGGGGGTGCCAATTATTTAAAGCGTGATGAACATTAAAAAAGAGATATTACATTTTTTTTCCATTAAAATCAGTTAATGTATAATGTTATATATCTCTTTTTTAAATATTCAGTATGCTTTAAAAATAAGTATAACTCGTCTATAAATTATTAGAAATTATTAGACAAATCATGAGAAAAATTAATGTATATGTGATACAAATCTATGAAGATATTACGAAACTCATATTACTAAATTCATTCTTCTAAATTCTTGAAAACACTCGGGTCCACTTTCGAGAAGGTTACGCCATTTTAAATATAGAGACCTTTGTGACTAATATTCTCTAATTTCGTGTTTATATTTCTATCGAACCACGTGTAGAAGCGAAATAAGAGAGAAACGAGAGAAGAAAGCAATTAAATCTCCAAGTAGGTGTTAACACCGGAGAACCTCAGAATTTATAAAGATAAAAATTGCAATCCGTGGCTGAAGTGGCAACAGGTTAAAAAGAATCGTCTCGCCGTTGAGCTATTTCTCGCGAGTAATTGTGTTAAGTGATGTGTTACGATCCGTGAACTGTAATTTACGAGGGGATCCCCGTCGATTAGTCGATCGTGGTAGCAGCGCCAAATTCGAATGCAGAACGAGTCACGATGGAATGTTGGCAGGTTCTTTTGATCCCGGCTTGACAAAATCATTAGGGGACTAAATCCAATAAAGGGGACTGGGCCCTTCCCGTCCAGGGACTCTGCTGTAAGAAAACATTCTTGGCGAGGCGATCTGTTGCATCGTAATCGACATCAATGATATCCCTACGAGAAAATCTGCCGTACATGTTTTAAAGCTTTATCTATGCATCCATTGAACACCGTATACGGTCCTCCGTGGAACCAGTTTTAGCAATTGGTATTTAATATCGAGTCGTAATAAGAGAACTTTCTTAGCTACGGTACAGGTTATGCGAATCTCAGGGGATGATTACAGATTCCGCGATACCACTTGAAAGCATTACTTTTGTCACGTCTGGTGGTCCGACCGCCAATGATTAATCAATCTAATAAAGAATTATTGCAAAGTCCGATAATGTCACGAGAAAGGTAAGCTTAGAAATAGAACAATAAAATAATCAGCGTTAAATAAATTCATGTTAACAATCAAATAGGTACATATATAATTATACACACATATAATATAAATTATTCGAACTGCGCAATATAGTGACGCATCAACAGGATGCCAAATCAACAACTCAGCCTTCTGCGAAAGACTCAATAGAAGAGATATCAGATATTGCCACGAGAAAAAGCTATGATAATTCAAACTGCACAATGAAAAAGTTCGGTTTTTCTGGAGTCGTTTGTTGGATTTTAATCGGTGTCGATTTTGTACGTATTGAATATAATGCATCTTGCATATCTGCTATTTGTTGACTTAATTCTCGAAATTTATTGCCAAGATCGGCTATAAAATCGTTACTTTCTTGGGCCTTTTTTATTTGTTCTATAGCCATTTTTAATACATCTGATTCAGGTCCAGGTAATTTAGATCCGTCACCACCGGGATTTGCCTTTATTTGTGCGTTTCGCAGAAGGCTGAGTTGTTGATTTGGCATCCTGTTGATGCGTCACTATATTGCGCAGTTCGAATAATTTATATTATATGTGTGTATAATTATATATGTACCTATTTGATTGTTAACATGAATTTATTTAACGCTGATTATTTTATTGTTCTATTTCTAAGCTTACCTTTCACGTGACATTATCGGACTTTGCAATAATTCTTTATTAGATTGATTAATCATTGGCGGTCGAACCACCAGACGTGACACTTTATTACGTGCGAATCCCGAAATAAATAAGCCATGGCCATCTTTTTGCTCGCGATGCTCGAGAAAAGTACAAAATTTTCGAAAGATCCTGGTTACGATACTTCGAAATCTAAACATTGTGCCACTCGAGGGCTGCCATGTCGGCCGAAAACGACACTGTTTAACGAATCGTCCGTGGATCGATCTAGAAACTGGAATCGCATGAGTATCGGCCGCGACGTTCGGAATTGGCCTGGAGGCTTCGCTTGATGTATGATCGGCGCAGAAATGGCTGTCGTCGCAAGGCCGCATCCCGATAAATCTCTTGACTTTTTATCCGTGGACGGACTTGTCGTTCGTGTATAAATGTATCGTTTTCATCAATATTTATGTCGGGGAGGGAGGGCGGACCAATTGGACCGAAGTTCTGCAGGCCCCGGTACAGCAAACCAGAACGCATCGTCGTCGCTGGGACCGGCACCGGCGATACTACCGACGACTTTCCCCCGTCTCTTCGATCGGCTTTGCCTCTCCCTCCGATAATAAAGATATCCATTATACCCGCCGGCTTCTTCTTCCACGGTCGAACATTTCGTTCCGTCGTCGGGGCTCGATGCTTCTCTTGTTCTCCGTTTCGTTGCGGGTTCTACCGCACGTTCGAACGCACGCTTGTCCGCCGTACGATGAATATATGCATCGTACCACGATACCGGACATACACCCCCGCCTCTACGCTGTTAATTGCACCAGCCCCGGCCAAGTATTTGCGTATCGTAATACGATGCTTGATTCTCGGTACGCTGGGTGGTCAAATCTATCGTACGATACACTCTTCTAACGTGTGCGCGCACCGATCAACTTACCTCCTAAATCTTAAGGGGGGAGGGTCAAGTAAACAAGCGTTTCTTCTCGAATTTGTTTTGAAGAGAGCATAATATTTTTTTATTTACAAACAATTGTATGTTATTGTGTAGCATCTAGACAATCTATATCAATTTTGAGATTATAAAAATATTTATAAATAACTGAGCAGCAGCTGCTTGGATTTGGCTCCTCGAAAATGCGCTGTGCAACACACAGGTCGCTCTAATTATCTGAAATCACAAATCCAAAAGTTTTTCGTTAATATATAATAATACGCTTTGCATGAACCTAAATTAAAAAAAAAAATTAAAAAATTACAAATTCTGCGCCACTTTGAAAAGAAGTCTTCGAAAGTCGAAAATTTTTTTCCGTAAAGAAATGGCTATAACCATTGTTAATTTCAATTTTTAGAAAAACTTTTAGGTTCATGCAAAGCGTATTATTATATATTAACGAAAAACTTTTGGATTTGTGATTTCAGATAATTAGAGCGACCTGTGTGTTGCACAGCGCATTTTCGAGGAGCCAAATCCAAGCAGCTGCTGCTCAGTTATTTATAAATATTTTTATAATCTCAAAATTGATATAGATTGTCTAGATGCTACACAATAACATACAATTGTTTGTAAATAAAAAAATATTATGCTCTCTTCAAAACAAATTCGAGAAGAAACGCTTGTTTACTTGACCCTCCCCCCTTAAGATCTCGATCACGATCCAAGGACCACTCCAATGCACCTCCTGGACAAAATGATGCTGTGCTCTGTCTTTAATTTCTCGAAAACTATATAGAATTCCACCGAATCGTGAATTCTTCTAATGTTTTCACTGTGTTTGATGCTCTAGGAAATTTTTATTATCCTCGTAAGCGTAGGCGCACAATTCAGTAACGACGGAATGTCGGAAAAAGAATTTCGGATCGATTAGAGAAATCGATTGGTGAAAAAACAGGGAGATCTCACGGAGCGTCTCGCTCGGGGCGATTTATTTTCCGTTTCCGTTTCTTTCGAATGGACACGCGGTGTACAACAAAACGTATTGACATTTAAATTTAACGGTAAAACACGACGAGAGCCGGAAGAGGATACGGCAGGCAGGCGCGGCATCGCATGAATCATTTTCCCCGATACGCGCGAGTCACTTTCGAGAAACTTTCTTCGCGATATGCTACATATTCCCTTCTGACAGGCAGGCATCCCGAATGTTTTGCGGAATAATACCACGGCGGACGCGGCGACGTACTAACGAGTTCGTTAGCCGCAAAAACTGACTTTAGTTCGACGGTTTCGAATAAAAACCGCCGGGCAGAAGATCCGCCCGAAGACGAACGCCGGTTTATTTATCCGACCGACGCGAACGCAGAGCCTTTTGCTATCCGAATTGACCCTTTTATGAAATATTGAAAGAAACTTGGCAATCACTATCCGATTAATCTCCTAAAAATGCCATTCTGCGACTTCAACTCGTTCGCTATCAGAATCTATCTCGTCAATAATTTTTAGAGTTATCAGCTGCTTGAATAAATATCTGTTGTCCTTTAAAAAGGTATAATTCATCATAGAAACTTTTTTTCTCTCGAATTATAGTCAAAATTAAATTTAAACCTGTTCAAAAACCAGTGTTACCCATACATGACCTAGCCGGCAATCGATCTGTTAAATAATAACGTGTACAGAATTGCTTGACGTTCCTCATGCAAAATGGACAATCGTGGTCGTCGCAAATATATGATGCTAGTGGCGAATGTGCTGGCAGAGAGGTATAACTGTTCACACGAGGGTATTTTCAGATTGCGGAACACACTCGTCTTGCTTCGTGGCGATTATCCTATATTTCAAAAGCAACGGTACCAGAATAATTGTAAAAGATACGCTACAATCTAAACGTTCTCCCATTTATTTATTTTATACCTTTCTGCTAGTAACTTACAGAAAGTCTTTAGTAATTCCATACTTTAACTCGGTATTAAAAGGTATGGTGTAAATTTATTTTTCGTCCACACGTTCATCTTACAACAATATTCGTTGTTCCGATGACGACAGTCGGTAACATCAGAACCGTAAGGCTTGGAATAGTAAAATTCGTTCGAGCTAACAAACTTACAAGCTAAACGACACGAAAGAAACATGATAATAAACATTAAAAATTGTATATGCACGTTATTATTGGCACGAACAATGATTTTTCGGAAAGAATGGTTGTCTCAACTTTGCTCTTCATTGTATTTCACGTGATTTTAGTAGTCCGGAGCAGTTTGAGTCGACGGCTAGACGCACCGATTGCGAGCTGCGAGCCGATCAGCTGCGGAGAAGATGTTTGTCGGTGCTGAAAAGGACGTCGAAGCGTTATGTGCGTTTCCCCCTTTTTTTGTGATAATTAGTTCTCGGCTAGGTTTTTTGTCGTTTTCGAACAGACGAGTCTCTTTTCATCTGTGCCACTGTATTCTGCTGACACAATGCTGCCGGCATTAAAAGATAATATAGGGATACGTCGGTCCCGACACCCCGATGCTCGCCGCGAAAGGTGATTCCACATGATTGAAGAAGGGGTGAGGAGACATAGACCCAATCTTCGTCATCACCATCGTCTCTTTCGTGTTTCCTGCTCCTTTTTTCTCCGTTCGCGTTCGTCGGTTCCTTCTGGTCACGCGCCTCGGATGCGGTTCCGTGTCTCGTGTGAGGAAGACCACCGTCACGGTGGTTTTTCGGATGATTCGCTATACACGCGCCGCGAATCGGGTTCGACTTCATCGCGTTTTATTTGGTAGCTCATCACGATAGAAACACCTCCGGCTGGACACGCCACTCGTCGGTGCTCCTTGCCGAATTTTGCGAGCTAGTCTCCTTTCGCGACTAATTCCAGCACGCTCGTCTCTACCGATTCAATGCGCTTCATTCGCAAGAATTTTACACGGTAAATAATCTCTCGGTTTACGCGGGTATTCTTTAATCTTACGCGATTCAAGATAGTTCAATCATATTTTTAAATAATTAACACGTTGACTGCCATGTCACCTATATATGGGTGACAGAATTATTTGTTCAGGCTTTAAAATGAATTTTCACGTTAATATATTCGTTGTACCAAAGATTAGGATCTGTAAAATGCAAGAAAGTTGGAGAACTACACAATATCATACATTTTGTAAGGAATGGCCGGGATTAAAGCAGACAGTATGTAATTTATTTATATGTCCTGCTCCGATGTCGGACCTGACGAGACTGCTCGTCCTCTTTTCATCCTGTTCGTTTCTCTTTTTTCGACACGATGACGATTTTTCGTTGGCGACGAATCGCTTATCAATAACATGAACATATTTGTTATTTGTATGAACAATATACAGGGTGGGGCACCACATTTTTCCATCTAGATTTACGTCACTATTATTACGCATAGCAAACAATTTTTTAGGTGAAGTTGAATGGTTTTGAGAGGGGCACATTCTGATGGTACATTTTTTTTTGTAGGTGGACGTGTAAAGGACATATGAAGGTCATTCATGTTTTTTTAAATGGAATCATATATCTTTTATTGCATCAGCTGATGCTCCTTCATATTCTTTACAAAAAAGTATTAATCTATTTGTGTAAAAAAATCATTAGTTTAGGAGATATTTAGCTAAAAAGTAGGAGATATTTGTGCCTTTTGCGGCTAAAATTCCAGCTTGACTTTCGATTTCGCGAGAGCTAACGGATGGATTTAACGTAATTGCGGCTAACATTACAATTTCGTTTGCTTCATTTGTTATTGTTTTATTACGAATTGCCTTTTTGCGTAATAATTGCCCCGTCTGGTGAAATTTTTTAAAAACATAATCAAAGGTACGGCGTGATGGATGATTTCGTTGAGGAAATCTATTGGCGTATAATCATTCTGCATGTGTAGCACTTTTCCCAGCTTCAAAATAAATTGATAACATGTCTCTTTTCTTCTTTAGAGTACTTCATTATGAAGTGATAATTCACCGCATCGCCGTATTCACCGTATCAGAGACGTAAAAGAGTCTAAATTTCACAATAAGTAGGAGAGCAAGAATTATCAACACAAAAAATGTAAATATTTACATTGATAATTCTTGCTCTCCTACTACATTATCATATTGAATTCATAATATTGATCAGAAAGTTGAGATTTGCTAAGAAATTAGAATTAAAATATCTTCTAAACTAATGATTTTTTTACACAGATAGATTAATACTTTTTTGTAAAGAATATGAAGGAGCATCAGCTGATGCAATAAAAAATATATGATTCCATTTAAAAAAACATGAATGACCTTCATATGTCCTTTACACGTCCACCTACAAAAAAAATGTACCATCAGAATGTGCCCCTCTCAAAACCATTCAACTTCACCTAAAAAATTGTTTGCTATGCGTAATAATAATGACGTAAATCTAGATGGCAAAATGTGGTGCCCCACCCTGTATACGGTGGCGGATCCGTTACAGCTTATCTTACAATTTCTGTTTTATTAAATAACTTACTTTGATTTCATGGAATTTTTCAGCTTTCTTGTTTGGCGATCAAAGTGTTAAGTGTAATCACGGAACCCCGCGATAACTCTTCCGCGAAGAATTATGCTTCTGCGCGGGACGGAAGTTCAGCGCATAAAACATCTTAGCTAAACCCGGCACGGGTACACCGGAAAAATGACAAATAAATGCTGGTGGCGTGCGACGATACGGGGGGAGTGAATGGCGCGCGTGTTTCTCCTAATAACAAATCTTGTTTCATGCCCCGTCAGAAGCGCGGAAGGGTCATGCCGCTGCTACGTGGTCGGCCACCACCGTCGGAGCTATAATTTATTGCACGGTATACGTATCACTTCATCCGAGGGAATCAGAACGGTGACTAACGCTGTTGCGGCAACAATTGCTGAAGATATTAGCCACGGGACAGCTTTCGTTCTACAGGTGCGCGCAACCTGAAAGAAACTTTTTCGTCCTACAGCGAACATCGCGTTTCCTGGAGTCCTCTCTTGCGCGTCCCGAGAAATAATTGCGGCGAATGCGTACAATGACTACGACGGGTAATTGTACTCTCGGTTCGTTTCGAAATAATTTTACGTACTAGGCATAGAAGTTATGCTGCTCTTCCCTCGGTTTCCATGTCTGTGTCCTCTGTTTTGTAAGTGTGTTGCATCGCCTAACCATACTCGCCAGATCAAGACTTGTCCCCCCACTCCAATGTCACGCGACTAACCCAGTACTGGCAGAGAGAGAGAGAGAGAGGGGGTAACTTTTTTCCCTCGATTCGTGCTACCTCCCCTCATCCGACGACTATGCGCCTAAGTCTTTTTGCTATGCCTCCTTTGAACGCGTGCGTCGAAATCTCCCCAGATATGCAATTTTAGAACAATAATTCTAACCGACATTTAACTTTAGACTAAATACGACGAATCGATGCCACGCGAGGAAACAACAAACGGGTGCAATCGCACGTTATTTCCACTTGATACATGTCAGCGTGAACGAGTATGCCATTAAACTAGTCCCATCGGCATAGTCCAGTGTTCGGTTACGGGAAATTACACGATCGCTTAGCAAGCCAATGAAAATTACATGCAACATCGAGAAACATGCAAAACCGGAAAAATCCCTTTGTAAATTGCATGATCTCTGCGTCGGCCATTAATGTCCCTTATATTTCATACGACTCCCGCAAGTGTGTGTATTATTGCGGAGTTTCTCGATGTGTAGTTGCCTACCCATAAGTCATCGGAACAATGCTTTCACGGCCACATAGGTATTACTTGCTCCACCTCTGTGCTCGAAGCATGATCTATACGTTCGAAATATACTTATTACACCGGACCCCTTGGTTACGAAAGTTTTATTCTGTAACTAGATATTGTATGTAGATTTGTAATTTTCAAATATAAATCCAAATATCGTAGGAACTCGGTGTACCTAGACAAGCATTTAAAAATTGTTCTTTCGATCTTCATGTCATGTTTATAAAATACGGAGCCCTTGTTTCATTCGGTATCTAATCTTCGTAGAAGATGAAAGAACGCTCGAATAACACTTGCTATTGTATTATCACGTTGTACGCCATTTTTCCTCGCCATTGGTTCTCAAGCTCCATTACGAGATTACTCTGATTGTAAGCCGGCATAGTTACGTTTGCAACAATGTTTCAGGGAATACGAACGCGCGTAATAATAACTTATTGGAGGTGATTGCATTCTAGACATGACTCGTGATTTCTATGCTTCTTTCGCGTTACGAGATCGAACGGGTTCGCTAAAAACTAGCACGCCGAACCGAGCATAAGGTTGCTGATTAATAGACGAAATCTGGTACACGAGGTAACAGTAAATTCCTTTTATTCGCAGAAAAATCGTTTTTACTGTCTCGCGGGGTTTAGAGCGTAGCTCGGAATGCTGTCAGCCGGTATTGGCGTATATAAAAGTTACAGGAAACATGTCCGGGTTCAAACGGCCATATTTCACGAGGCGAACTCTGACGAGGAGAGAGAGAGAGAGAGAGGAGAAACACGCTAAACATAGGTAACCGTGGCCCTTCGCAAGGTTGCGTATTTTCCTCGGACCTTCTCAAAGGATTCCAGCTACCACGAGCAGGCTCAAACAAGGGAACAAGGACATTTATAATACCGTTTAGACTAATCCTTGCGGCCGGACTTTGGCATTATTTCTAACGCAATCTTATTTAACACTTTGACTGCCAAGCTGGAAACCTAAAAAATTTCATCAAACAAATGTAAGTTATTCAACTCTCTATGGGCCCGTGTAACTTTCAGGTCACGTGTTAACCCTTTGCACTCGAAGCTATTTTAATTCCAAACTGAAACATTTCTTCCGACCTAGAATATTGCCTTTCTATATATTTTTTTTCATGTTGTACATAGGAAAATGTTGCAACTTACTCGTACAATACCGAAATGTTTAGTAATTTATTAAATACAAACAAATTTAATAATATAAAAAATATTTTGAATAATGATACAGCAATTTTTAGTGGTGCCTCACAGTCACCATTCGAGTGCTAAGGGTTAATATATCGACATTTCACCAAATAACTTTACTTTTTTCAGAAGATGACGTATACGTCTTAATTATATAATACGTCTCTGAGATAACCAATTACAATATTGATGACGGTTAGCTGCACCAACAATTTAGAATATAAAAGTAAATGCCTTGCAAGTTGCCTGCAAATTGAAATCAACGGAAGAAAATTCGGCCCATAGAGGGTTAATGAAATAAAATTTGAAAAAAATTATATGTATGGTATTGAGCAGACCTCCAACTTTTTGGCAGTTTACAGATCCTAATAAAATTTGGTACGATTAATATATTAACGTAAAAATTCATTTTAAAACTTGGACAAATAATTCCGTCACCCACATATGGGTGACGTGGCAGTGAACGTGTTAACAACGTGTAACAAAAGCAAGTAAGCAAACGAACCGCACAAAAACAATCGAGTCGAGGCTAATATTTCATTTGAATACGATAAAACGAATTTTTATTCGTGCGATACAAGAGTGCTTAACCCCTTCCCGTACCTTAACGAGTTTGACTCGTGACGAAGGAATGACTTACAAATGTTTATATCACAGGTACTTACATTTCGGCTGGTATCGCAACTGTTTTCGAGCTCTGGTCTGTTTACCGCGCGAGATGACCCCTACCGCTTGGGCCCGGATTTCTTCGAGCTACGGCTCGGTGCTGGTGGCCAATGCCACGACGATTACAGCAAGTTGTAAATAAAAAGTCTGCGAAACTCCAATTTCCGTGGCGCACGTAAGACGATAACCGGCGCGGCGCATTAAAATTAAAGCGGCGAAGAAGTGTTTGATGGTGGCGGCAGTAAAGGGGTGGTTAATAGAGCAATTTGCAGCTCTCGGCAATTTTTCCCATTGAAAGAGGATACTACTTTTTAAGGAAAGTGCATAATACGCCACGGTCAATATTAGTTTTACCTTCTACTCCGTCGAGAGCAAAAGGAAAAGGCTTGCCGGGGTATCATGTTTCTCCGAAAAGGTGCATCAAACGTCTCTTGCCATTAGTGATATATCATGCTCGCGGAGTGGTATGTTAGCATTATAGACACCGATTATCCATGCCCCTCGTTCGGGCGCGTGAGCGAAAAGGGGGTTCGGCGGGGAGGTGAAACGATCGAAACGGGAATCGGAGCAAAGAGAGAACCGAAAGCAAGGCGGGACCAAAAGATCGGACAGTGTTCGGGCCATCTTATTTTAAGGTCAACCGTAAACGAGCATAAGGTCGGCGAGGGGTGTGGGGCGTGGCGAGCATAAACAAACCTCGTGCCTCATATTTCGCAATAACAAATCAACTCGACACCTCGCCGAGAGCTCGGTATAATCAGCTAATTCGCGGTAACAACTTAATTCAGGCCTCCGTAACCCCGATTAAACAAACCGTAACTACTTAATTCGCTTAACGAGCGGTGTTGCGCGGTAGGGCGAACGGCACAGCTCTTTCTGGAGGTGCGAGTTTCGCACCCACCAGACACCAGAGTACCCCCTTGGCCCCAGCGTACTTCGATCATGTTTTGAACATCATGCTCTCGCCGTGCCCCCAAACAAACAGTTACAGGATAACGAAAGCGAGTAAACAGCCCGAGTGCTAACGAAACAGTGCTCTTAATAGAACGATACTATTCTTTACTTACAGTCCTTGTACACAGTTTAAAATAATTGTTTAACCCTTTGCACTCGAAGCCATTTTAACTGCAAAACGAAACATTTCTTTCGACCTAGAATATTTCCCTTCTAAGTGTATATTCATGCTATACATACGAAAATGGTACAATTTACTCGTACAGTACTGAAATGTTTAGTAATTCATTCAAATACATACAAATTTAATAATGTAACGCTTGGCCCCAGCGTACTTCGATCATGTTTTGAACATCATGCTCTCGCCATGCCCCCAAACAAACAGTTACAGGATAACGAAAGCGAGTAAACAGCCCGAGTGCTAACGAAACAGTGCTCTTAATAGAACGATACTATTCTTTACTTACAGTCCTTGTACACAGTTTAAAATAATTGTTTAACCCTTTGCACTCGAAGCCATTTTAACTGCAAAACGAAACATTTCTTCCGACCTAGAATATTTCCCTTCTAAGTGTATATTCATGCTATACATACGAAAATGGTACAATTTACTCGTACAGTGCTGAAATGTTTAGTAATTCATTCAAATACATAGAAAATGTAAAAAATATGTTGAATAATGATACAGCAATTTATAGTGGCGCCTTACAGTCGCCATTCGAGTGCTAAGGGTTAAAAATTAGTTCAGTGACACAAATGACTTTCTCGAAACAAATGCTGTAGATTTTATACATTTATAACAACGCTGGTTTAAACAAGAGCAACCACGGAGGAATAACCGATAATAACAGTTTTACGATCATTTACTTTTTTTCTGTATCAGTGCCAGCTGCCTGGTCCTGAGTGACATAGCTCGAGCAATAAGAGAAGAACAAAAAAAAAAATCGTTCGCACTGGAATTCCGTGTTAACGAACCTTAGGAGAAAGGAAGTAAAGGGAAAGACATCGACGTGTCGTCTTGAAAAGCGGTAAAAGGGTTCTTCGTCATTTTCCACGAAAATTATAGTCATCTATGCGCGTAATCCCCTTTATAGCTGCGTTGCATCAAATTATAACTGCACAGCGCGCGCCGTCTCCTCTCTTTTCATCCTGTTCTCATTGGCTTACAACTTTACCCCGTTCTCTCGGTCTTCCCCGTCGTTTTCTCCCTTTTTACGTCTCCTCGTAGATACGCGTCCTCGAAGCCTCGTAAAACGGCACATTCCGCCAATCATCCCGGCACATTGGCCAGACACGTAACCCCTCGACCCTGACCGGCGGTCTAGCACAACTTAACCCCTAATTCTTACGTTCGATCCACGTGCGACACACCGATAAATCGATAAGTCATCGTTATCCGAGAACTATGACGCGGGCCGCCCCCGTACAATCCCATAGGCTGATAAAGCTGCGGTAAATAACTATACGGTCATTCATATTTTTCAGATTTTCGAACTATGGGAGAGAATAATTTCTCCTGGAAAACTAGCTCCACGATACGAGAAAGTATGGGAAAGAGCGCCGGGAGAAAGAAAGGGATGATTCCCGAGGCGATTTTAAGCACTTTTTTCCTTCTCCAAGTCGCTCTGGGACGCTTCGTTTTCGAGTTATTAACGAAAAACACGGACCAATCAGAGCGCGGCTACACCGGACGGATTCCGGCTTGGCCAATGGGAACGCCACGCTCAGTCGTCTAGTTCGTGTTCTTCGTTACTAACTCGAAAACAAAGCGTTTCGCAATATGTGATTTTCGTTAATAAATGTATTAAGTACTTCCGAATGGAAGCAGTTTTGTAATTTTGATCATTGTAAAATTGAAAAATCCGAAATCGGTCATTTGACCGGTGATGTATTGTAAACTTTGATATTTTAATAGGAATATTAACTCTTTGTTGAAATCAAAGTAAGTTATTTAAAAAAATTTAAATTGAAAAAAATTAAATGCATGATATTGTGCAGTTCTCCAACTTTCTTGCATTTTACAGATCCTAATCAAATTTGGTACAATGAATGTATTAACGTAAAAATTCAGTTTAATAATTTTAAACGGAAGCAGCCTTGTAATTTCGGTAATTTGTAATAGGATGCGATCAGTGTCAACAAGACTTGCATTAGAAATGTTGATATTTTCGTGGCAGTGGTGATGTATTGTAAACTTCGATATTTTAATAGGAATATTAAATAGCAATATTGGACCTGAATTTTACGATAATACGTGCTCGAATAAGACGATTTATTAAATAATTTTGAACGGAAGCAGCCTTGTAAATTCGATAATTTGTTATAGGATGCGATCAGTGTTAACAAGACTTGCATTAGAAACGTTGACATTTTCGTGGCAGTGTTTGAACATAACATGTCCCATTGTTATGCGCTGAAACGTTGAACTCTAATAAAAATGTCTTCGAGGTCCCCTTCACGTCTCTCAAAAAGGTTCCTTGACGTTCTTCAAGTTGGAATCTCGAGGGTAGAAAAAGCCGCGATGGCACCGGGAGGACGTGCCAACCTGTAATTGTTCTCCGATGTAATTGCCCCCTGGACTTCTCTCGTTCGTGCACGACCTGGAAATCCGTGCACCGTCCCTGCGCGGCGGCAGAATTCTCAGGAGCCGATTTCGAAACAGGACGTTTATTGCGAGTCGTTTCAACCATTATGGAATCGTTGCTTAAGGGTGATTATTTTCTCGCGGAAGTGCAGTTCAAGTCGGAACAATACCGCAAGTTAATAGTCCCATTTTCGATACCTAAGGAAACCATCTTCACGCAATTTTCATTGTTACGCTGTCATTATCGATATATTCAAACGAACTATAATTCTCTACATGTTCGTCGATTTGTACGATACATTAGATTGCTACATTAGATTAGTGTGAACATATCGTTGCTTTGCGGATGAACACTCCCACTTTACGATCCGATATTTTTTTCGCATATTTATACTTTGGGGAACTCGACCTTGACCCGATCCTATTTTCCGGATTCTCACACACGTGTGTCGCAAAAGTTTCTCAACACGAGCAAACATTAAGGTAAAAGCACCAGTAGTTGACCATTTTATAGAAAAACGAAAAATAAGGTTTGAAATGTTCTCATTGTTTTGAAATTTAACCCCTTGCACTACTATTTATTTTGTGATTATAATGATTAAAACTGCTTCATCGTTCAGAATTTCATAGAAAAAAAGATAGTTTATATTTATTGTACGCCTATGTTTTCTCCAAAGGATATGTATATCATCTACAAGAAAATATAATTTTATTTCCATTTCAAGGAAATTAATAACGTTCACATTTATTGGACTCTATTCAGAATCTTCACCACGAGTCTGGCTCGTTATTGTAGGGCAAGGGGTTAAACAACAGGCGGCATGGCATCCGAGGTTCACTTTCATCAAAAGTGCACTTATAAGTGCGCTTATAAAAACCTAATATTTTTTTTGTTTTTCTATAAAATGGTTAACTACTGGTGCCTTTACCTTAGTTCTAAACATTCTAACCTCGTCAATCGCTAAGCTAGCGATATTCTCTGGTTGCGCGCGTTAGTCGAAAACGAAACAAACTTTTGGAAGGACCTAATACCGGGTCTCCCGACCTCGGCCCGATCCGATTGTTTGCGCTCTCGCAGATTTACGCTTTCAAGAACGCAACCCGACTGGACCCGGATATTTTTCGGGTTCTCGCACACCTCTAGGGATGAGCTCGCGAGTGTCCTGCCCCCCCCCCTCCCCCCGGGTAAATGTGGTGGAGAGTAGCAAGAGGGAATTGGTGGTATCGGTCGGATCGTGTGTTGGTGTGCCCGTGGCACCGGAATCGGACGGAAGACGAAGTGTCACGTCCACGGATGAGCGACAACGACACGCAGCGGTTCGCGAGAGGGACGAAAGGGAGCAAAAGAGGAGTTGAAGAGGAAGCGTGAGACGCGTAGATCGAGAAGGACCGAGGCGGTTCAAGTGTTGTTCGCGAGACAAAGAGACTATTTCGAGGCGAAAAGAGCAAAGGGAAGGAGCGAAAAGGGTTGAGGAATAAAAGGAAAGAAGACGGAGAAGAAACTGCGAAAGTAGGGAGGGAGTGAGTGAGTAGGGGTATGGGGTTACGGGGGGTTCGGTGTGTGTGGTTAGGAAGAAAGAGGGGGCTGCTGAAGATCGGAGAAAACTGACAACGAGGGAGTAGAAAAGAGTATCGAAGGAGGAAGAGGAGCGAGACCTGAATCAGGAGAAGAGTTCGATACGTTTATGGAGAGGTTCGAAGTCGAGGAATAAGGGCCGGGAACATAATTATCCGCCAAGTCAAGGAACCCAAAGGCCGCCAGATAGAGAGAAACCGAACGACCAGAAAAGACAGAAGAGAGAAAGCAGTGTGTTGTACGTGCGTCTCTGTGTGTTGCTGCAACGGTGAGGATCAGGTGGACGGTAGGGGGTGGGGGGGGGGAGGGGACAGAGGAGAAGGATAGGGAGTCGCAAAGAGAATCTTATTCTTTGGTGCGGCTGGAATCCGAAATGTTCGGGGGGCGCATTATCTTCTTCTTACCGCGGCCAGTCAGCGCCACTCGCGGATTCCACGCTACGACCGTGTGCACCCATACACGCTTTCCTGATATATGTATACATCCGTGCTTATTGTTGTTACAAATCTGTTACATATTTAACCCTAGCAAGCCGAACGGTTTTTTGCAATCAACGGTTTTCTCCATTAAATACGGAATGGTCGATACCGGTCAATTTAGAGAGTTGAACCGCGTATTTTTTCTTTTTTAACACTAGAAAGACGCGAGCTTAGTATATACCTATATTGCCTGAAAGCAGTCAAAATGACTGCATTGTGAAAAAATAACTAATGCACAAAGAAATTTGTTTAACGGTAATTTTTAATATATTTTATATCACTTACAGTCATATAACAAGTTATTAATAAGTATTAGCAATAAAAAAATGTATTTCAGTTCGAAAAAAAATAATTTAAAGCAGTCAAAATGACTTGCTTAGGCAATCTAGTGTTAAATGCAACTATTAATATTATTTATACACTCGGTTCCGTGTTAACGTGTTAACCCTTTGCACTCGAAGCTATTTTAACTCCAAAACAAAACATTTCTTATGACCAAGAATATTAGCCTTGTACATATTTTTTTTTATGTCATACATATAAAAATGGCGCAATTTACTCGTATAATTCTGAAGTGTTTAGTAATTTACTACATACAAACAAATTTTTTAACGTAATAAATATTTTGAATAACGATACAGCAATTTTTAGTGGCGCCGTACAGTCGCCATTCGAGTGCTAAGGGTTAATAAAGAAAGAACAAGATTAGAGAATATTCGAAAAATATTGTTTGAAAGAGGGTACGATCATCGATGAAACAAAGGCTTTCTTTTCAGAATGGATGATCCTCTACCCATCAGAACATAAGAAGCAGTACCCTTTTTAATCCGTGACAGACTGGCATATTCCAAAGCATATGATCATTGACTTTTTGTCGTCCCTTGTGGCAAGGTGAGAAATTGAAATGTGGCTGTCTGCCGAGCAATTAAGATTTCAGTTCTTCGTAGCAACAACGTTCACAATCGTTCAAATTGTACCGGTTTTAAGTCCTCGTGTTTGATACGAGTTATCGGTCGAAGTATAACGCGACAGAAAACTCGAGCGTATGAAATAATACGAGACATAATTCTACGGTTGGTTATCTAATTGTGTTGTCGGATAGCAGTGAAATGAATGAAATCGAGTATCCGCGACACCGGTCGTCAAAAGGAAGGCGAATAGAGTCGCCAGTTGACCCGGTGAACAAATCTGAAGGAAAGATACCGCGGAAAGAGTGCCGATTCCGTAGTGGTAACGAGTTGAGATGGCCGAGAACATCGGCGGTGCCACTTCAAAGCGGGAATCCTGCGCAATCAGATTCTCTTGCCCTCCCTGCTCGGTTGAAAAACCGAGCGAGGGGCTACCACCTCTTCAGCCCTTCGTGTTCTCCTATCCTCTCTTTGGGCTGCCTGTTTGCGAGGATATCCGAAGGTAGCCACATCGAGTAACGATCATCTAGCAGCCGAGCAATCTCGATGTTCAGCCGACCTCCGTTAACGCTACCGTTCTTCGTGTTTTTGTCATTGCTGCTCCTCATCGGTCATAATCAATGTTACGTGTCGATAGCCGATAGAAATGATAGAATTAGCTAATTAACTACGTAACTTCTGCCGGAAGGGTTATACAGTTAGTCTCACAATCGAGCACACATTGTTTATTATCGTTTCTCCGTCTCGGTCACCAATTTGCATAATTTCGAAGACGGAACAAGGTTATCAGAGATAATATAGTGACGCACGCGCGTTACCTGTGTTTTCGTTTGCGATTACTTACTTCGGTTGTACGCCCCGGAAAATATCCCCGAAGGCAGTTTCGGGTAATTATGACTGCATAAAATATTACGCTTGTATTAATGCGGAGAGTGTACTATATAATTGAAAGCATTTACGCGCGAACGTCGTAAATTCGACACTTTAATGTCCTCTGCTTCCTTACGGATCTAATTTGGTTTATTCTTGAACTCGGCCTGCGGTAATGAATCGTTGACTTGACGAACGCTACAGGAATTCTTTTCCGTGGAAAATTAGTGCACTTTGTCTACTCGAGTCTCTCGGTCGATCTGAAACTCATTCAACGGAGCAGCTAGTAAAAAGTCAACGTATTTTTTCCTTTAACATAAATTCTACAAACTACGCACAGATAGATAGACGAAAAGTACGCTGATATCGTTTTGAACATTATAATAAAATAATTTGAAATTTTGGTTATCATAGAAAACGAGCGAGATATTTGGAAGATCCAGATTAGACGAGACATCTTATATATTTATTTATTTATAACAAATTATATAACAGACGTTCTAAAACTTGTGGACAGAGTGCATGCAATTTCGTTCGTTAGCGGTAGCTATCGAATATTTTCGAACAGTAGTGTAAATGCACGATCAAACAAGTTTGTGCTGTTCACGTAAACGGAACCCAGCCATAAATTTGTTGTTGTCGTACCTGATAACAGATACAAGTAATAGGCTTCTTTTCATAATCAATGAATAGGTGTGAAATAACTGGTGGAGCAGTCACTCTTTCCCTGGCGACTATTCGCCAAGTGCCACAAAAGTTAGGGGCGAGCATGAAGAAAACTCGGCAGTAAATCTGTTACGGCTATAAACGGTGGTGCGTGTTGCGTTACACGTGTGAAAATCCGCGTCGGGAATACGGTTATTATACGCATCTATAAATTTATTTTAAATACCGAGATCTACACGCGTGAATGCCTCGCCGAGGTTGCGCTCGTATTGCGAACGATTTTGACCGATCGTTTCGGGTGACAGCACAGATTAATTGTGCAATTAAACGACACGCGGTACCAGTTCCACGAAAAGCTTCGTTTTCTTCGTTCTTTTGCTCATTTTACGAATAAGATTATGATTTTTGGTTCGGCTCGCGTGACGACTGAAGGAATTTCTCCCGTTGGATGTAATACAATATTATTTTTAAATGTTTCAAATATTCTCGCTGTTTTCTGTTTGATCTACCCATTCTTATCATAAATACAATTCCGCAGTCTAGTAATGAAATCATATGATGAATGCAACGCATTAATTGCCAACATTAAACGTACATTTAGCAAATTACAAAAGCATACAACAAAACTACATTGTTCAATTGTGATTAATCGAAACAAATTAATCGAGAGTTGCACCTATCTTGTCTGCGTTCTGATAATGTTTTTAAGTTGTAGCCCATAAACTTTTCGTTTATATGTGTCTCATTACTCATCACAGCCTCGCCATTAGATGCCGTTTATACACATTAATTACAAAGAAATTGATGAGGTTCGACTGAAAGACCATTACAGGCGACTCTTCCTTCCTTTGGTCTTATTCAATACCAATTGTTAATTGACTTATCTGCAATTTTCTCTCCCATTATCTTGAGGATGAATAATTACCGGAAAAAATTGAAGACGGGACTAACGCTCATTACGGACTAATGCACATGATATAATTACGTGTTTACAACATTGGTTGTGAAAAATTACAAGTTCAAATCGTTATGAAAAAATTATTCTGCAAAACGAAAGGATCGCTAAATTTTCGTTCAAAAATAGTCCGTTTAAAGTGTCGTGACGTCATGAGAAAACGTCATAGAACGTTCATTCTTGTCTCAATTTAAAGCTCGAATCTTCTATTTTTGAAATCTATCATCTGTTTTTACCAAAAAAAAAAATTTTTTACGCTATGGAACGAGCCGAGAAAGTGTGCATAATTTTTTGTTCCGAAAATTTTGCAAATTCGGACGTTTGTCCAGACTGTTTAAACTAACGTAGATTCAAGTTTCATCGTTAAAACGACTCTTGACTCCTAAATGAGTTTTACATTACATTCAAAGAATTATAAAAAAATAATTATCTTTACTAAATCTACATTCAGAGAGATTTGCAGAGATCACCTGGAATTTTGAATAATTCACAGCACTGTATTTGTGTCGCATTTGTGCTTTATATTTGGAGGTCACTTTACATTTATCCGGGTACACCGGTACCTAAACAGTTAAAGATACCATCTAATGGCGCGTAGTGCAGCGTCACGCGTGTATCCACACGTCATAACGTGTACAGGATCAAAAGATATCCTTTCGTTATCTCGCGGCGCGTACGGGACGAACACTATTCACGATGATATGATAGTTACTTGCCGTAATTGGTCGGGGGCCTTGTTTCTCTGGGTTTCTCGCTGATCTCGCTGGCGCGTTTCACTGACGAGTCCTGCGATGGCAGATTGCATCGCTCATCCCCGACGATTTCACTCGCGCGCACGCTACGGATAAAATGCAACTTTGATAGAATTACATTAGTACGCGGCGGTACAGCACGGTCTCGCGCGATGTTCTCTCGTCGCAACGTTTTTCGTGTAACGGTTGTCTGTCCGTCGTCGGAGGTTATGCTTTCTTTCGATAAACCCGTTGGATCGGTGTCGCGATCGTACTATGGATCGTGACGCGTGCGTTTGACGAACCTCTTTGACCGTCAACATCGGTTTGTACTTTCGTGTCGGAGGTCGATAGAGTCACGGGACTTTTCCATGGATTTACAACACGAGTCGTAGAACTGTTTTTATAAAATACATGACATTTATTTTGTTACGTGGCTCCTTGCATCGCGAAGTATCCGAGTTTTAACGGTCACATTTAACAAACATTTTTCTACAGACAGCTTATTAAATTTAAACGCTTTTCTACTTCAGAGGTTTTCTAGATTCTCAGCGACTTATAATTTAGGTAACGAGTACTTCGGCGATCGTCAACCTTTTTCGGTGTGTCCAATTAGTACGACTAATTAATTTAACCGTGTTCGTGTAATTCGATTCGTTTGATCGATAGTTACGGGTATCGAGTTTGATGTCTAGGCTGCGACAGCGGGATTGTTAATTATCCGTCGATGATTACGCCGTCTCGCAATTCAGAAAACCATCGAACGAAGTTAAGGTTTTCTGCGTAAAGCATAAATTATCGTCTGCGCTGGCTGGATCGACTACGGCCGAGCACGCACCGACTCGGTAGCTTATTTGGATATTTTAACGGTGCTTCTCTGCGTATTGCTCGATGTAGAAAAGCAGGAAGTTTCTGTCCACTTACCCATGAAAAATTGATAAATCCTTATAATATTCGTAGTATAACTGCCGGAGCATTGTGAACGCTTCAATGATTTATCATTTTCGGAATGAAAGTACGGATACATACGTCTATGAAAAATTGACGATGTTTATGATACAACTGTTGGAATTTTTCCTCGTTTTACGGTCCTTGAAATGGAAGTTCCAAGCACGCTCATTTACGAAAAACATTTGCAGGATAACATTCGCATTACAGCTATCTCTCTCTCCTCTGTATAGCTATCGAAAGAAAATCACAAATTGGAAAAGCCCTATTATCAATATTAATATTTACTCCGAAGCAGATCCGGAATGTATAAATAATTCTCGTTATACTTAAAAACGTTCGAGGGTATGCCGAAATTAGATACTGTTGACACCTTTTTATACCTAAGTAGTGGGTTACTGAATGGTATGCTGAATATTTTGTAGGCATTTAATCGGCACAAATTCTGTTATATTCAATCGATCATTCACTTGCCGAGATAACGGTATGAGCCTGAGCTTCTGCAACATTCTAATCATGGCCGTCGAGTATTAACTATGCACGGGGACGAGAACGTTCTTTGTTTAGCTAGGATATTAAATTAGCCGTTTCGTATTCACCGAGCTGTAATTTTGTTCTACCCTTTTAATGTGTACACATTTTTGCCATTCAATTTGAAACACATACATATAATCCTGTATTATCGTGTTTGTACCGTTACTCGCGACTCAGGGGACTTCGCATTACACCTGCTTGAGTTTTCAATAAAATTCCCATTAAAACTCGTTTTAGCACAATCGTTAACAATTGTTTACGCTCAAAGTTTATTGACGTCTTCCACGGCGACGCGTAGCGATGCTTAACCCTTATCGGTGGTCGTGACAACAGTACTTTGTCGCTGTGGTCGTACGTCACGCGGCAGGTGACGTGGTATATTAATCGTATTATATTATAAAAAGGGGTCCGAGATAAGGGTTAAACGGATGTAGACTGCCCACTATAGATACGAATATAAGATATTGAAATTAGTAAATGTAAAATAACATTGAAATTATTTCTTATACAGTGAGTAACGAAAGTATTCGAACGCCCTTTAAATCAGTATAACTTTTTTTTTTAAGCGAATCAAACGACCTGACTTTTTTGAGGAGTTAGAAGAATTGGTTTTCCAAATGATGTGTAAAAAAGATTTTGAAAAAATTGCAATTGGTAAGAATTACATGAGAAAATAAAAATGGCACTTTTCACAACTTTTTTATTTGAACCTGTAGTGAAAATTTAAAATATGCGTTTTGTAGATATATGTTAGTTATATACATACTGAAAATTTCATTGAAATCGGTTAACGTTGTCATGAGATACAAACGTTTAAAGATGATTACATAAGGGCGAAATTCCCTGGCAAGATAAAAAATCTGCGACTTTTTCACCCTTAAACTCTCATTTTCGATGAAATTTTCAGTACGTGTATAACTAACAGAGATCTACAAAACGCATATTTTAAATTTTCATTACTGGCTCAAATAAAAAAGTTGTGGAAAGTGCCATTTTTATTTTCTCATGTAATTCTTACGAATTGTAATTTTTTCAAAATCTTTTTAACACATCATTTGGAAAACCAATTCTTCTAACTCCTAAAAAAAGTCAGGTCGTTTGATTCGCTTAAAAAAAAAGTTATACTGATTTAAAGGGCGTTCGAATACTTTCGTTACTCACTGTACATTCCTGGGGATAAGCTTTCACTTCGCAGTTTTAAATACGTTGACTAGATCATTGCGATTTTGTAGGATATTTTGGCATTCGCCAGCGAACGTGTTCAAGGATGACAGTAGCGACGAAAACGGAAACAATTATTACCAACGACGAAGTTGACGACGAAGTTGACGACACCCTATGATGATGAGATATATGAACGACGATGAATATTACCTCGCCGCGTGTAAAACTTTTCCTCCCCGCGTTATCTCCCTTTATCGTCTGGTCTTTTTACCTCGTTACGAGCGAATAAATCGGCGAGGTCGACGCCGAGGTCGGGTTCTACGGTCGCCAATAGGAGGTCAGCCAACGCTGATTCACTATTACCAGGGATATGGACGTCGCTTCTGGGTGGTAATTAGCTCCAATCCCGGTAACGGCGTCGTATATCTCGTGGCAATTTTTACATGACTCGGCCCCGACATGGCGGCCCCTCTGTGCATCATTTTTCTGCTATCGTTGAATCCCTTCTTTCGCTACCGAGGGGCTTACAATAGCGTACGCCGCCGTCTTCGTGTCGATGCTCGCTGAAAAAGATCGAAGCTCCTTCCATTTAAGAATTCGTCGGTGCGAGTTGATACGGTTATTTCCCTAATAATTTTATTAGTTTTATTTCTTATCGCAAAAGCAGGTAAATTCGAAAATGTAAAAACCAAATTCCCTCCGAGTTTGAAACGACAGACGAAGCAATAATAACAACATGGATGTATCAACCACCTCCCGTGCCATTAAATAAATATAAAAATTGTATATAAATTACAAGTTCCTGAGAACAAATAAAAATTTGATTCTTCCTTTTAACACGTTGACTGCCATGCTACCCATATGTGGGTGACGGAATTATTTGTCCAGGTTTTAAAATAAACTTTTACGTTAATATATTCACTGTACCAAACTTGATTAGGATCTGTAAAATGAAGGAAAGTTGGAGAACTATTTGATATCGTACATATAATATTTTTCAATTTTCATTTCATGGTAAAACTTACTTTGATTTTATGGAATTTTTGAGGTTTCTAGTTGGGCAATCAAAATGTTAATGATATGCTGCATCCATACTCTTAAATTCCTCGTATTTCTTTACCGCTTTGGCCTACTCATTTTTGTCATAAATGCACAGAACCCGCGGTTTAATTATACCGGTACAATAACACAACACGTGACGGGTTATAATCATCGTATTCAAGCTTTTTCTCAAATCGTTTCACGGGAAAGCGGCCCTGACCTATCCAGCTTGACGCCCATCGATTAGAAAACTATCGTGTGAAGTGTCGAGAACGCGATCCCTTTTCTTTCGTGGAGCGTGGAAACTGCGATGACTCTACCGACGCGGTTATTGGTCGAGAAAAAAAGGTACTCGAGGGAAGGCGACGTGGGAAGAAGAGCGTATCTTCTGGAAGAAAGTACGCGGGTGGGAGAAGGAGGAAGGAGGAAGCGTGGGAGGAGCTTGTTGAAACGATGAAAGGGGATTTCATTGAGAATCTCTCTATCGAGAGAACGGTGGCAAAAAAGATGAAGGGTGATCCGCGCAACAGGTGCCTAATTGTTATTTGTCAATCGTTAAAGTTTAGGCCCTTCACGGAGCCGTTTTCAGCCGATCGCGGCTTCGATCGGCTCAGGAAACGATCGGTTTATAATTAAATCGTTCGGAACAGAGGAAGCATACATTTTAATCCGGTCCCTAACTCCACCCACCCTCTAACCGTTCATATTTTTTCACAAGTCTTTCCGATAGGAGTCCCTTTGTATCATGGACTTTACTGTATCATAGGATGCAGGTAGTTGCAAACGCAAGAAGATACACTCGATTTCTTCGTTTTAAGACCAGTCTTTTACGTAAGAAGCTGCGCATACATTGCCGCTACGACCACCATAACGCCTGTCCGGCGATCGGCAAGTACGCATTGATTACCACCCATAAGAAACGACAGTTAAGGGAACTTTTAATTTACAACTTATTAAAATTTCCCTCCTTGTTTCACCGCTTCCGTAACCGAGTCGCTAACTATCCGGCCGTTCGTTTGCAAAGTTCTCTTGTCCTTGATCTTCGGCAAATGATTTATGGAGACGCATTTACAACGACACGACGCGTACCGCGTATACCCAACGGAAGATCTGTCAATAAACTTGCCGAACGGTATTCTACGTCTTCGGACGCACGGTGATTACCAAAGTATCGTCGGGGAACGTGTCGGCGAAATCAGGAAATGACCTTGAGTAAATTTAGCAGTAGAACCTGCAAGGATACACGAAACAAATGAAGACTTCAGGTGTTGCGTCTGGCTTCAAGACGGTCTTTTCGAAATTATCCTCCGAGAGGTAACCGCCGCGCCACCGGATCGATTATGATGAATGATGAATGATTATGCGCTGCAAACTGTTTCAGGTGTTCGTAACATATTTTACGGTTAGCTTCAAAATTACTTTTAGAGAAATTGCGAAACGCGAAACTATTATAGTATACGGTATACGCTTAAAAGTTAGAAACACCGGAGATTGTTCGTCCGTATATTAATTCTCTTCTGGTGTACAGTGGATCCAAAAGAAGTACGCTAAATTTTCGATTTTCGCGAAATTGTTGATATATAAATCGATACTTAGGTGAATGATTATGCGCTGCAAACTGTTTCAGGTGTTCGCAACATATTTTACGGTTAGCTTCAAAATTACTTTTAGAGAAATTGCGAAACGCGAAACTATTATAGTATACGGTATACACTTAAAAGTTAGAAACACCGGAGATTGTTCGTCCGTATATTAATTCTCTTCTGGTGTACAGTGGATCCAAAAGAAGTACGCTAAATTTTCGATTTTCGCGAAATTGTTGATATATAAATCGATACTTAGGTGAATGATTATGCGCTGCAAACTGTTTCAGGTGTTCGTAACATATTTTACGGTTAGCTTCAAAATTACTTTTAGAGAAATTGCGAAACGCGAAACCATTATAGTATACGGTATACGCTTAAAAGTTAGAAACACCGGAGATTGTTCGTCCGTATATTAATTCTCTTCTGGTGTACAGTGGATCCAAAAAAAGTACGCTAAATTTTCGAGAAATTGTTGATATATAAATCGATACATAGGTGAATGATTATGCGCTGCAAACTGTTTCAGGTGTTCGTAAAATATTTTACGGTTAGCTTCAAAATTACTTTTAGAGAAATTGCGAAACGCGAAACTATTATAGTATACGGTATACGCTTAAAAGTTAGAAACACCGGAGATTGTTCGTCCGTATATTAATTCTCTTCTGGTGTACAGTGGATCCAAAAGAAGTACGCTAAATTTTCGATTCTCGCGAAATTGTTGATACATAAATTGATACTTAGGTTGTTCTAGGGCACCGAATTAGACTGCACACGGATATCAAGTTCTACATGGGTTTTCGCTTTCTTTCGTTCGAGAATGATTTTCCTATTCTGCTCCTCGGAATAGTCGAAACTAGGTGGTCCGTCTGAGACCAATTTCAGGAGAGACACAATGAACGGTAGCTGACCGAAATCAACGGCGGTCCACAGTAACATTAATTTCGACCTGGGAGGCATTTCTTCCTCCCGGGCAGAAGAAGCAGGAAGCTCCTCGTGTCGAATCGTCCACAATCGTGTCAATATAGTTGACGTCGGGGTTCTTCTGCAATAACGTGGCTACCGAATGACACTGCCGGCTCCTTTTTTCTCAGGAAAGAAACGCAGAGAGAAGCGTGGGGAGCAGAATGCGCAAACGAGGCACTGAAATACCTTCGAACGAGTCATCCCAATCACGATCATAGAACCATCGAGTTAATCCGACTTCGTGACTGTGCGTGAATCGAAAACGAAACGACATCAGAAGGGAAATCGTCCCTGTACCGGTGAATTGAAACGGAAGTTCGTTTCTGTCGGTTATTTATCCTGAAAGTAGAATATGTTCTATCGCGGTTGACCTTGGACGATTTCGAATGACCCTCGGCGACTTTCCTGACCTTCGTATCGTAGGTTACTGTACGCATCTGAACACTTTGATCGTCAAACAAGAAAGCTAAAAAATTCCATACAACCAAATCAAGTTATTTAATGAAATAGAAATTGAAAAAAATTAAATGCGCGATATTGTGTACTTCTCCAACTTTCTTGCATTTTACAGGTCCTAATCTTTGGTACAATGAATATATTAACCCTCTATGGGTTCGTGTAACTTTCAGGTCACGTGCCAATATATAGACATTTTACATATAATGTCTCTGAGATAACCAATAACAATATTGATGACGGTTAGCTGCACCAACAATTTGGAATATAAAAGTAAATGCCTTGAAAGTTGCCTGCGAATAGAAATCAACGGAAGAAAATTCGGCCCATAGAGGGTTAACGTAAAAATTCATTTTAAAGCCTGAACAAATAATTCCGTCACCCATACATGGGTGACATGGCAGTCAACGTGTTAAAACGTTTTATCGGATAGCACATAGAAAAGTATGTCATTCCAATCTGAAAAACGGAGTTGACCTTCGTCCACGCAAACCACGCAAGTTTCGCGTCCGATATATTTCTTTTTCTTTTTCTATCGTCTGCTTTTGGTGTTTCAGCCTGTAGAGATGTCGTGCACGCGCGGTACGTCTTTGTGAGCGTAGCACGGGTCAAAGCCGCGCTGGGAAGAATTTCTTTAATGAAAGGAACTTCTTCTTTATAGCGTGTGGAGTCGATACCTGCCGCGCCCGAAGAACAGGACCAATGTTCCGGGGCAACTATTATTTCAAAAATTTCCAAATCTCATAGACGCATTGTGACTTAATTCGCCTACTCGCCACGGCCACGATGGGTGGTCGGTGTAGATTTCCTTGGTGTTTCCCGTGCGAGCGCACCCCGTTGAGCGGATGCGAGTCACAAAGGAGAGTACGACCGAACGGTCGAGCGTTTGTTTCAATGGATCATTTTCAAAATCGAAGCACACGCGGATACGTGGAATTGTTCAAACGGTGGTTAATCCAGAATTAAAGTACAGCAAACTTACGACGAACAATTAAACGTTTATACGGTCCAATCTGCAGAACTCGAAGTTCTGCTGATATGTAGTGGACCAGTAAGAGCAAAAATGGATCTATGATGGTTTCATTCTATCAAGAGAATATTATTATTTCTGTTTTTGTACACTATTACATTGCTGCATAGGATTTTATGCATTTATAAAGAATTTGAAGATGCTATTGTGTTGACTGCCATGTCACCCATATGTGGGTGACGGAATTATCTGTCCAGGTTTTAAAATGAATTTTTACATTAATATATTCGTTGTACCAAATTCGATTAGAATCTGTAAAATTCAAGAAAGTCGGAGGACTACTCGGTGTGATACATTTAATTTTTTCCAATTTTTATTTCATTAAATAAGTTAGTTTGATTTCATCGAATTTTCGAGGTTTCTAGTTTGGCAATCAAAGCGTTAACTGTGGTTCACAAGCGTGTTAACGCGCATACGGATCACGGTGTATCGTATGGCAGAGTATCGACGATCTCGCAGCACGAGCTCTTTCGAATTTCGAGGTTCCGTGAGAACGTGATGACACGGAAGATCGAAAGGGGAAAGATCCTTTGGCGGGCGAAGAAAGTAACGGCGTAGCTCTATTATATGTGGGCCACGGAGGGCGGAATCGCGTGAAAACGTGGGACGTTTTCTTTCACCCTGTATTGCGGTTTTATTAGGTCGCAGGGATGCCCTGTTCTCCACGTGGGTGGCTTCACCGGGGCCCATTACACGGGCCTTTAAGGCAGTTTAGGCACAGCCCACCGCGGCTCGCTAGACAATGCTAAATCTTCAACCAGGGAAAACGTATCCTTTGATGTTGCGAACGCTAACCACGGCACGTCCCGAAGAACGCCACCGGCGGGATTCGGCCTCTGATAGTTTCACGTGGAACGTCTCCATCGAGCCGATTTTCTCCCCTTTCCTTTCATCTACCTCTATAGTGTCGTCATTCATTTTTGATTGTAGGCCACGCGATGACTCGTATATACCACAGGATGTGGTATGCCAGATGCGTTCGATCAACTCTTGGATCGTGTGCCGGAACAGGGCACAACGTTGCATCGGAAGAGCCGTATTGTGCCGAGAAATTCGATTACGACTTCCTCTTCCCCAGGTGGAAGTAAAACTTGCTAAGGTAAGATCTTTCCAGGTTCTTTTTCTTCCCGGCGTATAAGGAAAGAGATTTCATCGAGTGAAAGGACCGTGACACACTAACGTTGCGAATCGTTTCACGTTTAACGCGTTCTGTGACACTTCGAATTTCTTGCTTCCGGTGACGGTTCAACGGGGCACGAAAACTTTGTGTTACGCGTATGTAGGCTGTGGGACTTTTTGCGTTCGCGACGAAACAGTTTAACGCTTTGACTGCCAAGCTAGAAACCTCAAAAATTCCATAAAATTAAAGTAAGTTTTACAATGAAATAAAAATTGAAATAATTATATGTATGATATTGAGTGGTCCTCCAACTTTCTGGCATTTTACAGAAAAAAAAAAATTTGATACAATTAATATATTAGCGTAAGAATTAATTTTTACATGGCAATCAACGTGTTAAACTACTCGCGAAAATTTGTACGACTTAAAGTCCCACGCTTTAAAACTTTTTTCTAAACGGATCAAATTAGTGATGGATCAATTTACCATGTAATGAAAATTTTGGAAAGTTCAGTTCGAATTACGGGAACAATAGTGTGAAAGTTGCTTTTCACTTTTTATTCGGATTTCCGATGAAAATTTAAAAAAATGCGTTTTGTAAATTGAACATCGGATCCTCCGGGGACGCCTTCGGTCTCCTGCAGGTTTCTCGGGTCTAACTTGGAAGAGGAGCTCCGGGGCAATGTGATCGGCGAATCCCATGCGCCAGGGGTCCAGCACGTAATCACTCTCATTCTTTTCGATGCTTCCGTACACACGATACCCTGTAGTTTGAGTACACGGCGCAACAGGCATCGCGTCGCTGCATATAGATTTACAAATACCGAAACTGGAGGACGCATGGCCGTTGTTTACTTGATTTTTGCGGAAGCGTTCGTGTGCCGATATAGCTGCTCGCTCGCATCCTTTATTCGGCCGGTTCTTTACTGTTTCTTCCTCTCGTTCGGTGGACGGCATTTTTACGCGTATTTGGGGGTCTCGTATAATTCGTCGTGCGATCACAACGCGTCTCGGATTGCGTGTCTCGGAACATGCATGCCTGCATCGAGCGCTCTTATTGTTAAGCGGGGCCCTCGTAGGGTGATTCTTTCGATTGGTTATTAGCCGAAACAACTTCCGACTTCACGATAACATTGATCAGCCACCAGAGAAGCCGTGAATTTTCGTTGCTCCCGCTGTTTTCTGCTGGGGACCAGAACAATCGTACCGATTACGCTGATTGGTGACAGTAATTGCCAGTGCTGGCGATCGGTCGAACCGTGTACTCGTGTGTGCCGACCGAGACAATATCTACGACTTATGCTGTTGCGTTTTGCATAGTAGTCGTAGGCACCGATGCTCCATATTAATCCTTTGATGTTTTAACACGTTGACTGCCATGTCACCCATACAGTCGAGTCGGAAAGTAAGTTAACGACTGGTGTATGCAGGCAAATGAATATGACATGTCTTTAATCTTTAATAATGATAATATATGTTTTACTAACATATTTGTTTATTTCCTTACACCTCCTAAATAAAAACAATACAATAACTTGATTTTATTCATCATATTCATTGCCTACATATCACCAAATGTTAACTTACTTTCCGACTCGACTGTATATGGGTGTTATTTGTCCAGACTTTAAAATGAATTTTTATGTTAATATATTCATTGTACCAAAGATTAGGATCTGTAAAATGCAAGAAAGTTGGAGGACGCAATATCATTTAATTTTTTCAATTTCTATTTTATCAAATAACTTACTTTGATTTCGTGGAATTTTTTAGCTTTCTTGTTTGGCGTTCAAAGTGTTAAACATCGCAGACTCAACCGGCAACTAGCACGTCCCTTCCAAACGGACACAAAATATTCAGAACGCTCGTATACTCGCAGTGAAATACTTTTACGTTTTTGGCAAAGTTGGTAAAAATACGTTTACCGTGTTGTCATCAGTTTTTACCGTATGTATAACATGCTCAATATTGTCCAGAATATTCACTTCTAATATTCAAGCACAATATCTATATTTCTGAGCAGTACATATGCTACCGAATAACAAGTATCGGACATGAAATATAGTTACTACAATATATATGACAATATTTTGTGATTTATTTTTACGTTTTTTGAGAATAGATTTAGAACCTTGCTGATAAGAACAGCACTATATGTAGACTACACAGTCGCCAAAAACAGAAAAGTTTATGCGACTTTCAGGTGGGTGTTTGCGGTATACGTAGGAACCCTATAATTCCAAAATGCGCGGTTTAATTGTCCGATTAATGAACGGTTTTTGTGCTCTTTTGTTTTTCTCCTTCTGCTTCCGAAAAGTCGTCGTTGTTCTGCGTTTGCTGATCCGCGGTCAGTACACGGCGTACTTACAATGATGCAAGTTCGGGCCTTCGAGACTTGTAATTTCTTGTATCCTTTATCCATTCACTCTACTTCGAATGGTACCACCGGTTGTTGTCAGGTGTATCCCTGAATGGGTATCATCAAGACAAAACACTGCGCACGCATTTCCGTTTGTGCAACATCCTTCCGGTACCTTCTTGCCCTATCCGTAAAAGCTACCGGCGTAAATGTTACCGGCCAGAGATGTTTGTACATTGAAATTACTCGGTACTGGTACGGAACAATAATTCTTTATGTCAAGACACATCCGACCGGCATTTTTTCTCTCTGTTTTCATCTTTTGATAAACCGTTTACTTTTACAGAAGGCATATTTAAGATTTTCATTACAGGCACAGATAGAAAAGTTAAAAATTATAACATTCGCCTTTTTCTTCAAAATGCGGACGAACAGCACTAAGAATTCTTTTACGCGCTCTTTAATAAACTTCCAACATCTCAAAGAAACGCAAGTTTTTAGGCCAGTTTCCGAAAAGTTTTTAGAGGGTATTCAATTCGTTTTCTCTTCAAAATGCTGACGAACAGCACTAAGAATTCTTTTACGCGCTCTTTAATAAACTTCCAACATCTCAAAGAAACGCAAGTTTTTAGGCCAGTTTTCGAAAAGTTTTTAGAGGGTATTCAATTCGTTTTCTCTTCAAAATGCGGACGAACAGCAATAAGAATTCTTTTACGCGCTCTTTAATAAACTTCTAACATCTCAAAGAAACGCAAGTTTTTAGGCCAGTGTTCGAAAAGTTTTTAGAAGGTATTCAATTTTGTCAAAATGTTGAAAATTCGTGAAATAGTGCTGCTGTGGTTATGCTTCATAGCGTATGCTTTGCGAAGACCTTGTAGTTGAATGTGACGTGGTGCATGCACGTGCACGTTAAGATCTATGTGGAAATGCTTAACTTATGAACTCGTCCAGCAGTGGATTGCAGGCAATATACCATGGAACCACGTGCGGCACCCTGAATAGAATCGTCTTTGGACCGAGCCGTGCGGATTCCCGCGTTGGATCCGTTCGTTTCCTGGATCATTGCCAAGGTGAAAACATCGGTACGTCACAGTTTGCGCGAGTCGGATGATTAATGATCGTTCGACAGCGCCAGGATCGAGCCACGGAGAGCCACGATTAAACAAATCTTCACGCTGAAAGTAATAAGGCACTGCTACCGATTGGTACCGGCAACGAAAACTGTACTGGGAATTATAGTTCGGCGACCTGGCTCTTATTCTGCTTCATTTAGAGACTTTTTCGCATGATATGCCTACATGATCACACAAATGGGATCTCTCGCACAATGAAACACAAACTCATGACATTAATGAACGTAAATTCCCGAGGTTTCTAATGCTCGTAATCCCGTGTGTCGATATTATTTTTATGGAAAGCTTGTGAATAATAAGCTATTATTAGACTGGAGATCTTTATGCAAATACAGATGTTTATGGACTAACAGAGTCAGGCAAGAAATTTTCTACTTTCTCAGATATATTTATTATGTTTTCAAATAAAAGTGTTTATAATGTCAATAATAATGGAATACAAAAACCGGTCGTTTGACTGCGGAAAGTGTTAAAATTTTAATATTAATATCGTTCGAGAATCATTTTGATCACGATGCTTTTCAATTTTTGGAATGGAGAGATACCGTTATGAATTTTAGCGTGATCAACCATGTAGAAATAATTCAAGTTTCAGGTTGTTAAATCGAGGGTGCTAAATTTGCTTGATTAATTATAATGATCCACGGAACGTCGGCAGTAATACTCGTTGGTCGATGTATAGCACGAATAACGATAGCAATTGTCGGAGTTTCGGATCGGTTGATCTGTTCACGGTGCTACTTAAGAATAGAGATTCCTCTAACAATCTCAGTAATTACAGTGGCGAGCTGTCATTCGATTCGTGGTTGATTGCCTGTCGAAAATAATTGACGATACTAGTTCCACGATGTTCGCTGAAAGCAGCCATATTTAAAGTGACCATTTTCTTCACACTGCTTGGAGTCGCTGCGAAAATATTTCGGCATTTCATTTATCTCTTTACTAATTATTCCAAGAATTAATACAGCTGTTGCGAGCAGACTGTAGATTTTTATAAAATTGTCTGCATTAATTATAAGACACGGGAATTACATAGACATTTATTTCTTTCGTCCTTCGAGTATTAACGACAGCGTATTCTAATAATTTTTAATTAATTTGGCGTGCAGAGATTATGCGTTTCATCGTAACGTTAGTGTACTTTTTAGAAAAGGATTCTTTCTGCTCGTGAAAGAAAAAATATTTTATTTTGATACTAGGTTCGTGTCTGTAGATAGCTTAACATGGCACGATATTGTAGTCTGTTTATCAACATGTTACATATTCGTAATTAAACTACAAATAATACTTTGCTAACTATTATAGCTTCTCATGTTAAAAATTATAATTTATAATATTAACTACTTGCTCAACTTATTTTCATTGTGAGGAAATATTTGAAATACAAAATAAAAATATTTCATTTATTTTATCTATCTGGTTATCAAGAAAAAAATATTTGATTTAAAGTAGTATCTTATTTGAACCACATTAAATTATACTATATACCAAATCATTAATGATCGTTAATATACGTTGTTAATCCTACATTATAAAATACTAATGTAAAGTGTACTTACTTCTGAATCTTCTGTACCTCCGTCGGATCCACAGCACACAATTATTCACTCACGGGAATAGGTCCGAATAATTGAACAGCAATCACTAAACAACACACACAACACATTTTATAAAATCCTGACAACGAACGAGAAGATGTTACTCCGACCACGAATAAAATAATACTGCGATTTTAACCGTCCCCCTCCCACGGACGTGTAATACGAAAACAGGGAATTCCGGGAAATAGGGTCGGCGCCCCGCCATAATTTGTTTACCTTGGTTTTGTATCTAGTGTTTATAGACCCTCAGCGTCTAACCTGCCTAGGATAACCTGACCGTACCACCTCCGTGGAAGGGATCATTGTTCAAATCGCAGTATTATTTTATTCGTGGTCGGAGTGACATCTCGTTCGTTGCCACGATTTTATAAAATGTGTTGTGTGTGTTATTTAGTGATTGTTGTGCAATTATTCGGACCTATTCTCGTGAGTGAATAATTGTGTGCTGTGGATCCGACGGAGGTACAGAAGATTTAGAAGTAAGTACACTTTACATTATTATTATATTTTATTATTCGTATGTAGAATATTGGGTGCAAGGTTTTCTTTCATATTTTGCAACTTCAATGTCCCTTTAACACTAGATTTACAAAGCACTAAAACTGGCTACTTAACATTATTTTACAAAAATAACAAGAACGTGTTTATCCACATTTGTATCAATTTTTTAAATAATATATACCCAAGAAAATAATTTTGTTGAATAATTCCCCATGGACACATCTTCTCTAATCTAAATACCTCTAATGTAAATATTTACCTTCAAATCTAACCCACACCTACTCCGATCACTTTTTGAGATGTTAAAACTTTTTTGCGAATGTCTCGGAAACTAAAGCTGAGCGGCGGTAACGTGTATAGGAAAAAGTTGTTCAGAATGATGACCTTGACAACATATTTCAAGGTCATCAAAATCGTTGAGGAAACGCCTAATGTAAATAATTACCGAAGAAAATTATATGTATGATATTGAGTGGTCCTCCAACTTTCTGGCAATTAATATATTAGCGTAAAAATTCATTTAAAAATTTGGACAAATAATTCCGTCACCGGAAGTATAGTGATTGTCGCGGCCTGCGACTGATCGCGAGCCTCGTAACATCGAATTCGGATATTGGCGAGATGTAATTGCTGCGTAAAGCGTGTAAAGGTGGTGGATCTGGATTGCAAGTTGGTGACGCAAGTATGTACCTTTAGGAGCCGTCCTTGGCGGCAGAGGTCAGTCGTTAACACGTCACGAAAAGATGGACGAGCCACTGGCTGTGTCCGCGGGCGCACAATGCCATATTAATGGCTGTCGGTAGCGGTGATAAATTCCTAGGTTGAACCCGCTCTCCCGCAAAAGCGTTCTTCTTCAGCTATGCTCGTTGTTCGTCGCATTCTCCTTGTCTCTTTCCCTCGGGATGGTCAGCTTGGAATGGCGACAATGAGCGGGAATAAGTCAACTAGAGGATCGGTGAAGGGGTTCAGATAAAGAAGAGGAGATGGCCGGAAGACGAAGAATGTTCATTATCTGGGGGATAGAGCCTTGTTCTTCCTTGCCGGCTAGTTATCCCATCGAACTGATTGTTTAACCTATTCCGGCCGATTTCAGCCGACCTTGATGGCTGTCGAAACTTATCAACTTATTACCGACGAGGGATCGAAAATTGATTTATTCATCAGTCATTCGTAACATTAGCTCTTTTTTTGTTTTTATTAAATCGACTGTAGCTACCTTCTACCTTTTTCTATTACGAAATAGTGTTATCTTACCGAGGGTACAGAATCATATATTTTTTAATTTCTATAATTTCATCTATTTTCGTTATTTCTAGATCTTTAAATTATACCCCTAATACAAATTTCCTACATAATAATATGTAATTAAAATTTATAGTAGGCGTATAATCTAGAAATCTGAAAATAATTAAAATAAAATAGACCATTATGGCAACTTTTACTGGACGCATATAACGCCCATAAACCAGACCGATAGCTTTCGCTGGAATGCTAGTATATGCGTTCGTAGTGGTCAGAAAGTTTAGGTTATTAGACGACACGCAGAAGAAATTTTTAAAAAATTGCTATTTGTCCAACATCCAACAACAAATTGTGATTGTACTAAAGTAGAATTTAGTTTTTCGGCTTGATTGTTTTAGGAAACTAAAGCTTCAAAAGTGTTTATGCCTCAAAGGTTTTTATCGTTCAAAAGTGTTTCGAGGACTTGAACAGTATTTTGATTGGGGTTCTTACTGTTATGAAAAAATCGAAGGCTGTATTAGCCACAGAAGCCTGTGTATATTCCTTACGGTAAGACGGCGATTAGTACCGCGTCATACTATTACCTGCGGTATCTCCTCTGGCTATTGAAGAAACAGCTAACGACATAGAACGCTGCATTACTGTCCATGCTATTGTATTTAATGTTATCCACAGCAGAGTGAGCAGAAATACTTTTCTCTTCGCGCGAGATGAGAAGAAAATTATCCAGAAAATGATTACCGTTAAAATAATAAAATAGTGTACGGTCCCAGGACTGCAAGAGGTGAAAGCAAGCGGTGTAAAGTGCAGTTACGGTTGAACGAAAGAAAGAGGAAGATAATGGAACCAGAGTTAATTGCTGTGCCTCTGGTTCACCGTACCGAGATGTTAGTTAACCCCCTTACTGCAGAGAACTTGGTTTTCTTCGCTTGATCACAGGGGCAATGTCTCTTTTGCTCCTCGGACGAAGAAGATCGCGAGCTTAAGCATTCACACGACCTTCGTTGCGCGTATCTCGTGTGTGCAGAATCGCGACAGATCTGCGGAGTGATCGTGGGGAAGGTCAGTGGCCGGAACAGAGATTTTAGTCTGGACCTTGTTCACCGAGGAACATACAGTCAGGGGTAAAACGGTAGGACGTTCTGCGTTTCTTCGTGTCTCCATAATATTATGCTTCTTTTACACAATAATCCCAAATGAAATTATTTGTTAGTTGTTGGTTTACCGTTGAAGTCTCTATTAATGCTAAACCTAAAAATAAACTATCGTCATTTTATGGAACTATTCATCTACTATTATCTACGTTTAATTGTCAATCAATCAATCAATTCCTTTATTTAATCCGCTCTTTAACCTCGTTCGGGGTTATAAATCCTTTTCTACACTTCTTTAACCTAACCGAACTTACATCTACCTCTACATATCACTCACACATTCATCCGTCCGCATCAGCCATTACTATTTGCGAGGGAGAGAGAGAGAGAGAGAAATAAAACACACATATCCAGAAATACAAAAACAAAAAATATACATATAAAATATAAAATAAACATAACCACTAATGTTAACGTATACACAATAAAAATAAAAATAATAAAATATAACAGCATAGAAAAAACGATACACTATAAAACAGCAGAAAGCAATAAGAGAAAAGAAAAGAAAAAGAAATTGAAAAATAAAAAAGCAAAAATAAATAGATCGCTTTTTTAAATCCTGAAACATGGACCATAGACTACCGAAAATGATGGAATAAGACGCAACAATAAAAGCAACGAGACGTTCAGTTTTTATAAGGATTGAGCAATACGTTTTACAGACGGGACAGATTACAAGACTCGCGTGTAATTGTACAAGCGGTACATCGCGTTCGCGTACCTATAAATTTCACAGCGCATTACTTCAGATGCTGACACGCCGATGAAATACAATAAATACACATCGCGCGTCCGTACGTCCGTACGTGCGGCAAAATAATTAAAGTTCCCCCACATCAGGTTGTGATGTAATTGATCGATTTCACGATAAGGCCGGTCGTACCGTGTCGGAGAATACACAAACGGACTTCCATCGAATAGTGGTAAATTACACGCGTTTTAGTTCCAGCGATAGCACCAAGTTCTACACGCGTGATCGTGTGTTTACTAGCACAAAATGTGACTGGTATAAAAGTTGTTTCGAAGGAGTTATCAAGGCGAGTAATTAATACATCATACATGTAATTAATACATATACAGTGAGTAACGAAAGTATTCGAACGCCCTTTAAATCAGTATAACTTTTTTTTTTAAGTGAATCAAACGACCTGACTTTTTTGAGGAGTTAGAAGAATTGGTTTTCCAAATGATGTGTAAAAAAGATTTTGAAAAAATTGCAATTGGTAAGAATTACATGAGAAAATAAAAATGGCACTTTTCACAACTTTTTTATTTGAGCCTGTAATGAAAATTTAAAATATGCGTTTTGTAGATCTGTGTTAGTTATACACGTACTGAAAATTTCATCGAAATCGGCTGACGCAGATAAAAATGGCACGTATCAAAATATGTTAGAATCTGAGGATTTTAAGCAGAAACTGGCCAAAAGTGGTGAAAATCTACGCTTTTCACCACTTTTAACTAGTTGTAGCTCGTGTGTATATTAATCGATTTCAACGAAATTTGCAGCATGTATATAACTAACATATATCTACAAAACGCACATTTTAAATTTTCACTACAGGTTCAAATAAAAAAGTTGTGAAAAGTGCCATTTTTATTTTCTCATGTAATTCTTACCAATTGCAATTTTTTCAAAATCTTTTTTACACATCATTTGGAAAACCAATTCTTCTAACTCCTAAAAAAAGTCAGGTCGTTTGCTTCACTTAAAAAAAAAAAGTTATACTGATTTAAAGGGCGTTCGAATACTTTCGTTACTCACTGTATATGTTTATTTATTTGTATTATATTTTGGCAATTTTAAATTTCGGAATTTCCACAGAGAATTCGAAAGTACGCTATCAGATCGCTTATTCGGGTCCATTGCTATTCGAGATGCAGCCGGTCATTACACAACTCTCCGCGTCCCGTGGACACCGCAGATTGATTAATTGATTAGACGCAACCGATTTTAATTTCGAAAGCGATGTAAACGTAATGTATTACTCGTACAAGAATAGAAAGTGCAAATGAATTATGCCCCGGTGTAATATCGTTAAACGGAGGAGCAGCCGGTCATAACTGCGAGATGTGGACGCGCAGATAACGCGAATTAACGTACTTCCTACACACAAAGACGCGAGATTACGATTCATCGTCATGGAATAAATGTAGCAGCAATATTACGTCGTTTTCGTTCCCTAGGGAAGAACGAATCGCATTATTCTACATCACTGGAACGGTCCGCGCGCTGCGAATTATTTCCCGATTCAATGCACTTTTTGTGAATCGACCGAGAATCACGGCTCTCTGCGGGTTCACTGAATACTTTAACACTTTGATTGCCGTGTCACCTACACATCGGCGACGCGGCGCCGCCGGATCTGCGGAGACAAATTAACTCTCCCCGTAGGGTGTGGGCCAAAAGTAGACAGGAATTTTGTTCGAAACGAAGAAACTCGATATAATCTACTTATCGACGGGAGTGTAAACATTTTTTTTTAACCCGAATTTTGTTCCGGTGGTTTCTCTTTTCAGACAACTTGCAAGGCATTTACTTTGATATTTCGAGTTGATGGTGCTGCTAACCGTCATCAATATTATTATTGTTATCTCAGAGACATTATATAATTAAGACGTTACGTAATCTTGTGAAAAAAAAACTGAAATTATTTGGCAAAATGTCGATATATTAGAATGTGACCTGAAAGTTACACGGGCCCATAGGGGGTTAACCCTTAGCACTCGAATGGCGATTGTAAGGCGCCACTAAAAATTGTTATACCATTATTCAAAATATTTTTTACTTTATTAATTTCGTTTGTATTTAGTAAATTAATAAACACTTCAATATTGTACGAGTCAATTCCATCATTTTCACGTGTATAACACGAAAAGAAAATATGTAAAAGGGAAATATTCTAGGTTAGAAGAAATGTTTCGTTTTGGAGTTAAAATAGCTTCGAGTGCAAAGGGTTAATTCTACTAAAAAACCGAGAGGTGTACAGTCGAAGTGCCGGGTAGCTTAGAGAATACCGGAAGGAGAAAAAGTGCCAAATAAATTCTTGAGGTATTCAGCTTAGCTTGGCAGAAATACAAATGGCAGAACACGACCCCGTCGTGAACGTGTTAAGGACGATTCGCGGACACGCTTCCCGTAAGGGTCGGCTGGAGGGCAGACCTGGTGGGTGGGAGAGGGAACCCCCATTAAGTTGTTACGCTAGTTTTTTCTCCGGTGAGCGCGCACACCACCGTCAATTAAATCGCTCTGTCTCAGCTACGGTGCAACGACATCTCGCGATCTCGCCATCGGGGTCCCGCGCCGAAAGAAACAAAAAAAAAAAAGAAAAAAAAAACAAACAAATTGGACGATCACCGATATTTCTCGGTCGGTTTTCTTGGCTGTCGAACGAAATCCCCCTGGAGCACAGTAGACGAGCCGAAGAAGCGCCGGTCGGGGTGGGTCTTGGTCGTCTTCTATACGAGGAAGAGAAGGCGACGGTCCTCGCCCGCGGACCCCTTTTCGGGTACCATTTTCGTGATAGCTCAGGGCCGTTTATTAAGGAAGATTTACTCGCCCCGGCGCAACCTCGCTACCCCCCCGGGCGTCACCTGAAACATTTTCGGCCCGATCTTCGGTTGTTTGACCTCTCTAGGAATTTGCCTGGACACGGATAAACGTTCGTTTGATGGTCCCACCGCGGCGATTAACATCACTCCGCCTGCAAAGAATTCTGTCCATCCCGTGAAAGGGTTCCCCGCCGCATCGGCGCGGACCTCCTTCTTCCCTGGAAGTATTTTGAACTTGTCAAAACGGCGCTTTCGAGTTGCCCCCCGGTGCCAACGAATTATCCTCGCCCTCTTTTTTCGCCTGATTTCTATTCATTACGATATCCGCAGCGATTACACTGTAGCTTTAAGTACCTAACGAGATTCGATTGTTCGGGACGAGCCCGTTTAGCAGATGTGTGTGCCGGTAATTATCGAAGTCACGATTCCAAAAAAATGTTCTTTTATATCAATCGATTTCACCTTTTTCGGGTAAATAAATTTTAATTTCATAGATAATCGTGATAGTATAATAATAAAATACTCTTGCAAAATCGAATGAATATATCAAACAGTCTTCCCGGTAATACGAAAGTAAATAATTATTGAATATTAACGCACTATCGGCGGGAAGGGTATTGACGTACGCTAAGTGTTAGTAAAACACTTACCAATGCTTGTTTTTTTTCCATTGTCACTAATTTTTGGCCAGGAATGACGTTTTTGGTTGTTTTTCGTAAAGCCTGACCAGTGTTTAGTCCCGAGTTTATTAATTTTTAAGAAAAACTAATAATTTTATGAAATGTGCTATTGTTTGGTCCATGTTATACATTAACCAGTAAACTGTGGAATTTAATTTTAGAAATCTCTCGCGGCACGGAATTAAAATCATACAATGACGAATATACACGTCGAACGCAGGCCGAATGCCGCTATTATAAATTTTACGAAAAAACTAAAGCAAAGTGTGAAAGAATTACATGTTTATTCGATAAGAAATTAACAATTCATTAACGTTAACCGCCCCGCAATAGAGATTTGGTTCGACGTGTATACACGTCAAACACGCTTAACTGGTTATAAATGAAGTAATGGAAAACTAAATTAAAAATTGAATTTCTTTTTTAATTTCTTGTACATCTTCGAAGTACTATGTGATACCTATTTTCCAAATTTCATTGAAATCCTACTATTAGATGTGAAGATATTACATGCTTTCGAAAAAGTGCACTTTTGTCATACTTCACTAATTTTCGCCGGCTATACGTGCGAGTCAAGCTCATGATGTTACCCGCCGATAGTGTGTTAACACTAGAACTACCGGATGGGTCAAAATGACTTCCTCCTAATTTTTTCTTTTAGGGATATTGAAATTATAAATATGTCTCCATGAGAAAATTTTCTAATAAACGTCTCTATCGAAGTAGATATTTAAACAAAACTAATACGAAATCTAAACAAATCTTATTTTGTTGTTGTTATAAGGCAATGTATGTCAGTTGCATTTAGTGCTTGGTCGTTCTAGTGTTAAGCAACGTAACACAAAATGTAGGAAAAGATCTTCGAAAATATTTGTTTCATTTCAAATGCTATTTTGCCGAGCAGTGGCTCTGTATGGGACGACTAATTTCGCGCGAGCGAAATTTTTGGCCTGATCACCAAAGCATTCAGACATGAGAGAAAGCCGCAGAACCGTCAGTTTCGGAGGGACATCCGGCGGAGTAGACGTTCGACCCTTTTTTTCTCCGCAGTTCGCGCGACGACGCGTTGCGAATCCTCTTCTACGAATCGTTTCGTCGATCCAAAGGGCTGGGGAGAGACTCTATGGCCGTTCTCGTCGGTTTCTTATTTTACGGAGCTCTGTGCAAATTGCCCAAGGATTAGAATCGCGAGCATGGAGCTGCGTGCTGCGGCCCCCGAAGCGATGAATTATTATTGTCTCGTGCCTCACGCAGCCACGCTTCGCGTTATGCAGTCGTACGGACCATCCTCGTAACGGCCGGACAGCGAAAAATAATATCGCTGGCTGCCGGCCAACAAAATAACTGGATCCTCCTCCTCCTCCGAAGCAATGCCAGCCCATCCTCGATGATTATTGTGTTAGTACTGGCGTCAAAGGTTTCTCCCATTATCTCCCCGAGCCTAGTCTTCGACTATTATTTAGAGTACGCTTTTTCTTTTACCGCGCGGGACCAAATGATAGGACTCGGTATTTCAGTATAATTAACAGAAAATATTGTACAATTTACACGCCTCGCATATTCCACGTGTCCTCCAAAGCGAGCTTAACTTTGCATACAGTACTGGGAATAATTACAAACTCGAGTCTATTTTCAAATTTTTCAAGATAGTACAAGAAATATTGACGAAAATCTTTTTCTTCGAAACTTCGAAAAACATTACGTTCTCGCTTGAATTTGTGTTTTTAGCTGTGGATAAATGTAATAATTAGACATCGGATCTTTATGCATTTATGGCTTATGGAAATGTTAAAAAAATGCTATAATATAAAATTCGAGGGAATTTAACACGATTTTTATTTGCTTTGGATCTACAAAGGCTGTCCCCATTAAAAATAGGATTTTATTTCATTCCACTGTCTTAAAATGTTTCTATAACAATTAGAAATTGCATAAACATCCGATGTCTAGTAATAATATTCATTTTGGAGTTTCCTTTACTTTTGCTTATTTCTGTTTACTAATTTCGTTAGCTTAGTTCTCTCTTGGCCCACTCGAAAACAAGTATTTAGCAAATATTTGATTTTGGGACTATTCGGATACGCTTGTAGTCAACTTGATCTAACAGAAATAATTAGATCGTATTTTTTTCTAAATTGAATTAAAATTACGAAGAAATATTACGCATGGAACAAATTTCGCGGACCGTAGGAGGGATAAATCTCATAATCTACATTTATATGGTTTTGTGTAGGGTCTTGTGGTATTGTCGCGGAGCGTGTGTGTCTGTGTGTGTGTGTGGCGCGGCAATGGACGCGCGATAGTAATAGGTCAGTGTACTGAAAGAAAGGCCGGTTCTTCTAGGCGTTCTCTGTTTTCTGTTCGTTCGATTAGATCGCCGGGCGAGACTTTTGCGGCTCGATGACTGTTTTACGTTGCCCGCGGACACGAGGAATGTCGCGTCGTACGGCCTTTCGATTCCATGAAGACATATCCGCGCGCACACGCGACTACACACGCACGTACCGAGCGCGCGCCGAACGGCGATACGTCAGCGGGCACCCACATTCATTGTGCCGCACTACGATTTCTCATTGTAGGTGGAGGAGGCACGGTACGAGTTATTGACTTGTTTGATCCTGGGTTACGCCCCGACCTACCTTAACTCTGACTTACTATCTTGCCACGAGAGCTTTTGACCCGCGATCGGGGGCGTTCGCGAGCACCGTAACGATCCTTTCGATTTCTTCGGGGGTACCTAGCAGCTCCATCCGGCAAATTTTATTATCCACGGTGCTATCAATTTTCTGAGAAAATTACCTGGATTATTCGGACCCTCGAGTCTTTAGCATCCCAGCCATGCTTCAGAAAACGATCCGCATGCACAATACATTTAAAAACATTCTCAGTTTTAACACGTTGACTGCCATGTCACCCATATATCGGTGACGGAATTATTTGTTAATATATTCATTGTACCAAATTTGATTAGGATCAGTAAAATGCAAGAAAGTTGGAGAACTACACAATATCATACATTTAATTTTTTTCAATTTCTATTTTATTAAATAACTTACTTTGATTTCATGGAATTTTTTAGCTTTCTTGTTTGGCGATCAAAGTGTTAATAATGACCGATCACACTTGAATAGCAAACGCAATAGAAAATAGACAATATAAAGACGATTATCAATTGTCACATTTAAATGTATATATAAATTTATATAGACACGTGCAAATATCTTAGACTTATCGTGCTTGTCTTTTTTCAAATCCTTACCTTCACTATTGTGGATCACTCGGGCACGATCGCTCTATACTTAATATCGAAAATTTTATAATTTCTTCAACCGTACGGTACACGCGTCATGACTCGATTCACTCGGTGAAACTCTTGGAATCATAGAAAGATTGCTCAAAGATTTTCTCGTGCTTGTGATATTATGATTTATCACGGAGAAAGCAATCACCTTTGAATACATTCACTTTTCATTTTTTGTTCCATTTCCCGGAGTACAGTAATATAATTAATATTGTCTATTAGTCCACTGCCTAGAGAAAATATAATTCGAAACCTGCTCCAAGATAGAAAGAAACAAACACTAAAGAAAGAGTTGGACCATAAATTTCTACACACACTTGCTACTTTCTCCCGTATTACAATCCACGAATGATTTATTTAATTATTCATCGGGATTCAGGACACCGGGATTCAAATTTATCTGCTGCTGAAGGATTTATTGATACGTAGAAATGTTTGAACATTCGTTTGTATTTCCTTCGCTAGAGAACCTAGAATATATCTCTGCAGAATACGTTTATCTGGTTATTGGCTTTAAATGGCTGGAAGAATTACCCTGAGTTGTGTATAACAAAATTTTATACGAGGTACTTGAATAGATTTTTGACTCGATGAGGCGGCTCGTTTAGCTAGTGGAACAACTACCAACAGCGAATGTTTACACTCGGTGCCTGAAAAACTTTGTTTTCATTCATTTTTACAGTTCATTTCTCTGCGTTGAAATACTTTTGTGGCTTCAGCAAAATTTATGTTTGTGTAAGAATTAATTCATAACTATGGTATACATCTTTCGATTCGCTTGAAACTCGACCTGCATAATCTAGAGACTCGTACCAATTTACAATGTTGGTAATATTTCTGTAAGCGTTGTACAATACACTTATTATCATAAACAAAGTATTTCATGGTACAGTGACTCGCAATAATATTCGGACGCTTTTAAAAATCGTATAACTTTGTTAATATTGAACCATACGACTTGGATTTTTTTTTTAAGTGAGCACAATTGATTTGGCATATAAAATGAAAAGAATTTTTTACAAAAATTGCAATTGGTCGAAATTGCAGAGAAAATACCTGTAAATATCTGTATGAATTATACGTATTCTGAGAATTTCATCAAAAATCGGTCAACGTTGCAATGAGCTGCAGATGTTCCAAAATGATCACATAAGGACGAAATTCACTGACAAAAGGCCAAAATTCTGCGACTTTCGCCCTTAAGTTTTCATCGTTAAACGTTTGTAGCTCAGTGCAACGTTGACCGATTTAGATGAAATATTCAGAATATGTATAATTGATACAGATGTACAAAACGTACTTTTAAAATTTTTAATATAAGCACGCATAAAAAAGTTGAAAAATACAACTTTTAGTATTTTCTCTGCAATTTCTACCAATTGCAATTTTTGTAAAAAATTCTTTTCATTTTATATGCCAAATCAATTGTGCTCACTTAAAAAAACAAAATCCAAGTCGTATGGTTCAATATTAACAAAGTTATACGATTTTTAAAAGAGCGTCCAAATATTATTGCGAGTCACTGTAGGTGTTGAAATACTTTCGTGAGTCACTGTAAATAAATTTGATTTCTACGAGTTAGCAGTTTGATTAGACCGCTGTTATAGGTGGTGGGTCAGGGAAAAAAGTGCTCGGGGCGAGCGGACATCGTAATGCGGGCCTGTCGATGGGCAATGGCATCGCGAATGCAAACGATAAGGATCCACCGTGGCTGCCGGGTGTCGTTTAACAATGAACCCACGGTAAGTTTGAGTTCGCCTACCGCGGACACACGGGGTTCGGCCCGATGATATAAATCGCCGGGTTCGTTAGTGAAATCAGCGCAACGGGACCGGCGGCGCTTAAATGCACACCGTGGATGAAAGAATGATACCGCTACGTTAACGAGAGAAAGAACCGCGGCCCGCGAAAGAGAAATGGGTCGGTGTTGGCTGAAGGCATCGCGCTATGTATCTTCCGTGCTTCGAGCCCTTTTCGACTGTCCTAACTACTATCTCCGGCATCCCTTAGCCCTCCTCGCGCCATCGGCGATTCGATGCCGTTCGCGCGCGCACAAAAAAAAAAGAAAAGAAAACAACCAATACCGGCAGGGTATCGGAGATAGAAGAAAAATGACGTATCAGAACTGGTAACGAAGAATTTGAGACCGAATTGTAACCTGTGCGAAAAAAAGTTGATAAATATTTTTCCCGCAGGGATTCGGGGGACTTTCTCCGAGTACCGGACACGTAAGATTCTTTCCAAATAAATAGAAAAAATTTAAGTAATTATCACGGTTTTCTATGGCTCTTTGCCAACATTCTGGTAGTTGACTTTTTCCTGAACACGTAAAATTTTGTCCGTTTAAACTGTTTTGCAAATAGCGAAACATCTGGATTCGACTGAGACTAAAACTGAAAATTGTAGCCGTGATAAATATTATTTTTCAACTATTGACTCCGACCGATAGAACAACCTACGTATTACCTACAATATTGATACCGCGCGTATATTAATAAATACACGTATCTTAATTCATTTCCATCCGAGCCCTTCAATTTCGAACGTTTGTATGCGGAATATCTTCTCTATCTATTATTTAAATATAGGTATATATAATCAATGTCCCGTAATTTTAATGTCAATATATATGCAACGTTTTCTATGCGTGTGAGATAAATGCACGACTCGGTTCTACGCGGGGAACGCGTTATTAAAAGTGAATCCGATCCAGCAGGATGTTACACCCCGGAGAAAACGAGAGCAGATCAAGGCGAGCCCGGTTAATTGGAGCCTCTTTAATATTGTAAAACAGCGATAATTCAATGGTAGACCGTGTAATTAAGCATGATAAGTCACGGGGTTCCAGTAGGCAAGAGGTCTTCTCCCTACTAGAGACGAATAATAATTTGCATTCCCAGAGGCGGTCAAGGTGCGAAGATCCGACGCGCGAGCAGAAAAAAGAGCGCGCGTAACGCCGGCAAATCAGTTTTGGGATCTGCCACCGATCTTCAACGCCGTCCGGATCGCCGATTTTTCGCGTTACTCTCTTTTCTTCCCGCGCATTCATCATACGGCTTAACTAGGCGTGTCCGTCGGCTTCGGGCGGATTTTAGAATCTCAACTTCGCACGACGTGCAAGTACCCTACGCTCTATGCCCTCGGCCCATTCCCGATGCCGATATCGGCAGGTGTGGCTGACGATGACCTCTGGGCAAACGTCCCCTTATCCCCGTGATTTTTATGCTTACCGGACCTGTGTTCTTTCGTCCGTAACTAGTTTTAACACGGTCCTTGTCTTGCCATCTCTGCTTGCAGAAAAATCGCGATTTGATTCACGTTCGTACCATTTTAACACGTTGATTGCCATGTCACCCGTACGCGGGTGATGGAATTATTTGTCCAAATTTTAAAATGAATTTTTACGCTAATATATTGGGTTGGCAACTAAGTAATTGCCGATTTGTTCAATGAAATAAAAGAGTTTTTTTTTTTACTTGGAATGAACTTTAATCTTTAATCTTAACCATCTTTCTGCCAACTTGAAAATTCCGCGCTCGTAGAAAGTCTGATGCTTTTCGGCCAAAAACTGAGTTAAGTGAGATTTTACATCGTCATCATTATTGAAAGTTTTACCACGAGGGGAGTTGTCCAGGGATCGAAATAAGTGGTAATACTTTTTGGCAGCTTGCACTGCGTTCTTTCCTTTACGGAAATAATAAAGCAATATATGGCGAAAATGTTCGTTTTTGCACTCCATATTAATATTGAGGTAAAAAAAAACTTTAAGAAAATATCTACGCAATGAACGTGTAAAGCTAGGTTAGGATGCCAGCTAACATATATAAGGAGAAGAAGATCATAACGTTTACGGATATTATAAAAATGGGAGTGAGAAACATATATAACTGAAATCGGCAATTACTTAGTTGCCAACCCAATAGTAATTGTATCAAATTTTGAAGGATCTGTAAAATTCCAGAAAGTTGCAGGACTACTCAATATCATACATATAATTTTTACATAAATTACATTAATTTGATGGAATTTTTTAGGTTTCTAGCTTGGCAGTCAAAGTGGTTTAAAGTTGTTTTTCAAGAAAACGGCCAATTTTGCGGTTCTGTATTTTAACCAGTTAAGCGCGTTTCACGTGTATACACGTCGTACCAAATCTCTATGCGGTGCCGTTAACGTTAATGAATTGTTAATTTCTTATCGAATAAAAATGTGATTCTTTCTCACTTTGCTTTAGTTTTTTTCGTAAAAATTTATAATAGCGGCATTTGGCCTGAGTTCGACGTGTATATTCGTCATTGTTTGATTTGAATTCCGTGCCGCGAGGGATTTTTAAAATTAAATTCCACAGTTAACTGGTTAACCGATCTCCACCTATATATATATCCAGAGGTGCAGAATCACGCTAGGCTCACGACATAATTTTGATCTGTTGTTTTGTCCGTAACTACTTTTAACACGGTCCTTGTCTTGCCATCTCTGCTTGCAGAAAAATCGCGATCTATTCACGTTCATACCATTTTTTAAGCTTTAAAGTTGTTTTTCAAGAGAACGGCCAATTTTGCGGTTCTGTATTTTAACTGATCCTCCACGCCTATCCAGTCGGTGCAGAATCACGCTAGGTAGGGTCACGACATAATTTTGAAACAGCTTGTACAACGGTAGTTGCACAGAGGCACACCAATCGGATAAAGGATACTTTCGGGGCAAACCTCGACGTGCTAAGAGAAAGATTTCTAATAATTAGCAAAGCAGTTTCAGGTCTAAATGGGTTAATATCGAAACAATAGGATTTTTCACTTTTTTAATGGCGGCGCAAGTCATCCATTCAGCGATCGCGTTAGCAGTTGTGATTAAACACTGTCTGCCGGGGATAGTAGTTACTCGAGGAGACATCGCGTCAGGTTGACAGAGCGGCCAATCGAGTATAGAAGCTCACGAGACGAGACGAGTCGAGACGAGACGAGACGAGACTCGCGAAGATCGCATTGCGTGCCCGTAGCGAACGCGCATCGGTGATTCGTGCATTCCTTCTGGGATTAATCGATTTAACGGTTCGACGGGCCGAGCAGTGTCCACGGTGCTATAATTTGATGGAGTGGCGTTCAGCGTACATCTCTTTCGCGCGTCATCCACGTCCGATTCATTGACCGTGCGTTTTCGCACTGTCACCACGTAACCGTTGCCGCGTGATGCCCGCTGTTCAAGCCGCCAGCAGACAAAGCGAAGAAGAACGCTGCGGGGAGAGAAAGAATCGGCGAAACGAACGGGGAACAGGGACAGTAATACGCGGCCCCGCGATCATTAATTCAACTTTGCTCGCAGACATTCGCGCCTGCGATTCGAACACGGAAGCCTATCTTTGTCTGTGTCTTCTTCCTTCTTCTTCGCCCTTCCTCCCCTCCCCTCCCCTCCCCCCTTTACTCTCTGTTCTTTCTGCTCGTCTAGAGGCTCTCGCTGAAGTGCACGACAGAAATGATGGATAAAACGAAGAAAACGCGGAGAACCTGCGCTCCGGCGATAGACGTAATTTTTAGACCGTCGAAAGTCGCTTCGAAATGAAGATTTCCTGAAGAGGACTCGGAGCTTCCGGGAAGGAAACGGTTAGCCGCGCATTTAACTGCACCGGACACCGAGTTTCTTCGTGTTCGTGGTTTTTATCAGGAACCATCGGAGAGCTTAATGAGCCAATCATTAAGAAAACCAACAATTTTTCACTTTTCTCGCACGCAGTCCCGTAGATTTTGACCAGAAAATGCCAAGAATCCAAGTTTTAATGTTAGGAATTCACCGATACAAAAGTTACGCGTGTGTAAAGCCGAGCAGTTTTTGATCCAGTGAATTCCTAACATTGAAACTGGGATTTCTGGAATTTTCTCCTCAAAATCTACAAGATCCTACAAAAAAGCAAATTTCTGGGTTGCCAAGGTGAAGCTTAACCAACAAAGATTTTAGAATCGGAATCGCACGGAATCGGAATCGGAATTTTCATCTTCTTCTTCTTCATCTTCATCTTCATCTACCGGAGAATGATTCCTCGAAAGTTCGACAATCTTAATCCCTTGCACTACTATTTATTTTGTGATTATAATGATTAGAAATTCTTCAGAATTTCGTAGAAAAAGAAAGATGGTTTATATTTATTGTATGCCTATCTTTTCTCCGAAGGATATATATCAACTACAAAAAAGTAGATTCTTATTTCGGTTGAAATCAAATTAATAACATACATATTTATTAGACTCTGTTCAGAATCTTCATCACGAGATATTGTAGGACAAGGGGTTAAAAATGACGCTATACTTCTGTACCACAGTGCATGATGGTCCACACTTTCCAGCGGAACGATTCGACGAACTATGCTGAAATCGGTATCATTGGCCCATCAGCGTCAACCGAGCCGATAACGACACGGCTTTGGGTTCGGCTCTCGCGTATCGCTGCGTGGAATCGACATCCAGTCCGGACCCTATAAATAGTCGCGGTCAGAAGCGTGTATGATCATAATAACAGATCGGGGCCACGGATTTACCGTCGATCCGTATCGCGCGCCGCGAATTTACGGCCGTTGCCGATCGCGTCGATAATTAAATAGCGGACGTGCCGGCTCCTCGCCATCCACGCGCCTTCTTCATCTTTATCCGACCTCTATCGAACGCTCGTCCATGGTCGTTCACCACGAAGAAAGACATCACCGTGTGAGTTGTTCCTCTATTTTTCCGTTTACGCAACAAAATCATTTCGCTCGATCGATCGTCGCGATCTTCAGGCTCTTCGTCTTTTTCCTTTCGTGTTAAGATCGGTAACGCTAAATTGATAATTGTGGTCGGAGCGCGGGATCCTGCGAATCATGGGAATCTCGCTGGATCGAAAATATTTTTGAAATAACGTTTTCTTTGCGTTTCGCGTGCACGTGATTTTGATCCAATCCCCGTAGGAAGATCAGCGTATTTGGAATACCAGATTTGATTCGAGACCGTCTCGAACACCGGATGAGGACGAAGAAAATGTTTCGAACGTACATAGAGGACGAAAGAGAAGATTTTTAGTTAGTTCCGATAGTGAGAATGAGGAAGAGGTAATCGAAACTGCTGTAGACGGAACCGTTTGGCAAGAAGTAAAAGAATTATTCGTAATATTTTTAGGGGAACATCAGACCCAACAAGGTATAGCAAACGAAATATTATGAAAGGTGAAGTTATGACGGCATTTTCTCTGATTATTCATAAGAATTATCTTCATTCTATATTAACACGTTGACTGCCACGTCACCCATATGTGGGTAACGGAATTAATTGTCGAAGTTTAAAAATGAATTTTTACGCTCATATATTAATCGTACCAAATTTTATTAGGATCTGTAAAATGCCAAAAAGTTGGACTACTCAATATCATACATATAATTTTGTTCAATTTTTATTTCATTAAATAACACATTGATTTGATGAAATTTTTGAGATGTTAAAAAATATAAGTTGTGCTAAAGACCGGTCGCGGTAGGAATAGTATACGTGAAGTGTCGGTAGGAATAGTGTTAAATAGTCGTCGTATATCGGATCGCGGTGCAACAAGGTATCCCCGGAGGAAATTCGAATTCCTCGGCCAGTTCGTAATTCAAAATTCAGCAACGGTGTGTGTGTGTGTATGTGTGGAATAGAAATAGGCCTATAATCATGGCTCGGTAGTATCTACAAAGTGTCGCCACGTAATCGAACTTCTCCGAGCAAAAGTTCTGCCGCCGCGTACGAAACCGTGCTCGTCGTTTAACTCCCGATTTCCATTCGAAGGTGAGTAGCGTATGCGTTACAGGTAATTGGTATCTTACGCGGCCGTTGGGAGAATAAATCGATTGTAGCGAATGTTGTTGGGTTTGATAGAATGCCGGATAGCGGCTCGCACAAAGCGACCTTCGTCTGGTCGAGTGAACCTGCTACCAGCCAGACAAATTGATACCAGGCAACGCACTCACTCTCCCTATCTTTTCCAGCCTGTACAAGGGGGTACCTAACGTGCCTCCAGTAGGTACGGGCGCATAACTTCCAGACCTCGATATGCCGCCAGTGGAAAAGGATTCACGGCCGGCAACGATCGAGCTTGTGCACCTCTTACATCCCTCTATTAACTCGATATAATGTATTTCGATGCTCTATTCTCTCGACAGCTTTCACGGCGGAACCGGCAAGCTCTTCTTTCAGACCTCCCGCAGTGTCTTTTTCCGTATCCTAAAGTACTCGAAATGCTCGATCTACATAGAAAGATATCCCACGGTAAGAGAATCATCTATTAACCCCTTGCACTACTATTTATTTTGTGATTATAACGATTAGAAATTCTTCATCGTTCAGGATTTCGTAGAAAAGAAAAGATAGTTTATATTTATTGTATGCCCATGTTTTCTCCAAAGGACATATATCAGCTACAACGAAATAGAATTTTATTTCGCTTTAAAGAGAATTAATAAGATATATATTTATATTAGACTCTGTTCAAAATCTTCATCACGAGTCTGACTCGATATTGTAGGGCAAGGGGTTAAACAGCAATCCGTATTTTTTGCCCATTTATTTTCGACGATGCTCGTACGGAATATAAGTAGAAGGAATTTCGAGATTGACCGTGAATCGCCTATCCTATTCCATTAGGTTCCGTAAAGAAATCCATTTGCGCCACGCAACAGTATTTACATCCTTGTACTAGAAGTTCCCGAAAGCTTATTTTGGCGTCCTTTGGGTGAACCTTTCACGTTTTTTTTTTTTTTCGGCGCGTGCAATTTGCCCTCGCATTAGACACACCGTGGCGCCCTTCAAGTGTTTCAGCGAATGACGATTACAAGCCGCGATAATAAAGTTAATACTCTCTCACTCCCCGCACAATGAAGTAAACCGTCATTATCGTGATTACTATTATTATTGCAATTATGCGGATTGCTCGGAGTAAGCTCGTCAAGTGGAGATGAGTATGAATTATGCTTTCAAACATGAGAACCCATTAATGTTTGCACCGAAGTATGAAAATTCACGGTGCCTTGTACTTAGATACACCAAGTGCAAACATAATTTTGTTCAAACGTCGACTTGACACCCGACGAATAATAATCGTGTCGCTAATTTTGCAGAACCGAGTCGAATAGCTCAAGAATTTGATACTTCATAATTTCTCGATCCAGAATTATTTTGTATCTGAACAAATTCGATTCAGTTTTATATTCTTTGGTCTCATAACTATTTACTCCTTGCTCACCGAGTCACTACAATATCAAGCGAATATTTAACTTTCTCGATACTTATTTCTTGTATAACTATAATAGTTAGAAGTTTGATAAAGACAAATTCACGAGACGATTAAGTGAAATTCTATGTGACCGTAGATTTATTACTCAACATGTAATTTGTCTAGGCTTTACAATGAATTTTCGTATAGATTCAAAACATTTCCTTGGATAATAAGACTTAATATTTGTTGTTAATATTACACAATATTTTATTTTAATGTGAAAGCTTGATTTTCGTTAATTCCGAATTAGGAAAGATTCTGATTATTTTCTATGGTAAATTGGCTCGAGTACAACGTCATAAAAATTCGGATTCGGTTAGGTCTGGATCACTTTTTGAGTTAGGTTTTGTGTTGGCTACGAATGCCGTCGAACCACGAAACCGTCGGTTCAGCCAAATCCTAGACTTCCTCGAAAATGTCGGTGGCCCCAAGGAACAGTTTAGGCGGTTCTGCGTCGCTCGAAGTCGAACCGGAATATGCATCTTTATGCACCGCGATCATCCTTTGTCTATCGTCCCCGGCGTTTGGAATTATGGAAGGCGAATTGGCTCGATTTCGATAATCTTCGTGGCTCGATAGTATACTTACGAGTGTTTCCGATGATCCAGTACAAACGCACCGCGAAATCTGTATAATTATCTCTCGTGCAGGCTTACGATTGAATGTTGCGAGGAAACCGAACGGCGAGCGAAACGAAAGCCTCGACAACCATGTAACGCAGAAATATGGAAAACGAAAGAATATCTCAATGAACTATTTATTAGACGTTATAAAACTACAAATTTAGCAAAAAGGTTTATATTGTTCATTGGTAAAATTGGCTCAAAGAAAAGTTACAGTAATTGAAATTTGACATTAATAAATATTGCAAGCAACGATAAGTTTGAATGATAGAAAATGTAAATTACTTACAATTTAGTAGGTTTCGCATAATTTTTGCGATGTAGCACAGTATTAATGCTCGAACGTGTAATCATAATAAAATCTCAACTCTCACAATTTGCATACAGTTTTCTGACTATAAAAAGGTGGCCGCGGCGAGCGATAAAAAAAATATAGCCATTGTTTATTGTGCTGTTGGGTCGATGATCTTCCCTAAACTCGTTTCGACACTATTGAAAACACCATAATTTGAAGGACGCTGTTCGAAAGCGATCCTTTTAGTTTCTCTAAAACTTCTTGGTCGCTGGTCCGCAAATTAGAAGCGAGTTATGATAATCTCGGCGACCATGCACGCGAGAAACAAACTGCGCATTTTGTGAAACGAATAGAAACGGCGCGCGAGACTTAATTCGAAAATAGCGGCTAATCTTTCGCCATGATTTTCGTCAGTGGACGCGATACATGGTGCAACACAGTGTGCTATACAACGGTACGATAGAAAACAATGTCGGTCTTGCGTTTCAAGCTCGAGGACAATCTCTCGCTGTGAACCCTCCTGTTTACAAACACGGCGGCGATCCCGGCGTGACGGTGTTCGCCCGTAATTTTTCTACAGCCTGTACACACCGGCTACGTGTCCCCTGCACGAATAAACAAAACCCCGCGAAGCGAATTCGCTTTTTCCCCCGTTGGATAAAAAACTTTCCAGTATTTCCAGAATCTCTTTACTGCTCGGACATCGTTTTCTTCTTTCCCCGGTCTTCGTGGCTTGCTTCTAGTCCCCCGTAATTCTTTCTTCCGCTGTCTTTCTTTTTCTTTGTTTTATTTTTTTTTTTTTGCGCGCGCGCGCGTTCGGACTCGGCACTCGACTATTACCGAGGACCTAAAGCGTATCCAGTATCCTTTCATTACCGAGCCATGAAAAATCCCGGACGGAAGACGAATAGCGCCGGCTCGGACTCCAACTCCGGCGACGCGACGGTGAAACGCGCGGCTGATGCGCTCTCGCCGGCGCAAATGAAGACGTTCCGCGTGCGCTTATTAGCGCCTCTCCTGCGCGCATTGTTTGCGCGGACCGATGCGCTGCCGAGTCGCGATGGTAGTCGATGCGAGGAGAGGACCGCACACGCTGGACCATCGGCGTCCCGCTTCGGATATTACCTTGCCTTACCACCCTGTCGCACCCTCATTTACCTACGCGTTACACCTGACGGAGCTCGAATTCCCGCGAACGAGCCCAATGAATAATTAGCCTCCTCTCTTTAATTGACCAATGATTTGTGTAAATGTCTATCGGCCTAATTGAGGAAGCCGAGAGATGGAAATGAATGTGCGTGTGTGGATCGTTGATGGCGGGTTCTTTGGTTCAATGACGCCGCGACTATCCGCTCGGTTTGCCCAGAGAACTTCCACTCGTTTTGTTACTAATTTTTGCGGGACGCTTAGCTGGTTTGATTTAACCATCTATGGGTCCGTGTAACTTTCAGGTCACATGCTAATACATTGACATTTTGACGAATAATTTCAGTTTTTTCACAAGATGACGTATACGTCTTAATTATATAATGTCTCTGAGATAAGCAATGACAATATTGATGACGGTTAGCAGCACCAACAATTTGGGATATAAAAGTAAATGCGTTGCAAATTGCCTGCAAATAGAAATCAAAGGAAGAAAATTCGGCCTATAGAGGGTTAACTTTTTCCAGGGGTGGTGACACGATTTTCAAATTAACCAGAAGGAGAAAACAATGGTGATTGGCTCGGAGAATTTCGTGTAGTCACGTAGGATCGCAGTTGCATAGTCCGCAGGTTAGAATCTTTCTCTCTCTTGATCAATGCTCGTCGCCGTTGTTCTCCGTTAAGAACGGATCGTCATTTTCTCCGGATGAAGAGGATTAACGATATTAGCCGGAGAAATCGGCCTATGCCGGTGGCGAAGCAACGTCTCAGCCGCGACTCGACTTTTGTATTTTCGTCCTCGCGATTCCTGGACTCGGAACGAAGAAGAGCAGCTTTCTCACACCACGAGGAGGAAGGAAGGTGACTCTCTTCCGTCCGTCTCTCTCTCTCTCTCTCTCTCGCGTCTCTCTTTCTCTTTCTTCCCCTTTCTTTCCCATTCTCGCGCTCTTTTCGCGTCTGGCCGGCACCATCTATCATTCTGTCAGCTAGGAGATTTCAATTTGCTCTCTTTTTGCATCATTACCGAGCCCCGCAGCCCGCGCAAAATTGTATTTAATTGTGATTGACTGCTAAGTGGAGGTGGCCGACCGCCGCCATTTGTACCGCGATTTTTGCATATCTCTAATTGCGGGAGGAACAGTGCCGCGGACCGAATAAAACTTCCGAGTATTCTGCGCCTTTGCTGGAAACTCTGGTTGACCGGCGATCTAGCCGAAGCAAAGCCTTATCTCGATGTAATTCAATTATTTGTGACGATACGGCAACAAGAAACCTCGGACAGGAAATCTCATACCGAAGGTCGACGGTTGCAATTACGTCGGGACCGTGAAACGATCGCTAATTATAGTAAAGATTCGAACTTTATCATCCACTGCAACCTAAAACAGTATTAACCCTTTGCACTCGAAGCTATTTTAATTCCAAAACGAAACATTTCTTTCGACCTAGAATATTTCACTTCTATATATTTTTTTTTCCTGTTGTACATACGAAAATGGTACAATTTGCTCGTACAATACTGAAGTTTTTAGTAATTTATTGAATACAAACAAATTTAATAATGTAAAAAATATTTCGAGTAATAATAGAGCAATTTTTAGTGGTGCCTTACAGTCACCATTCGAGTGCTAAGGGTTAACCCCTTGTACTATGATTTATTTATGTACCATGATTTTTTATTAGCTTCCACTGTAGGGAATAGATACGATAAAAATGTGTAAATTTTCTTTTTCTTCTAGGAAATTATAAATGTTAAAGTAGTTTCCTAGATAAGTAATTTCTCGAAATATTATGTATACGAATAATACCATAATCGAACACTTCGAATCTTCTGATCACTATTTTGTATTTTACTTATTCGTTTCTGTCATAAATGCATGAAATCCACAGTCTAGATTCATCGCTATTAGCTATGTACGTTGGTCACCAACAATTTTCATTTAAGGCTAGCTTCAGCCAAGTTACACAGAAGTTCCATTAAATTTGTCGGTCATCTAGGAAGTTTCAGACTATACTGTAAGCTTTCAGGATTATTGCTTTCTGTATGGCTTGATGTGTGCATTGGTTCAGCCGGAGTTTCTTCAAGCCCGTGATGAACGAATATAACGTTGTTTCGGTGACTTGCATTATGATTTTGGTTTTTCTAACTTCGGTAAAATAAGTAAAACACTCTTACCTCTAAACGGTCTTTCAAGCCTAATCGAATTAGTTAAAACTTGAGGAAATATAATTGTTCGCAGAACTTTATTCTGTAAAAAACGGTATTATTTCCAACCCACTAAAATTATTAAGAAAATGTCCGTGTTGTCCCTGTATATTGCAAGTAATTTGGACAATTTTTATTTAAATAAAATGTAATTTTATTTATTTTTACTTTTCCACTAATCTAAACGTCACTTCTATTTCTAGCTGAAAAATTCAAGACTATCCTAGATTAGAAGCGGTAAATGTAAAATTAGGGTGGGTTGGTTAAGAAGTTTCTCTCAGTACTCGGTGTCAAAAAGACATGTATTTATTCATAGTCGAAAAACAATCAGGGCAACGCAATGTCGTCCTTAACACCTACGGATTCTTTGGTATGCCTGGGAAACCTTTATTCGACCGTGGAATTCGTCGTTTCTTACAAATTGCGAGGTGCCTCGATCATTACATTGTTCCTGAACTTTACATTAGTCGTCGACGCATTCACAACGGTTACAATCATCGAACCATGCTCGCGCGCAGGCGATCGCTAGTTATAAACAAACAAATTCGGAGCATATTCGATTAACGACAAACGTTTTACAATTAAATACAGTAGAACTCAATTTATCTCGATGAAATCTCTCTAAATGCCCAGTGAACTCCACCCAAGATCAACAATAAGCTCTTATTGGTACACGGTATTCTCGTTATACGAATATGTATTTAGTAATCGTTAGATCGCCTAATTTTTCTGCGTTACTTATCAAAAATTTGCTAGAAACTGTCAAGCATTCGATAGAATTTAATGCATATTTTTATTCGATTAGATTTTATATTTATACGATTAGATATTTCAAGTACGAATCGATTAGATGAATAACAATAGAATAATTATAAGTTATAAAGACAAACTAGGAATTATAGATCGGTGTACCAGTATTTTATACTTATTCGTCACCCACAGGTTCGGATAAATCGAATTCCACTGTACAGTCTCACTAACGCAAATGTCTTATTTGCATAATGTAAATATTTTACGGCGTTGCAGTCGTGCGATCCTTCAGTACGATCGGGAGATCCCTTTGTGGTTCTATATGTACACAATTATCTATACAGCCTCGCAATAACTTAATCGTGTCTAATCGGATATTTACACAGAGTCTACGTTTAACGATAGAACGATACACGATAGCCTATTTACAGTTCGAATTCGGAACTCGCACGTCTCGCGACCATTTCTTATTTTACAAACGAACCCTGTCGACACTCCCTCTCGTTCGCATCTTCTATGTTGATAGCGATCATTAGACTGCGGATCATCGTGCGTTCACAGTTCATCCGACTGCCAAACCAACCTCAAAAATTCCATAAAATCAAAGCAATTTATTTACATGATATTTTATATTTTGACCCAGAATATTAGAATAGTCGTTCAATCACTGATGAATTAATCAATAAATTATTGGGAACGATGGGAAGATTATATACGAAAAGTAGCTACAAAATTTGATTTTATATTAATAAATAAAGCAACGAATGGTCGAAGACATTATCTACTATTAGAATAATGTGGGTGATATGGCAGTACAGTTGAATAAAGTTTGAAATAGCTACTGTGAGAGAAACAGTTTGCACGACTCCTTGTTCTTGAAATGTGTCTATGCAAACTTCGCATGTGCATCCAAGGTCTACTAACCGCATCTTCCGCGCTAATAGCACATTACCGTCCGGTCACCTATAAATAGGTTTTTCACATACTCTAAATAAAATGCTGACATATCAGCACACACGTTACGGATAAATAGACCGTGGATCTTTACGCAGAAAAAAAATTGTCTACCAATTCCAACAAATAATAGCCACGTTAAACTTTCTTTCTTTTATTTCTGTCTTTTCAAAATAATATATTAACAGCTGGTTTTTGCCAGAGTCGCATAAAACCGACCAGTCCAGATTTACAGCAACTTTGATCCCACACGATTCACAGAATAATGAAGCAGTTACCTAAACGGAGTATCGAGTCTATTAATTGTTCAGATATTTTTTGGAATACCTTTCATATATTTTTACGATAGCGAATTTATTATCTGTTCGAGTTACTTTGCCGCGCAACCAAGCCGGACGGTAATGTGCTAAGCTCATCGGATTCGTTTTATTCCCCCCGTCATCGATACTATCGCACTTCGATCTTCTGAAAAATCTGCCGGAATCCGGTAACATTCTCTCACGAGGGAAAAGCATTAGCGCCGAGCATCGTATACCGCGTCCGCGCGGCGCAATTATTGCTAATTAAACTATCCGCGACGGCCGAAACACGGAGAACCTTTTTTCCAAACAACTATGAGTAATCGTTGACACGGGCGCAACCCTTTTCACTGGCACATCCGAAAGTCTGTTTACGCATCTGCGCTAATTTGTCACGATTTTTCCGAAATGCCCTGTCGAACGTTTACGTGCTTGGGATTATTCAGAAAATATTTCTTCAGCCGCGCGTCTAGGTTCAGACCTTTGAAACGAAAAATTTCTATACAGAAATTTGTCCTTGGAAAATTATACGACGAATATTCGCAAGGAAAAATAAAATCTGTCTGTATCTGTTGCTAGAAATAATGTGATTTAAACACGCGGAAAATAATATATTCAGACTTTTCAATTTGTGTAGTGTTTTAAATTAAGGTAACGGCACCGGTAGTTGACCATTTTATAGAAAAACATAAAAAATAAGGTTTTTATAAGCGCACTTATAAGTGCACTTTTGATGAAAGTGAACCTCGAATGCCATGCCGTCTGTTGTTTAAATTTCAAAACAATAAGAACATTTCAAAGTTTATTGTTTATTTTTCTATAAAATGGTCAACTACTGGTGCCTTTACCTTACCAGCTTTTATGATAAATCCGCTAATCGAAGTACAAACAAATAATCCTCGTTAACACGGATGATTACGAGCCGAAGGTACGAAATCATGACAAGAACAATCATTTGGAAATGCAGAAAATGTCGGTTACCGAGGGTTTCGTTAGGTACAGTTAGTTTCCCGCGAGTTCCCCCCGCGCGTCAACAACGCTTATGCTTTTTCCTACTTACGTTCTCGTTCGATCAACGTTGCCGATCGATCGCGCGATAGATCGGCCGACCGTGTCGTTGTCGGCACCGGTTCGTGGGGTCGCGTCGCGTCGGCCGGTACACCTATCGTGAGATCGTTTTCTCGATCGAGGAACAACAAACGGGGCTTCGTGGTCGACGTCGAGAGAGGCCCGTCTCTTCGCAATTTAAGACTTCTCGCGACGGTCCAAAAAACCTTGCTCCAGTTACAAGAACTGGAAACCTTGAGAGACGCCGGTTTTGGCGATGCGGCTGATACTCCTCCGTGAAGCGGGTGCCCGTTCCTCTTGCGAGCGAAGTCACGTACAAACGAAATAGCGCGACTTTGAATATATCTTTTGTACTTGAATCGAGCATTCCATCGAACGAAGAATACTAAATTGCTCTCAGTGCTCTGATCTTCCCCCGTCTAACCGTTCGAGTGCCAACCCCGTTCGCGTTTCACCCTCATGCTCCCGGATTCAGAGTTTCGACAATTTCGTTCGAGCCATGAAGGGGTTGCAATGCAAGAAGAGCGCGAGCAAGTCATTTTCTCAGTACGTTAACCTCTTAACCAGTTAACTGCGTTTGACGACTATATCCCTCATGGAGATGTGGCAGAATTTTGTGTCGACTATATCCGTCGTGCGTAACAATTTTGTTACAATTTGATATTTAAATTGTCATTCTGGCGAAAACTAAATTATATCCGTACATTTTAATACGTTCAACCCCTCGCCCTACTATTTATTTTGTGATTATAATGATTAGAAATTTTCTTCATCGTTCAGAATTTCATAGAAAAAAAAGATAGTTTCAAAGGATATATGTGCCCATAATTATAAAGTGGTCCAAGTCATAACAAAAAAAAAATGACATTGAATAAATTTAGTTTAAAATCAGGTCGTGTGAAATAAGTGATAAATTCATTTTTTTTTTTTTTAATTTTGACTTAGACCACTTTCATAATTATGGGCACATATATCAACTACAAAAAAATAGATTTTTATTTCGACTTAAAGGAAATTAATAACGTTCACATTTATTAGACTCTATTCAGAATCTTCATGACGAGTCTGGCTCGTTATTGTAGGGCAAGGGGTTAAAATGTTTAGAGGTGAAGACGAGATGAAACAAACAAATGAAAATGATAAATAATTTGAGTTGGATTTATAACTGTCTGAGAGCTGACTCGTAAGCAGTATCTAAGATTATCGCGACACACACTGGCGGGCGTTTTGCAAAGAGATCGCCACGGTTAACTGGTTAAGTACGGCTGGTTTGTCCGCAACTCTGGCTCCCAGGGACGGCGCGCCTAGCCGCGGAAGGCAAAAAAGCCACTATAGTGGTGCGTGCTGTTCGAACCGATGCTTTCCACGGAAAGCCACTATAGTGGCGCGTCGTTATTAAAAGGTTAATACCTTTTCGGAACGGTGGAACTGGCACTGGAACGGTTTCCCTAACGCTGACAGAGAACCTGGATCGGACAGGGTCTCTCGGTCGCCACTGTCCAAGGGTTAAAAGGAGTTTCCCTCCGTTCTAAAGCCGGTCTAGTCGACGATTACCGACGATCTGTGTTCATTCCCTCTGCAGTAGCTCGTAGAGCGCGGCGATGTAGGTCTGCGCCATTTGCAGGGTCTCGAACTTGCTGAGCTTTCTGTCGTTGCCGAGGCTGGGCACGACGTCCCTGAGCCTGTCGAACGCGTCGTTCAGGCTGTTCATCCGCCTCCTCTCGCGCGCGTTCGCCGCTAGCCTTCTTTTCCTGAGCACCTCGATGCCCGGCGTGCCGTTTTTGATTTTCTGCATGCTCTCCTTGCCCTTCTGCCCGGCGTACTCCATCGACGCGACGTGCAGCACCGAGTCGTTTTTCTGGTGATACCGGGACGGCACGCATTTGCCGCCCTGGCCGTTCTGCGCCGCGTAACTTTCGTTCCTCTGCACGCTGTACGCCGCGCCCAAATAAAGGATGTCGCCCCTCTGCCCGTACGGGTTGCCGTTATTTCTAGGCAAAAAACCATCGGGCTTCAAGATACCGTAACTACTCTTCGCGGCGAGGAAGCTCTCCTGCTGACTCGACGGGCCGAAGTCGCACCTCGCGTTCCCGAGCAACACGTTTCCCGGGCTTTGCTCGAGCTTCGGCGAGATGCCCGTGGTCTGTTCGCCGTCCGGGACCTCGTTCGCGAACTTCACACCGCCGGCCACGCAGTCGTAAACGTTCTCCATGCACTCGTTCATCCTGAACACGATCTTCCCGTGGTCCTTCGCGGCCGGCCTCGCGACACCGTTGTTCGGTTGATGGTCCGGCTGATGATCGGCACGGCAACCCTTCTGCTGATAGTAACCCTCATAGAACTCGGCGAAATTCAAACCGGCCGTTGTTGTCACGTGGAAGCTGCCGTTCGCCGGCCCGCCGATCTCTTGGTACTCGCGATTCTGACAGTCCACGGAGCTGACGCTACCGCAGCTGCTACCCCTAGATCTCGGCGGCTGAGGATAGATCTCCTGGTGGGTCCAACTGCGCGGATTCGACTCCGGACTACTAGCCGATCCGTAGCCCTCGCTGTCCAGCAGATCGTACTGTTGGAAACTCGCGTAAGTTGACATATTCTATTGCTCGCGAATCGCTACTTCGGATCCTCGTCTCGGGGTGTGTGTTGTGTCTGGTGTCTGTCGACGTAGACTCTCTTAGAGCATAACACGGTGGAACTATTCCAGAGATCCAGGAGAGCTTCTCTCTCTCTCTCTCTCTCTCTCTCTCAGTTCAATGTCATCTCATCGAAGGACCGGAACTCGGTGACAGAACGAAACCGGATAAAATCCTCGCGGCGAGAATTACTTCGGGACACGCGGCACCGATCTCGGTAAATAATCCTGGGGTCAGAACATTGTCTCAGACGATAGCGCCGGTTCTGTCGCAGGATACCATTAGCTTTGTTTCGAAACTTTAACGAAAGAAATCGTCGCTAGGACTATCGAGGCTCTGTCCTCTGTGGATGACAAACCCGTGTATGCTTCGCGTACGGAAGCGTTGCGTAAACTGGCTTTACCTGGCGATCTCGTGGTCTGGACCATGCTGTCCAGTTTTCTTGGGGCCCGGTGGTGGGGACTGAGAACTCCTAGGACCCACGTGGAAGGGATCCCCGAGGAGTGGAAGGGGTCCACAGGGAAGTGGGTATCTCCTTGTAGAAGCCGCGCGACCGGGCACGCCCCCCGTCTTCCTTCGTCTCTTTGCTGGGGGCTCTGGAAGCTAGAGGAGTCGAAAGACGATCGACCAAAAAAGAAAGAAAGAACGCGCCGCTCTATCAAGTGCGCACGGTCACGGGACTTTGGCGCCGCGCTCTTGACATTTGAAGCACGCTAGCTAGAGCCACCCCGACCGGCGAGACCGTGTTCCGTTCCATTCCTTTTGCCTCTCTTGCTTTCGCAGAATCTATTCTCGTTTTCAATGCAGGCTGCAGGGACGAGCAATTTCGAAATTACGGTATACGAATTTCTAAAATTGCTCGGTTTCTCTCCCCTCCCCTAACCCCCCTCCCTCCGGTCGGTTTATTGCGAATTAAGTGGTCTCGAAGGGGTTGAAAATTCAGAAGAGCATATGCTGTAGAATTAATCGCCTGCTGATCTTTATTCTCTCAGAAAACCATCGCGGCCATCGATAGGGATTTTTATTTTATAATGTAGCAGTTTCTATTGAATTCGAACTTTCATAAATTTTATATAATCTAGCTTTCTAATAACTAGACATCGGATGTTTATGCAATTTCCAATTTTGATAGAAACATTTTAAGAAACTGGAATGAAATAAAATTTTATTTTTAATGGGGACAGCCTTTGTAGATCCAAAGCAAATAAAAATCGTGTTCAATTCTCTCGAATTTTATATTATAGCATTTTTTTAACATTTCCATAAGCCATAAATGCATAAAGATCCGCTGTCTACTAATAACGTTACATCGTTTAGGTATGCACTACGTGTAATTAGAAAACAGTTTAAAATCAGAAAGTAATTTTTTTTTTTCTAGCGTGGTGTCTACGGACCATACCCGAAATAACGTGACCCTTGTACTAGCTTCTCTGTCGTCCCTTTTCCTTTGCCGCTGTCCTCGTGCTTTACGACATTTTAAGGGCAAGGGGGCTGGATAGTGTGGACAAATTTGACTGTTTTACGAGGGTTGCGCTGTGTCCTTCTTATCCAGACGGCGTTAAATCTTGGTGTCAATCCGGATGACTCTAATTTATTTATTCTTCCACGGTAAATAGATTCGCGTCAATCAATTTTTGTTTGTTTCCTGGAAAGACTAATCTTCCATGTTGCCTGAAAACGAAAAAGATTATCATCGTAATCAATCCAATATATTTAACGCACAGTTATTAAGCGTATGTAACAGATTTAGTCTCTTTCAATAGTTCATGAATAACGATTTATAATTTAACGGTTATAATCTGCTGGTTTTGTTATTTGCTTTCGATAGACCTAAATTTTATTATCGACTGGAAAAATTTTGCACGCAACTAATACTGTAACACAGTTTTTAAAGAAAACGTTCTTTGCCTACTGGTGAATCCGAATGTTTCGTTTGACATTTGAGCTTGTTAAGAACATTCGTCAAACCGTCACTTCCAATACAAAATATTGTATCATGTGATTTGTGTAGTAGCTACTATTGTTAGCAGTGTGTGAATTCTTTCTTCTTTTTAACTATTACACAGCCGTGTTAAACAGCGCATTGATCATTGCAACAAATACTAAAACAAGCCACAGGCAGGAGGGGGAATTTATGTAACATGCAGAAGTAACAATAACTTGAAACAGGCGGTTTTCGGATTCAACGTACCGCGAACACGATAATATTCATGGTTAACGTGCCTGGTACGCAAGATCCACGGGAAACATCTTTATTGACGAATCTTATTGGACGTGATTATTTTTACCAGCACAAACACCTACCGTTGGTCCTCGCGCTTGTTATACCACTTAGAATCGCTACAGGAGTTCACAAACACGTTTGCCACGCTGCTACCATGCATTCGTGCGTTAACAAAATACTAGGAATCGCGAAGCGTTCGCACCGCAATAATTTCTAATTCACAAATTTTTCATGTAGCTTTCGATACAGAATAAAATTGCTTTCTGCATTGATACGAGGTACCGAGGTCGAATACAGAAATTCGTTTATTCCTTTAATAATTATAGTAAGTTGCCGATAGTGTATCTTTTGATAGGAAAATAAAATTGCCTTCTGCATTAATAGGAGGTGCCGAGATCAAATACAGAAATTCATACGTGGGTGACGGAATTATTCGTCCAAGTTTTTTAAAATTAATTTTTACACTAATATATTAATCGTACCAAATTTGATTAGGATCTGTAAAATGCCAGAAAGTTGGAAGACTACTCAATATCATACCTGTATTTTTTTTCAATTTTTATTTCATTAAATAACTTGCTTTGATTTTATGGAATTTTTGAGGTTTCTAGTTTGCCAGTCAAAGTGTTAATAATTGTAGTAAGTTGCTGATAGTGTATCGATACTTCGTGGAATAGGAGATCTAGCAACCACATGCGAATATTGGATATACCGAATTACGATGGTCGGATAAAATCGATTATCGGTTCGGTTTGCTGGCAGCGTGAACCCGTGAATTTCCAAATTTTCCCGATCCCAGGGAATCCTGGCTCGGGGCACCGTACCGTAGGCGTGTCTCATTTGTTTTCGTTCTCCTTTTTCGGAAACTCGGAGTCGCCTGGCTGTGTTCGCAAAAGGCGGCGCGGCGGCTTTAAGAAGCTCGTTAATCCCAGCTAATACGCAACAAATGAGCCGATGCCGTGTGCCCGGCCCTTAACGAAAAGGAAGCGTGTACGATACGTGAACGCCGACGGGTTTACGCCCACGACGCGACTCGACGGCACTTTCTCTTCGAAAAAGGGTACTGTCGTCGGCAACGTTGGCCGAATTGCTAGAAAAAATTCGAACAAGAGTAACGAGTAAATAATTATTCGTTATTCCCAGATAGCACGCGACGTCTTAAAGATGTCTGTTTTACGTCAATTTTTGGTCTGAACGTCTTATTACATCCTGAAAAGACGTCTTAAAGACGTCTCGTAAAAGACGTCGTTTTTACGTCTCATTTCAGACGTCTTTTACGAGTCGTCTTTAAGACGTTTCATTTCTTGACGTTTCAGTCATTCTAAACTGCTAGAGAAAAGCTTTACAAACTGTACACACGCAACACAATATAACGCAGTTTTCCATCCTTCGAATAGACGTTTATTTATTTAGGAAAGTTAAATAACTAAATTGTTAATTTAGTACTATTAGAATATATTACATATATATTCGCAATAGAATTTAGCAATAAATATCGTTTAATAATAAAAATATACATTATATATCACAAATCCAAAATCCAAAATAATATATCAAAATAAATAGATAAATAAATAAATACAGCATAAAATGTTAATGTTCGCGGATATGCTGAAAAACATTCTTTTAATTTATTTTTTTTTATTTATTTAGTTTTTTCGTTATAACAAACATTCAATTTATATCTCTTGTACATGTATACAATATTCAAATTCAATATTTTTCTCACAAGAAAAAATGTGGCTTAAAAAATATTTTTCCAATATTTGACAAACATATCTATCTAATATTTTTGTGCTACTAGGGGTCTATTTCGGGACGTCTTGAATACGTCTGTTTCGAGACGTCTTAAAGACGTCTAACGGACGGGACGTACAGTTTTTTCACAAAGACGTTCCAGAGACGTTCGGAAGCCGTTCGGAAGACGTTCGTAGGACATTCAGACGTCTTATAGACGTCTGAACGTCTTCGACAGACGTCTTAAAGACGTCTTTAAGACGTCTCTGTGCTATCTGGGTGTCATTTTGGAAGGAGTCCTCGTTCGTTGTTTATCATCGTTTCCTATTTGCGGTCGCATCGACTTGTTTATTACAGTCTATTGTATCGTTCGTTCGTCAGCTGCATTTCGAATATTTAGACGATAAAAAGGTCGTCGTCCCGGCCGGCTGCTTATTAGAAAGCCGCCTAGAGCGATACAGGAAGCCGCGGAATCTGAAAAATCCATGGTTTTTTCGAAATCGTATTCAACCAGTCGCCTGCAAACGCAATCATCTCGCTATACGATCCATCCAAGGATGGTATGCAAACAGTGAGGAACGAATGAGACCGGTCCGCCTGTGATCCAAGTCTATTGATCTATAATAGATCCTCGGTAGGTGCTAGAATAACGATCGATCTATCGGCCAGGCGACGTATAATGCGGCGGCATGCGATAATAAATTTATTGCGGACGGTGAAGGCCGCAAATTGATTATTATTACTCGGCCGCGGCATGTTGAGCGGAGGTACAGTTTAGGAGATCGCATATGATCCACGACGTAATGATTCGTAATTGACTGATGTGTACCGTTAGCGCGTCTCGCATTTAAATTCCTCTAACTACAGGGAACCTGTAACTGTAGCAAGCTTTTCTTTTAATTTTTTAAGCGGAAATGAAAGCCTTCGAGCATCTCGTAGAAAATAACAAAATCTTACCATTGAATGTGATAAATCAAATAGGGTAAGGGGGTCTAATTACTGTTGGCACACCGATCACTGTGCCTGTATTAATTCTACTTATTTTTAAAGCATACAAAATTTGATATCTCTCGTTTTAAAAATAAGGAGGAATAATTTCAAGTTTATCAGGACTCCCATGCTTTTCAATTGATTCCTCGAAATGTGTTCTTAGTCTAGAAATCCGTAGAGAAAATACTGCGAAAAGAAAAAATCAATTTTTTCAAGCCGTCGAATTAGGAAAATCCCTTAAGCAGCTTCTTTCTCTGAGCCGGGTGGAGCAGAAACAAAGGGAGCGCTTAAGTGGCTCATTTATGGTCTGGGCCGAGTGTCAGATATGGTGCGAGCTGATCGGATGTAAATCTCTAAGTAACTAACGCCCAGGGTTGCCTACTTTTCCTACGATTAATGAGCTGTTACCGAAAGAAGGCAGAAATTGGCAGGACTCGCAGCATTTTGCGCCAAAGGCACGGCTTCGGGAATGGCTCGAAAACGTTGCCACCTACCCTGTAATTAGGACACCTCGGTGTGATTCTAATTAGGGGCCTCGGTTTCCCATAAATCTCCGGCTGTTATAGAGGTCATGTTTGAACGAACCCCGAGGAAGCGGATCTTAAATCATTTGGAAAATCAAAGCTTCGCCGAGAACCGGGAACAAGATCGATGAACTCTTATCTGTGACTGTTACACACATCTTATCGTAGCGTTCTAATAATTTCCTTATAAAATAGAAAATACATCTTCGCTTGTCGTCCAAATTAAATTACTAGACAACGGAGTGTATGCATTTGTGACATTAGAAAAATCAAAAAATTCTGTTATGTTATTTTCAACCATATAAATATATTAGAAAAGAAAAGAAATTTCTATTTCGTTCCAGTTAGTTGCAATGTAGGTAGAAGATTTTTATTTTTCATAAAGATCCGCTGTCTATAAATTAACATTAAATCGTCTAAACTGAATACTTTCAATTTGTCCTTTCCTTGTTGGTACGTCGATGTGTAACGAGAGAGGAGAAGTTACGGGTCATTGCCTCAGGAAATCATCGTTGAAAATTGAATAGCAAATGAACTGTGGCAGCGCTCGTGTAAGGTGCGCTGGGTCTTATGGACTTATAATTGATCAGTCATTAAATCGTACGCGTCAAATTGGATTTAATCATCCTGAAACATCGCTTCTAGATACATCGAACGATCGGGAAGATAGGGACATTAAAGTAGGAAATTAAATCTTGGGTTTATTTACTACAGTGTAATATTATCACTTACAATTATGTAAATATCTTCTCTAAATAAATAGTTACTCTTCTCAAGCAAACAGTATCAATCAGTTGAAAACAAATTGCTCTGCAAATCAATTCTGACATCCGAGGGTCTACGGAATTAGTATTACAATTTAAATATCTCCTAAACTAGTGATTTTCTGGTATAAGAAGGTTAAACATTTTTCATGAGGAATAATGAACTACACAGATTGGTGTATTAAAAAATACGTGGTACCATTTTAAACATTTTTCATGAGGAATAATGAACTACATAGGTTGGTGTATTAAAAAATACGTGGTTCCATTAAAAAACAATTTTTCCATCTACAAAACAACTATTAAAATGGTATTATGCCCCCTCGGAAACTATATAACTATTAATTTCAGAGATATTCGAGTGGTTCACTTGAAATGGGGCACCCTGTATAATTCTAATACAACTTATTAAAAAGTTGGAGAACTCTACGAAGCCCTGATCTAATTATCTTGATATCATGTAGGTGTTTATCCAGCAGCAAATTCGGTTTGGAAGTCAACTCGAGTAACGTATGATGACCCGTTGTTAAGTAGCTAATTATGTAAGTTGAGACGTCACGGTTGAGAGCGTACGCACTGTTTCGGCGGGAGATTTCGTAGATTAGTTCACCAGCGCAGCCGTTTCGAGGGTAACGGTCAAAGTACATCAGGCTCGTCGGAATTCCCGTAAACACTACATAGGATACGTCCATTTGCCGGTGTGTCCTCTTCTTCGCGTTTCCACGGGTCGTTACCCATCAGCGCGCAACGGCCTCCTGATAGTTATAAATCAAAATATTGGGATTAAATCGCGCGTCGCCCGTCACACCGTCGCGTCATCGCGTTTTTCTGCTATCGAATCGGCGAGATCAGAAATTCCGTAAATCACAGTTTGTCAGTTTTTAACGGGCCGAGGAAAGCAATGTTTTACATAAAACTCAGAGTTCTCTCGATTCTGACTCATTTTTATCACGATTATTGTACACAAAGTCTGCAGTCCACTTGTAATAAATACAAGTTTAATCATTTTCTTCAACTCTCGTGCTTATTTCACTTGAATATCTATTTTTAATCACCTTCTTCAAAATCAGAACAAGAAAACTCACATATTATAAATAAAATTGAAGAATTGCAATTTTAAAACATTTTATTTTTGGGAACCAGTGAACGAAAAAGTTTTTGATTTGTTAATTTGTGACCTGATCGAAGTTTTGTCGGATCAAAGTTTTTCAGAGGTGGAACAGATTTCGTTATTGAATACACCGCAGAAACTCGTCACATACGTACAATACGCAGGTATCCTCGCATTATTATTTTCGCGGACATGTAAATATGATAAATGTATACATCCAAAAGACACCGTTACATGTAATCGACACTCGTTTGCCTGTCTCCTTGTAATCACGCCTGTCTTCTAATGGTCGGACACTTTTCTAGAATTATTGTGCATCCTCCGCTGATTTCACATTAATCTCCGTTTTATAATCAGTCTCGTGATCGCGTCTACCGTTAGCGATGTTTGAAAAAATCCGTACATCTGTCTTTCCACTTAGCTTTTCTGTCACCGTTCCATTAATTTTGATTTATTATTGGTTTAGACGGTGGTATCGAACTCGGTCCTTCGGATATTCGCCGATCAGATTATTCGTATAAATGTTACAATACAGATCGAACATGAATTCGAAACGAAAATACAAAACTCAAAAAATAATATAACAATAGTTGTATTAAATTCTTCTAATATTTTTAAAGTAATTCAAACATGTAAATTTTGATTTTATATTTAAAAATGTTCACCTAAATGTCAAAAATTCGTGAGTTTAATTGTACATACATTACCGAGATAGAAATGACTTGCCTCAAAACAAGAAGAAAATATTACAATATCATCCCCCAGTCCCCACTTTCCGTTTTACTGATATCTTGACCCCTTGACACGAGAGCAACGTTCACGTACAAAATATTATCGTCAGTATGAAAAATGTAAATCACACGGTTTGCATCGATACCTCGATAGCGAGGAAGACACGGAAGACGAGACAACTGCAGAGATAGAGACAGAGGCTGATACTTACGATAATCGTACGGTCATCATCATCCCGTTACCGGCAAGAAAATCTAAACGAAAAACAACGAATACGTAATTTTCCTAAGTCACGATGTCCCGTGTGTTAACCTTTGGTCGTGTCATCAAACGCGTTCAAATATATTTAACAGCAGAACAGCGTTTGATCACTAGTGTTTGCTGTAATGTTATTATATTTGAAACAGTATCGCAAACTGCGGTAACGTAAAGAAGACTGGTAAATGCATACGTACAATTCGTAAAGTTGAACTGTATTTGCCATATTAAATATATAATATTATATACTAAATATGTAAAGAAAAGACATGCACAGTAAGAAACATTAATCCCGTCTCTAGTCTGTGTTTAACATAAAAAAATTTCTAGTTGTTAAATAGAAATTGTTCTCGTCCTGATTTTTATAAAATCCATGAGCGAATAGATGAAAGAAACAACATTACTACACTGTTTCTCACGAGTTAAACTATTTTAACACGTTGACTGCCATGTCATCCATATGTGGATGACGGAATTATTTGTTCAGGCTTCAAAATGAATTTTTGCGTTAATATATTCATTGTACCAAAGTTGTTTGTTTTATTGGTATTGTGTGGAAAACCATCGTTTTAGGCTGAAAGACAATCCCCTAAAATTTTAAGTCGCTGACCCTTCATTTAAGGATAATATGAGGGTAAATACCCTTAACTATATCATTTCTTTTCTCGGTTGTTAATTAAGATATTCAGATGGAATAAAAACGAAAATATTCGAACTTACCTCTTTCGTATCATATATTTGTTTCACAATTGTGATCAAATTATTAATGGTAGAAAAAAATAGACAAAAAGTTGTTCGTTTCGAGGAAACTTTTTGGCCAGCTTTTCCGAGGGGATAAACGGCAGATTACCGGAACAAAGCGTTGCATGAAGACGGTTACTGGAGTTGTGGAATGTAGGATTTCTGGGGCGAGCGCGTGGCGTGATACGCTCCTGGTTGTAAGAAATCCTTGTGCTCGAGGAAGGGAGGAATAGAGAGGAGGGAACCGTCGAAGATGTTCCCGGTCGCGTGCCGTTGTGCTCTGCTGGGCTCAACGATCTTCTCGCACATGACACACCGGAATAGGACATTACGACATTGTGCGTGGCATTACACTGTGGGCAGGCGTGGTGCCCCGACGTGTCCCGATGCCCGATGCTCGATGCCCGACGCCCGATGCCCCTGACGCCTCTCGTCCGTGGCGCGACCATAAGCATAGGATCTCGATATAGTTGGCCTGCGCCACGCGATCGGCACGTGGCCCGCAATTGCACCGGGGCCCCTGGGCCCCCGTTGGTCACGCTTTGATGATTTGCCTCGGCTGCTCTTCGTATTCGTACACGATATAATTTCTAGGTGGTCGCGCCGCGCCACCGGAACGCCTGTTCGCCCTCTGTTACCCCTTGCGGATTACTGGACTGAGGATAATTGACCGTTCCTATTGTTACTCCCGTGTACTTATAGCAGCTTAACTCTGCCATTGGCATTTGACTTTTGTCAAATATCGCTACCATGAATTACGGTGTGTCACGGGAACACGTCATACGATAACGTGCGACGTTAGAGAGCGTTTCTTCCTTCCGAAATTATTAGCTGTCAGGATTCCGCTTCTTAGGGTCCCCGCCGATCATTTTATTTTTCTCTTCTTTCCCGAGAGAGGCGTGCACCAGCCCAGCGACCGAATAAAACTCGTTATGCGGTGCTCTCTCTCTCTCTCTCTCTGGAGACGTTTTCTTTTTATTTTTCGGCCACGTGTCTTGTCACGAAATTTTCTAGAAAAACGATTACGAGATCATCTCGATATTTCTTCGTTATTATTAACGAGCTTATGTGTGGACGGCTTTTAAACTAATAAATTCGTCGAGGTAGACTCGAAACATCGTTAACCGATTCAACCAGTTAACTGTGGAATTTAATTTCAGAAATCCCTCACGGCGAGGGAATTAAAATCATGCAATGCGGAATATACACGTCGAACGCAGGCCAAATTCCGCTGTTATTAATTTCACGAAAAAAGTAAAGCAAAGTGAGAAAAAATTGCATTTTTATTCGATAAGGAATTAACAATTCATCAACGTTAACGGCACCGCAATAGAGTTTTGTATTTACGTGTGTATACACGTCGAACACGCTTAACTGGTTAAAACGCGCAGCTCTTAATCGACGGGCCGAAACAAATGATTGTCGGATAGAACCATGTCATAAACCGGAGATTTGAGACTTTCACGGCCCGGCATCATACAGTTGTATCTGTTGAGGCTTTCGGGTGTAAGCCGTGTCCTAGAGGAAGAGATTTCCCAACGTTTCGCCAGCATTGCAGCTAGCTTCATCAGGGGGTCGGAAGACACACTGATACTGATGTGTGTCGCATTATATATACAGTGAGTAACGAAAGTATTCGAACGCCCTTTAAATCAGTATAACTTTTTTTTTTTAAGTGAATCAAACGACCTGACTTTTTTGAGGAGTTAGAAGAATTAGTTTTCCAAATGATGTGCAAAAAAGATTTTGAAAAAATTGCAATTGGTAAGAATTACATGAGAAAATAAAAATGGCACTTTTCACAACTTTTTTATTTGAACCTGTAGTGAAAATTTAAAATATGCGTTTTGTAGATATATGTTAGTTATATACATACTGAAAATTTCATTGAAATCGGTTAACGTTGTCATGAGATACAAACGTTTAAAGATGATTACGTAAGGGCGAAATTCCCTGGCAAGATCAAAAATCTGCGACTTTTTCACCCTTAAACTCTCATTTTGAAATGTTTGTAGTTTATTGCAACGTTGACCGATTTCGATGAAATTTTCCGTACGTGTATAACTAACAGAGATCTACAAAACGCATATTTTAAATTTTCATTACAGGCTCAACTAAAAAAGTTGTGAAAAGTGCCATTTTTATTTTCTCATGTAATTCATACCAATTGTAATTTTTTCAAAATCTTTTTAACACATCATTTGGAAAACCAATTCTTCTAATCACTTCGGCATGGACAGGACGAACCACAGTCGTGTGGCTCCGGTCACGATTTTTTTCGAATGTAAGTAGTAGTCCGCGTTGAACGTTTCACTAGGTAAATACTATCTTTGTCCATGACCAGAACGTGCTCGGTTGTAACCAATCCGGATAAGCTGTTCAAAAAGCCCACGGAGTCGTGGTTGTCGACAAAGAAAATTCTGTAATGACCGTGTAGAAGACCGAACAGAGAGTTAGAGACGGTGTTAAAATTGACTCCGCAGAGCTACAAACTGAAATTTGCCCCTATTAAGAAAGACAAGGCTTACAATAATACGACCTTCCTTCGCATTCTGAGGAAGCTGGGCGGGAGCACAGGACAAACACGTTATCTCGTCAGGGTTAAGTCGCCGGTGTACTCGGGGCCGAGTACCGTACACCATCGAGTACCCGACGCGCGCGAGTCTTTATCGCCGCTTTGTTGACCGGCGCGTCGCACAATGTCACCGTGAGAGGATATTCGCGGCCGAGTCTCGCGACAATTTCTCGAGGTTCGACAGGAAACGTCCATTAGCGGGCCCAGTCGACGAGAATTTACGACACGGGACTATCTTTTTTCTCTTCCCCCCCCCCCCCATGTTCTCGCTTTTTTCGCCTTATCTCCCATTCACCGTTCTCGCTCCTTGTTCCCGTTTATCCGACAATTGCGACGACGGGAGTCCCAGTATCAGCGAGCCACAGGTACGGACGAGCTCCTGGTCGAACGAGACTTCCGAATCGTCAGGTAATTTTACAGCGTTGCCGACATCGTCGGCATCGACACCCGTCATAAAAGACGATCCACCCGAAAGTCTTCCGAGCTCTGGTACACCTAAGTGAAGTACCGTGTTGAACCATGCGCCACGACTACTGTCGTTATCCGCGTCGATCTTCGACAACCAATTAGTTTGTAACAGATTCGATTCCCGCCTTTTTTCGGCCGAAACAAAAACCACGCGCACAGCGGAGCTTCGGTTCGGCAGGCTTCAAGAAATATTCTAAAATCAGAGACGAAAGCATAGGGCACACGATTAAAATTTGTTATCACTAGACATCGGATCTTTATGCATTTATGGCTTCTGGAAATGTTAAAAAAATGCTATAATATAAAATTCGAGAGAATTTAACACGATTTTTATTTGCTTTGGATCTACAAAGGCTGTCCCCATTAAAAATAACATTTTATTTCATTCCACTTTCTTAAAATGTTTCTATAAAAATTGGAAATTGCATAAACATCCGATGTCTAGTTATCACTTGATATCTTAATGTCTTTCCACGTTAGGCTATTCTACCCCGAATCATAACCACACATTTTGCTTAATTCGAGTAATATGGAATAGTTTTAATCCGTCTGGCCCTTTACTTAACAATTACATACAAGCGAAATACGTATATGCACACAATATACACAGGCTAGCGAAAATATTCGAACGCTCTTTAAACTACTATAACTTTTTTCAAATTGGATCGAACAACCTGACGTTTTTCAGCAATTAGAAGAACTGGTTTTTCAAATGATGTGCAAACAAGATTTTGAAAAAATTGCAACCGATAAGAATTACATGAGAAAATAAAAAGTGGTACTGTTTACAACTTTTTTTAGTTGAGCCTATAATGAAAGTTTAAAATATGCGTTCTGTGGATCTATGTTAATTATACACATGCTGAAAATTTCATCGAAATCGATTAATATACACACGAGCTACGAGTAGTTAAAAGTGGTGAAAATCGTAGTTTTTCACGACTTTTGGTCAGCTTCTGCTTAAAATCCACAAAATCTAACATCTTTGGATGCGTGTCGTTTTATCTGCATCAACCGATTTCGATGAAATTTTCAGTACGTTTACAACTAACGTAGATCTACAAAACGCATATTTTAAATTTTCATTACAGGCTCAAATAAAAAAGTTTTGGAAAGTGTGCCTTTGTTATTTGCTCTTCTAATTCCTGGCAATTGCAATTTTTTCAAATTCTTTTTTGCACGTCATTCGGTAAGCCAATTCTTCTAATTGCTCAAAAAATGTCAGGTCTTTTGGTCCATCTTAAAAAAAGTTATACTGTTTTAACCCTTTGCACTCGAAGCTATTTTAACTCCAAAACGAAACATTTCTTATGACCTAGAATATTTCCCTTGTATATATATATTTTTTTATGTTATACATATGAAAAAATGGTGTAATTTACTCGTACAATACTGAAGTGTTTAGTAATTTATTACGTACAAACAAATTTAATAATGTAAACAATATTTTGAATAACGATACAGAAATTTTTAGTGGCGCCTTACAGTCGCCATTCGAGTGCTAAGGGTCAAAGGACGTTCGAATACTTTCGTGAGCCTGTGGTAGCTAAAATAACAGGTAAACAACAACAATTCGTCAGAGTTTTACTTTAAACCGTTTCGCGTGTGTATTTGTGATCACTAGACATCGGATCTTTATGCATTTATGGCTTATGGAAATGTTAAAAAAATGCTATAATATAAAATTCGAGAGAATTTAACACGATTTTTATTTGCTTTAGATCTACAAAGGCTGTCCCCATTAAAAATAAAATTTTATTTCATTCCACTTTCTTAAAATGTTTCTATAAAAATTGGAAATTGCATAAACATCCGATGTCTAGTGATCACAGAACGAAAACATATGACAAATTGAGGATCAAAATAGAATGGGGGGACTCTACGCGCCCCTTTTCAGGTCAGTTAACTCCATTGATACCTACCGACTGCAGAGAGCGTTTCGCATAGCGACAAGGTCATGCGTCACGAAACAAATACTAGCAATCGATGCGGAACGACAGCGCTCAGCGAGGCAATTAGATAATAATTAATCCCACGCACCTCGTTTATAGTAACCGACCACCGACCACGGTCACGCTTTGCCGGTCAGGATGTAACCGATGCAACAGATGACACTCGCTTTTCGATGCCACCACCCAGCCTATCACTACGCGAGGGATACCGCAGTTATATTCTCCGCCCCGTAGACTCGTGCCATGTGGCGATCCCCTCGAACCATCTTCCGACACGTCATCGGTACAGCTAATTTACGATTGCACCCTAAACCGATATACCTTTCGACTTTGCCCCCACCCCGACCTTATTTCAAAAATGGCTCGAAATCAGAGCTCCCCGATCGGTTCTGGAAAATGGGAAATGGAACAAATCTTTTCAATCCAGTTTTGCCAAATTGTCGTCGTACAATACTTGAGCTTTTTTTTACCTTGAGTACACAAAATTCACAAACACTTGAGTAACGAATGGAAATAGCGAAACGATGTCTATGATTGAACGATTAATGAAAGAGAAATCGTTTTATTATAACTAGACATCGGATGTTTATGCAATTTCCAATTTTTATAGAAACATTTTAAGAAAGTGGAATGAAATAAAATTTTATTTTTAATGGGGACAGCCTTTGTAGATCCAAAGCAAATAAAAATCGTGTTAAATTCTCTCGAATTTTATATTATAACATTTTTTTAACATTTCCATAAGCCATAAATGCATAAAGATCCGATGTCTAATTATGAGAAATGTTCGAAATGACGTCCGTCAAACAATAAAGGAAAAATACGTTTACTTTACTTCGTAAATATATTTGTTCACGTATTAGGTGATATTAGAATGTACTGTTTGTATTTTTTTTTTATTTATAAAGTACAATATATATTTAAACAGAATGTTTCCGAAAGATGTTTCGTGATTCGTGATCTGTAGTCGCTGCAGACATACGTCGAGGCGTGCGTCTCAAATCTTCCAGATTGTGGAGCCGAGGAAAATACACTGAAAAAAAAAAGAATCAATCAGAATGATAGTTGTCGCACACCGCTTAATTGACAGTTTCGTTTCATCTGGCCGTAACACTTGGCGCACGAAGTTTCGTCGTCTTCCTTGGGGACGCCAGCAGGTTCGAGTTTGAGAAGAGTGTATGCTTGCTTGAATGCAACCTACAGCGGCAGAATGGTCATCGTGGTCATCTGTGCGTTATATTTCGGACACGGCGCGTGCCGTGTCCAATAATACGTACTGCACGGATGGATTCACTGACGAACGATAAGTAATTACAACACGAAAGGGTCTCTGGTTCAAGCAATAATTTTTTACGAACAATAAGACATATGGCTCGACAGTCGGCTGTAATTGAACAATACACCAATAATTTGAAAATGCAAAGTGTTTTATGAAAGACTGCAGCACGAATTGCCGACCCCGTACTATATTTACATCGTGTATTACTCGTAGATAACGATCGAAAATAAATTTTGTAAATCGATAGATTCGTATAAATAAAAATAAGAGTCGAGTATAATAACTAGACAGCGGAACTTTATGCATTTATTACAAAAATGAGTAGGTGTAATTTAAAACAGTAAGAACATTAGAAAAATTTAGAAATACTGTTATATTATTTTCGACCTATTAAACATATTAGGAAAGAAAATAAATTTCTATTTCGTTCCAGTTTGTTGCAATTTTGGTAGAAAATTTTTATTTTGCATAAAGATCCGCTGTCTAATAATAACATTTATCTATCTTTTTAGTGCGCCTAGTTGCAGAGTTATAGCAGAAAATTCAAATCAGTGTAGGAAAATGATTAAAGTCAATATTATTTAGTTTATTCGATACAAAATTACTACCACCTCCCATTTCAAAAATTGGTGGGACCCCTGTTTTTCCCCCTAGCAGTTGTCTCCCAAAGAATTGACGGCACGCTAAACAATTAGACCGTTTAAACCATATAATTAAAAAAAAAAAAATGGTGGGGACATTTTCACGCTGTGTCACGAGCCTCGATTGTTGCACTGTGGGAACGTTATCGCGTCCGATAGTAGGCTAAGTTATGCAATGCTCAGTCTTCAATTGCAATTCACAGATGTCGCTGAATCGAACACTTTCTCGCAAGTGCCTGTTATGCCACTTGGTAACTATATAAGACACGATTGGAGCGAGATTGTCGGGTGAGGTCCGAGGCGTTAGCGAAACAGAAGCTTGGAAGTTGCTCGCTGCTTTGTGATTTGCCCTTCCCCTACGTTTATCAGAAAGTTTCTGCGAGACTTCTTGGAAATACGTACGAAAATATTATTTATATCTTGTCTTTCCTACATTTAATCACTGCTGCGAGTCCGAATGGCAGTGACCATTGGTTCGCCTTCTCCAGTGCATGCTTTCTTAATGTTCCGCAAAGTACAAGGAATATGATAATGTTTCTCATTTCTTCAAAAGTAACTAACGCGACGTTGACCCCATCTTTTGTCTCTTAACACACTAAACCTACCGACACTTCTTGTACACCTGTTCCCACCGTAGGTGTTCAAATAGGTGTTCAAAATGACCGGTTCTTAAAAAAAGTTATTGTTAATTAAACGTAGATAATAGTCAATTTATTGCTGAATGAATCAGTAGATGAACAATTTCCATAAAATGACGATACAAATTTATTTTTATGTAATTGCAATTATATAAAAAATTCCCTGCAATGCTCTCTCCTCGATTTACAAATTTTGCTCGATTTACATTTAGATGCATTTGCCATGAAACAGTATTGTCAACCAGGCTCGTGCGTAACGAGCTTGCAACAAGCTTGCAGAAATCGTTGATAAAATTGAGAGGGAGGGTCCAAAGAGCTTGAATAAAAGAAAAGAAGAAAATTGAAGGGGATTTTCGAAAATAAATTTTGGCGGCGTTGTTCCTCTAAAAGGCTGAGACCACACGAAACGAATGCAGGCCTAGTTATTTCTTTGAAGCGTTGCGACCGATCCACCCTTGATTTCTCGCCATTGGAGGATAGTCGACGAGAGGTTTAATCACGGAAAGGGTTAACGAGTTTTGCGTTCGAAACGAAACCGATCGGTGGCAAAATCTTTCGACACGGAGTCAGGTGGTTGGAATCGTAATCCCGCCGAAGGTGCTGCCTTTGACACCATAAGGGTAGCGAGGTGTCATAAAATTTTCGGTGATCCGCTCGCCTTCGTGCCCTGGAACGAATCGTCCTTCCCCTCGGGACTTGGTCCTTCGTCCTCCAGTTACGCCTCGTCAACAAACAACACGCTGCAATAACGAGGATGTAATTTCTGTTGAAGAACCATTGGCCGTGCGCTGGTTTAACCTTGAAACCGCCATTTCGTCGCGACCATCCTAATTCCGTTGCACATCTACCCTCCATTTTGCGAACATTTCAACTTTTTTACACTATAAGTGTACAAATAGATATATAATAGCTACCCTACCACCCATGTGTGGGTGACGGAATTATTTGTCCCGGTTTTAAAATTAATTTTTACGTTAACATATCCGTTGCAACAGATTTGATTAGGATTTGAAAGTTGGAGGACTGCTCTATACCATATATTAAATTTTTATTTCATTAAATATCTTACTTTGATTTTATGGAATTTTAGTTTGGCAGTCAAAGTGTTAAATAATTGTTAGCTTAAATTTAAGTGGGACGTCTGCCCGAATAGCTCACTGAAGGGTTATTGTAGCAAAACAATAGTAATGCGAAATTAAATAGTCTTCCTTCGAATTCGATTCGGTTTGAAGGTAGACATATACGCGTGACTTGTTCTCTGTAATCGCATAAGCGTGAAGAGAAAGTATGAGAAAGGGGATGGAATCGTGGAATCTGTGGAGAGGCAAAATATTTCTTAACAAAGCGCGGAAAGAATGAGGAGGTTTCGAAGGATTCTTGGGACGAATTTGACCGAGTACAGGCTCGGTCATTGGGCGTGACCAAAAATGGTCGAGTTTTCGAAATTGTAACCGGTATCCGTTTCAGGTCAAATTTGCGCCGCTTGTGATCCTTCTCGCCGGTTTCTGGTGAAAGGTTAGGAACAGCGATCTTCACGGATTCGCTTATTACTTGGTGCATTCCGTAGTTTTAGCTTCCAACTAATTGACGGCAATCGTTAGACGTTTCAGTTTTTCAGTTCTATTAGGCATATAATACCCTTATACCGGGTGTACCACACGGATGAAATCGTGTAAATATTTCTACTATTTAAAAGTGCATGCAAAATACGATCGATTGTGCTCTGAATAATTTTTCCTTCTTGTTCTGACTCAAATAATGCACCTTTGTATAATTACTTACCAACCAATCGTTGGTTAAAAATAATTCAGGTACATCTTGCATAAAGATCCGCAGTCTAGTAATTAATGATCACTAATTATCGAACATCTGGAATCCTTATTTTCGACTGGCTCTTCGAGGAAGGAGAAAAACAGGAAAATAACGTGAAACCGATAATAACGAGCTCCATTGTGAGGCACGTGCCGCTGTCCGCCCACGCGTTTCGAAACAAACGTTTTTCCTCGGACCTTGCCAATTTGGCGTATGGAAAAGGGTTACCGATCACTGTCACCACCCCTTTCTTTCGTTTGGGGTTTCGCCCAGCGTTCGCTTTCTGGCCGAAAGGATGCTCAACTTTCTCTTGTGGTGAAACTGCCAAATGTCGAAAGTCGAAAACCACTACTCATTCGTTTTGTCAGTCTACGCTGACGATCTACATTAACCCTCTCCACACATAGAACAATTTTCCACGAATTCCAAGTAGCATCAATTTTACTTTTTCCTGCTGTAGGGGAGATCACGATGAAAAGTGACGATTTCGTTTTGAAATAAAATTAGGCTAAAAAATATTACATTTACAACAAAGGATTTCTGGGAAGATAGTTTACTAGAAGATATGTAACGAAAATTCTGCAAAAATTGCGTTTAGTCTGAGCTAAGAAAAAAAAAAGGTAAAATTTTCACAACTTTTTTGGGCTTGTAACGAAAATTTAAAAAATCTGCTTTGTAGATTCGTATAAGTTCTGTACATGCTGGAAATTTTACTGCAATTATAAAATGAAACGGCTAAAATAGGCTAAAGTTCTTCGAAAACTAATTTTATTATAAATGTGAAAATGTACAGGAATTGATCTCAGTTTAATCTCAGGGGGTATGGAAAAGAAGACTGCTGTCGTTATAGTAGTTATAAAATAATACTTTATTTACAATATTTTACAAAGCTGTATTGACATCGATGTTTTAGGATTTTTCATTAATTATAATCGCACCGAGTTACCAAGTATATCGCAATTGTAAATTATTTTCTTCTTTGGCCCCGTGTTATAATGTATTAATGGACGGCACAAAATGACTACTGTAAAATTCGTGGCTCGATTAACTCTCCTGTGACTAGTTACGTCCTTAATGATTAAACGTAAATTAAAATTAAGTACAACGTATCATTTAAATATGTATAATAATTTCGTTAAATGGAAACATCCCGCTCGACTCTTCTTTCAAACTTAACACAAAACAGCTAATAACTATTTAGAGTATTAAATAGTATTACAGTATATTAATGGCACTATCCTTTTACATTTCTACTATCACTTATTGTGCATTCAGACGAGTATTCTATTAAATAAATCTCCGTTAATAGTATTACATAAAGATTGAAAGTACCATGCATTATCGTGCGTATTTAATGGCTTATTTAAATTTAATCGCTTATTTAAAAATAATTTAACTCTCCGCCTAAATTAGACTTAATATTATCGAGAGTCCTTAATCTTTGGATCATATATCGTAGAGACGATGGACATTTTTAATAGTAACGACTACAAATTTACACATGATCCATTTTCATTACAACTCGTATACGCGTACACACAATGCAATTATACAACAACTAAGTAAAAAACGAAACCTCCGCATGTAGCAGAACTAAGATTATTTTCAGTCCACTATCTTAATTTATATTTAGAAATTCGTTGCTTGGTCAGCTTTGTTATAACCTACAATTTATCGATTATCCTATTTTAAATAGTATTACAAAATTAAATGCTACAATAAATATTCTAAAATAATATTACGCTGCTCTAAATAATATTACGAAAGTAAAGGAAATTTTGTTGTGGATACATTAAGCTTATAATTTATACAAAATTAAAATTATGTATTTGCTCTTTGATCAATGACGAAAAAGACTCGGATTCTTAAGAATAATAATGTGAATTTGTGGTTATAATATTTGAGAGACGTCTACGATCATAAAAATCGACAAATAAAATTCGTTTATCGATTAATGAAATAACAGGTGTCAACATAGTGGCCAGATAAGGGGAGGTAGCACGAATCGAGGGGAATAAGGTTACCCTCTCTCTGCCAGTACCGGGTTAGTCACGTGACGTCGTGACGCATGCACGACAGAGACGAAACGCGTCACGCGACCGGGCATTGGCGGAAAAAGGGGAGGGGAGGGGTATAGCACGGTAGAAGGGAAAATTAGAGTGGGGAAACAAGTCCTGATCTGCAACCACGGGTGTCGGTAAGAAATACAATAATCGCCAGGCTCGCGGATACACAACTGAATTAATGAATGATTTTTTTCGTACCGTTACATTTCATTTCCTCGCCACTTTGTTATTGCCATTTTCCATCGTGCCTCTGTAGGAGATCGCACAACGCCGCGATATACGTTTGCGCCATTTGCAAGGTCTCAAACTTGCTGAGCTTGTGATCGGCTCCCAGGCTGGGGACGACTTCCCTTAGCTTGTCAAAGGCGTCGTTTAAACCATTCATACGGCGTCTCTCTCTTGCGTTTGCTGCGAGACGTCGACGCTTCAAGACGCTCGGCGACGGTGGCACGTCCCTCGATCGCCGTCTTCCGCGTCGTGGGCTATTCGTCGGTGACAATTGTTTCTAAAAACAAACCCGAGTTTCAGTTTCTCACGATCCTCCAAGCTAAACATTATCTTCGTAACATCCGTTCTCAGTTATACACTCCTCAAAAATTGTTGCGTGAAATATTCGTTGGTTTACCCTTGTTTTTGTATCAGGCTTGGGCATCAAAATCATCAAAATAAATTATTATTTCATTATATTTTATTTTATTCGAACAGCCAAAGAATTTAACACGTTGAGTGCCATGTCACCCATATGCGGGTGACGGAATTATTTGTCCGGTTATTTGTAAAAATGAATTTTTACGTTAATACAGTCGAGTCGGAAAGTAAGTTAACGACTGGTGTATGCAGGCAAATGAATATGACATGTCTTTAATCTTTAATAACGATAATACATGTTTTACTAACATATTTGTTTATTTCCTTACACCTCCTAAATAAAAACAATACAATAACTCGATTTTATTCATCATATTCATTGCCTACATATCACCAAATGTTAACTTACTTTCCGACTCGACTGTGTATTCATTGTACCAACTTTAATTTTTATTTATTTTATATATTTAATTTTTTCCAATTTTTATTTCACTAAATAAGTTACTTTGATTTCATAGAATTTTTGAGATTCCTAGTTTGGCAGTCAAAGTGTTAAGGCCCTATATCCAGTTTTTATTTAGATATTTAATATTTATTTCAGTATTAATCATTGAAATTCTCATATATTCTATTTATACGAGTAAAGACGTAAACATGTTGACGATAGCACTGCGTGATTTTTGGCCAAAATGAGTTTGACTCAATATCACATATATAATTTTTTTCAAGTTTTATTTCACTAAATAGCTTGCTTTGATTTTTTGGAATTCTTGAGATTTCTAGTTTGGCGGTCAAAGTGTTGAAAATTATTTACTAATTTGAATTTCACATTTCAATAATTTTGCATTTCATGGAACGATTCGTACGCTCCAAAATTCTATTTATTTCGTGTGAACCGCGTGAACAATTTTAAAAGCGAATGCAGTTAAACCTTGATCGTTGAACTATAGAAATTAGCATACTCAAGTAAGCCTACTTTGAGCTCGTTTGAATTTTCGAATTAATCCGTGCAATTTGATCCCAGATAGCACCTGACGTCTTAAAGACGTCTGTTTTACGTCCATTTTTTTTTTCTTACGTCCTGAAAAGACGTCTTTAAGACGTCTTTTACGAGTCGCCTTTAAGACGTTTCATTTCTTGACGTTTCAGTCATTCTAAACTGCTAGAGAAAAGCTTTACAAACTGTAATTGATTATCAAACTGAATATTCCATCAACAAAGAAGTGCACAGAACAGTAATACATCAAAATAAATAGATAAATAAATAAATAAGTTAAATAAATAAATAAAGCATAAAATGTTAATGTTCGAGGATATGCTGAAAAACATTCTTTTAATTTATTTTTTTTATTTAGAAATAAATAAATAAATAAATTAAATAAGTAAATAAAGTATAAAATGTTAATGTTCGCGGATATGCTGAAAAACATTCTTTTAATTTATTTTTTTTTATTTATTTAGTTTTTTTGTTATGACAAACATTCAATTTATATTTCTTGTACATGTATACAATATTCAAATTCAATATTTTTCTCATAAGAAAAAATGTGGCTTAATATTTGACAAACATATCTATCTAATATTTTTGTGCTACTAGGGGTCTGTTTCGGGACGTCTTGAATACGTCTGTTTCGAGACTTCTTAAAGACGTCGAACGGACGTCTTAAAGACGTCTTTAAGACGTACAGTTTTTTCACAAAGACGTTCCAGAGACGTTCAGAAGCCGTTCGGAAGACGTTCGTAGGACATTCAGACGTCTAATAGACGTCTGAACGTCTTCGACAGACGTCTTAAAGACGTCTTTAAGACGTCTCTGTGCTATCTGGGATGGAAACAACGGCCCACTGCCGAAATCGCAATTGCTCGTTTTCTAGCTCACCTGCGCGGACGCAACAGGTTCCCAACAGGTCCTCCTCGGCTCGGCAGTCATCTGCATCGGCTCGCTCTTTTCAAGCATCTGAAATTTCTGTTCCTGCGGTGGTGTCTCGTAGCAATAAGCCGCCGGGACGTATTCAACGGAGTTCTCTTCGTGTAGCGTCGACCCGGGAGAAACCGTGTGACTTATCGCGTGCTGTGGCTCGTACCTGTTGAAATTGAATGGGACTTCATGAGCATCCCTTAACCGCAATGCCGGCTAATATATACCATTAGGAGCGTAATTCGTCGTGCCTTCTTTCGTCGCGAACGCAACATCCACCGTGACAAAATCAACGCATTCAAAGAACTTTTACGGGCAGAAACATCACAACACGCAATAGGCGAGAACGTGCATCGTGAATAACGTGCGCGGACGAACGAACGGAGTCGATTATCGGTATTCGTGCTTACCTTTGAGGCGTCATAGGTGTCAACACACCGAAAGAACTTCTGTCGTACGAGTCTGGGGTCCTCGAGTATTTCGGGACCACCTCGTGCTCGTAGCCGATCGTCTCCGATTCTTTTCGCGGGGTGTGCTCACCTTTGTGCCCGAAATTCTCGCCGTATGGGATTTTCACGGAATCGTAGTTCGGTGAATTGTACGGCGACGGGTACAGAGAATCGTACGTTCTCGTGCCCGAGTAACCGGACGTCATCATCGTCGCGGTCACCGGGTAGTCGTGCGGATTCGTCATCAGAGCCATAGTTCGGTCACTTGCCTGAACGAGGTCGTCAAACATTTATATCCTCCCCCGATATTTTCATCCCACAAAATTTTCAAAACGATTACATATTATCACCGACGTCGCGAACATACAACGAGAACCGTTTGCTTCGGATATCGGCTCTTCGAGATCTAACTCTCTTCAAAATTCACCGTAAATTCACCGTCTCTGAGACATAGTAGCACAACCGTATGACACTCGATATATCACATGTCCCAATTTCTCTATTGTCGATCACACAGACAGAAGATTCAGATAGGTCTGATGCGGTTTTTTCTTCACTATCCCATTGATATTACGAGAAGATCATGTCATCGGTTCGGTAACAGTAGGAACAGCAAGAAGTCACCGATCTTCGCGGTCTAAAGGCTGGCGTTTGAGTGTGGCGCGTGCCGCGCGTCCTTCAGCACATCAACATATGGTTCCCACTTCGTTTTATGTCCATTCTATAGGTGCACCTGGTGGCCAGTTCGTGCTCCTTCTGTAGCTACCCTCTCCTCCTCTTCGTCTAATACCACTTTACCCTGGCAGAAGTGTGCCGGCACCACCACCGCCGTTTCCCACCACCACCAGCACCGGGCACACGCTCGCTTTTTCCTTCTTCCCTTTCCTGTCCCCGGCGTTATCTGTTCGCGTACACAGAAGCTGGACACTTCCTGAAAGGAAGGTGTACCTGTTGATGTAGATAACGCTAGAACGAGTAACTCGTTGATTTAAACTCCGCGGAGGAGAACCGACGACGAGTTAATCACAAACTCGGACTCGTTGTTAAAAGCCTTAAACCTTCTATTTAACCCCTATATTTGGTAGGACGTGGCATTCAAGGGAATTCGGTTACTAACAATTTTATGTATTACTTACAGTCGAGTCGGAAAGTAAGTTAACGACTGGTGTATGCAGGCAAATGAATATGACATGTCTTTAATCTTTAATAATGATAATACATGTTTTATTAACATATTTGTTTATTTCCTTACACCTCCTAAATAAAAACAATACGATAACTTGATTTTATTCATCATATTCATTGCCTACATATCACCAAATGTTAACTTACTTTCCGACTCGACTGTATATAATCCATGCACGCGTGGAATATAGTTAGGTACAGCCGATGGTTGTTACTTACCCCTGGCAAAAATTATTCGATCAAACAAATCAAGTGTATTATACAAGTTATTATTATTACTAGACAGCGGATCTTTATGCATTGAAAAAATGCTACAATATAGAATTCGAAAGAATTTAACACAATTTTTATTTGCTTTGGATCTAGAAAGGCTGTTCCCATTAAAAATAGTATTTTATTTCATTCCACTTTCTTAAAATTTTTCTATAAAAATTGGAAATTCTCCATAAACATCCGCTGTCCAATTATTACTTATTTGGCACGGCAACCGCCTTACAACTAACAAGGACTTTCGCATTGTCCAAATTTTTTCTTCACTTCACAAAACACAGTTCGATCCCTCGTTGAAGTTCCCACGGAACGCTCTATAAATCCGGAGACTTTAACGACTGGACAAGACAATCTTCGCGCGAGAGATGCGCTCGATTCCGCGGTTACACATTTTAATTTCCTTTTCTTCATCCGTTAAGTCGAATTGCTTCTCTTCTTGAACCACACAGAAAGTTTAGATGGAACTTTTGTTCCAAAAAACAAAACATTTCATTCAAAAAATATCTTTCCTTTTATTTATCCAGTTTTATTCTACTAAATATGATTGTTTTTCTTAACAAACATTATTGTACTTTGTAACATGCTTTTATATCTTACAAAGTACAATAATGTTTGTTAAGAAAAACAATCATATTTAGTAGAATATTTATTTATTTTTTTCATATTTATTTGGTACACGATTTTGTTTTAAACTGTGTTCGTTCTTTTTTATCACTGTAACATGCTTTTATATCTTACAGTGTTAAAAAAGAACGAACACAGTTTAAAACCAAATCGTGTACCAAATGATAATTTTATTTGCCCTAGACTTATCTTAATGAAATGATTCAGAAGAAATCTTGCAATTAATGTAGACAATTTTTATGGTTTGTAGAAAAATCCGCGTACTAATTATTGGCTTAATTAGTTGTTTTAAAACTACACACACACATTTCTTCGCGCGTAAAGGAGAAACGGATCTTACGTCACGCCAGTTTCGAGCAGGCGAGACCATAAAATTTGGAAAATTTTTTCTAACGGACGTTCGGCTCGACGCTGAAAATTTAATTCCAATTACCGATTTTCCGGGCTTTGTCTCGTTTACACAGAAAACACGCCGACCGACTTTCTCGGTTTCGCCGGTTCGCTGCAGCGAGACGCGACAGATGCTATTATAATGGAACGCCACGGAATATAATAACTGCGTGTAATATGTGTATCTTATTCGACGAGTAAGAGAACAATAACGGAGGAAGTGAAAATAAAGAGGAAACGGCACGCTCGCCCGTGCATCGATGTCTCTTGTGTAGTTGAGCATATTCTACGTCCATGCAGCAGCAGCAGCAGCAGTTATAATTCTAAAGTACACTGTTGCACCTATGAAATTGGTGTACGCTACTGGCGAAACGGTCGAAACCGTTCCACGAAATGATAGGCAGACACGTGTACTCGGTACGTTAACAATTAACACTTTACTTACCGGAAGTGTCTTTATGACCGAATTCCATCTGAAAGAAGCTGAACAATCTTTTAACATAATATCCACATAAGAGATACAGTCGGGGACAATATTAAGTGGACACTTTTAAAAATTGCATAACTTTTTTAAAATTGATCCAAATCACTTGATTTTTTTTTAAGATGTTACACTGATTAGTTTGCTAGACAATGAGTAAACAAAAATTTCTTTAGATTGCAATTGGTTCGAATGATAAAAAAATGAAAAAATGATGATTTTTTAACTTTCTTAAAAAAGTTATGCAATTTTTAAAAGTGTCCACTTATCTAAGTGTCCGTGTAGAATTAGTTATCGTCTGCGATAACTTACTGGTCTACGAATAAAATTGCTATCGGCATTGCGCTTCAGCAGTTAATGAAAATTATTCTTCAACTACGTTCTGGCCTTCAAACTCTACGGTTGTCGCGACAAATCTGGAAAATTACAGTGGCCCTAATTTGTCGTGTACTAGGGTAGGGATCCCTTACGTTTAAAGCATATATCTCGTTTTTTAATATTCATTATGGTTTAAACGAAGTGGGTCCCTTATTTAATACGAATGTAATGAGATAAAACGTTGGTTAACCCCTTGCACTATGATTTATTTTACGGTTTCAGTGATCAGAAGTTTTTTGTAATTTATAATTCCCTAAAAAAAAGAAGAAAATTTATATTTGTTGTGTGCCTATGTTTTCTCCAAAGGATATATATCAGCTACAAGAAAATGGAATTTTATTTCGGTTCAAAGGAAATTAATAACGTTCACATTTATTAGACTCTATTCAGAATCTTCATCACGAGTCTGGCTCGTTATTGTAAGGCAAGGGGTTAAACGTTTAATAAATCTCGTTTTTTAATATTCATTATGCTTTAAACGAAGTGGGTCCCTCATCTAATACGAATGTAATGAGATAAAACGTTGGTTAACCCCTTGCACTATGATTTATTTTACGGTTTCAGTGATCAGAAGTTTCTGTAATTTATAATTCCCTAAAAAAAGAAGAAAATTTATATTTGTTGTATGCCTATGTTTTCTCCAAAGGATATATATCAGCTACAAGAAAATGGAATGTTATTTCGGTTTAAAGGAAATTAATAACGTTCACATTTATTAGACTCTATTCAGAATCTTCATCACGAGTCTGGCTCGTTATTGTAAGGCAAGGGGTTAAACGTTTAATAAATCTCGTTTTTTAATATTCATTATGCTTTAAACGAAGTGGGTCCCTCATCTAATACGAATGTAATGAGATAAAACGTTGGTTAACCCCTTGCACTATGATTTATTTTACGGTTTCAGTGATCAGAAGTTTCTGTAATTTATAATTCCCTAAAAAAAGAAGAAAATTTATATTTGTTGTATGCCTATGTTTTCTCCAAAGGATATATATCAGCTACAAGAAAATGGAATGTTATTTCGGTTTAAAGGAAATTAATAACGTTCACATTTATTAGACTCTATTCAGAATCTTCATCACGAGTCTGGCTCGTTATTGTAAGGCAAGGGGTTAAACGTTTAATAAATCTCGTTTTTTAATATTCATTATGCTTTAAACGAAGTGGGTCCCTTATTTAATACGAATGTAATGAGATAAAACGACGGTTTAGAGGAATCGCAATTATTTTAGCACCGACATAATATTTCAATTAAAGAAAACGATTTCTTCCGAATGGAAGAGCGTTCGGCAAAGCAGGAGGAAAATTGACAGAATACAACGGTCACAGCTCGGGGCGAATCGCCTTGAGACAATTAGAGATAGCCATCTTGCAGCGGGATCCTAGGTCCGTGAGGAAGGGGCTGTTGGGCCCATTGGGCCCACTGGGCCGGCGCGGTGCGGCGCGTGCCCTGCGCCGACGAGCAACTGGGGCGCATGACGAAAGGAACTGCAAGGTGTTACCCCGCCGAGTGCAGGAGATTGCAGGATAAAGAGTACCGACTATGGGGAGAAAAAAAAACTGTCTCGGAAGCACTCAGACGTGGAGACACACCGTCCCTCCTAGGAGCGGAGTCCGTTAACTTCGGGAAGATGCAATAAACTTGCTAATCAGCGACGGGAGCTGTTTTGCTCGAGCCTATCAACGGATTATTTCAAACAAGGTACGAAATATTAGCTACTTGAATAAATTTCTGCTCCATTGAGCAGATCGTTCGGTATTTGTTAGAATGACGACAAAATATCCGTCTCTGTTATGACAAAATTTATATTTTCATTTCTTATTCAACCGTCGAAACTTGCGGTAGCTACCGATTCGAAAATAATATTTTGAATCACCATATTTTGTACAAGCATAGATTTTTAACACGTTCACTGCCATGTCACCCATATGTGGCTGACGGAATTATTTGTCCAAGTTTTAAAATGAATTTTTACACTAATATATTAATCGTATCAAATTTTATTAGGATCTGTAAAATGCCAAAAAGACTACTCAATATCATACATATAATTTTTTTCAATTTTTATTTCATTAACCAGTTAACTGTGGAGCTCAATTTCAGAAATCCCCACGGCGCGGAATTAAAATCATGCAATGCGGAATATACACGAAAACAAAAAAAAAATAAAAGAAAAGGTTCAAAGGGGTGGGGGGCAGGGCAAGAGTTCAAAAATTACATTTTTATTCGATAAGAAATTAACAATTCATTAACGTTAACGACACCGCAATAGAGTTTTGGATTGACGTGTATACACATCAAACACGCTTAACTGATTAAATAACTTACGTTGATTTGATGGAATTTTTGAGGTTTCCAGTCTGGCAGTCAAAGTGTTAAACATTTTGTCCCCGAAGCATCGTTTTCACAAATCCGAAACAATCACCGAAGTCGTCGGCAGGAAATAATAATTGAATCCTGCCAGAAGTTGACGAATAAATTTGATAGGTATAAATTGAGACAAAACCAATTAGCAGGCCATTTATTCTGTGCCCTATGGCCGTGGAAATATCGTTTCTCCCTTCGTCGATTAGAATTGGTTCTCGACGAACAACATCGTGCACTGTGACGAGCGTTAACAAGTTTTTATCGGTTTTCGAATGACTTCTTCAATGGGCACGGGACCAGAAATCAATTAAGTCCGCGGGTGGGGGTGGGACACGTGCCGAGCGTGATAGATCGGAGTTGCTGTTTTCTGCGTCGACAACCTATTCCTCTTCGAAAGGAATCAACCCCCCCAAACCATATGGCGCGACAGGCGTATGATACGATTCGGACAACGTGGAACATCAAATTTTCTATCTTTTGTTCAAGCGATACAAGAGAAAATTCTGAGCTGTAAGTCTGTGGATTTGAAAATACACGCCCGTAGAAAAAATACTTTTGTTGTAACTTCCAATAGGAACGGATAAGGAAACATTCTGGGAAGTAGTAATTTTAGTATGAATAAGAATTATTAAATATGAAAATATAAACTTTTCTATTACGAGGACAGATAATTCATTGGTTAATGTTAAAATAGATCATTGTAACAAATATAGAATGATAGTCGATGAAGAATTCTATAAGAAAATATTGAATAAATTTCACAGGTGAACTAAAACATTGAGAATTGCCTTGTTTTATTGTAATCATATAAATGTTTGTTCGCCGTTACAGTGCAGGTTTATACACATAAATCCACTTTGTACATGTCCATTCAACTAGGGTACACCGATCCTCATTTATTTATTAATGATTATGAAAAGGAACACAGCACCATGCAGTAGGAAAACGATGTTTTCAAAACCTTGAAAAACAATAAGTACAATTGCATGTATATTTTATTAACTATTTCCTTTGTGCGAAGTCCATATCAAGGACATATATTTCTGTATAGCATAAAATCTACAGTCCGATCATAACGTGTTAATATAATAATAATTGCTATCGTATTTCGAAAAACAAAATGTTATATCTTACCGCACTGAAGTTCATTAAATTGAAAGTGTAGATCTTGCCCGCCGTCAGTTGTATAGGTTTTATGCTTTTTGTCAACATAATATGCAGAAGTTTCCTGGCATCGATAGATAATTGATACCAGTTGCTCGCAGCTCTGCAAACACGTATATTTCCATTTAAACTTAAATTTAGCTAAAACACATCTATCTTTTAACCCTTAGCACTCGAGTGGTGACTGTAAGGCACCATTAAAAATTGCTGTATCATTATTCAAAATATTTGTCACATTATTAATTTCGTTTGCATTTAATAAATTACTAAACATTTCAGTATTGTACGAGTAAATGGCACCATTTTCGTATGTATAACATGAAAAAAATATATGGAAGGGAAATATGTATTCTAGGTCGAATGAAATGTTTCGTTTTGGAGTTAAAATAGCTTCGAGTGCAAAGGGTTAATAATGGAAAACTGCAATAGCACGTGTTACTGTGTTGCAATCGTGTTGAAAATCTGAAAGGATATATCTTTTCTCTGATAATTAATTTTAAATAATAATTTGACTTCGACGTTTATCAACGGATCCTTCAACGATCAAGATTGCAAATGGAAATGTGAACGAAGATCTTTCTGTCTGTATCATTTACGAATTCCTTACATATAATCATAGATACGCTCGGTGTAGTCCGTAAGGTGTTGTCCTGGCAGGCTCATGAGCAGCAGGATGTTTAGCAAACAAACCGTAAACGAAGCGAACCTAAAACTCTTGCTCGGAGCGCTTAAATTCACAATCGCCTGATTATGAAAAGAGAACAACGAAAAGCTGTATAGTCGCTGAAAATATACATTTGTTAATGGGTTCGCGCCGAAATTGCAACCGACCTGAAACTGAGTGAAGCTCACGCCGATCATGTTGAATCCTAATTGGAAAAAATAAGGCATCGTACTCGTAGTCTCGAGTGTTTTAGCAAATCTTCAATATTTTCGTTTTAGTTAGAACATGTTCTGATCGCACCGCTACACGTGCACGTGTATAAACGAAATGTGAATATCGATCGCAAGAAAGTCGAAAGAGTAAATCGATACTAACTGGATTATATGTTTGTGCAACATTGCACATGTTTTTAGCGCTTTGTAGGCATCGTCGTTTTGTCTCGTCGGATATAATTCTATATTCAAATTATTGCTTTCCACAAGATGTTGTAGTCGACGTCTAAACAATGGTAAATTCACGAGAAAATTAGATGTACTTTTGCAGCTCGGTCCGAGCAATTCAACAGTTTATTGCACAATTACCCGAGAATTTCACAAAGACCGCACTCATGGCGAATAAATTGTACTACCATTGAGTCGCAAGCCACAACGACTCCAATGAAGGACAAGGTACCGATATAGCTGTGTATCACGATAGGACAGTAATATTTTTCCGTGTTCAAGAAATATTCTACACGAAACATCAATTGTCGCTCATACGTTCCATTGGTGGCGTGTGCTTTACTAAGTGCCGTCAATACTGTTGGCAATATCATGAACGGCACCATTGATCCGTATATGGATGCTGTCACCAACATATTAGGAACATTAATTAGTCTTTTCAGTATAAAATTTGGCAGAATAATCGTCTAGTTTCCTGGATTTAAAAAAAAAAAATTCTTTTACAGTATAATTTTACATGCTCTGAGAAATAAGAAATGCGATAATCGTTCGTTTCAAAATTCATCCAAGTCAGGCCTGGGCAACTGGTGGCTCGCGAGCCACGTGCGAGTCCTTTTCTCACTCCTGAGACCCTTCACCATGCCCTTATAGGACATGGGAGAAGGGGGTGGACTGCTACGAACCTATACAAGAGGTTGTCTCCAGGAGAAATAAAATATGAAAAAAATTAATATGAAGAGATCTGTAAATATGCAACAACTTTACCTGCATAAGTAAATGTAACTCTTTTGGCCTGTGCATAATGTCTACGTAAAATATCACAGTCTTCTTTCGTTTTCATATAAATCCTCCAATCGTCTTGCATTATGCATAGAAGATCCTTCATCTGTGTTGAATTACGATTTCCATTCATTTAAGGACAATCGTTTAAAGCTACCCCGAGTGAGTGATTCAAAGAACATACCGCTCCACGATTAAAAAAATTTATATACTTCATCAGACACATGAAACTAATAATGGCAGGAGCAAATCCTTCCGTGAACGCGTCGATATCGTCAACGTTGAGTGCAGTTATCATACCGGCAACCTGGAAAGGTGATTATTTTCTAATAATTTCAATAACTAGTCCTACCAATTGCAAGAGCATTTTTTTTTAGTACAAGCATGAATTATAATTCTCGCTGTTTTTATCATAACATACTATCAGTGGGAAATTTATGTTTTCATCGCCTATTTTGCCACAATGCGCGTTTTGCATTACCTGTGGCGCTATCTGTGACAAAACGTTCAAAACGGTGGACAAACAATCTTATCTACAAGACTCGAGAGTTTTTACGACTGATTGCAGCGTCCTCTTTCCATGGAAAATAATTAATTAATAGACTGAGGATTTTATGCACTTATGACGAAAACGAGTACCCTCAATTTTAAACGGTATAAAGATTAAAAAATTTTAAGAATATTAAAATATTGAAATTATTATTATTATTGTGAAAAATGTACGTTTCTATTTAGCCCCTGCATCTTGATGCACAAGCTTTTCATTTCACGTAAAGATTATTTTTCAGATTATTTTGGTTTATAATATTGTTAATGTATAAATAACGCAGTATAAAGGACGCGAAGTGTTTCTTCATTTATTTAACAAAATCCTCAAACGTCCGGCACTAAGGGAACTCCGTCTGCATGAAGGAACCCGTAATTTTTAGCATGAGATAGGGTAAAGGACCCACTTACTGTGGGGTGTCAATTACTGTGCCTACAATAATTATTTTTATTTTTAAAGTATAATGAATATTAATAAAGGGATATATAATATAATATATAATTTTTATTTTTTACTATTCATTATGCTTTAATAATTAGTATACAATTAATGTAGGCACAGTAACTGACACCCCCACAGTTATTGGGTCCCTATTACTAAATCACGATACCTGAAACATCGTTTGGGTTAAAATCATTGGCACAAACACAATTCCGATTAAAAACTTCTCCAACGGTGATTGAAAAGGCCACTGCCCTATCGAGCACAAAAAATACTTGTTCACTTTCAGGTACTCGTACTGGGAACTTTCCATTTTCTCCATTTTGATCCGTTCTTGGCTGTCTCTGTTCAAAAACTGAGCCCCGAACATTTCATGGGAGATATCTTTATCGATTACGCGAGACCCCTCGTTAGATATTCTGTTTGAGGATTGACGAAAAATAAGTACGTCCACAAATTGATTTATTCAATCCTTTTGAAGTGCTATAGCTCCCTTAGCTATAGCGAGGGAACAAAGAATCCGTGGAGTCGATGGTTTAATTACGCGAATTAAACGATTAACTATTCCATACGAGATCCAATATCGCGGAGCAATAATGTCGTATCAAAGAGTAAAAAAAAATCCTTCGGGAATCTGTCAACTGTGCATACTAAATCAAAGATATTGAACAGCTTCAACGTTCGCACAATTATGAAACTGTAAAACATTAATGAACGACAGAAGACTACTTCCTGCAACCTTTTTACACACATTTGCTACGATATTATAGCTACGGTCAGGTTTTACAGCATGTTCTTGTCGTATTCGAAACATTCACTATGTTCCGAAAAGTGTTGCGACATTTGTGGTATGCAGTGGCGAACAAAGGAAAGTTTAAATAATAATATATACGTTGAATAATTAGGAACTCGACGCTGATAAAGGCATGTTTAATTTGATTACTTTAATTGAGTATCGAGGAGAAAGCAGAGTATATTTCGGGGATTACCTCGACACTCTCGTGTAATTGAAAATGTGTAATATATTTATTATTCATATATTACTCCGTACACAATATGATTTTGTTCATTTAAATTAGTACATGGTATAACGTTTCTAAATCCGAGAGTACATACAATGAGAAAGATAAACAAAACACGATTATTTCCGTCATATGTTATAAAAAAAAGAAATTTGAGCAATGCAAAATTCGTTTCGATAACTGTATGGACACTTCGGTAAATAAAAAATAACGCGGATCATAATGCGCAAACATAGTGACGCACAAGTGGAATAGAGAACGGCCGTGTTTTTTAAGTAAATTATATTCGGTTCTTGAAAATGTATAGGGTAAGGGACCCTCAATTACTGTGGGGGGTACCAATCACTGTGCCTATATTAATTGTACCTAATTTTGAAGCATAATGTATATTAAAAAAGAGATATCAAATTTTTTCCATTAAAATCAGTATGCTTCAGAAATAAGTAGAATTAATATAGGCACAGTAATTGGTACCCCCTACAATAATTGGGTCCCTTACTACCTTACGTACCTTATTCTATATACATATTATATTTAAGACACTTCGGGACGCAATTATCTGTAATTGCAGACCACTTTCGATTAGTAATAGTTAGTTAATTGTTCGTTTTGTTTAAAAAAAAAACTCGAACACCGAAAAATAAGTACATTCGGAGAAGAGACCTTTTGTCGCCCAAGAATAGCATATAATATTTCAGTTGAATCAACATTTCCAAATAACAGTATTGACCATAACGCAATTAGCGTATATCAATCAATCAAATCAGCATGTCATACGCGTTAGCCTTATCTTTCTCATGAAGATTTATTTATATACCCATGATATAGAGGATCGTTCTTCGAAACAGTACTGCCAGACAGATCAATTTTTTAATTGGCTTCATGATTGCAATCTCGAGCAACCAAAGTGACCTTCTCCGACTCTGCACACTTGCTCTTTGTTCCCTTGTTCGATACATTCATTAGAGCACAATACCATCACAGTGTCTAGTTTCATTACACATCATTTCTTTTTAACTATTTCCACGTGATGCTATTAACACTTGGAAATCATTATATAAATATTCAAAATTCTTGCAACTTTTAGTGGTGCCATGCTTATATTTTAGTGTAGTTATGCTCCACAGTGTATGATCGAAACTGAAGACGTATGTTCAAATTTCATATATTATTTTAAGTACATTGAAAAACGAAATCGGTACTTACAAGTACAATCGAGTTTTAGAACCCATTTTAAGTACTTCGAAGAATAAAATGAGCGCTTACAAGTATAATTGAATTCTAATAGAGTATATTCGAACCCTCTACAGATATTTTGCGAAACAAAAACATATTCTCACGAGTAAGCAGCGGACGGAAGACACAATTTCTGAGAACTGGAAACAAATAAATAAGACTGTAGAAACAAAAGTATGTCTACCGTGCTAAAAATATGTTTAGACGAACGAAACAAAATTTATGATTTATAAAATCCGCAATTTAATCGTGAGAATATTCGAATTCTGATATATTCGTCACATTTTAATTAATTCTTCTGCATGTTTTAACTGTTCGTTGGCGCATCATGCATACACATACAGGAAAAGCGAGTGTGCGCACGTTACACCGAATGCACGCTATTGTCGCGGTCCGAAAATTTCTGCAAAAGACACAGCGCTTAGCGAATTCGACAAATTTACAAACACACTGTCGACTATAACGGAGCGAATAATTCGTTTGTATGTGCGCTAATCAAACCCAATGAAACGAATCATTCGTTTTTATGAATCCTAATCGAACCTAATGAAACGGATAGTAGTTGCTGAATCATTACAATTGACATTAACGAGAGCCACTGCGGATCTTTATGCATTGTTACGCATCTTTGCGGGCGTACGAATATATCAATAGTACAGCAGACGATTGAATTTTGGTAAAATTTTATTTTACTCTTTCTTCGCTGAAATCCATTATAGAACAAATCAAGTTTTACTATAGTGAATTTGCATAAAGTTCCACATCTATGCACGAGTATACTGTTAATCGATTAAACCTCGGACAGCGAACGATAATGCGAGGGTCAATTTTAAAACCCGGAGAAATATTACGTTCATACAAAAAAGATAATGTCCAAATGTCTTGAAAAAATCTCTTTTTTTTTTACAGTACAATCTGTATACGCGAAACAAAAGTTAGATCGACTACATTTTATTAGGCTCACAGGGTCCCAGTTAAGTTTACGGATTGATCTAACTTTTCTCTCGCGAAATATAAGGCGCTGACGTAATCGACATGATCGCGATACGGTAAGCACACGGCACGGATACAGGAGATAAGATAGGGTAATTACTATGGGGGAGTCGAAGTTCACTGGCCGAGGTTTGATCGTGACGTTTCAAGAGTATCGACGAGCTTGATTCGTCGGAAAGATAAGTCGAAAATAATAAATCTCGGTTGTCCATTAGGCAACGGTGCAGCCGTTGTTTTGATGACGCGTTTTGCCGCTCTTCGACATAGTGAACCTAGGACAACACTGATCCTGCTGCATCAACGACTGCGAATTGTGCACGTTGGCGTAACTTTCTTTGCTCTTTCTGCAAGGCACATTCTTCTCTCGTTTCGGAACCACGGCGAGAACTCTTTCCTCGCGGATCTCGTCCGAGGACGAGCTCGAGCTCGCGTTCACGTTCACTTCCGGTTTCGCGTGCACCAGGACCGCTTGGTTCTCGGCACGGGGCGACAAACTGTCCCTGTGATGTCGAAAATGCTCCTCCGTGTCGCTCAGAAGAGAGTTCAGCATGTCCATGTTCCTGGTGATCACGGCACCCATCGAATTCGACCTGCTCTCTATGGACATACAAAAAAAAAAACCAAATTTATTCGACTCGATCTATCGTTTCATTCTCCTTCTGTGCATATTTAGACTTCAGTCTTAATCCACGTTTAACACGTTGATTGCCATGTCACCCATGTGTGGGTGACGGAATTATTTGTCCAAATTTTAAAATGAATTTTCACTCTAATATATTAACCCTCTATTAGCCCTCTAACTTGCAAGGCATTTACTTTTATATTCCAAATTGTTGGTGCAGCAATTTTTTAACAGTCGTCAATATTGTTATTGGTTATCTCAGAGATATTATAAAATTAAGACGTATACGTCATCTTCTGAAAAAAGTAAAATTATTTGGTAAAATGTCGATATATTAGCACGTGTCCTGAAAGTTACACGGTCCCATAGAGGGTTAATTGTACCAAATATTTTAAGGATCTGTAAAATGCCAGAAAATCGGAGGGCTACTCAATATCGTACATATAATTTTTTTCAATTTTTATTTCATCAAATAAGACATTAATTTTGATGGAATTTTTTAGGTTTCTAGCTTCGTAGTCAAAGTGTTAATAACGTGAGCGTCCGTTGTACAGGGTGTAAAAAAGGTTTGGTTTTGGCAAGCGTAGGCGTATTCTACATCTTCGGATCGATGAAGATCTGCAAAAAAAAGTTGCCGCAAAATTGTCCTTGACCTTGAATTTCAAGGTCAAATTTTTTTTTATTGCATTGTATTCTACTCATCGTGAGGATAAAAAGTGTCAAAGGAACCACGGGTCAAAACTTGACCGTTCTCATAAAAAATAATATTACAGTTATTACTAATAAAGTAAGCAGTTACTATTAATTTATAATAGTAACTTTATAATTGATCATTACATAATTATAATTGATCACAATCAATATTACCTTTCAAGTCATGAAAGATGTTCATCTTCTATTTCTTCTTCTAAGCCAAAGAACCGATCCATTCTGAATAATATTTCTTAACACATTAAGGATCGCTCACGAGTTTTCTCGTGTTTCGCTTTGGCTTAGAAGAAGAAATAGAAGATGAACATCTTTCATGACTTGAAAGGTAATATTGATTGTGATCAATTACGTTAGTAATTAATAATAATAATAATAATAATAATAGTAACTGGTTACTTTATTAGTAATAACTGTAATATTATTTTTTATGAGAACGGTCAAGTTTTGACCCGTGGTTCCTTTGACACTTTTTATCCTCATGATGAGTAGAATACAATGCAATAAAAAAAAATTTGACCTTGAAATTCAAGGTCAAGGACAATTTTGCGGCAACTTTTTTTTACAGATCTTCATCGATCCGAAGATGTTGAATACGCCTACGCTTGCCAAAACCAAACCTTTTTTTACACCCTGTACGTACGATGACACGTAACATCTGAAAGTTGTTAAACTCGATGATTTATTTAATAGTAACTGTGTCTCACCTCTCGTATCAGGATTCTTTGTCGGCGAGTTGGCAACCGATCTCCGCGCGACATCTTGAAATGTTATTGGCGAGTAGATTCTCCTTTCTTCAGGAAGGTAGGACGCGTCCGTAGCTATCGGCGATGCCATCTTGGAACCTCGTCTGGACGAAGTCTCTAAACTATTTTGAGTACTAAACGTAGTCACGGCGGTAAAGCCAGCGGACGTTCCGGCCGATAGTCTCTTTTCGATGGTTCTCGTATGCCATTGCGGCGGTTCTTGAATCGTGATGCCTTTCGTCGTCGACGACCTGTGCTCCCTCTTTTCTAGCCAGTAAGTTTTCATTGTGCCTGAAACGTCAGTTAGCTGTTGCATATAATTGTTCATTATCCTAGGAACGCTCACTCACGAATGCTGCAGTCATTCAACAACAAAAAGGGTCTAGCACGATAAGCATTTTTCATTTTCTTTTTTGTCTGCTAAACAACGTTCTTCGCCTAAAACACTATTCCGTAAAATTTTTTAGATCACTGTCCCTTCGTTCGAGTGTAATATGAGGGTGAAAAGCTTGAACTTTGCCCTTTATTTGCTTAGTTATTTCTTAAAATGTTGACTGCCGGACGGATTTTCCATGGTTTGTCCGAGGCGCCAACATGAACTTTTCATTATCTGATGCATATTATGATGAAATATAGTTCCCAGCAAATAATATGAGTTATAAAATCATGTTTGAAGCATTTTTTGTGGTGGGGGTCACCGGTGCCCCCCCACGGCGCTGTAAGCAATTATTACGATTGTCTTTTTTTGAAACAATCGTAATTATGTACTTTTAGTATTGACCACGCCGCCGGTCACCGGTGGCCCCCACGGCGCTATAGCAAAGTCGAGTGCCGGTCACCGGTGATCCCCACGGCAGTCAACGTGTTAAAATGTTTAGACGAAAGGAAGACGAGAATGAAACTACATGCTAGCGCTTTGTATGGAATTTTTTTGCGATTACCACCTTTGAAAAAGAAGTTATTCTTTTTTAAACCTTTAAATTTTCTCCCACCGTTGTCGAATGATCTGCATATTCTATTGAAAAATTAATTAGAGTGCGTCTTCATTGTGTATCACTCTTACCTTTCCCCTTCACCTCTATTTCTCCTCGTTCCTTAACTTTGTAAGACGGCGACAGCAGTTCTCGCGTCGAATGGGATATATGAATTTGCATCGCTTGGCTTGTTGCTTCCATTCGAGATGCCGTGTTCACCGAATCACCGAACAAGCAGTACCGAGGCATTTTCAGACCGACAATTCCGGCCACGACAGCACCGCTATGAATTCCAACTCTTATTTGAAGATGTAGACCTGAAGAAAACAGAAACCACACTCTAATCAGTCGAATACACAATTTCATCTTTTGCTACTTCTGTTCAAACTACTGTGTTCGAATAAGTTCAGAAAAGAGTCTATTTGGCACAATCAAAAAGAGAGGGTGATTCCACATAAACAGAAAATAAGTCGAAAATAAAAATTTGTTCATATGGGGGGCTTCGTTTTCGGGCAAATCAAGTTTGCAAAAAAAAAAAGAAAAATGAAAAATATTTGCAATTTCGAGCAGGACACATGTTTGCGGTATCCTACCTGTGGATCGATCCTTCAAGTCCGTTATTGCTTCAACCATGTCCAAAGCCATGTCACAAACACGATGTGCATGATCGGTCTCCTTCACAGGTGCGCCAGACACCACCATATAGGCGTCGCCGATCGTCTCAACCTGAAGAAAGGATGACTGCTTTTAAACTCACACTGGATATACTTGGACTGCGATTAATATTTAACTTTTAAAAGATCATTCGAATGTACCTTATAAAATTGTACACGCAACCCCGTTAAAAAGAACGTTTAATTTACTTAACATTAAAACGTGAAATTAAGTTGTAAACTGAAGGTTTAAAGATGTTGAACTTTGATACATTAATGAAAGAAATTTGACTAAATATTATAATTTGTTTAGCGGGAAACGATAAAGCCTATCAATTACTATTATATCTTGGGAAATCGTATAAAGTAATGATGACAGAACTCCAAAATAAACTTCAACTTTACTTTATAAAGGAAAAACAAGTTTATGAAGACAAATAAATGCTAACTCTAACTACCTAAGAATACCTTATACACCCGGTTCCTTTCTGTCAATGTGTCAAAAAGGGAATACATTGCATTCAGCATAGACACGACCTCCATCGGTGTGATTCTACTGCAGATTTCGGTAAAAGTAACGACATCCGAAAATAAAATCGACACACTGTCGAACATCTAAAACAATCGAGAGTAAAAATAAAAAGTTTAATCGTGTGGTGAAAATTCGGTGTGTCTAATAATTTTCCAAAATAACTGAAATTTTTCTTATTTACAAAAAGAAAATCTAAATAAAGCTGTGCAGTTTAATAAGAATTCGAGAAAATGCTAATGCATGTTACGTGGGTGAACAGCTTCCACTATAAACGACTGGGCCAAGGGACCCAATTACTGTACCTGTATTAGTTATACTTATTTTTAAAGCATAATGAATATTAAAAAAGACATTGAAGAATTTCTTCCAGCGAAATCAGTTAATATGTTATATATCTCTCCTTTTTTAATATTCATTATTTTTTAAGAATAAGTAGAATTAATATAGGCACAGTAATTGGCACCTGAAGTATACGTTTACATCATTTAGGTCATCAGTTAGGTACATCATTTAGTTAGCAAATAATTAGCAAATGAATTTTTCAACCCTTTTAGAGCGATAATCAAGCTACCTGTTTTAAGACTTCCGATTAAAGCAGTCGTATAAATTGTATACATAAAATAAGATTTTTTTGTACTAACAAATAACATAACGTACAAATCGTATAACTCACCTCGCATGTATCTATCGGACTCTCTCCGTTTCTCAAACGGTCCGCCACTTGTTTCGGTATCATCTGATAAAGTAACTCGTCTGTTCGTTTCATTTCTTCGTCCAGCTTTCTCATAGACTCCTCAAGCTTTTTACTTTTCAATTGTTCCTGATCCAATGCTAGTTTCAGCTCCACGGATTGTTGCGTACCAGCAAGCATCAGATCCCTATAATAATTAATAATTTTACGTTGCAAAACTAAATATCTATATTAACCTATATTACAGTGTAATATATATTTTATTTACACACTTTGAATTAATCATTTGATCAACAGTTAGCCAGAGAAAAGCATCACTTTTCATTTAATCGTTTAAGCAAACTGACTTTTTCTTAAATCTGCTTGAACATCTAGATTTCCTGTTGAACAACAACATCGAACAATACTATACCTGCTGAAGTCATGCATGGAGAGATCATTTATATACAGGCCAGTTGCAATTAGGGCGTTCAAGTCTGGCATTACGGGAGTACCAAGGTACATCATCATCTTCCAGTTGTCCATGTATATCATTTGGCCTAAAGGAGCATAATCAAATATTTACTCATTTTTCTTTAAACTGTGTGCTTTATAAAAATTGGAATTGTTTTTTAATCAGTGCGAATGTAGTTACAGCCCGAACCGAAGGAAATGAGAAAAGCTTGATTCTTTACGAAATGGACATATTTTTAAGCGAAGAAAAAATATAAAGAGAAAATATACCTTTCAATCTCAAAGTTCTGTCGTCTACAGAATCGAGCTCGTCACTCAATATAATGTCATCCCTCTGTCGATCGGATGGTCGCTCTGTTAGAATCGGTTCCACCGTTACCAGTTCGAAGATGTTGTTCGTTCTGTTTAAAATCTGTAACAGAAAGATTATTCCGAACAATGAAATTTGGGTGCGAGGTTAACGTACAGGGTGTCCGAAAAATTTGTTCGAATACGCTTACCGAATGAAACTTAAACGCAATCAGCGGTCTGACAAGATCGAAGAACTTCGTGATTTTCTTACCAACGAGATCGGGCAATATTACCATAAGCGAATTCCCAATACTCCTTACAACCATGTCTGACCTGAAAAGAGTAATCGATTTCCATATTGAGTACACAAATTGAAAGACCGCAATATTAATAATGAGACTGCAGAAATTGAAGGAAATACATGTTTTCAGTAAATAGAATTTAATTAAGGAGAAGTTACGTTTCATTTTGTTCGTTTCCCGAAGATTTTTACGCTCAATGAATACATAAAGTTCCGTAGTCTAATAATGATAAATAAAAATTTTCAAAAGTGTAGAAGAGCAAAGAACATTATTAAAATATTTAAATTCACATTATTCAATTTTTAAGTGACTTCGAACATTTAAATCTGCATAAATATCATTTTGTAATAACTGTAGCAAAGTAGTATAAGGTCGGTAACGTAATATAAAACAGTAGCAGGATCAACTTTTTGGCTCTACAAAACTTCCTTAAATAAGAATCAAAATTAATTATCAAATCGGTAGACTTAGCTTTCAGTTTCGGCTTATTCGTGCGATTTTTCTAATTCCTTTTTGCATTGATCAATTCTTAACCCATTTGCAACATTAGCGTTTTTATACGCGCGATCTAGTGCATAACTGTACGTACCATGTACAACGAGTGTACTGTGTGTTCATTTTTTCTTTCGGAAATTTTTCTTCTCGAATAGAAGATGCATGTGGGTTAAAAATAAAATTTTACGCAAACATTAAGAGTCTGCTGGCAATGTTCGTGTTTCACGTACACGTTAATCGTAGGGTAAGGGACCCAATTACTATGCCCGTATTAATTGCACTTGTTTTTAAAGCATAACGGATATTAAAGAAAAGAGCATTCATTGTGCTTTAAAAATAAGTATAATTAATATAGGCACAGTGATTGGTGACCCCATAGTAGTTGGATCCCTCACCCTGTACACTTAATACGAGGATAATCAAGTTCAACCTACCCAAAAACAATGCAAAATGGAAATATTTCGAACAAGACAGAAGCTCCAATTGGCAGATGTTTCTCTTCGCGAGTCATCGCCAGAGAAGCTTGCGTGAAAGCTCTGTTATCAAAGGTGAGTTGGAAAGTCACGTGCACGGTGTCGAAAAGGATCTCCTCCCGCACGAGCTCGATCTGTAATTCCTTGTGATAAAAATGACGAGCTACTTCTCTTATCTGACCCATCGTGTAATAAACGAAGCCGCGTCGCTTGCTCCTGTAATGAAGAGTTAAGCCTGGAATAGAGGGAAACAGATTGGTTACGAGATTTATCTGGCAATTCCTATATTTATTATACCCTGTTATTTCGAAATTATATGCTTGTCGACTGGCTACGCCATTAACATTACGATTAGACTACGGAACTTCGTTCGAATTTCGATTTTCACAGACAAGGGAAAACTGACCGCGGAATTTAATTTTCGTCGCTAACGTAATTAGTGAACAGAAACCAACGTGAAGGTATATTAACGCTTAAACCAGCTAGGCTGTTTTCGACGAGTACACTCCAAAACGGCCAACTGGTTAATTTTTGCGACGCGATTAAGCGAACTATCTCAAATTCATGCTAATAATCATTTACTTTGTAACTATCGGTAATGGGACCGTTTGTGGATCTAGATGAAATTTTACTATCTCGCTATGTTTCTATTTACCATTTCGATAGAGACGAGTATTAAATGGAAATGCAATATTAAATGCAACTTAATCGAATCGTTGCATTTCCAGAAAAAAAAACCACCGGAGCTTAAACAGGATGAAAATTATTTTGGCACCGAGCATACGTAACGACTTCAATATTTACCTTGGCGTGTTTCATTTTCGCAAATAAACGAAGGAGCTCTCATCCTCGGGTAGGAAAACTTGAGATATTCGTGCAAATTGTCCAACCCATTAAGGAAATCTCTTACGTGACGTCCGAGTACTGAAAGCACACGATCGTAACCGTACTGGCCAACGAATCCTACGAAGTGTACACCCAGTTGATCGAAAAATTCTTTCTCCGTTATGCCAAGTACCTGTGGTATGAGTGAAGCATATACTCAATTGAACGGGAATAACACTAGCACTGGCAACAAGTACTTAATCTATCAACTGCTACAAAAATTATTCGTACAAAAACGACTAGAGTGACCTGCTGCCCAATGCACGAACACTTAAGCATCATGTCTGTTGAAATTAGTCGTATTTAGGATGAACCTTATTAGTAGACATCGCATCTTTATGCATTTATGGCTTATGGAAATGTTAAAAAAATGCTATAATATAAAATTCGAGAGAGTTTAACACGATTTTTATTCGCTTTGGATCTACAAAGGCTGTCCCCATTAAAAATAAAATTTTATTTCATTCCACTTTCTTAAAATGTTTCTATAAAAATTGGAAATTGCATAAACATCCGATGTCTACTTATTAGTATACCTTAGATACATAAGTTTTTTAACACTTTCAGTCCGTAAAATAAAAACCTGATTTTTTCTTTTTCAAAACAAAAACAATAATTCATGATGTTCAACCTAACAAAAGGTTAGGTTAGAAAAACATATATATATATATACATGTATATTTTGAAAAACATATATTTGGGGTAAGTAAAACATATTTTATGTATAATATGATTGGACGCGCATGTGCGTCGTCCGCAGCGAGAGTGTTAATTGATAGCCAAAAGTGTCTGTTTCATTTGTAGCAAATATATTTGTTTTCTGAAGGAGTTTCGAAACTCGCAAGTAATTGTGCGCATCACTGCACACAGACTTATTATATTTGGAAGCATACGACGGTTAGTTGTAAACTTTGACACAGCTGTTTGTAATTACATAGAATTCCATATAAATCATACCTGAATCGCCTTCTTCGCTAATCTCGGTATTAGGTTCTCAGGATAAACCTGATGAACGCTAAAGCTTGGTTGATCGACGGCCGCCTGTCGTCGAATCTCTTCCCATCTATCTTCTCCGTACACTTGCCGAATATATTCGGACATGTTCTCTAGTATTAGGCCGTACATCTTTGCTTATTTTCGATCGCTTTCTGCTGAAAAATTTTTGTTTCATTTCGACACAGTGGATCCGTAAAGTATTTAACACGTTAACTGCCATGCGAGTCACACATATCACTGACAGTGATTTTCGACTAGCTTTAGACGTTCATTTTTATTGCAACATATCCAGATAAACCAAATTTGTTTAAGATCTTTAGAACTCGAAAGGGCTAAAACAGCGTCTCCTACGATACATTTAAAATTTCTAGTTTCGCTTTCATTAATGAAATTGCTCTGATTTTGTAAAAATCTCTAGGAATTCGTAAGAATCTCTACATTTCCGATTCTCGAAAAATGATCGATATTTAAGTTGCGATAATTTCGTAAAAGCAAACAGCACAGGTCTCGATTCGTTTTAAATTTTGAAGCCTTTACCGTCGGCAGTGGCCAGTTTTTTTTTAACATATTTTTTCATGATGTAAGGAGTGAGAAGCTATAATCGATATAATTTACAATGCTATAACCGACATTGTTTTAATCGAGTCATTTTTGCTAGGGGTAGTTGAACGCCGATCGCATTTCAGAAATAGAAATACGAGTATTTTAAAATTAAAATCCTGACACAGACCACCCTCATAAATGTACCGATATACGGGGTTGATCGGTAACTGAAAAGGTGGTGGACCCTGCATAAAAAAAAAATAAGTCGGGAATGCAGAATACAGTTTGTTTGTTCATGCGAAACTTTGTTTTCGAGAAAAATCGAGTTTGAACCGACGCACAGTGGGCAAAAACGGCTTTTTTCGATTCAAAATCAAAGAACTTTCGATAGGAATGAGGTAGAGCGATGAAATTTTTTTTAAATGAAAGCTGAAACTTTGTAGAATATGGGAAAAATAGGGAGATTACGGTACGAACGTTTTTTAACCTTGAGAAAATTCGTTAAAGTTGCACAATTTCAAGAAAGTGCCAGTAGTAATGACAACGATACGTCAAGTGATGACGAGATGTGAAGTGCTTCATGTTTCGTAAGTAACTCAAAATGTTAAAATACTTCATTATTATTATTTTTATTGTGTTTTATATATGAGAATACGATATACTTTCAAACTAGTGTGTTATCAAGTCATTTTAACGAAAAAATTTCATTAATTTGTGTCACAAAAATCTATTTTTTTCAAAAACCAGAGGTCGTAGACAAATTTTGAAAACAGATTTGAAAACAGCGTGAAAAAATCTATGGGGAACGATATATAGCATGTTAAAAAAAAATTTTCCGCGCGTATTAACCACAACATCAAAATTTTCTTGAAATTGTGCAACTTTAACGAATTTTCTCAAGGTTAAAATACGTTCGTACCGTAATCTCCCTATTTTTCCCATATTCTACAAAGTTTCAGCTTTCATTAAAAAAAAATTTCATCGATCTACCTCATTCCTATCGAAAGTTCTTTGATTTTGAATCGAAAAAGGCCGTTTTTGCCCACTGTGCGACGGGTCTGAGCATGACCCACCGATTCTACTTCTTACAAATGCTAAGCACGCGGACTCGTCAGATTTTCAAATTCGATTTTCTCGAAAACAAAGTCTCGTGCAAACTTTATTTTCGTCTTATTCTTTTATGTGGAATCACACCTTTCTTGGTTGCGGCAACGGTTACCGATCTCGGGCCTGTATTTTGAGATCGCTCGATTCAGATTATTTTTCGCGTGACCGTTCTATTTTTTCTTTTTCCTTTTCTGTAAAAATAACGCTGCAACGAGACGCAGCAATGGTAAACGATTTATTCCGGTTCGCGATGTCTCGTCGGCGATATTATAAAGATTCTTTACCATAACCGACGAAAATAACTCAAGATCATGGAGCCCCCGAGGAACAATCTTTCCGGAGCGTGACGTTAAGACCGCGCGGACGATTTCGACCACTTTCGGATGCTCCTCGCGTTTTTTGATTATGATGAACACTGACCCCGAACCCTGAAAGGACGAGGTCTGGCCGACGTTTTTGCTTGAATTGAAATCAACCATCCACATAAGTAAGTGCACGGTTATTATTAGACCGTTCACAATTTCACTCACGCGTGCACCTCCGCCGATGGACACGCACGCCTAGATTCGCCGGCGGATGAAAAACGAGGCTCGTCTTCGTCAATGATTCTTTCTTTATTGTTGCCCGATCGTTTCGAAAACTCGTACGGCTCCAAAAAAAAACATATTTCAACACCACATTTCCGATTTTCGAGAAACCATCGATCATTCAAGAAGATATTCCGGTTTCTCACTTCCAGAGAATCAAAAGTATAAATGTTGCAAAATAAACAAGTACAATTGAAGCACTGAACTGATTAAAAGAATTTTTAAAAATAAGCGTCAGAGACTCAACCGATTAAAATCATTGAAGAAAGAATGTAATTTTTATTTGGCTCGTGATCTGTACAATTTATGCAAACAATTTTTACTTTGCAGATACGCAGTCCAATATTGGATTAGGAACGTTTGGGTACGTTTAGACAGGTATTATGTTTTATAATATTAATTTATCCTAATTCAAGCCTGCCTCGACATTGACTTTTGCACCGATACATGCTTATTTTACTAATTTACACTACATTCGCCCATAAAGTCACAATTACAGCGTACACTACCGGCCATAAGTGTTTACCCACCTTCAAATTTCGTTACTATTCAAATAATAGGTATTTTATTGTTATGAAAATGTCCGTAGCATTAAATCCTAATTATAAGGCTAATAAAAAAACATCCAAAGTATTCTGTACATACACAATCAGGTACTGTAAATGAGTTTACAGCTTTTTATGAAAAACGACAATTTTGGAGTTCAGGTAAAGAAACCCATTTTGCTGAAATTTTTGTAACGGTCAGTAGGGAATATGAACGCAGGTAATACAGGTATCTTAGTCTTCTCAAATTTCATACTGCATTTCATACTGCATTAAGCTTTCATACAGTAAACAGTTGATTTTCACGTGCCTAAAGAATTTTGCGAAAATTTCAAATAATATCAGGGAGAAAAGAATTATCGATTGAAACGCGTGCTCTAATAGTGTCCCATCATAGCATCGGAAAAAGTAGCAGAGAAATAGCAAAGTTATTGAAGCTGAACCGTAGAACCGTGGACTACAATGTTAAAAAATATGTGGGTGGGTAAACACTTATGGCCGGTAGTGTACATAGGAACAACTCTAGTATTTCTTAACTGTTCCATATGGGTTGTAGACAGTTTTGATAGTTGTAGACAGTTTTGAAATAAAAATTCGATAAAGCAAAAGTATATAGCTGTTTTCAGTATAATTAGTAAAAAAAAAAAAAGATATTAAAAGTTAGTACCAATCGGGGAACTAATCTGGCCTTTTAAAGTTTAAACGGAGCACTTGAAACGGTAGGTTGGGAATAAAATTGAAAAAGTATTTGGAGTTTTAAGGGTCAAATGTCAGCAATTTTCGAGAATCGGGAAAATTTAGCGTGCCAATGTTTGTTGAAGCCACCACACAGTTGCAACATTGCAATCCACCGCGAGTGGTCGTGATCTGCAGTTTGAAAAACCGTAGGCCGGAGACTTGGCAGATCCAGCCGTAGACTCACAACAGTGCTCGTTAGAGCAAAATCATTAATAGGGAGGGTGTTTATTTCAGGATATTTTTCTAGTGACTCCACGGTCGTCCGCCTAGCCGATCTTATAAATAGAAGTCGCGGATGCGGCCGCGAGATATGTGTGCACGCGAATGCGCCGATCATTCGAAATTTTCCAGGAAAAGAGAGTCGCCGAGTCGAGGGGCATCAATGATAGCAATTTAAGAATTCGCCTGACTCCGCAATAACGCTCTAATACCTTTCGCGCGCTGTCACCGAAACCCCGAATGTCAACCGTTCTTCTCGTGTTTGGCAACGTTTCTCGTTGTGAGTTTATATTAAAATTAATTAATAATAAATAGGGGGAAACTGCAAAAATTTTCTTGAATTTCCCAATCAAAAACATACGACTCGAATATGCTCCCTTGTCGGACTATCTCGATTTTCGTTAAACAGGATAGTGAAATAATTGATCTTGGTTAATAAGTTAGAACCAGATTTTGGAGGTAAAAAGAAAGAAAAAAAAATAATCAATTTGCGTAGAGCTGTTGTAAAGGGGGGACTTCGATCTTTACACCTACGGAAGATTCGTTCGGGAAAAAAATTTGTTAGTGTCGTTGCAGAGATTTCAATTAGAACATTGTCGAGGACATTTCTTAGGAGACTAAGATTAATCGTGTGCGAAAGTTTTCATTAAAATGAGTCGAGATTTGTCGGTACACGATTATTTTTTGCGAAATTAGAACAAATTATACGTCGACAATTTTCTCGAGAATCAGAAAAACTCGACTATTCAAGTACTTTTCGGATCCACTGTATACAGACTTTTTAAACAATTTATTGATCTCGTTAGACGAGAGACAAATACAAGTAAACCGACCGGAAGTCATAGTCGAGGACGCCGCGAATGCGATGATCGGTTAGGAACTGCTTGGTGTATTCTTCGCCGTAAAAAATAATATTAACACTAGATCGTCGGCGCGAGTCAATTTGACTTATTTACGATTTTATTTTATATGTGACAAATTATTAAAATTTTTCTCTCTCTCCCTCTCTAAATAATTTTGTTTCAAACATATGGTGGTTTTTAATATGAAGGCAGATATCTGATCACCCTCATTATCATACAATACCAGAAATCTGTCAGAAGGAATCACTAATTGACCAGATACGTTTTTTTTTTTCATCCGGCAATCTAGTATTAAGTTGGTGCGAATTGTGGTTGTCGTTTCCGAATTTTAAAGCCATGTATTTCGCTTTATTTCCCAATTTCACGTTTTTCAAGGGATCTGTTACGACAACAGTCGTCTTCGTCCATCGTTATCAATTACAGAAGAGCGTTTGCGAGCCTCCTCGTCTGCAAGACTTTTATCTCTGTCACAGAATTCTCGAAACCAGTGTTCGACTTATTTAATAATCCCCGGACCAAACGCATTGTTAACGTTACAAGCAGTTTGGCATCCTAATCCGAACTCGCATAATAAGATCGCACGAATTTTCTTTTTCTTCATTTTCACTTGATCGGACAGTTACGTCAGAGGACAGAGAACATAAATCGGTAGATAAAGCATCGTGAAACGCTTCGGAAAAATCGCTGAAGTTCGAACGGACGACAACCGCAATCATTTTCGCGCCGAATTAACGTACGTGAATAGGATCGATACGAAAAAAGAAATAACGCAAGGATTTAGTTTGCGATCTAATGACTACCGGTTAGTAGAAGAACTCACAGAACAATTCGCCCAAGAATACCACTTCACTTGCGTCACTGTGGAAGCAGCGGCCGGAAAGACGCACCGGTGCGCTCCCGCGCACAAAAACGAATCCTCGGGTACACGGGGAAAATCTCGGGGAGGCCTTCCAAAGGCAGATAGGCAAACAGACAGACACGAAAAGGAACCAGCGTTATAGTACTGCGTTACACATTTCGCAAAAGCGCCGAATCACGTGTCCTGCGGGGCAGTGCAGTGTGCGGAATAGTCGGACAAGCAGGATCTCCCCCTTTTTCCGTCTTATCCTGCTCATCCCCCGTACCCTGCCGTGATCCATCCCTCCCTTCTGCCTTGCCGACTCTGTCAGACCCATTTACAGAGACGTCAGAAGTCGCGCCGATGTCACTGACTTTTGGATACACCGTCGCTGCTTCCGGGCAACTAAACGCTCATCCAAAAAAGATAAAAAAAAAACCTACGCGTTTCCCTGTTACCATTCGGAATTTTTCCACGCTATTGTTTTCCTTTTTCTCATTGAAACTATCGTCTATTACGATTGTACACTCCTGGGCAAAAGAATACCAAAATTAAAACGTTCATACGCGACTTTAATTGATTTTCATATTGCAACTGAAATTTGCTTCTGATACTGTTTTAACACTAGAAAGACGGGAGCTTAGTATATACCTATATTGCCTGAAAGCAATCAAAATGACTGCATTGTGAAAAAATAACTAATGCGCAAAGAAATTTGTTTAACAGTAATTTTTAATATATTTTATATCACTTACAGTCATATAACAAGTTATTAATAAGTATTAGCAATAAAAAAAATGAAATTCAAAAGCAGTCAAAATGACTTGCTTAGGCAATCTAGTGTTAAGGGAAACATCCCTACTCGTTCGAAACATTTTTTCATCGTTGGAATAACATTCGAAAGTGTTGTTCTAATGCTTTGTCATGATACTCAATTTTCTTTGTAATTTTTGGTACAGAGATAGCCCGTCTATGATTTTACATTGTGTAAAAAGGCAACAGAATCCATCATTTTATGAACAGTTTTTCTAGAATATTAGCTCTTATAGCACATTATTTATCAGCTATTACTGCATATTTTCTTTCGAATATTACTGTATTAAGTTTTAATATAAGTATTACTCCCCAAAAACCACCAACCTTGGAAACGTATGAGAGCAGAGAATTGAAGGACGAAACACGAAAAGAAAACTTATGTCATATGGAAGTTTCTCTAAATGTGTTTCGAACGAGCTGGTGGCATCTGTTACAGCTGTATGTACAATAGCTTCAATCAAAGCTACAGCACAGATATCAGGATATGGGGTGTAGTCGTGACCTAAATTGTGAAAACGTAACGAAGCGTGTTTGTTGCATTAATTTGTACGAATTCTTCCAATATATTTCTTCGGCGACAAACAAATTGTTCTTTTTCCTTTGTTACATCTAAAGGAACTAAACTTCGTTGTGAGGAGATAGTATAATTTTCCATTAGCGTTTTAAAGTCTTTTAATAAACCTACTTTAGAGTATTAAAACATAACAGGATGTAATCATAAAGCAATTGTAAAAGAATTAGCAATAATATTGCTACGACTTTCATTAATTATTATCCTCTCAATCAAACGATCTTCGATTAGCTAATTATTTACTCGGTAATGATTTTGACGAGCTTGAAATATGTTATTAGAGACCCCGTTCTAAATAACTTTTATCTATACCTATTACCGCCATTCGGTTCTATCTCGGCTAATCGGTAATTTAAATAATTACCTCTAATTACTGAAAACAAGTAATTCGATTTAGCCAATATTTTCTAATATAAGCCAAACAATAATGTCACGTGCACAATGAAATTTAGAAAATGGAGTTCAAGAAATGCACGTAACAAATAATTAGCGTTAAAATTATGGAATAATTGTCAACATTAACAAGTGATAAGATAAAATAATAATAATTAGTATTAATTCGATCTAATCTAAAAAGTATTTTTCAGCTCAACGTATGCTTATTACTCCGTTTAACAATAAACTCTTTTATTTCCGTTTCGAATATTTTACGTTTTTTCCTTTTGGTATCGCAGATTTTTTAATTTTCCAAAGGTTTGGAGTTCAATATGATTCATTTCTACTAAGATCCTTTAAGGGACACGTGTTGCAGCCATCTGACCAGCTCGTGCGACCTCGTCGTTATTGGATACGGTTATAATTGTCCTAGTATACTTAATGAACGTTCAAGCAAATTACACGACATCGAAATGCTCCCTGTATTGTGCTCTAAATTGATATTAAGCCCGATGGGGGAGGACTGTCGTTTCTGGATGAGCGTGTGCCATGTGAACGCAAAGGAAAATGTTCGCTTTTCGTAGCGTCTACAATTTATAAAGTGGTCTTAGCCTGACGATCGCAAAAATTCTAATTTCATAATGAAAAGAATGCTGACTCCAAATAGCGAGATTTATTGTGATCAGTATGTAATATACAGTTTGATCCGAAAAAATATTTAAACACACGAACTTTTCGATTCTCGAAAAAGTTTTTAAAGGAAAGCAAATTCTACAACTATGTATCAGAAAGCTTAGAAAGTCATTAAGCAGCTCGAATTAATATTCAAACGAAACGTCCCAGACGATCGCGGGGTAACCGTTCTAATGGGTATATAATTTGTATAATTATATTCTTCATATATCATTTGCACAATTGCATCGAACAATGACAATAGTTAATTTAGGAAATCATCGAGAAGCGCATGCAGCTGGTATGAAAAATTTAAAAATTCCAAAAATCACTCTCCCCTTTATGCAAGATTAATAAATTACAATTAATCTTTCATCTGTGCAATTTTATCCGAAAAGGCTTTCGAACGATTCTAAATCGTTGATTCTACGATATTAATCTTTTCGAGTCACGTAGACAATTAGAAAGCGCGAGTGTTATCATTGGAATTGCGTTTTTTCTCTAGAAAAAAAAGCGTTCCAAAGATTACAAATCGATTACGCAACCGATGACAAAAAAAAATAATAATTTTTATCTTCTCGATAGCCTCCTTCCGTCACGCAACCAATTAGGGGAGCACGTGTATGCAAGACCACGGACACTCGTAGATATCAAATGTTTGCCAGATATGTTACATAGATGCTTGTATAGCATCGTGAAAAATACGATTGCTGAAGAGGCCGGGGGCTCGTTTATCGTTTTGCTGCGACGATTCATCCCGAAAGTATTCTACCATACGAACCGTCGAGTGATCCACGTGACGTAGAAGTTCGGGGGATGCAGCAGGTGTTAGAGCCAGTCCATCTCCACACAAGAGAAACACGTTCACGTTAACCAGCGATTTTCCTATGTGTGAACATACGAACAACCAACCGGGGCGCATACTCGAGATCAATCGCAGAGAAAATCCTGCGCAAACGCAAATTTCCTAGATGCTACATGGACATGCGACTTTCCTCATTCCGATCGGACTCTGCTTTTTCTTTAGAATACCATGTTGTTTCGCTTTATAATAAAGTGATGGATTCACCGTAACGAACCCGGACTCGGCTATGAATCCGCAAAGGCCCGATATACAGCCTAATGGATACACTTAGAACGATAGGAACTAAACAACTCCTTCGTACGGCGCATCTTATGTTTAAACTATTCTGAACGTGAATTTATAAACGCAACACAGTTCACAACATTAAGTGATTATTGCGCACATTTAGAATTATATTTATTTTGTTATTTTTTTGTTTATTTTGTACAGCCATCTACAACGCATTCAAATAGTTTATTAACCGAAGAAGGATTGAATCAATCAATATCCGTGATTAATAACACTCATTGGTTAACAGTCACTTCCGGATAGGATTTCGGTATTCGATTACCTAATTAAATTTCGTGGCTGCGAGCGAAACAACGTACAGAGCAGAGAACGATGAGAAATAACAATGTACAATTGTACAATTTCCGACTAGAAAAAAGTTATTTATGCCACTCTCAAAATGTGTAACGATATATAAAGAATAGTCATAAATGCATAAAATCTGCGGTCTAGTGATTAGAGAAAACGTTTAAAATTTCACCCCACTGGTGGTAATATCCCTACCAATATTACGTTCTCTCTTATTGAACTCTTATCCGAGCGAAACGTTAGAACACGCGAAACTTGGGGAGCAATCTGCAAGCGAATTCTACCGTTTCATTGGAGAAAATTAGAGGAGCACACTTACCTCATCCCACCTCACTGTGCATTCTCCTTTTACTCGCTCGAGCGTACAAGTTCTTGGAGAAATTATATTATCCTCTCTAGACACTAGAGCCGAAGAGTTAGATCTTTTATTTGAACGATCACGAGACGAACATCCATTGCATTATGCTTCTTCATTTATTATCATCACCGGAAACGTTTCCAGTAAAAATGTATATGGAAAAAAGACACAGGTCTGATCTGTGTCCTACCACAAATAACTTGAACTTTTATTGTAACAGCAATTGCTTCGGATAATTTTCTGAATGAATCTGTACGAGATCGGTGTCCCTTTCGTGTCTATTACAAGCCAATTTATGACAAACGATTCACGTTTCTAAACGATTGACGAGAGATCATAGAACTACCGGTGTCCGGCGAACAATCGGACACGTTACTTACTGACCACGATACGAGACACCACTGTCTACATGGAAGGTCACTGTTTCCTGCTATTAGCCGGCAAACTCGATCGGAAAGTCAAGCGATGATGTATACGTCGCTCATATAATAAGCCGATATACCAAGCGCGACTACCAACGAGCCGTCGTAGACGTAAATCGCGACGGAAGGCGAGTGAGTCGTCGGAAGGATTACATTTGCATGCAGCGTAACGCGGTCCTGTAGAAAGTGAAATGGTAATCACATCGGTTTAGTCTCGCGACAGAAGCGGCTTCAACGAGCCACGTACGACTACGTCAATCATTCAAAACTATCCCGGGCTTATTATTAGACACACAATTCGATTTACATAATGAATACTTCAATAACTGCCGCTTCTGTATTCGACCAATGATCGTCTAAAGTTCCAAGATGAAATAATTGAACTTATCTTTGCGCCAGTGATGGGCAACGTCGAATCCTTTTGTAATTCAAATACGTCTAAAATACCGAATACTTTTATTGAATACGTAAACCAGTTGACGAACACCTTGGCATTCTGTATTTAATCGTGTTGTGGAATGTGAAATACTTCTGTAATTTGTATTTAACTCTCGGACGGCGGACCGTTCGTATAAGCATAGTCGACGATGTTTATATATGCTTAAAAATGTTTTTTAAATCTTTAATTTAATTGATTCACCAAAAACTGAGTGATTTTGCACATGACAATGAATTATTAAGCTAAAACTTAACTAACCGTTCGACTATCAATAAAATGGCTTTTTGTTAAAAACATCATTATTTTATTTCTAATTCAACTTTAAAATTATCAACGTGTTTTAATACATCTTGTATTCTTCAATTTAATTTTACACAATAATATTATCTCTTTCGAGCAAAATATATCTGTATATACATTTGAAAATAGGCTAAGCGAGAATTCAATTCTCTGATCCTAGACTGATTCCAAAAATATATGGCTGTTTTAGATATAAAATATACTTTAAAGGCAGATATGTACAAATATCCAGTGTCATTTAAAAAGAACTAAATAATTAAAGTAAATGTCATACTAAAAGTATAGGAACTATTACATTAGTGCCGCATTGCGAAATACATAAGTAACATTTCTCCAATACATAAGTAATTTAGTAGATTTAACATATTTTGAGTAGCCGAAATTTTACTTAAACCGCTAACAACGATTTCTTACCCTTTGTTAAATTCTCTTTCAGAATGACAATTGGAACTGTTGAAAATTTAATTTTAAGCACATCTGATTGTATATCTATTAATTCAGAAAAGTTTTGCAAAATCAGCTTTAAACAACTAGCTGAAACAATACGTGCGATGATATCGCTATTACTTGAAGATTGTACGTGACATACTATCTTGAGGAATGTGATCAAACAACCTTGTGTTCATATTTGTACTCATGAATTGTCGCCATTTTTAATACCAAATATATATGTACTTCATCCTTTCCTGTTCCACTCCGATATTACGAATACCCCGAAATAGGCTTTTCAAGGCCTATGGTAAAGTTTAAACCTACGGTTTAAATTTTATGAATCTGGTGGAAAATCAGATTTCAGGTTTCAAGTCAGGTTTCTAAATTGGATTGGAAACGGTTAATTTGAATATAAAATGCTCAAAGTCTCCTATACGAAAAGCTATAGTAATAAATTTAGATAGAATAAAATGTTCATTAGCGGCACAATTTGTACTGGTAATGTTTTCTTTCCTTCTTAGTCCATCTTTTCTTGATTGGCTTTTCCTTTCGATTTTGATGGGAATATTACGAACAATGACAATTGTATCGCGGAGAGGAGGAAACCGACGACGTTCTGGAACTTTTAAAACATAAAGTATTAGCGTGTGTTTCATAATCAAGAATATGTTATCTGATTGCATCACCAACTGTATACTTACGATGACGAACGAGTTATTAATTATAATACCATATAATAGCCATTGGAAAGTAACAAGTGTTCCCATAAAAATGAGAGGGAATGGAAGCATATCTGTATTTTTCGTCTTTATTACCTCTCCCTGATTGAAAAATAACGAGAAACATATAATTATAATTTACATGGTAATTGAGAATGTTGTAGTATACAATATATATAAATTTGAAAACTTACAAGATGACAAAGTGGGGATGCGATTAAAAGTAGCATTAATGTCGTCACGATTAAACCAAATCGGTATTCAATCTTCTCAGGATTCTCCACTTGAGCGTACGCAAGGAAGACCGCAACGAGAGCTGTAAGCTTGCCTAGCAAGGCAAGTGTATCCTTCTAGAAATGTGCAAGATCTCAGGTAAAGTCTGTATACATTTTGCATTTTGCGTTAAAATATTTTCTGAACTAACAATATGCACTGTCTTTGACTTCACGTGGACATTCTATTAAGGGAATGATTTTGTAAGATAAGATAAAAAGAAATTAATTATTATATTGGATTTAATTTTTACCAAGAGAATAACACTAGTGTGTTGAAAATACTCTCATAACGTTTCAATGGGTATGAAATCCACTGCTGGGTGCAGACCACAAAAGGACATAGATAAGATAGAAAAATGTTGTGTCATGAATGCAAGTAAGCAAGTTTCTCGTATTACATTGTTAAACATAGTCACTTACGACAAGTATCGAATTGTAAAGTAGAATATGAGCTTATAAGAATTTATATACCAAAAATAGATCGACCACTTGTGTTTCCAACTTGAACACTATAAATCACTATTTGTATTACACACCTCGCGTAATACAATAACAAACACATAATACGATAACTATGAGCAGTAGTATAGTATAAAATACTGTGTACAATACGTAAGGAGGCTCGATAAGGCGCAATGATATCGAGTTCCGATTTATATTATCCGCTCAGACACGGTACGTTCCGTTCGGTATAATTATTATTATCTCCAATACGAGTTTCTGATATGTAACTGTGCTGATACGATCGGATAGTATAAACACCTATGTTCAAATACATTAAATAATGTTTGTCTGATTGGTGCTAAACGGTACCGTTCCATATCTGTGCGGAAAATATAAATCGACCTCCATTCGAATGCTCGCTCGCGGGCAAGTCGTTGTTGGCGTTGCCTTGTGGTCGCGATTTACGAAAAGATAATGCAACGCGCCAATCGATAAAAATATATATGCTGGTTAACCCTTTCGCGTCGAGCGCCGCACATATGCGGCATCCACTCGACGACCCGTGGGTACGAGCGCCGCATATACGCGGCATCCACTCGACGACCCGTGGGTACGAGCGCCGCATATATGCGGCGTCGAAATAATCTGTACAAATATACAGAAACCACGCGCACTGTGCATATTTTCGGCGCGAGTTTCCGTTCAGTGACGGCACTTCCGCGGATGGGGCTGCCGAAGCGAAAGGGTTAAACACATGATTAACCACTGCATGCATGCTCACACTTAATCGTCTACATAGTGGTATAAAGACCCTTACAAATGTTTAAAGTATTCTCTCCCTAACTGTGAAAACTTTGGGTCTGCAGATTCACAGTTATGGAGAGAATGCTGTATGAGGTTTTGACACGTAGTTAAATAAGTGAAACGACATCGCTTGACACAAGTAACTATTCAATAAAGATTCTGATTTCTTGAAGAAAAATCTAAAATTAATAAAAAAGTGTAAAATTAGTTAATGTATTTAACACCAAACTTATCAAGCAGATATACCTCCTTATACTAGTGGTAGATTTAGCGTTAACGAAAGTAATAAAACATGAACAAACTACATGCATATTGTTGTTTAAAAAAAGATGCATACCGTTTGAGGTGCATAATAGTAATACACAGCCATATATGCCACATTTGTGAGTAATCCAAAAACGTTAACATTAACCATTGCAGGATCTCTCAAAATAAATGCATATTGAAGCATCAAAGTGGACCTATAAAAAAATGTTTAATTGACTATACATACTCTGTAGCCTAATGTACTATATTAGGGAGTTGTGTACTACAGTTGTATATATAAGTACTTGTAACTCCATTATTGTAAAAATAACTGACAACTTATCAGTTACATCAACTGGTTATTACAGTTACTTCACTAGTACAGCACAATTAGCCTTGACAAAATTATAATACATTATAAAACAGAAAGTTTTACACTTACATTCCTATACCTCCCAAGAAGGGCATTGGATCAAAACCCTTTGATGATCCTTTTTGGTAAATATCCTTGCATATCAATCTATAATTAAATCATAAGAAAAGTTAATTTGCTACTATTGATAGTTTTCAATAATAGAAACAAAAGTATAAATTTAAGAAAATACATAATAGATTTGTATGCATAAATGTATTCTTGTTCCAAAATTCAAAATATATAATATTCTCTCATCATTAACAAAAAAGAAAATGACATAAAAATAGAATACCTTCTTATCTTTATTATATATCATTAGTTACATATGGATGATAATGTATCATAAGATCTGATTATTCTGCGACTCATCAATTTATATACTATATGAAATACCATACGAAATACAAATACTATTTTTATGAATGAAGTAGTAAAGGAGATTTCATGATCACGATGATTTTTTAATGGGATACTGTATTCTTCTATTCATTGTATTGTAACGAATTTTAATAATTTGCGGAACTTACAGAAATTATGGGATAAAAAATAGCATCCACGTAAGCATACTAATAAGCATTCTAATTTTTACGTAACAGTTTTTACATTTCTATTTAATTATATAATAATGTCCCAATATTCTGTATGTGACCAAAAATGTATCATTCATCGAAAATATAACGAATTATTTAAAAGTAAACAAACTTACGTTCCAGCTAACATCTGCCCCATAGTAGTAATCGAGGCACATGTTCCCACAACATCCTTATAATCCTCCAGACCCATTGTACTCTCTGTCAACTGTTCTGCTGTATAACCGCACTATTACTGCGATTGCGAATCACTTCGTCACACCACGAGCCACAAAGTGTGCGGCAAGTTCGCGGCATAAATGAGAAGATTTGAAAAGAAAAAGAATGACGGGAGTAGGGCATGTAGTTACGCAATGTGTATGATGTGCTCCCCAAAGCATTTGTGTGTGTAGTTTCTGTGTAAGCTGTGGCTACAATGTCTACCGTGTCGCCCCGTTGTGTCAGAAAAACACAGTACATGCTTATCATCCTTAGACCCTGTTAGACCCTAAGTTATCAACGAGAGATTCTATTTTCATGCTTAAAAGTAGACATGGTTTTGTTCCATGCTAAAAACGCTGACTACCCGGGCACCGACGAAGTAGTGGACAAATTTTTTAAATTTACAAATAAGTTTATAATAAAAAAGTAATTGTGTAAACACGATATGTACATATATTTTGACGATACGAATGAATGCTTAAATTTGCTTAAGCATACCAAAAATATTCTATAAATACAATGTTCCAGATTCGTTTTCACAGTGAAAACGCGTTATTGCCAACATTGGTTACTGCAGCGTTACGTAATACTCGATAGCACTTCTATCTACAGATCATTGGAAACAGAATTTAAATGGTAACTTCACGTGCTTCCGGTGTACTGAACCAACCGGGCCGAGACGGTGGTTCCGAAACATAGTGGTATGAAGTAATTTTGATTTTAATATTAACATATAAAGAAAGGATTACTTTGAAGTGTAAATATGGATTCCTTATCGTCCTTGCCATCCGACTCATTAACAAGTTCTCAACGGGATGAGCTTATGGATCAAATTAAACAACAAATCGCTGTTGCAAATGCACAGGAGTTGCTTACGGTACGATTACACAAGTACATATTTTTTACTGTTGCGAACGTAAGATGAATGACTAGTGTGGATTTGATTTGATATTTTTAGAAAATGACAGAGAAATGCTTCAAAAAGTGTATAAACAAGCCAGGCACATCGTTGGATAATTCTGAACAGGTAACCTCTTTTATTTTGTAAAATATAACCTGAAAGGTAGTAAATCGACCAATTTCGTATTATTATTGCTACAATCTCACATTTACAGTAATCCAAAAACACAGCATATAATTAACTTTGTTACATAATTTTTATTCGAAACATATACTTTCATTTATCGATATTTAATTTAATAGGGTTTATCAAATGTAAATTATACTTTATGAAATATAACAAGAAACTTTTTTGGCAACAAACTTTTTAGTTGTTTTTGTATGTAATTAAATTTATGTTATAATAATAAGCAGATTTATATTATTATGAATATCAAATTATGTTGTTCATAATATTGTTTTATTTACAGAAATGTGTAGCAATGTGCATGGACCGATATATGGATGCATTTAATATTGTATCAAAAGCATATAGTCAACGACTACAAAAAGAGCATAATAGAATGTAAAAGTAATAATTTTTAATAAATCATTATCTTATTGTACTTCTTGTAGTTTACTGAACAGTAATAGTTATATCAACTATTTTCCAAGCATTGTTGAAAAATGTCACCATTGTATATTGTTACTATTAATTGTAAATTGTTGCAAATTAATCATAATCATTAAACAATTTTGTACATAAATTGTACATAATTGTAGGAATTGTAATTAATTGCAACTACCAAACAGATTTTATATTTCTATGCTTCTGTACACCTGTAAAATATTTTAAATTTGAATAGTGTAATTAATAATCACACTACTATACGCATTTATAGAATATTTATGTAGTGTAATAAATACAAATTTAATAAACATAATTTTAAACTATCTGTACATTGTATATTCATAAAATTAATAAATGTTATATTTTTATTAACTCTATGTTTCTATCAATTTTCTTTTCATACAATATTAGACTAAATAAGTATTGTTTAACTTATACATTGGAAAGTAATAATTAATACAGCCACTAATTTATAAAGACAAAAATGATTTCGTAGAAACCAGAATTGAATAATAAATAAATGACAAAAAATATTTTTAGATACTTACATGATTTCAGAATAAAAATTGGTTACAGGGTAATTACAAAAAATGTACAACTTTTGCAAAAGAGAAAAATCTTTATAAAATAAATAACATATACATGAATATCATTACATCATACTTCAAAATCATAAATAAGTAACTTAGGTGTTTTGTAAATCCCACAATTCCATAGTATGTATTTGCATTGTTTATTATTCATACACACTAAAAGGCACAATATAGCTACCAATATCTCAACGTGGTTACAGATGTAATTACCTTGGACTGTATGAAAAAATATTGTGAATAGTTCATTAATACTTCATCTGCTTAATTTGATAGTATAAATTAGCAAATAACAATAATTACAACTATTTCGTACCAGTGTTTGCAGAATCTATGATTAACTTGCATACAGTGCATTAAATACCATTATCATATATACAGATTAGTACAAATACTTTTTATAACATAACAAATCGATATCATTACTCATTTATAATATATCTTTTTCCTATCAAAAAATTACTTCAAAGATGTGTGTATCAAAAAACAAAATATTTTTTTTTTGGAAAATATACTTCCAAGCCTTTTTGTACTGCATTCTCCTACATGTTTGATGTATAAAATAAAATGCTGCATATTTGCAATGTACTTTACGTATTCAGTTTAAAGATATTTAAAAATAAGAATACGTAACAAGACCTCTGAGTCATTGTATATCTACTAGAAGAATTGAAACCTAATTCTTTGTTACATATCAATAACAAATGACGTATAAATAATGACATCACTGTGCATTACAAATTTACCATGCTATAACATGGTAGCAGACATGTGGCACTCTTATACAAACAGTGCATAAAAAAATTTTTTTATATGAATGTACCAAGTATATTGGCAACGCTAAGCAAATGTAAAATTGCTATAAACTTGTAACAAGACATTCAAATATGTTAAAATACGTGTGGACTACATAACTATAAATCAATTGTGTTTAGAACTAATTGAAATTACATAAATATAAAAATGTTTGTATATCCTGTAATACAAATGTTTATAGAAACACTTCTTAATTTTATAAGAATGCAAAATAAAATTTCAATACAGTGTGTAATTGCGAAATATTTCTTAAATTACTCTCTTTTTCTCTCTCTTTCACTCTCTCTCGCTCGCTCTTATATTCTATAGTGAAAAATACTTATACTGTAAATTTGCTTACTAATTCTAACAATACAACAAAAGTGTAATAATCTTCATAACAATGGAATGTATTTATGCTTTACGTTCTATAGTGTAGGAATGTTCAGTGTTGTCCTGAAATTGTGTTTATAAAATTATGTTATATTGATTTTAAAGTGTAACCACGTTGATTGGTGAGGAACACACCTGCTTTAATTGTATATACATAGAGATAAAAGTCGATTCAAACTAAGTGATTTCATTGTTCTACATATACTCTGAATAGTGCAGAAATATTAAACTTTTCTTTTTACTATTTTAATAATAAATTTATAGAAACATGTATTGAATAAACCCTTTTCTATTCAAGATGTAAATCTTAAATGAATAAGTGGCTCTGATTGTACTCTAAATCATATAAAAACAGTTATCAACTTTTTTCATTTGTAACTAATAAAAGGAGAAACATAAAAAATATGTGAAATAAGGAACTCAACCTCTAGTAATACAAAACAAGAAAATGTCACGTCAGTTGAGCGATCGATCTCAATTATATATCTTATTATGAATGTGCATAAACATAAATAGACACATATTCAAGTGTTTATGCGAATGCTCATTGTTTTCAAAGATGTTTAATATTAAAATCTGTGTATGTATCAGTGACTCGCCTACAAAGCTTAATACGAGAATGCACGTATCATGTGAGAAGTATAAGAGTGGTACATTCTCACTTTAAATTGTGAAAGTGTTTTTCTAAATAATGTGTTGATAAATATTTTTGTAAAGAATGCTCATTCACGCAAATCTTCACATATGTGTTTGTTCACGTTTGAATTAATCTCACCATAAGAGTATTAATTGAAACCAATGATTTCTCCTTGAAAAAAATATGTCATATTGCATTACAAATAACACTGCTATAGTGAAATTACATTCAACAATTATTTTCTAATTAAACTGTACATGAAATGTATTAGTTATAAATGTTTTAGTCTTAAATAGGAGTAATCTTGTGCAGATGGAATTGTAAGTCACATTAAAAGATCCTGAAATCTCTTTGTTTGAATCAGTTGCAATATTTAATATTGATGACTTCAGAGTAGTCATGTGCTACCAAAAAAATTTTGTGAAGAAAGCAGGCTGTACATTTTTAAAAACAGATTTTGATTTGTCAAGCATTCTGTTGATCCACCATGAATTGTACTTAGTTATTGCATCTTATTTGCGGCATAGTATATTTATGCGAATATGTTTATCAAGGTATTGGATTGCCCAAAAATTTCATTTCTTAGTCTAAAACTTGTATAATAATTGAGATATTAAAAATTAGGGATGCAAAGAAAAAACACGTAAGCTCCTAATTTCCATCAACTAATTTCAATTTTTATAGATAATTATTTTAATTTTACGCATTTAGCACCATTACCTTGGAAAAAAATAATTTGATTTATTTTTAGGCAATCCATTTTTAGACGGATAATTTATCAATATTGCTATCGATACTATACCAGTATCTTCAGTTAAGTGAGGTAATTAATGACATTCAGTCATAAAATCAGACAAGAATTATTCTGGTAAACACAACAAGACTATTACAAAGTTTTTTTTAGAGAGACATAACTAAGTATCCAACAATCATTAATGTAGCTGATTACTTTCCACTTCTTAAAGTATTTTAACATTGAGATAATTGGCTTTAAGAATAATAATACTAGACATATTTACAGAATAACGTAGAAGGCAGCTTGTCTGAAAATCCAATTAAAGTCTTAGTATTACAATTCTAATTCAATTAACAATGTATCACAATATTTCAAACAAAAAAATTTCACAAACTGATTTTGATTATTTCATGCAACAAATTTAATCAAATAGCATTTCACATTTTTTTTGTATCAGTGAAATTTTCTTATTGCAGGTATTTCTTATTGCGTTACAACATTATAGATATGCTAACAATACTTGTTATACAAGTCTATTGGAACTTTCAGATGATTTCTGTTTTTAATTCTTAGACTTATATTGCAGTAGTAACAAAAGGCATTGGCAGTTTAGTTGGTTTTCTCGTATTTAGCTCATTTTAATAAGACATTTTATACCTTTCGTAAATAGCTAAAAATATTTTAATGTTTACGTTACAACAAATTCAGAATATTCGTTCAAAAGTTTCCATTTTTAAATACTGCTAGAATATATCAAATACAAATTTATGATCTGTACAAAAATATGTTTCTATTGAGAAATATTATATAAAATACGGAAAATATAACACTTCTGGACACAGATTCAGACATTTCCCTTCTACGTTTTTTGTAGAAAAACTTATAAGTATTGAGCCATAAATGGCAGTGCCATGTCAAAAACCAAAATAATTCTGCAAGTTTGTGATCCACCATAATCCGCATTAACATATTTGATATCCCAATGTAAGATATCAAGTATGAAAAGTTTTAAGAAAAATAGCATTTTGAAATACTTGCAGAATGTAAAAGCTGTACTTGCTCTTTCAATTATAATTCTTTTGCGCAATTAGCTGTAATACCCGTTGTAAAATTTGATATATTTTTATCCATATTTATGTCTTCAAGCTAAAAAAGAATTATAAGCGGAATATTCAAACTATTTAAGAAAATTTTGTTACTTGGTAACATATATTAAACAAGGAGACCTTTGATTCACGTTATATTTACTTACACATGAAGTACTGCTTAACATGTCATCAATTTCCTCGATTTCTTCGCTTATTTCTTCACTATGCACACTTTGTGTTTTGTCTTGCTTTTTTGTTTGTAATTTTATTGGGCTATTTGACTTTTCAGGTTCTTTCGTAGGACTTTGATCGTAAGCACTACCAGACGCAGACGAAATGAAATCTTCTTCGTAATTATCAACACCATCTGTTCCTGAAAAGATTATTTTGATAATGTATATGTACTATATATGTAAAAATTAGTAATATCACATTGTGAATGTTTATGCAAATGCGCCAAACGCTCCATGTAATACACGAAAATATTGGATAAATTTGAATTCTACTTTAATTCAATAAAATCCGTATCAAAGAAATTAATAATAGGTTTCTATTAATCTCTACATAAATTCGTAAATTCGTTTCTAGAAACATAGATTTGCATAGACATCTGCAGTCTGTAAATGTTAAACGCATACCAACATACCAAGTCCGATGTCCATCAATTCTTTCAGATCATTAATATTAGTCTTTTTACCATTTAATGGTGGGAGATCACTAAGTATAGAATGTGATTTCTTATCTAAAGACGGTAAATCTTGTAAAAAGGATTCAGTATTATGTATAGTATTGATATTTTCTCTTTTTCCATCAACAATAATTTCTTCAAAGTATACAGTTTTCCCAAAACTATTTCCAGTATTAACTGACTTTTTATTTTGTACGTTATTTGTTATTTGTAAATCCAAACTATTTATATTATTTTGCTTACTTATATCTTCATTTTGATTTGTTTGCAGTTCAGTAACTATAGATTCATCAAACTTAATTAAAGGCTCGGTTTTATTTAGTAAATTTGTTTGGATGGTTGTATCTACTTCAGTCTCCTCTGTCACGTGATTCATCACTGTAGTTGTGCCATTCGGACTTACAGAGAGTGTATCAAAATGCATATTATTGTTCCCTGTGCTATCAATTCCATTATCCTTTTCCGAGTCCTCAGAAGCGATACTTTTCCTGAGAGAATTACTTTGTTTTTCACAATTCGATCGATCTATTGAAATATCATCAAAAGACATTTCTTTACTCGTGTTATCGTTTATTGTCATATTTATTGGAAGTTTTGGGCTTTGTTGCGAAACACTCTCCAGTTTACCCGAAATATCATTATTATTCGATAAGGATGCTGTTTCTTTATGTAATACCTTCGGAATGGAAATCTCAAATGTTGCATTAGCAATATTTGTTTCACTTTCATTGGTCTTATTAAACCTGCTCTTATTAGTTTCGTTCTGTAATATTTACATTGTTTAATTATCGAGTATAAGAATTACTTAATGTTTCATATCATAAATACAATAAAAATTAAAATGTTCTCATCATAAATACCTTTTGCGTGTTATTGAAGGCACTAATCATGCTATTTTTTAAAATTTCTCCAAGTAATGGTTCATTCGATTCAATACCTAATTCTTCGCATAATTTATTTCTTCCAACATAATTATATTCTTTCCCAAAGTATGTCTCTGGATCATATACAGATATTGTATAATCAAGACCAAAATATTCTAGGAACTCCCTAACCAAGGAAAACAATAATTTTCCTTCTGAATTAGCCAGGTACTGTTTTACAGTTTTATTGAGGAGTGGTTCTGGATTCTAAAATATTAATTTAATCATATATCACTGGTATCTTAAATATTATGAAACATAACTAATAAATTTTCATTATTGTTTATAATAATAAAAAAAAGACTGGCAAAATTAAATTACCGATAAATAAAATACCATTTTTACATTGTTTGAATGTATTATAAGCTCTGTATTATATAGTCATACTATGTTATAAACTATGATTTATGGTGGAAGTGAAAGCAAAACAAATATTATGAATACAGACAAGAAGAATCAAACAATATTTCTTAAGACATATTACAGTTGAATTTTGACATACCATTACTGATTCTTGTTCTTCTAGAGCTAAGAACACACTTGCTCTCAGTTCTGCCTATAACATTACAAAAGACTTTGAAAAGAGTACCACAGTAAAAATTTCAAAAATTTCAACAAGTTCTTTGACACAATATACATAACCTAGAAAAAAGGCGTGATTTTTATAATTTCATTGTAGCATACCCGCACTTTCGCAAAAACACCATTATTCTCAAGGGTTTGCACCACCAAATCCCGCAATTCTGTATCTTCCTCCATGGAAATGTTTCCGTCTATCATGATTATAAATAAAAATTACTCCCGCAAACACTCAAGAAATGTAAATATTTACGCTTTCCATCGCGTGTCTTCTTTTCGCAGATGTTTACCTAGAGATTATTTTTTCCCCGTCTAGGGAGTTTAAACTTAACTTCGAGAAAGTTATATTCTTTTTTATATATGTGTAAGAATGTATTTTCGTGTTCTTCCTTCAATTATGTGAAAGTTTATATATAAAACTAAAATAGAGCTTATTACACAATAGTTACTGCAGAATACAAAACGTAAAGTAAGTCATCAAATTTAATACTTTGTTCGAATATATTACAATATGTCAGTATTACCAATATACTTTAGTTTTTAATTATTATCTCACTTTTATCAAAATTAAATTGAAAAAAAAATAAACAACAATATTTATCCTATTCAATTAATTTTATATTCGTTTGCGCAAATAATTGTGTTAATTTCTATACCGACATATTTTAAAAAACCGGAAGTGCCATAGCTACCTACTTGAGTGTAACGAACATTTCGAAAGTTTAAATTTCATATTACGTACTACATGATACGACTTATTGATTTTCTAATTTCAAACATGTAAAAATCATATAGAATATTTTGATTACAAATTTATTTATTTCAACATTTTATCGAAATCGAAATTCGAGTAACAATAAAATTCATTTGCAAGATTATTTTGATGGTGTGGTACAAAATTACAAATTTTAACATCCAATAGTCTTTCTGCTAATTCTGCCATAACAGCACCTGGTAACAAAAATAAAAATTAAGCAATTTTAAATAATCAATAAAAATTAATATACTTACCTGTACAAAGAACAATATTCTTTTTTGTCAAGAATTTTATTGTAAGTGCAGTTTTTGTTAAACATTCATCAGAAAGAAATGGTGGATCAGCTATGACTAAGTCATAATAGCCTGCTTTATTTCTTGCCAAATCCAATGGAAATTTATAATTATATGGTATAAAGTCAGAACCAAAAACTTTAAAGCGTTCATCGTACTCAAAAAGTGTTACTGTTAACAAAGAATTTTCTCAGTAATATTAACAGTTTCATTACACAAGCAATAGATTTATATCTAACAAATTTATACCTTGTCGTTCACAACAGATTCTTTTCAATTTACTATAAAGCGTAGGACATGAAATTAGAGCAACCTTTCCATCAGAATTTGTAGAATTTATAATGCCTTTGACAAGAGTATCTGTAGTGTTTTCATCATACCAAAACTGACTTAATTGCTATTAATATTGGAAATTAAATTCGTATTGATCATATTAACATTAGAAAATTGATAAATATATATGAAAGTAAAAATATAGTAACATACTTATTAAAATACTGCAAAAAGTAACTTACCCAGTTTTCATTAAAACAAATATCTAGGTTTTGATTTTTTGAAATGTATTTTAATTGATTTTCTCTTTCTTCTTTCTCTTTAAGAAATTCATTTAATGCAGCAAGTGTTGTGGGACATAATTGTAAATCATCATCTTCACTGATACTCATTTTCTAACAATTTTTCTACATGCATATATTTTATTAATAAAAAGTACTAACTTTTATTGATATGATCAATTATAGCCAAAAATCTTAATTATCTATCTTAACATATGTACGTTATAATACATCCATGAACCATTTATAACGATATTAATTTGATAGTAAACTAGCAATAAATTACTGTAAGTTTTTTTACTGCACGTGTTACAATGCATAGAATAGAACTTTTAGTATCGAATACGTAAAAATTGGCCTTTCACAACAAAGATTATGTACAGTCTATTCCACGCAAGAACAGACCTCGCATACGACCAGTTTTAGTCGTTCGCTGCGCAGGTTCGCCCTGATTGGTAGAACTCCCAATGCACAACGCATGCGCGAAGTGGCACTGAAGCGACGCTACGCGTGCAGCGCTGTAAACTGCCTCACTTGCGTTATACCTGGTGTCCTATTTACACGCTTCACCACGCACACTATACCACGGTTGTATAATTCCATGCTAACCCGTTTCATTCCGGTACACCGCGTACATGAAGACTGGGTGGTGGAGTGGGAGTTGAGAGGTTCGCAGCGCCTTCCGAGATCAGTCGAGCTGCGCGAAACGAGTCTGTTCTTGCGTGGAATAGACTTTATACCCCTCCTTTTCTTATTTCCACATAACCCCAACCTTGTCCTGGGTTATCGAATTGTATCGTATCAATGCTATTTAAATAGAATTGATTTGCCGGTTTCAGAATTAAAGACTACATTTAATTGTAAGAAAGAACGAAATATGGCAATGGAAACAGACGATAATATAAAATTGTTCCAATCGATTGGCTTGAGTGAACAAAAGGCTAAAGAAACATTAAAAAACGAAAAAGTTTCTAACCATTTGAAACTTGCAATAACCGAGGTTAGCAATTTATTTAATACTTAAAATTACATATGCTTATAATGATATTTTCATGAACGTTTCATTTACTTAAATTTATCATTGATATATTGTATTTTTATTTATTTTAACAATGTATTCTGTCACCATTGTCACATTTGATTGTACCATATGTAATCGGCAAATATGATATTTTTAGGCCAATAAATATGGAATTATTACTCCAGAAATTGGAATTTTATTGTATCATCTTGCTTCAAAAATCAAAAATCAAATTTCTGATAATCTATCATTTGTTGCTAAATACATAGCTGAGAAAAAGTTAGATACAATTCAAAGGGTTGATGCAGCATTGAGTTTTCTACTTCATCACGTAAAAGAAACAATTGAGATTTCAAATTTTGAAAAAGAATGTGGTATAGGTGTTGTTGTTACCCCAGAAGAAATTGAAACTGAAGTAGAAAAAGTTATAAATGAACATAAATCAGAAATATTAGAGAAAAGGTATTAAATTGTTTCTTTATAATTAGCTTTTAATACTATGACAAGCTTAATTATAATTAACGAATTCTAAGTTACAAAACTGTATGTATTTACAGGTATCGTTTTAACATTGGTCCATTAATGCAGCATGTTCGTAATAACTTAAAATGGGCAGATGGAAAGGCGGTTAAGAACGAATTTGATGTTCAAATTCTTGTATTGTTAGGACCTAAAGTTGATTCAGATTTTGGACTACCTTCTACATTAACGAAAAAACAATCTTCTGTTAAAAATACAGAGAAGGAAAAGAGTAAGTTGTAAATTTATAATGAATTCTTATGTATCCCAATTGTATTCCTCTTTACACAGAAAAATTTTTATATTTTTTTTGGAATGCCACATTCAAACCAGTTTGATCTTTACATCAAAACCAGTGGCTTCATTATAATCTTATTTCGTATATCGTATAACCAAATTATCATATTGGTTTAAGTAATTTCATGAATCTCTGAAACTCTATCCTTACAGTTGAGATCTCGTAAAAAATTTTTTCTAAAAAATAAGTTACTTGATATTTTCTTATTTAGGAGAACCAAAAAATGTGGTGGCATCAAGTGAAAAAACAGATGCTCAAACAATAAGTGAGTTGATGAGAACTAAAGTTCATTTTCATAAACCAGGAGAAAATTATAAGACTGAAGGATATGTCATAACTCCAAACACACACAAATTACTGCAAGAACATTTAAAAATAACAGGTGGCAAAGTAAGGACTAGGTTCCCACCAGAGCCTAATGGAATTTTACATATTGGGCATGCGAAAGCAATCAATATTAACTTTGGGTATATTTTATGTTCTAGTGCCTCTTCCTCTTTTCATTTCTATGTTTATTACGATTATTTATTTTCATCTTTATTTTTAGTACATCAAGTTATGTAATAAAGACTTCTTTTGTTATAGGTATGCTGTAGCTCATGATGGTACATGTTTCTTACGTTACGATGATACAAATCCTGAAAAAGAAGAAGAAAAATTTTTCATTGGTATTCGTGAAATGGTAGAATGGCTTGGATATAAACCAGCTAAGATTACATATTCTTCTGACAACTTTGAACAGTTGTATGAATGGGCTATTAAACTCATAGAGAAAGGATTGGCATATGTATGTCATCAATCTAGTGAGGAAATAAAAGGCTTCAATCCTCCTCCAAGTCCATGGCGAAATAGACCAATTTCAGAGAATCTTCAACTGTTTCAAGTAATTGTAGTTTTCATAAATAAATAAAAAATTAAAGCAATTTGAATGCAAGGACTTCTATCGAAATGTAAAATAACGGTATTTTTCTATTACTACTAAGTTGTAATTTGATTATTTTTCACATAGGATATGAAAGATGGTTTACTTGAAGAAGGTGAAGCAACATTGCGTATGAAAGTAACATTAGAAGAAGGAAAACAAGATCCAGTTGCATACAGAATAAAATATACTCCTCATCATAGAACAGGAGATCAGTGGTGCATTTATCCTACTTATGATTTCACTCATTGCTTGTGTGACAGTATTGAACATATTACTCATTCTCTCTGCACAAAGGAGTTTCAATCACGACGGTCATCATATTATTGGCTTTGCAATGCCCTGGATATTTATTGCCCTGTTCAATGGGAATATGGAAGGTTAAATGTGAGCTATACAGTTGTTTCGAAAAGAAAAATTGCCAAACTAATTGAACAAGGTGTTGTATCTGACTGGGACGATCCTAGGTATTTTATTATAATATTATGTACTTAAAGACGCAAAACCCTAAGTTGTTATATATTCTAAAATTATGAAACTATTTTTTTAGATTATTTACATTGACAGCTCTTCGCAGGCGAGGCTTTCCTCCTGAAGCAATTAATAACTTCTGCGCACAAATGGGTGTAACTGGTGCTCAAGCAGTTGTCGATCCAATTGTTTTAGAAGCATGCGTTAGAGATGTTTTAAATGTTACTGCAGCTCGGCATATGGCTGTTTTGGATCCACTAAAAGTGACTATTAGTAATTTTCCAAACGAAAATCCTGTAAAATTGTCTGTTCCCAATTTTCCTAATGAACCAGAGAAGGGACAACACAATATTATTTTCAATGAAGTTATCTATATTGAAGCATCTGACTTTCAAGAGGTACAGTTACATTTTTATATAACGTAATGGAGAATATTAATTTTTATAATTATTTTCAAAATTTTATTACATACTTATATCTATTATTCTAGAAAGCCACGAAAGATTTTCGACGCTTAACACCGAATCAGTGTGTTGGTTTGAAGCATGCAGGAGTAGTGTTAACAGTCCAAGAGATAGAAAGAGATAGCAGTGGTAACATGATAAACATTATTGTCAGACAAGAACCTGCTTCTGAAAATAATAAACCTAAAGCTTTTATACATTGGGTATCAAATCCTGTATTGGCATCGATTAGATTGTATGAACGGCTGTAAGTAGGTGTATTCATTTTCTTTTGCTTGATACAAGTTAGATACATCAAATGTTGGTAAACATTAATGATGTAGAAATATTATATGCTTACAATTTTCTTAGATATAAATATTATTAACACACAACACTTTGTTTACTCATGTGTAATATAATTATTAGATTTAAACACAAAAATCCGGAAGATGCAAGTGAAGTACCAAACGGTTTTTTGAGTGATATTAATCCAAGCAGTAAAAAAGAAATTGTTGGATACATCGATGCAAGTTTGGCAAATCTGGCGAAACCTTCGGAGACGTTCCAATTTGAACGCATTGGCTTTTTCTTTGTAGATTATGATACTACACCGGGAAAGGTAAAAATGTGATCTAACATGTAAATAGTAGAGATTTGTGAGAATTCAATCAATGTCGGGTAACCGATGGTTGGGACGGGTCGAGACGAGTCGGCTTTCCGAGAACCCGTCCTGATCCCGAATAAAATTCTCTACTCGACATTTTCCGAACTCCTCTAATAAATAGTCATGTCTTTACTAATTTACTTCTCTGTTTACAGGTTGTTTTTAATAGAACTGTAACATTAAAAGAAGATTCGAAAAAGGTGTGAACCGAATTGATATAGATGGACACTTTAATACATGGATAATTTGATTTAATGATGTTGTAACATTTTGTATAATATTTATAAATAACAGCTGTGCGAGAGATTTAAGAGGTGTGTTACTTCGGAAGTTCATTACAATTTTAATAAAGTTTTATTAATAATATTTGTAGACAATTAAGAAATAATGAATATGTCTAATTAATTCATCACACAGTTCATCATGCAGGATTCGTAGGTAGGGATCATATACTTGATATTTATAAAAGCATCTTCACCCCCATATATCTCGAGCATTTCAAGTGTTTCTTGTATCATATCAGCAGGGTTTTCTCCCCTTTGCTGTGCGTAGTCAATCCCTTCCCCGAGGTTGACTAAAATATGAAATTCAATGATTAGTTTTGTGTAAATATGCCATCACTGATTGAAAAGTTTTACCGTTTTTATCTTTTAACAAATTAAGAACTGGTAAAATTTGTCTAAAATATGGCACTAAAGCCTCCCCAACGCAATCTGCTGAACGTACAAGTTTCTGGAGTGTTCTCATTGTAAAACAAATGATTTCTGGCATTTTTGTATTCAAAGCCTCTGTAACGAATGCGTATTTAGTATAGTATGCGAACATACAGTTTAAAAAATTGTTAAAGAGAAGGGAGAAATTACTTTTAATAGGAATTATTAATTGTGGTACAACTGGTAAAATTTTTGGACCTCCCTGTTCCAGCATATCAGTTATTCCTTGTTCTACTAAAAATTTATATGGTTCTTCAGTTTCCGTTAATCCATCGAAAAATAACGGCAAATAATGATGAAAGTCTAAATTTTCGATTTTAACTTTCCAACTGATTTTAGGTCCATACGAATCTGTTTCTAACGTAATTGGAAAGACACCTCGTTCATAGAATTTACGAAAAGTGGATGGTTTAGGTGGCTGCGGATTATACAAACCGCATCGTGGGGGTTTTGCAACTACAGTATTTTCCTGCGAAAGTAATATTAAACGAATATGCCTAGATGGAATCTAAATAAAAATAATAAAGTAGTAAAACCTTACCTGCAAAGCCTGAATTGTAAATGCAGGAACAACTCTTGGTTTCCTTTTTTTATATCGCGGAATATCTTTTCGAATTTCACTCCAAAATTCTTTTTCGTTTACCATTTCGTTATTTTATTGTTTATATTCAGTTTAAAGATAAATTTAAGAAATTCCTTGTTGTACTAACACCTCTATGTTCAAGGTGAATTATGGTAAAAAATTTCAAATTGAAATCATGTCAGTTTGGTAAACCATGTAGAAATGATGCCAAAGAGACTGGGTGAGAGTTATATAAGATGCAACAAATATGGATTAAACATGTTGTTTCCTAGCAACTAATACGCTATTTAATGAATCACAATGATACAATGGTATATGTATACTTCTTTGAAAGTATATTTTTGCTTTAAAAAGATCAATAAATTTCAAACGGAGAAACTATATGTATATGTACAAAAATTATTCTTTTGATTAGACTACACTTATGTTTTTATATACATTAAATATTTTATTACAAAGTACATAACAATTAATTTACACTTTAGATGCACTTTTTGTTGTTTTCTTGTGGAACTGTGGGTCATCAAATATCAAATCCCTCTTTTGTGGTTCATCCTTGTCAGCTGTGTTTTTACAATAAGGAAAATACTGTATTAAATGTATTACATAAAGCAAAACATTTTAAATTTTAAATAGTTGAGTGGAATATTTGAAAATTGAAATAAGTAAATTATAAAAGGATATTTGTGAAGTAGTTTGAAGATTCCTGTGCCTACTGGAACTGGAATACCCATTATGATTGATTCAGACACGCCACAGATTACATCCTTCTGCCCATAATAAGCTGCGTCGAACAGATGATCCGATGTTTTTTCGAACTGTTGAACAGGTATTTATTAATACTTTTATTTGAGGTTGAAATGCACAAAGCTATCATCATATTAACAAGGGATACCTTACCGAGGCTAAATTTAAGACAGATTCCTTCATTTTCGCTAAACCTTGTCTAGTAATACCTAACACTTCTCCTCTGCTAGTCATCAAATCTGCTACGAGCATTGGATGCCTTCGATCGATACTCATTCCATGGTTCTCCATTACTAATTTAATTTCTGTCATTATTGTTGCTCTTGCAGCTTCGATTCCCAACGTTTTGAAAACCTAGAACGATATATTATGTATAATATAATGTCTTAATTATTTATATCATTACAAAAATGTTATATTTTATACTTACCTCCAACGTATTATTGGACGTTGTTTTTCGCCCTAAGACACCGAGAGTTGCCATGACTTCACGCATATTGTCTCCTTCAACGAACAGTTTGTATTTCGTTTTACCACTTGAATCGTCATTATGAATAACGGCTCTAGAAACGGATGGTAAACCCTATAATGTATAATAGGATAATAAGGCATAGAAATCTTTGAAATTTTTGTTAATATTTATTGTCAATTTATTCTTCGTATTTACCTTTACTACGATGTTTGGAATTGTCTCTTTCAGTTGGGTGAGAGCATAATTTAAACTGTACTTATTTTTGCTGGGACTCACTGTGATTATTGAATCACCTCTAACATTTACTAATTTCGGATTCAGCCTTAACTTTGATGTACAGATTCTATAAAAACAAAAAATTGTTCGAAAAATGCTTGTTTCTAATAGCATTTTCTAGATGTTATAAAAAGATTCAGATACTCACGAGTAACGAATTGAATTTACATCTACTTCCAATTTCAACAGTTTTATTCTATCAACATCTAACTTTATTAATAAGAAACAATCGTCCGGTAGATATACTTCCTCAATGTATTCTGTTACTTCTCCCAAAGTGGTTTTTTCGATTCTACCTTTCACTCTTCTAGCATATTCTGGATCAGCATCATTTTCCTAATATGAATAAAACAAGGAAAAATACAGATTAGCTTATTAATCCCGAAATTTTCGAAAACAGTATGAAACTTACTAGAGCTGCTGTGATAATGGGTGTGCTAATCTTGGGATTTGCGTTAATGATTTCTTTGATACGCGGTACTCCCTGAGTAATGTTCATAGATGCTACACCAGCAAAATGGAAAGTTTTTAAGGTCATTTGTGTGCCCGGTTCTCCAATACTTTGTGCAGCAAGTGCACCGACGGCAGTGCCTGGCTCTATTTTCGCTCTCATATATTTCTCTTTGCAAGTGTGAATAAATTCTACCAATTGAGAAACTGTAAGTCGCTCGAGTTGTAAAATTACAGGTATACTCAGTGGAGCATTATGTCGAAGACGAGCTATTTTACGCGCTACACTTTTAAGAAATGTGCTGCAATAATAACATAATATGTAACGAGTACCTTCATTGAATGGATAAATTTGATAGCAACGTTATAGTTACGATAATTCTTGCTTGAACTCCTCGCTGAGACACTCATAGTCTTCGGAATTCAGTAGTTCGTTTGTAGCTTTTATTATGCTAGGGCCGTCTAATGGTTTCTCATTCTTGCACGGTGATTTAGCTCTCACATGGTCCAATATTCTTTTATAATCTACTGGGCAATCTTTTCCTGTTAACAATTCGTATTTGGCTTATTTACTCGAAGACAGAGGATAAATTCAGGGACTGCCTAAATTAAGTGGAGATCCTTTCAAAACTGATAACTTCGTTAAAATTTGATCAAATGACTTGAGTTATATTTCTGATATAAGAAAGACTAAATAACGTCAATGAAATTAAAAGCTAATGTTGAAAAATATAAAAGTTGATCCAAACCTTCCATGTAGGTAGGATCTAATGCATCTCCGCCGTACAGTATTTGTACAATGTCTCCTACCGAATTACGAACTGTCATGTCATAATGAAGGCACAAATCTTCTAAACTTTTAACTAATCTCCTTTGCATGTAGCCAGTTTCTGCAGTTTTAACTGCCGTATCCACGAGACCTTCTCTTCCACCCATTGTATGAAAGAAAAATTCTGTTGGCGTTAAACCAGAGTAAAATGAATTTTCAACGAAACCTTTAGCTGCAGGGATTTTCGAATGTCGTTCGAAATGCGGCAAGGCTCTGTCTTCGAATCCATTTGGAACTCTTTTACCGCTAATAGCTTGTTGTCCAACACAAGCTAATTAATACAAAGTAAATAAGTAATTGAAACTTTATCGAGATGCTCATCAAATAAAAGCTCCTTGTAAATAGAACTATGATACATACCAATCATCTGTGAAATATTAATGAAACTGCCCTTACTTCCAGATAAGGCCATAACTAAAGGGCTATTACTTGGATGAAGTTCTTTCAAACATGCTTTACCAGCATGATCACGAATCACTGAAAGTTCCTTTAATATCATTGACTCCAATGTTTCTTCTTCTGAACATCCAGGTTGACATACAAGACGTCCTTCTTCCATTTGATGAATATACTCTGTACATTTGGAGTACCTAAAGCCGAGTATAAGTTATTAATGATATCAATACGTAATATAATTAATGCTAGACGTGTGCGAGAACCCGAAAATGTCGGGTTGAGACAGGGCCAAGAATTTTATTCGAGAACCCAACATTTTTGCACACCTGTAATTAATACACATTTCTTTGATTTATTTTACCCGGCATGCAGGAGCTCGTGCTTAGCTTTAAGAAGTCCCTGTCCAGGTGTAACATCACCGATACCAATAGAAAAGCCTCGGTTCATAAGAAAGAAACTAGCCATTCGTGCTAATCGCCACATAGCAATTGTTGCGATATCTTCACCCCAATCACGCAAAAGAATGTAAAATATATTTTGCTTTGATCCAGAACCCAATGTTGATTTATCCATAGACCCAGCGATTAATTCCGAATTTCGAATAATGACATCTATAATTTACCAATTATTTTTATTGTGTTAATGTATAAGTATTTACCAAATTATTATACATACATGAATCGTTTATACACAATTCTTCGTTATTAGTGTAAGCTCTTCCCTTGGTTTTTAAATTAGCTTTGACGTTACAAGAATTATTAGGTTTTAAAATCAAACTAAAAATTTGCTTTCCTGTCCACAACCTGGTCGGCTTTAAAATAGTAGGTTCAGGCAAAGTTATAGACATAGAGAGATCATTCCCTGCTAGAAGACAACCAGCCAACTGACTTGCTTGAGATTTATTTAAGAACATATCCTTTTGAGTTAACAAATATCCTCCAGTGATGAAGTCCTGTGTTGCTGCTATTAGTAATTCTCCATTGCGAGGTGTAACTAAATTTGATTTATTCTGAGGGAAAGTAAATAAAAATTGACATAGTTATATTTCTCACGTACATACACAACATAAATTCTAACGTAAAACAAACTGTATGTTACCCCCATTAAAACCAAAGCTTCTGCTCTTGCTTCTTCAGTTTGTGGTAAGTGCAAATTCATTTCATCACCATCGAAGTCGGCATTATACGGAGTGCATACACATTCATTGAATCTAAATGTCCGATGTTGTAATACTTTTGCTTTATGTGCCATAATACTTAATTTGTGCAAAGATGGTTGTCGATTAAATAATACTACGTCGTCGTCTCTAAGATGCCTTTCGACGATATCACCATACTATCGAAAGGATAAATATTAATTAATCGTAATTTTAAGTGCGTTGTAAAACTCTAAATTGTACGAGATTCGAAGGACATTTGTAAGACAATGTTACCTGTAAATCTTGGGCAATTTTGTGTCGGTTACCATATCTTAAGTATTTTTTGAATTGAGTTTTCCCTTGTTGTATAAAATTTGCACCTGGATGTACATCCGGACCATTTTTTACTAATTTTCGCATTAATTCTATATTTGATGGATTTACTTTTTCTGGGTATGTTAAAATTTTTGCGACATGAATAGGTACGCCAACCTAATGAATATCATATTATTACATATCTTCAAGCACAAAAACTATTATACAAAATTTATAAATCGAAGCTTACTTGTTCAATTCTAAGATTAGGGTCAGGTGAAATGACAGTACGACTGGAGAAGTCAACACGTTTACCAGATAAATTACCACGAAATCGACCCTGCTTTCCTTTCAACCTTTGAACCAATCCCCTTCCAGATTTTTTTGGCTGAAATATATTTTAATATAGTGTAAACAACTTTTCCAGCCAATAAATAAACTACTTCATTTTTATTTCTTAAAAACTCACTTGCATGTTAAGTGGTATACCAGACATTTCACTATTTATATAAAGAGCACAATGTAACTGAAGAAATTCCCAGTCTTCGCTGTACATTTGTACTTTGGCACCACTTTGTCTATGTTTTTGAATAACATCATTGATAAAAACTATTTCAGATAATTTCATTGTTAGGTGATCTTCGGTTGTACCTGCTTTCAAATCTGATACAACACTCGGTCTAATACAAATTGGGGGCACAGGAATTCTTGTTAGAATTAAATCTTTCGGCATTGCACAGTCTGGATTCATCAGTAGCAAGGGAATGTCACTTTCTGGTATCTTTTCCAGGATACTTTGAACCTGAATATCAAAATACACTTGAAAGTGTTACAATAAAAATACAAATGTCTAAATCTAATATGGTATTGATTATATTGATTACATTTAGAAAAATAAAGACGCAACACTATTTACCTCTAATGGATTTAAGACGTTAATCAATCCACTTTGAAGTACCCCTTCTAAGGCTTTATTATCCTTAAGTACATTATTATACTCTGCTAATTTTTCTTGAACAACAACATCTACTTTCTTTTTTGCTTTATACTTTTCATGAACTATTTTAAGTAAACCAGCTTTTTTAACTGTCCCATTAAGGTCTCCACAATTTTGACAAACAGTAGTTTTTTTGGCCTTATCCAATATTTGCTTACGTAAAGCTTTACGAGACAAATATCCTAAATTTGGATTTAAAGCTCGGGCTAAGAAACGTTTTTTGTCAGCTTGAGATAGCATAACATGGGAACAATTCTACAAATTCAAATATTACGATTAGTGTTACAATTAACATTAGTTAATAGAAATATATATGAGATTGATGATATATTACTTTACAAATTGTTTGTAAAATTCCAATGATTGCTCTAAAATAACCAACATGAAAAACTGGCAATTCCAAATCAATGTAACCAAAGTGTCCAATACATTCGTTCAGAGTTTTGCCGCATGATACACAATTTGTTGTATTATTGCAAGTACCCTGAAAATTTATATCACAAAGGTATATGATTTCAGAGAAAAAGATCAAGGAAAGATGAAGAAATGAAGAAATTAAAAATACCATTCTTCTATCAAGTACACCATAAGGGACTGGAGTATGTTCAACATCCTGATTATATAAATTCTTTGCCACAACATGCATATGAGCCTGCCTTTCCATGTTGTGGCGACTGTCCACTCCAAAGGATACATGGGAACTGATAAAAATAATAGTTACAGTTTAAAATGATACATACAACACTGAAAGTTATAAATATTAATGAAACGAATTAAATTTTAGTTTTTCAGTGCTCCATGAAGGAGTACCAGTACTGTTATCATTAATGGAAACAATATTGAGGTTACTGTAAAGATGCATAAGAAAATGTCTTTACATGTAAAGACAATAATCATTAATGTACAATTTCGAAAACATATTTCTTAATGGAGCCTTTCGGGAATTAAATATGAGCAACATTATACAAACTTTAAGTAGGACACCATTATCAAAATGATATATTTGTTAAAAAATGGAATTTATACTAAAAAATTGAAAACATATTTCTTTAATGCATTAAAGTAATATACTCACATTTTACGGGCTACGTCTGTTTCTCGAAATTGTTCCTTTACCATTTTGGAGGTTATACTTTACTCCTTGATATATAATTTTACGATGTCCCTAACAGGATCTGACTTTCCCTTAAACACACCTCAGCTACCGGTAAACCACCTTTAAGTTGTCACAGTGTGTACACCGGTGTTTTTGTATAAATTATTTAAACAGGTAAAAGAATTCGGAGAATTCTTCTTCAAACACGTGTTGTTCTTTGTTTGTGGTGCCATCTCGAATTTGACAGTTTGGTACAAATTCGTAGCACGATTCACGTAAATAAATTGGCCGCTATATATGTATATATACAGAGCATCCGGCGTCCGGCACATACATACCTACTGTACATATACATAGAAGATTTCAAATAACTTTTCTTTTATAGTTTTTTAATAATAAATTACTTACCTCTCTTATATTATGTACTTCATTCGTACAAAATTCAGATTCTAAATATTTTTAACTTTATTAATAAATCAGTAAGTCGTTCAGTTTTAAAATTGCGTTCGATGTTGCTACCGGATCTCAGGGTGCAACGCAATTGATGTGCATAAAGGATGTTTGCGTTTGATTGTGTCATGTGCGTCTAAATAATCGGAATATATTTAATTTATACATCGACATTTTCTTAATAAAACATCGGCAACTCGTTTGAAATATAGGAAACCTGATAGGTTTATGTAAATTTAAGATATGCCGAGGGTAAGTTTATATTACGCAATAGAATGTTACTAACAATTTAGGTTAGATTTATGTATGCGGCATATTTTGAAAATCTTTGCCAGTAGGCCAATTTTGATTTTTATAAAATTTAGTGATTTCTAAAATTATTTATAGGATATACGATCTTATTTTCAAAGCGCTAAAACCAATTCTAGTGTTACTCCCGCAAAACCTGCGAAAAGGCGAATAATTTCATCTGATGAGGACGATGAAAAAATACAATCACCTATTAAGCGGCCCAAGGTCCACGTTTCTTTTATTATAATCCAATTTTTTTAAATTATATTTTATATGTTATAATTATAACAATTTTATATTTTTATAGAAAACAAAAACATTAGGGAAGACTCCAATTTTGATTGATTTGGAAGAAGAAGCAAAGCAAAAGAAAATAGTTTCTCCGCGTGAAATTTTCGGTAAAAAACCAATAAATCGTCAAGAAGCTCCAAAAATATCGAAGAAGTTGCAGAAAAAGGTACATATTATTGAAATAATAATTTTTTTCAATTCTTTTCCGTTTAAAAACAGTGATATAGCTATGTATGTATGTTTATCTTGTATGTTTATCTTATATGATAAATAACATGATGCTTATATGATGCTTAATTTTATAGGAAACTGAAAGTCATAATGATGCAGACTTTGAAGCAACATTAATTGAGTTAGATACATCCGACATTGAACAAAAATATCTTGAAGAGACTAAATTTGACAAAGGTACTAACACAAATATAATATGAGTAATATCTAAGGAAGTATGAAACCACAACTACTTCTTATTTATAGAAACCGTTCATAATGAGTGTAAAAGGAATAATTTGCCCAAAAGCAGTTTTGAAAATGACGATGGAAAGACAACACCGGTTAAAAATAAAGGTGAAATTAAAGAGGACGTGGACCTAAATAATAAAAAACATGAAGGTAAAACTAAGAAACATTCAAATGACAGTACAAGTGATGATACAGAACAGAAGGATTCTAAGCTTAATGGTAAATCAAAGCATGCAAATAATACTTCCAAAACAAAATCAAGTATTTATAAAGTGGAAATAGAACAACCAAAGAAGAAATCTCCCAAAAAGGTAGAAGTCTCAGATAAGTATGAAGTAAGAGCTGAAAAAAGAAAGCAGAGCAGTGCCATGTATCAACAATATCTTCAGAGAGGAGGAGCAAGAAATCCAGGTTCAAAAGAAATTCCCGAGGTGTGTGTATAAATATTGAATTGCAATGATTTAAGGCTGTCGTTCATTTAAAAGTTCACTTTTGCTCCTCACTTTAAGTTTGAGTTGATGCTTATGCTTACCGACTATTTTAGGGTGCTGAATATTGTCTTGCTGGTTTAAGTTTTTTAATTACTGGCGTTTTGGAATCTCTAGAAAGAGAAGAAGCTGAAGAACTTATTAAAAAATATGGTGGACGACTTTTACATCAAGTGTCAAAGAAAACTGATTATGTTATAGTGGGTGATGAAGCTGGTCCTGCTAAAATATCTAAGGTAATATTACTTATTAAATACTACCGATTCTTTATCTAAATATTGTATATTATAATTTGTATTCTCATGTGTACACTTGTCTCTAGGCAAATAGTCTGAATATAAAACAAATATCGGAAGATGATCTATTAGATATGATTCGAACGAGAGAGACGGGTCAAGTCCAAAATGTCAAAGAGTCTCGTACAAAATCAAAAGATAGAATTAAACAGAAATCTATAGAATCGGACAGTACGTCTCCTTCACCATCGAAAAAAGCAAAACTTACATTATATCAAGAAACAGAAAAATTACAATCGCCGCATAAAAAAGAAGCTAGAAGCGAGGTTACAGAGAAAACACAAAAAGGAGGACATACTGATGAAAGTACAGGAAAGACATCGCCTAAAAAGTTGTCACCTGAGAAGGTATATGATGATAAAGACGCGATAAAAAGAGCAATTATAAAGTCGCCGGTTAAAGATGACAAAAAAGACGTGAAGAGTGTTAAAAATCTAGAAACAAAAACAGACTCTTTACAAACTGTAAGATTCATTACTCAAATATGAATTAAGCTGTTACAATTTGGCGAGGTCCTAAGTTTATACACATTTGCAGATTAATAGAAGTGAACCAGTACAGGCATTGGTTGAGAAATATAGACCTAAAACAATGAAACAGATTTTAGGACAGCAGGGAGACAAAAGCAATGTAAAGAAATTATACACATGGTTAAATAACTGGCATAAAAATCAAAGTGGTCAAGTAAAACATATTAAACCTAGTATGTTTCAATATTTAAGAGATAGCAATTTAATAATACTTTTAACATATTTTTTACATTTCATTAAACTAATCACGATTCTATTTAATTTTACTTATATAGTAGTAATTGGTCTTATAGCCATGTATTTTTTTATTTATGTTAGGTCCATGGGCCAAGAATGATGATGGAGCATTCTTTAAAGCTGCTCTATTATCTGGGCCACCTGGAATTGGAAAGACTACAACTGTTCAAGTTGTTTGTAATGAATTAGGTTTTGATCTTATAGAATTTAATGCATCCGATACTAGAAGCAAGAAACTTTTACAAGAGAGTGTATCTGAACTTTTATCTAACACCACATTAAAGGATTATTTCATAAGTACATTTATTCATAGATATGAATATGAATGTTAATAAATGTTAAGCAAGACTTTAAAATGTCATATATTACAGATACTAAAAATAAATCAACATCAAAACACGTGTTGTTAATGGACGAGGTTGACGGCATGGCTGGCAATGAAGATCGTGGTGGTTTACAGGAATTAATCAGTTTAATTAAATCAACTGATGTACCAATTGTTTGTATTTGTAATGATCGGAATAACACAAAGATGAGAACGCTCTCCAATTACATTTTCGACCTCCGATTTCCGAAGCCTAGATTGGAACAGATTAGGGTAAAACAAAACTGCCTTAAATATAAATATTTAGCTTATTTTCTATTGAATGTAATTTGTTATTTAGGGAGCAATGAAATCGATATGCTTTAAAGAAAATATTAATATTTCAACGGAAGATTTGGATCGTTTAATTGAATCGACTAATCAAGATATACGACAAGTAATAAATCATTTATCTCTGTTTGTTGGAAATACTGGTACTCAAGAAAAATCTTTGAAGAAACATATAAACAAAGATTTGAAACTGGGGCCTTGGGACGTTGTAAAACAAGTATTTTCTGCTGAGGAACACAAAAGCATGAACATTCATGATAAAAGTGACCTGTTCTTCCACGATTATAATATAGCGCCATTGTTTGTGCAAGAAAATTATTTATCAGTCGCACCACATGGACCAAAGTATGTATAAAGTATTCAGTATAAGAATTACCTTTTCTCTTTTACGCATGTAGGGCACTATAAAATTAGAATTGAATATTATATTATGTATGAAACATGTGGGGAATTGTTACGAAAAACAATTGCACAATATAACAAGATATATAGTTTAAATATTTTATAAAAGACTTATCTTATTTTTATACAGAGATCAACTGTTGGAAAAAGTAGCTAAAACTTCTGAAAGTTTAGCATTGGGAGATATAGTTGAAAAATCAATTAGAAGTAACGGGTCTTGGTCTCTTTTACCTATGCAAGCTTGTTATTCTTCCGTCATACCTGGAACAATAATGTCTGGTCATGTTGCTGGTCAAATTAATTTCCCAGCTTGGCTTGGGCGTAATTCAAAAGCTGGTAAATTTGATAGGTAACATATGTATATATATGCGCTCTTTATATGTTATGCTCCTTATACCATTTATATAACAATTGAATTATATTGTAGATTAATGCAAGAGATTACTGTGCATACACGCTTAGCTACTGGTGCCAGTAAAGAGGCTATAATTTTGGACTATATTAAACCTATCAGGAATGCTATAGTCAGACCATTGGCAGTTGATGGCAGTGAAGGGGTAAATGCAGCAATAGATGTTATGAATCATTACCACTTACTCAGGTTAATTTGATTTAGTAATAATACGAATATAGATAGAAATATTCGATCTTTGAATAATATGAAATATTTGTATAATTTTTGTTATTAGGGAGGATTTAGATTCTTTAATAGAAACTTCTTTGTGGCCCGGTGATCGTGATCCTATGCAAGTTGTTGATAGTAAGGTCAGTTCAAATTATTATCAAATTCGATTGAATGATATTAAAGTGTGCAAGCAACAAGATCAAATAAAATCTTGTGTTATAGGTAAAAGCAGCCTTTACAAGGTCATACAATAAAAGTTCTGTGGCTGTGCCATATGCAGTCAGTGGCGTATCAAAAAAGAAAACCACACAGACTAAAGAAGGAGATGATTACTTAGAAGATGGAGATTCAGGAGAGGAGAATTCCGATGATGATAATGTAGAAACTGACAAAATGATTAAGGTATGTTCTATGAGTGCAAATTAACGTTACTGCGTACTACTGAAGCTTAACGAAAAATAATTCTCATCTACCATTTACGATATATTTCTAGGCGAAGAAAGCTACCTCAAATAAGAAAACAGAATCAAAAAGTAAGAGTACAGAGAAGACTGGAACGAAAGGTAAAAGTAGCGATAAGCCTTCGACTAGTAAACGCGGAAGGGGACGCGGAAGAGCAAAATAACGCAAACACTGTGAACTTGGAATGTGAGTTTTATTCAATAAAACGGAATGAAGATAATATTTTGTAATGCATTATGTTTGTCATTAAATTTGTTTCACTCGTATAATTAAGTTATTTATCGCACACGAAATGTCGAAAATTATTTCTTTCGACAGCCTTGTGTTTTGGAGTACAAACATGTTTTGTTTGGAATGATAATACTTAATAATATATAAAGTGTTTCAAATGTTCCTATTCCTCAACAGCTTCAATTGTTTCAGTCGATTCAGGGGCTGAAAGTTCTGATCTGGTTTGTACACATTCTGGAACAAGTAAAGAGAATGTTAATCTAGCACGCATTGCATCGTGAATAACTCGAATTAAAATTGTTACATATGATTACTGTTTAATTTTTATTTGATTATGTGAATTTGCACGTCTACATACATAAATAAATTTTGCTATATTGTGAGAATACATACGTTTTGTTCTGGGTTTCCAACCAATGTACTCATCAGTTTTCTTGTTTTCCTCGGTGAGCCAATCTGTTAATGGCTTGAAGTACTCCAAGAGTCCAGTGGTGTCCATGTTCCTTTGGCCAGTAATCTTTTCCATCGCATCTTGCCACGGCTTTGAGGAACCCAATTCTAACATTGATCTGAATCACAAGAACAAGTAATAATATAAGTTTTAATTTGATAAACATTCTGCACAGATATGAGAGATATATACAGATTAGTAGCCAAAGTGTTAACACGTTTCGTACATACTGTTCAGATTTTATACTTACTTCAACAAGTTTCCTGCTGCTTTATTGTTGTAAATGTCACATTGATGCAATGGTTTTGAGTCTGGATTTGTTGGATCGTATTGCTTCGCTTCTATACAGAGTGCCTTATGGAACTGGAATTGCACAATGAAACTCACATAATACCTAATGTATTCTACATCAGCTATTATGTGGTATTTCGCGCCAGCATCAAAGTCATCTTCCGATCGATCTACTGGTGCTTCAATACCTTGGAAACTTTCAATAAGATCCCACCTAAACATTAAAAACAGGATTATATTAGTAATATTTATTAAAAAGAGGACTATATTACTAATATTATATTACTAACCAGTTGCAATTGTAATTGTCTGCGGTAACTGCTCCTTGGAATACGTTCCATCGCCATTTGTCCATCATGTATGCGAATGGCAGAAAGACAATTTTATCAAGACCTTTCAAGTATAGATTGTTGAGATCGGCCTCTTTGTCGCTTGCATCATTGCTCAACAAACTAAAATATAAACATAAAGTTTTATATACACCTGTCCCTCGATTAGGCGGATATGGCGTGTATAGAACGTTTCAGTGAAAATTATGATGTAAATTAAATATGAAAACTACATAAAGTTATGTGCTTTATTTACTTGATACTCTTCAGGTGACTTAGAGTTGACGCACTGAGAGCTATAACATCACCAACAGCTTCGTGGAATCCTGGATTAGCACCTTCCTTGAAGACAGTGGGTTGATTTTTATATTGAAGATAGTATTCAACATGTCCCATTTCGTGATGGGCGGTCAATAGATCCTCCATGTTTATTCTTGTGCACTGTTTAATTCTAAAATCTTTGCCGTCATAAAAGTCCCAAGCGCTTGCATGACAAATCATCTCACGATCCTTCTGTTTTTCTAGAATTGACCTCTCCCAGAACAGGCTGGGCATAGCAGTCAGGTTTATCGACGTGAAAAAGTCTTCAGCAACTTGGAAAATTTTCGTTGCATTGTATCCTATAAAAACATACACGATTCTTCTATAAATTTTAGTGTTATATTGATTCGTATTAAATAAAATTAAAAAAAAAATACATTTTATCATAACTCGAAGATTTGTTTATATTTTTTCATACGAACAATTTTTATTAAAACTTTAAAATAACGATTAACTTTTCTAGTGCATTTCGATTAGTTTTATCAGACATTACGAGAATAATAATTTCTTTATTATCAACAAACCTTGTTCAACCATAGCCTTGGTGGCATCTGGCAATTGTTTGCCTGGATATGGAATGGTGAAATCTGCAATGTTAGACCAAGTTTGTGCCCACATATTGCCCAACAAATGCGCTGGAATAGGGCCATCCTTGGAAACGATGTCTTCACCATATTTCTTTCGCAGTTCTCGTCGGACGTACGCGTGTAATTGCAAATAGAAAGGTTTCAGTTCTTGCCACAGTTTTTCTAAAAGAGTGAACCATTAAAATAATTAATTAGAGACAAATATACGATATTTCATTGTTAAGATTTTTCAATTTGTAAGATTTATATATGTCTCATATATATGTCTCATGCTTATAGTTATTTTTAATTGGTACCCCCACAGTAATTGGGGGTCCCTTATCCTACATTGATATAATATTTACCAATTTGTTCTTGGAAGTCATCTGCCTCGTAATCTTTCATCCAATAGGCTGCATTATCGGTGAAGTTGTTTAATCTAGCAGCCATATTACTCAACTCGACGTATCTCTTGTACAGCGGCTTCACTTTTTCACCTGTTGCTTTCCTCCATTCAACCCAAATGTACTGCAACTCTTCGGGATCACGGCTGTTCATTAGACGTTCCGTGAGCTCGGGTTCCAGAGCAAGATCGCACTTCGTTTTATTCTTAAAATCGCAGATTTTCGCGGTACTATATATGTTCTCCATTTCGCTGATAGTTTTTTCGTATTCTTGGTAGAGCTTTGAAAAAATGAATTGGAATTAGTACACCGCATTTGTCAATAATCAATAGACTGATTATATACAACTATTTTATGACGTTTCTGTGCATTTATATTCTTCAAAAAGTTGAAAAATGCAAAAGAGTAAAATTATAATAAAATTGATTGGCAATATGCTATTTTGTTGGCACTCTAGCGAAATGTCAGCTTAATCCAAACTAATTTATATTCGAGTTTCTCTAGATTTGTAGTCGATAAAAAGATTAATTTGCAAAAATTGTTTGTGGTTTAGTGATCGGTTAGCTCGTTACATCTTCTGGAAGAGCCGCGGTGCCCAGAACGCTGAGTTTCGAGAATTGCCTCTTCAGTTTTTCGTCCTTCAGCTGCGTCCAAGGGAACTCGTTCACTTGTTTCCAAATGTCCTTTTGAACTTTTGCTGCTTCCGAAGACACGTTCAATTTTTTCTCCAGATTCTGTGGACTCAAGTCGGACGCGTACGCCCATTCTGCGAGCGATTGTTTATTGCTCCATTCTGAGTGTTGCTGGTCGACCCTGTCGAGGAACTTGACGGCTCTTTTCGTCAGAGCTTCAGAATCCTCAGCAATCTCGGTGTCCTTGGCATCTTGGGGAGTCGGTATTCCCCACGCCAGAGTAACGAAAGCTGCCACTAGCAGTCTGCAAGACAACAAACAAATTCGCTCAAATAAAATTACTACCCCCAGCAGAAAATACTGCATCAAAATCGTGAATATAATTTTCGAACGAATTATTCGAGCACATACTAAATACGAAAAATACCACTGTATAGGGTAAGGGACCCAAGTACTGTGGGGGTATCGATATATACCAACCAATATGTCAAAATTTAATACAAACAAATATTATGCACATGTTTGCTAAATATATCTTCTGTAATTATAAAAAAAAAACCAAGTATATTCAAAATTATGTATCTAGTCTACAAAATACGTAAAAAAGAAATTCATGTAGCATGACAAAGCATTAGAATTTCAAACATATTTATTTTTTCAATTGAAAATATCTTCCACGTCGACAATACGAACAATGATAACGATAGACGCATGATTTGTTCGATCGAATACTTTTTGCCAAGGGTAGTGGTTGTTCAGTTAATTGCTAAACAAACTTGCATCCTACCCTCATCACACGTAAAAACGGAAGCAGACATAATCTGCATAAAATTTTTAAATTGATCGTTCATGAATAGTACAGCCCGTCCTTCGTCACTGATATACGGCCGCGAATAAAATCAGACTATCAAATAGTCACGAGGTCGAATACGGCAGCTTTGGTTCAACGATTCGAAAGTTTTTCATACCGCGTTCGTGCAATACCACTGCATCGATGGGAATACAATTTTTTTTAAATGTTTTCCCGCAGAATCTCGGCGCATTTCTCGCGAGCACTGATCTAGAAAAGTATTTACAACTGAGGCTGCAAATTGGCCTATAAAAAACGTCCTTCGAAGCTGTCGTCACAGGTCACGGCGAAATTCAATTTTTACACCTCGAAGGCGTTCAGTTGCAAAAGTTAGGAAAATCGATTAAGGGATCGATTAACCTTTTAACCGGGTGACTTTTAAATCGCGAATGCTTACGAAGACGTAGTGAAAGATATGTGAAATTAAAATAATAAAAGTTAGACCGAAATAAATGTAAGCATAATATAGTTGGTACCAATATGGATACTATGTCACAACCAAATGAAAGAGTTATTCGTTGAATTAAGAAGAAAATTAATGGCTTCAATCGAAAATGAAGTTCAGTCTAGTGCACGTGCACTCGGCTAAATGTCTGAACGGCTACCCGTATACTTTTCAGAAAGGTTTGTAAATGTGATTAATAATTAAACTGCGGATTTTTATGGAGAACACAAATTGTCTAAGTCGATTGTAAAAAAAAAAACGGAAATTCAATAAAAATGTAGTTTCTTGTCTTTGTACATTCTTGTGAAAATCTGGGAAATTTCTTTCGGATTGAGAGATTATGGGAACTAATGAACGAGATGGAACCGAAAGCTAAAGTGAAATTTGCCGAAACGTTTGTTCGGTGGTCTACTTGTGTGTATAAAGCTTGTGTAATTGCGTATTCAATTGATAAACTACGTTTATCGTGTGCAGCGTACCCATGGCAATGATAGAGTTAAATTATAAGATGAGTGGTTGTAATGAGCGTCTGCGCAGTACCGGAACGCAATCGAGATAATGAAAAAAGAATAGTAAACATTTAAATAATAATTATTGGTAGCAATAGCTTGAAAATTAAACAAGACGTTTTTAGGTCTGATCGGAGTAATTAATAGACTAGAAATATCTTCGTAGGAGACTTTACCAAAATCAGAAAAAGGAATTTCTTTAATCGCGAAAAGACATTAAATTGAACAATAATATTGTTTTAAGAATTATTATTAGACACTCTGAATTAAATATTTTATAATTTCTTACGATACTTTACAGTCGCTAATAATTCGATACTTGACGTGACTATAAACAAACGTAATTAAGAAAAAGATTTGTTCTAGTAAGAATGGAATAAAATTATCATGCTGTTTTTATTTTAATATGCATGTTTCTTTGGACTCTTTAGATATGTACGTGTCCTAAAGGCATAAGAATTCACAGTCTAGTAATTAGAAATCGGGTCTTGATATTTTTAAGAGTCGAAGTCCCAGACCTTTAGAAAGTTTGAAATGGAAATTTTTAATTTTTCTTCTATCGCATGTTGTACTTCCACACAGTATAATGAATATTCATACTACACTTTGATTTAGATTACTTACATAATAATCATGTACATTCATAATTGGAGTGCTAACACTTATACAATCTTTCATTTTCAAAAAACGTTCATATCTCGTGAAAATCAAGGGAAAAAAATTTGTTTAATTGCTTAGTGATTTTTGCTGTTCGAAATTAAAATGATAACGTATAAACGGTAACTATGAGAGAAACATTCGACGATATTTACTCGTTGCAATTTGATATTTTGACATATCCGATATATCACACGACTTTGTTACACTATCCGATAATGATTATAGAATGATATCGCGGAGGCACTTGAATGTTCATGTTGTCTTATCTATCGGTATGTTGACGTGTTCGTTGATTTCTAAACAATCACTATTTTATGACTTGCATATTTTAAGTGCAGATATTTTTTCAATTAATAGATATTGACATATTTGTATTAAATACTTTATGATTAAGTATTTTAGAGTTTTTTTTTTAAATCTGAAGAAGTTATGTTGTCTAAAATTTATGCTATATTGCAATATGATTTAACTTTTTGTTATTGTACTATATTTTTGCAATTATTGTGTTCTATTTTATTTTTATTTTTGTATTCTATCGATGCATAATCTTTTAACATTTTCTGTTTAAAATGTCTAGTTACAATTTCAAAATTTTTGAAATTTTAAAAATAATAATAATGTTTCAGATCGAGTAAGTGATAGCTATCGTGTCGGTGTTAATTAAATGATAGGGATCGTTTCGTAAGCTCGATACACTAACCAATTAATCACCATACGTTGTTATTATGACTTACGATCGATTAGAGAGTTTTGTTTATATTACGAACTATTTCTTATCTCATACTTCGGTAATAAGGTATTTAATAAGATCGTGATAAGAAGAAAATTTGATATTCACACTTTTTATTACATTCCATTAGTTCCTATAATTTTGTAAAAAAAAAAATCAAAAAAATGGAGAAGACATCTTTGAATTCAGAGGAAAGAAATGGTATTACAAATTTGCGACAAATATAATATTCTATAGTGCAAACAATTTTCTCACTTCCGACTTGCCGAGGAAGTGGTCTAGCAACACTGCTATTATCATATCAGTTGTGGCAAGTCAAACCTAACACGTCAATAATATAAGAATATATTTTCACTGACTAGAGCTGGATATTAGATTCATTTTATTTATTAGATTTATTTTATTAATAATTCCAATATAATATCGGGTCGTAACATAAATACGTTCAGTTACGTTCGGCATCTTATTGTATTTATCAATAAAGTGCAGAATTAAAATAAATAAAAAATTAAACATAATCGATTAAAGTAAATCAACGTATTGTATAATTCTTAGTGGTATCTTTTCAATGAGAATCGTAAGATCTATATTGACACTTATTTCGATTTTCAGTAATTTTATATATAAAGTTGAAAACAATACATCATCATTTTTAAATTCTCAGACTATTTTTACTGTTATGCATATTGGATCTAGGGTGAGGGACTCAATGTCTGTGCCTATATCAATTATACAAATTTTTAAAGCATAATGAATACTAAAAAAGTACTATACAATATGTTAACTGATTTTAACGAAAAAAATTCAATATCTTTGTTTCAATATTCTAATTTATATAGATAACCCTTTATATTGGTACCCTCGCAGTAATTGGGTCCTTTGCCCTACTCATTTCTATAAAATCCACAGTCGTTACAACCAAACAAACAAATATCTTCAACTGTCCTTAGGTGTAAAATGGTGAAATAAATTGATTAGAAATATGCCCATGTTCTGACAGTGCAGTGACAACGGGACACGTTACGAAACAACGCGGCGAAGGATCGGTCGCGAGCGAGCGACACTGATTGGGAAAATATTTCAGTATACTTCCGTGATCGTTGGCTAATCATTGTTACCGAGTGTCACTGCGATAGCTGGAACGACGTGCTCCGTCGACGAAAAATATTCTGTACGTGTTTATCGTAGATTGTGTTTACTCACAGCCGCAGTAGCATCTTGCCGGGTAGGAACAGGTCGAGAAGTCAGCCGATACGATTGGAAGTTGGAAACACGGTTGTTGGCGACGCAAACGATCACGGCCGATCGGGAAGTAGAACTTTCACGGGGGCCCAATGTTTACCGCGGGATCGAGACTGTCGGTCGATCGCCGAGTGATCTTGTGCCGCGGGATACGCTAACTTTTATGCAGGGTCCCCACTCTGTTCAAGTAGTGTTTTCCCGGCTCTGAACAAACTGGACATTAACCGCGACGGACTCGTTCCGTTGCCTCCATCGTGTTGCATTGCTCTAACAGGTCGAACGTTCGCTTTACCTGCGTGAAGCTGTCGACGCACCGGAATTTGGCAGTAGTCGATTAACAGATTTTATGCAAATATTTTGTGCGAACAAGGGTCCTGGAACGTAGCCAATTTTGTGCCACATATGCCGGCACACGAGCGCTCGTTGCGACATCCGTCACCGAGTTTGTTATGCTTCTTTTAATTATACACACTGTAGCATGTTTTTACTATCTTACTTATGATTATTATCAATTTTAATTTGTCTATACAGGATATTCATCGTAACGATTCTTGTGGAAAACTACCGTAATTTGTTTACTTTGACACGCTCGCTTCACAATTGCGATCAGAATACACCTGGCTTGGTAATACACACCTAAATTGGTAATAACGAGAATAAATTGAATAGAGAAGGATCGATAAGAATTGAAAAAACCGATGAAAGTTAATCAAGATCTTGCCTTTATTTCACGATCAAGTGAGACTCTTAATAGATAAGCCTTTCGAGTATTTGAATTTTTATAATTCAATGCAGATAAAGTTATTATCAGCGGAAACTGATAAATTAAGAGGAACACTATACTTATGTATCAGATTATTCACTTGCGGTAAGCACGCATGTTTTGAATCCGTTCTCTTAATCAATATTCAAGATCAATGACTGTCGTACTCGGTTGATCAGATCGCGACCGTTGGTTGATTAAAATGGTGTAACACGTTTTTATTTTCTATAAGATACAGAATGCAGAACGACGCGTGACAGCGATTTGAGAAGTGAAAGTGTTGTGGAAATTTTTTCGATAATCTCAATCGTAATCAATGGTTACTAATCATGATTAAACTGCGGCTCTTTATGCGAAATAAAATTTTCCCAAGCCAATTGCGGGAAACGGAAGTTAAATGAAAATGTATTTTCTCTTCCGATAATTTTAATCGTGAAAATAATTTCGCGTCATTAGTCAGATTACATTTTGTCCAACTCTGCCGAAGCATTTTCGTAGAGCATATGCGTAGTACGCTCAAAATTATTGTCAAAAACAATTATTTGATTCTCAGAATCATGCGTAAGACAACCGAAGAGTTTCATAAATTTGATGAAGAATTTTATCTGTATGTTTCTCTGATTCTTCGTGTTGGTCTTCTGAAAAGTTGAAGGGACGACCACGACCGGGCAGTGTTGTCGAACCTTGGGGACATATACTGTAATATACATAGATAAGTCCGCATTTCTGAAGGCCTCTTGCAACTTCTTGTTTTTTTTTTTATATCTTTTGTCCCACACAGATATTAACAGCCTGGATGTTTAGCATCAATAATCGCCGCTCGACGGTCACTTTCTTGGGGCCAGTTTTACATTCCTGATCCGTAGAATCGAGTGTCCTTGTTGTTTACACCGTAACGTCCTCCGGCGTCTTTTTCTCCACGTGCTTTCGTATTGTACTTAATTCCACTATGGCATCATCGACGCTCTCGCGGTCGCTTCAAGGGCTCTTCTTACGAGAATTGAATAAAAATGTTCATCCGAGACTGCCAGTATCAGGGTAACCGTACCTGTTGTGTATAATTTAGAGACGAATTAATAATAATAATCATTTTGTGTCAGTCAGTCCATCCATTTGCGTCAAGTTTATTTTCATGAAAAAATTTAATATCTGTTTTTTAATATTCGTTATGCTTTAAAAATAAGTCTATTTAATATGGGCACAGTAATTGGTACCCCCACAGAAATTGGGTCCCTTACCCTGTCCACGATTTGAAATAAAATGGACTTCTTATTGTTTACTATGGAAATAATATTGTACACAGCATTGACTCGTACAAAGGTAGGACATTGAGCAAACGTAACGCGATTAATTGCTAGAAAGTGGTGTCTCACCTCGCTAGGTGTTTGTTCCTTCACTAGTTATTAGAGCGCAGATGTCAATGCAGACCTAATTCTTTAGTGGACTGTTTGAAGAAACTTGGAACTAAACGAAAACTCAATTTCTCATGTAAAAATATCAATAAATTGTATTCGAAACCAGAACTGTATTAAAGTATTAGCTCATTTCTATAAATGATATTGTTGTATAAAAATAAACATAATAAATCAACTTTCCCTCTTTCATATCCAGATCTTTTTTTATTGCCTAATTCTTCTTTTGAACCATCGCTTCTCAACGATTAAATGAATTTAATTTGAAAAAATAAAATTTTATACATCCTATTATTTTATTTCCTAAATAATTTTGACAAAAAAAGTTTGACTAAAAAAAGGTAATGCATTAATATTTTCAATAGGTATTCTAAAAGTATAGACACATTGCAATCTGAGAAATAATAAATTTTGCATTCATGTTTTTATAATGAAGACAGTCTCGCGAGCAATGGAATTAAGAAAAAAACACGTATTCAGTGGAATTCCATGTAGAAAAAAGCAAATAACATTATTATGTCGCAAAAAGTCTCAGGTATTTTGGATTCGTTTTATTGTTGACGCCTGTTGCAGTAACAATGCTATAAACTGGTGTGAAACCTGTTCGAAATGTCTTCGACGATTATCTCTGACTTGTAAATATTGTAACAGGCACCTTCAAAATTAACATACTTTCTTTCACAAGTTGTTTTCTTCGTTTTGGGTGGCCGTTTTTTGCGCGAGAGGGACAACCGTTGAAACATTTGTTTGAATCAAATAAATCATTATAAAATGAACAATGAATATACGGGATTACATATCAAATTTTGAACATTCAATTTCAAATTTTAAAATTCATCTAGATTTAATTCAGGCAGATATTCGTGGTAAATATTTATTGACATTGTTTTAATTGTGTTTATATATTTTTTAAATAAAGTTTATTCATGTGTATTGCATGTATCATTTTCACTAATGACCACATTATTTCGCTCGTTGTTAATTGTGAACATAAGTTACAGCTGTTATAAATTCAGACTCCTTCAGTTGATTTAATCACGGGAAGAGTGCAGCTACAAATTTAGAAGATCCGCTCGTATCTGAAGCAGCGCACTTAAAATAGTGAAAGGATTATTCATTCGCATATTTTTAAATACAATTGATTTTACCAGCCACGGGAGATATTTTTTGCTGAAATGTCGAGGTCAACATTTTTTTTGTACATTTATTGGACGTAACGAGACGCGAAGCAAAATTATTTTAATTAATTTAGAATTATTTGAGGAAACAATAATTTTAAAAAAGAATGGCAAATATATGTGATCCCAGACAATAACTCGACAATGTGTACGGTTATTTTTCGAGAGAATAAATAGTTTGAATCTCAAATTCGAAAATATTAATTAATAATTTAATGCTATTGTACGAGAAATACACATAATATTTTCAGTAGAATCCCTATATTGTTGTCAATTATATACAGATTGTAGCTTTTATGTCGCACGTAGTGAATGCTGAAGTCGTAAGTGAAATGTGTCCTGTATGTGCCAGACGCAGTGAAATGTATACTCCCAACTAGCAGCACAATAAATTCTAGAAACATATTACCAGAATTCAGCTCTACGCATTCATGTCTGATGCAACAATCTAAACCACAATAAAATCAAAACACATAAATTGTAATTACTAAACTGCAGATTTTTATGCTAAATGAAAATTGAATTAATTGCAAGCGACAGGGACTAAATAGACATTTATTTCTTCCGTTTAATCATTTCAATAGGTTGAAAGTTCAACAGTGTGTTTAAATGCTTTGAATATTTTCACTGTTTTTTATTTTATAATAGGTGCTGGTTTCTATCCAGTACTATTCTACTAGTAATCACAAATTCATTTTACCCAGTTTATTGTAATTATCAATTTTGTTTATGCGGCGAACCTATTCAGGGTGATACTATGTGCTTGCTATATAAATAGTTTTTAAATTGTGCGTTGAAATGCGAATACGTTGTAAAAATCATTATGAGTAATAACAGGAAAATGTTACAACCACAGTTTATCGGTTTGAAGTTTCTGAACTGAAAGCCACACAGAGAACTATAAATACGCTCATTCTTTTATATAATCTAACCGATTTTATGATGATATTAAGGTGAGCTTGCCAATGCAAATAAATGATACTAGAAATATATGAAACCTCAAATAAAAAAAAATTAAACAAAGGGAATATTAATCTGACCATTCATTATAGATATGAAAAATCTGAAATAGAAACTTAACAGTCGGATCTTAGATACTTAGAAACGCATTAACGGTCGAAATAATTTGACAAGTTAATGAATGGTTAAACATTTTTAATAAATGATAATGTTCCAAGCCGTTCAACGGAATTTCTGTAAAAAAAGTAAATTAATGATTTGAGAGACGGCGTGATCTTACATAATGATGCGCCGTGATCCCACACGCATATTTTTGTACATGATATCGGAATGACGAGCATCACAAATTTAACACGATAAACAACTATGCTCTCTATTATTTGCAACGTCCTTCGAAGCAGAAAAACTTGTAGAAATTATTAAAACAAAAAGCTTACCTTTGATCACGATAGTTATTAGTAAATTGTTTTGTTAAGAAAAAACATTTCAGTGAAATCAATACGAGAATTTTATTAATCTGGTACAATTGAAATGAAGGCTTTATTAACGTTCGGTTGATCGATCATATTCTGTAACAATAATATGCACAGCGACAAATTAAAAATGAGACGGTTCAAGCGCTTCTGACAGTGACGGCGCAAAGTCAGTCGAATTTCGAGTAGTTTGGTAACGAAATTTGATCAAGTTATTAACAGACGACTTAAATAACCACAAGAGGAGCGGTCGATTTGTATTAAAAAAAAAAAAAATAAGGTCAATGTGCAAACGCTAAGGACACGTATAAACACTGTACGATTTTCATCACACCTGTTGTAAAAAAGAAAAAATAAGTTTTTCCCTAATAAAGCAAGTCGGGAAGCAGAAAATGGTTGGAATTTTATGAAATTGTACACCTTCGCGTAACGAAGCACCCACGACAATGCGGCTCTCTCGAATTTGACATTGCAAAGCTGACAAGGCACGAACGAAATCATGCTTTGTACCTATTTAGACACGTGTCCCTCTGAATTACCCGAGCCCTAATTACAAGGGACAGAAAAAAAGGGTCCGTAGAATTGTTCGAGAATCGATGGAACGCGAGAGAAAAAAAAAGCGAAACACCGATAGATCAATGTAAAAACTAATTCTAGCCAAGATTATGTTCTACTTGGGTAAGGTTGGAGAGCCGGTGGGAGGCAGCAAGCATAATTCTCACCGCTGTTCTCGGACGGCCAGGGCCGTCCAAATTCGTATCGCTGTCCACCCTCTACCGAGATTCCGACATCTGGGCTATACTGATTTCCTGGTTCGTAGCATGTCTGATCCGCAGACATCATCGCGCGAAGCTTTTGCGTGGGCAGAGGTGCTGGCCAGCCCTGGAGGCGTCCCGCGTGCCCATCTTCGGTAGCGTCGCGTACGCTGCGGATGTTATATCTGGCGTCGCGACGCCTTCGAGCCTCAGCCGCGCCTCAGCCGCCCGTCGATTCACAACTCACCCCCACGGTTAGTAATTCTACCGAAAGTCTTCCACGTTCTCTTTCCTTTCATTTCGTCAGGTACACGAAGAGATTCTGGTGTGTAGTGTACAGCACGATCCGCCGGGTTGATCTGTGCTTTTGTGGTGACCAAAGTGTTCCTAGCAGATCTCGATTAAATAGGATTTCGAAAAAAAATTAGTACGCGGGAATAGGTGCGGGGATCCATTCTCTGAAGTTCAGTGCGAGAAGTTCGAAACCCTCTGCGGGCAACCCGAGTCGTTCATATCCGGAGCGAAATTTTGCAATTTTTCAATGTTTAGTTTTTCCCAACGATTGTATATTCGAATAGAGACTTCGATACGTATTCCAGATTTTTTTTTAGATCTCTTGAATGCCTAGAACAGTAACAAAATTAGTCCCCAACACACAAATGACTCGGCTTGCCCGCTAGAAGGTGCAAAAAACACGTTTGTCATCAAATCGTCGAAATTTTCTCAGTGGGAGAACCTTTGTTCGGTACTTTCGAAATCGTAGAGACCCTTCATAGTGCAACAATTTACTTTTGCGAAAGATCAAAATTAAACGATCGAATCTATCTAAACTGTTTCGAAAGCTTGACAAATTATTTACATTTCAATCTCGAGAACGAAAAGATAGTTTTAAGAAGAGGTAGCAGTAGATTCTGTAAAAGAACGGAACAAATTAAATTTAGTTTAACTTAAAATAGATTATTAAATGATTAGTAGATATTGGAAAGTGGAGGCACCCGAAAGTTCATTCGATGTAGATACTGAAATAGACACCATACGCTTTCCATGATTGTACAAGATTAATTACTCAACCAAATTTTTCATTTTAGAGACACTAGAAAAGCAGCAACATGTGCGACGACGAAGTAGCAGCCCTTGTTGTCGACAATGGATCCGGTATGTGCAAGGCCGGTTTCGCCGGAGACGACGCTCCCCGCGCCGTCTTCCCCTCGATCGTCGGTCGCCCCCGTCATCAGGGTGTGATGGTCGGTATGGGACAAAAGGACAGCTATGTCGGTGACGAAGCCCAGAGCAAGAGAGGTATCCTCACCCTGAAATACCCGATCGAGCACGGTATCATCACCAACTGGGATGATATGGAGAAGATCTGGCACCACACCTTCTACAACGAATTGCGTGTTGCCCCCGAGGAACACCCAGTCCTCCTCACCGAGGCCCCCCTGAACCCAAAGGCTAACCGTGAAAAGATGACCCAGATCATGTTCGAGACGTTCAACAGCCCGGCCATGTACGTCGCTATCCAGGCGGTTCTGTCCCTGTACGCTTCCGGTCGTACCACCGGTATCGTCCTGGACTCCGGAGACGGTGTCTCTCACACCGTACCCATCTACGAAGGTTACGCCCTTCCTCATGCCATCCTCCGTCTGGACTTGGCCGGTCGCGACTTGACCGACTACCTAATGAAGATCCTGACCGAGAGAGGTTACAGCTTCACCACCACGGCTGAGCGTGAAATTGTCCGTGACATCAAGGAGAAACTTTGCTATGTCGCCCTGGACTTCGAACAGGAAATGGCCACCGCAGCCGCCAGCACCTCCCTCGAGAAGAGCTACGAGTTGCCCGATGGACAGGTCATCACCATCGGTAACGAGAGGTTCCGTTGTCCCGAGGCTCTCTTCCAGCCATCCTTCTTGGGTATGGAATCCTGCGGTATCCACGAGACCGTGTACAACTCCATCATGAAGTGCGACGTCGACATCCGTAAGGACCTGTACGCCAACAACGTACTCTCCGGTGGTACCACCATGTACCCCGGTATCGCTGACCGTATGCAGAAGGAAATCACCGCCCTTGCCCCCTCGACCATCAAGATCAAGATCATCGCTCCCCCCGAGAGGAAATACTCCGTATGGATCGGTGGATCCATCCTGGCCTCCCTGTCCACCTTCCAACAGATGTGGATCTCCAAGCAGGAATACGACGAGTCTGGCCCTGGCATTGTCCACCGCAAGTGCTTCTAAGCATGTCGTCGTCGCATCATCGACGTCGCACGTACACCGAACAACCATCGGTCGATGTCAAGTTGATCGGACATATAATCTGTTGTTCGATTTTCTTGTACGGCTGCTATGCTGCAGTAAAACAACTTTATCGAAATATCGCAGAACTTGGATCATCATCAGATCTCATCGAATCTTTATCGTCGTGGCCATGTAACGTCGTTCCGAAGGGTACGACCACCTGGCTGATCATACTGTCGATCGCGTAACTCTCGATCGAGTTACGAAGATCGCTCTTTCATCTGTCACTTCATCACGACCGAGGAAGTCGGCGAAGGTGTTAGGTCGGTTCTCGATACGCAGAGCTAACTCGTCGAAGGCCATTCCTTCTTCAGTATCGGAAATAAAAATGTCATTTACGATACGTCGTCGGCTGACCGCTGCCAAATGCATCTTTCGAGCAAGAAAGGGACATTATGGGCATACGCGAAGAAAAACAGGATCTTCGACAGGATTGGACCAACCTCGAGGAAAGCTGTCTCTATTACTGTTATGCGAGATCCCTACGCCTCCAACAAGAAATTACTCAAACTTATTATATGATACTTAGCCTGCTAATTGAAGCAAACTCACCACCAATATACTTCTACTTTAATTTATTTTGTAAATATTATACACTATATATTGCTATATTGTTATACGATATCAATCTCAAATTAAATACATACACGTTGTCTCATACCATTGTTTGCGTCCTTCAAACACCACTGTCTTAGGTCATCCAAAATACTATACCTGATATCTTAGCTTTAGAAGATAGAACTAGACCGAAAAGGACCGTCGCAGTCACTTTCGATGAACTCTTCCTCTCTCTCTCTCTCTCACTGTCTTGTTATGTTTTCCGGAGATATATCTGCAACATATGTAACAATGGGGAAACTTCAGTATTAGTTTAACGTTAATGCACACTTTTGCTTTCTAATTAACATCTTTTCACGACACACGTGTAGCGATCATAGTCGCAAGAACATACACGATCGTTTCTTCCACAATATCGATTTTAATTTTAAAGAAACATTACGAAAGACATATGTTTGTAAATTTCTACACACGTGTGCAGACAGATTTAAGCAAGAGAGAAGAGATTACTATTGTCTTCGTGACGCTCAAGTCCCTGACACTTTCCCCGCAGGCAACGGCGAAAAACCGAAGTTGTTTTAAAATAACTATTGTTGTGGCTTCGCGGCAGCCGACGACCTTGGCCTAATATGCCTAATCTGCTTCTGGACGACTCCCTTTCGTATATATTTTTTCCGGCCCCCACGGAACACTTCCTAAAAAAAGCTCGTTTGTATTTTTCAACAGGCCGGTACTTTCAGGGACTTGGTGATCACACGACACGGGGAGAATATTTCACTGCATTCTTCGGGGAGCTTTTCCGTCGATAAGGGGACGCCGGAACGCGGGATTGGCCGATAAAAGAGCCGCGGATTCTGCGATTTATTTTCGTCCCTGCGCGTAATCTCGAAATATTCCTCCTGCCCTGATATCTGGTAGAAAAAGGCGAATGCGTATCATGCAAGAGTCAAGCTTCGCTCCGCGCCGCCGGTAGCCGCCGAACTAAAATTGACCCAGCCATTAAACAGACTTTAAACGCCTTTAAAGGTGAAGTGGAGCCGCAATAGCAACAACCACGGTTGTCGTAGCTGCTACGGATGATACAACGAACAACCATTCTTCAATTAACCGCACCCATTTGCGTAAATTCATACTTTTTTTACCGTCGTCTATTGCGATTCTAGCATCTACAATGGCTCCTGCGTGAAACTGGAGTGAAATAGAAAATTATTTTCTCTATTAATATGTCTAATATAGGTGGAAAATAATGTAACAGTATTTTGAAATTCTTCTCTCTCTTTTACTGTTTTAAATTACATCTACTCATCTTTGTCATGATTGCATAAAATCCGCTTTTTGGAAATTTATCGAAATTCATATCGATTTTGCATAGGAACTTCAACATGTAAAAATAGAATTCACATCCATAAAAAGTAATATGGATATTTTAACACTAGATTGCCTAAGCAAGTCATTTTGACTGCTTTTGAATTTCATTTTTTTTATTGCTAATACTTATTAATAACTTGTTATATGACTGTAAGTGATATAAAATATATTAAAAATTACTGTTAAACAAATTTCTTTGCGCATTAGTTATTTTTTCACAATGCAGTCATTTTGACTGCTTTCAGGCAATATAGGTATATACTAAGCTCCCGTCTTTCTAGTGTTAATATCAATATTATATTCAGCGAACGCATGAAACACGTTCAGGGAAAGTTCTATTTGGACACGGAAAGTGTTGCAGCAAAACTAATTGGAATCTTGTAGGCGCATCATTTCCCTAGAAGCGTAGCGCAACTACCTCCGACACTTCTCCAACAAGACAACGACAGAGGTCCGAAAATCCACTTCCGTAATAAAGCAAAACGAACGTTAACTTTGTACCAGTAATATCCACTCTCGTTATAATCTCCAGAGAGACCGAGAAAGGGACCGAGAGGCAACGGTCTAACGGCATACCGTGGAACGGTCCCTGTTCACCTGTACTAATCAGGATGATAAATCTTCCAGCTTGCAAACGCAACGGCTGACTTAAATCACGTATTTTTAAATGATCCCCTCGATTTTGACACAGACATTATCCGTTCCCGCTAACAGATTTAGAACCTTTACTTTTAGCCGATAGAAGACAGATATCTGATCGTGCACCGAGCTCCACGAAGAATGGTCCCGACTACCACACCTGCGACCGACAATTATCGCACCTTTTTGTGACGAATAGACTCGGTCCGATGCCAATCCTTTTCGCACGCATACACATACACGCAACGAGTCCACGTATTGCCGTTGTTCGCGGGCCGCGACGCCACCCCAAAACAGGCGAAGAAACAAACGTTACGGTAAACGTGTAAACCTTCCCTTTGTTTTTCGTGAGTTTACATCCGTTTCAAGTAATGCAAATCTATGCTACGCTATAGAGCAAATGACTCGGCGAGAAAGACGTCGGGTCTACGCGGGTTTTCCCGGAGTCGTAAATGCTAGGATCGAGTTTACGAGCGAGTATTTCAACCGAACATCCCTCTGGAGCGAGGAAAAGGGGTGCGGGAGTCCGGAGAATCCACGAAAAGTCAGAAAACTATAAGGGGAAACGGTTGTAGAATGTTTTCACAGCGAGACGCAGTTCCCTCGGCCCGCGTTAGGGCCTGGGGGCCGCCTAGTTCGGCGAGCGTCGCGACGCCACACGAGGCAAGCCTTTTTCGTGCCTGTCGGGCAAGCACCATCGCGCGAGAATGCGGGGGCGTTCTGACGAGAGCATATATTCGACGTCGCGACGCTCCCCAAGCACAGACGGCACTCCAACTCTGTCCCGTGCACGGTACGTAGAAAACTGCTCTCTGGAACGGTATATTACATCTCTTTTGGATACTATCGGCTACTTCCTGAACCCTCGACGCCTGTCGACGATACACCCTTCGTACTCGATCGATCCTCTTCGTTGAACGCTTTTCGATCATTTCGTTCAAACGAACCGTAACTTCCCGGGCTTTTTAAGGGAGTCGTCGCGTCGGGTTTCCTTCCGGTTTATCGCATCTGAAATAACAGCAAGGGTTCGTTTTAATAGTGTTCGATACTCGAGTGATACGCTGATTGCCTACCAGTGATTGTACATGTTCCGTTTCTTCGTTATAATTAGACTCCGGATATCTTTATGCGATGTAACACTCTTCGAGGATAGTCCAGTAAGAGACTTGTCTCTTAATAATTTTAGTAAATCGGAAACAAGGTATCCTCTTAAATTATTCTGATATTTTCAGTGTTTTTTTCTTTTCATTTCTTTCTTCCACAAACGCATCAAGTCCGCAGTCTAATCGTAACTAATTAACGCATTCGGATCTCAGAATTTTTAAACCTAATTTTCAGTATAATATATCTCACTTTTTGTCAAATATTTGATATTTTTTATCACACTAGAACGCAAATGTAAAGCTTCGTTTATCTATTCACTATATTTCAGTTAATTGGGTAAACTGTAAGTAAAGGGTATCTGCAGCCTAATAATTTTTCAATTCAACTTTCATAGCAGTGTCTCGAATCGACATTGGACTTGCCTGAAATAACATTGGCAATGAATTGTATTAATTCGAGTACCTTCAATTTCTTGTTAAGTCAATTAAATCTGTTTTCCCATCAATATAATACAAGTATGTGTTCTGATTGTATCCGACAGTATCCACAAATCTTGTTTTCCTCCATGAAATTAATCTATTCTATTACATTTTAATTTCAATATTTTATGTGAACTTAAAAAATACTGTTTGATATTGTACCTACATTTTTAAGCATCTTCATGCTTCAGGTTCAATTAAATGTTACAGCCTTACATGTTAATAAAACATGTATAAATATAAATATACAGTACGAAATTTCTCAAAAATCAGTACATTATCCTGCACAGAAAACTCGCAAATTCGTAATACACAAATAATCTGTCACTAGACTGAGGATCTCTATGCGAAAATAAAAATTAGCTGAAACTAACAAATCGGTATTCTTAAATTCTTTTGATCTGTCTCCGATCTATCTATCATTAACCACAAGACACTAACAGCGAAGTGGTAAAAAGCAATTTTGGCAGTAAGAAAATTATTTTCAATAATGCGTATCCTATATAAAATTCGATATATCGAACTCCAAGCCTCGGTTGATCAACATAGTAGCCAATTCTCTTGATTCACGACGCTGTGATAGAGATTTATGAGACAGTAGTGTAGCAATCCAAGAAATTCTAACCGCTCGGCTATTTCTAACTTTCCAACAAACCCCTCGCAGATTATATTCAGAGCGAACAAAGAGTATAACGTTCTTGAACAACGAAAGTTTTGCAGTTTCCCTTGCGAATAAATAGTTTTCTGTCGAAGGATATCTGTTTTCGTTAATTTGACGAAATTCTACCAACAGAACTAATCACCAAAGCTAGAAATACGCGCGCACGAGGCGAATGGCCGGCCCTATCATCGTGTTTAGACATATTCGAGGTCTTTGCCCGTGTGCGAGGCTCGTCCTTTTGTGAGCACAGCATAATTTTGGCACGCGCGGGCCTCGTCGTTATGCTTTATCCTCGTGAACCGAGCACGAAGACGGTGGTGCCCACCATAATCGTCGCTTGCACTTATTAGGGATCGTCCGTCGGTCGTACGTCTAAAGTTAGCGTCGCGGCGCACCGAAATAGTGCTGCGACGCCGGGACCGCTTGCCTATCGTTTTATAGGCAACTGGGTCAATTCTGGCGAGCGTCGACGCTTTTCGTGAAAATCTCATCGAATCTTCCGATAGCCTCTACACTTTCACATATAATCATTTATTTCTTCTCCGTTTGCAAAATTCATTTTTATACTCGAACACGCAAATACCGACTGTTTCTCGCTGGACATTCTTTCCGGGCCATTAATTTTCCTTTTTTAATTCGCGTCAATAAAGTTCAACAAATCTACGGATATTTATATCTCGTGTTCCGTCAGCACGATCTTTTTCGACTATTTTAAATTAGTTTTTCTTCACGCGTGAACATTGTGGCCGGGCTTGATTCTCCTCGAGTCTTTCTGTTGATTTCGATTCATAACTCGATTCAAGCGGTTTTTGCTATAAAGTTTTTGACAAGAACCTACAAATCTGTCTCACCCAGTGCTAACCGCCGCGAGTCTTTGATTTATTTATTCTACCGAGATGTAGATTAATCTATCCACACGCTTAGCATCTCTGACCCTGACATCGACAGGTAGCTAAGCTACCGAGTGGAACGTTGCGACGATTATACGTATCAATGACTTTGAATGTTAAAAAGAGAACAAGAACGAGGAACCAAGAAAGGCCGCGATTTTTGTTACAGAGACTAAAAACGAAGAAGAAACAAAATGTGTGACGACGAAGTAGCAGCCCTTGTTGTCGACAATGGATCCGGTATGTGCAAGGCCGGTTTCGCCGGAGACGACGCTCCCCGCGCCGTCTTCCCCTCGATCGTCGGTCGCCCCCGTCATCAGGGTGTGATGGTCGGTATGGGACAAAAGGACAGCTATGTCGGTGACGAAGCCCAGAGCAAGAGAGGTATCCTCACCCTGAAATACCCGATCGAGCACGGTATCATCACCAACTGGGATGATATGGAGAAGATCTGGCATCACACCTTCTACAACGAATTGCGTGTTGCCCCCGAGGAACACCCAGTCCTCCTCACCGAGGCCCCCCTGAACCCAAAGGCTAACCGTGAAAAGATGACCCAGATCATGTTCGAGACGTTCAACAGCCCGGCCATGTACGTCGCCATCCAGGCGGTTCTGTCCCTGTACGCTTCCGGTCGTACCACCGGTATCGTCCTGGACTCCGGAGACGGTGTCTCTCACACCGTACCCATCTACGAAGGTTACGCCCTTCCCCATGCCATCCTCCGTCTGGACTTGGCCGGTCGCGACTTGACCGACTACCTCATGAAGATCCTGACCGAGAGAGGCTACAGCTTCACCACCACGGCTGAGCGTGAAATTGTCCGTGACATCAAGGAGAAACTTTGCTATGTCGCCCTGGACTTCGAACAGGAAATGGCCACCGCAGCCGCCAGCACCTCCCTCGAGAAGAGCTACGAGTTGCCCGATGGACAGGTCATCACCATCGGTAACGAGAGGTTCCGTTGCCCAGAGGCTCTCTTCCAGCCATCCTTCTTGGGTATGGAATCCTGCGGTATCCACGAGACCGTGTACAACTCCATCATGAAGTGCGACGTCGACATCCGTAAGGACCTGTACGCCAACAACGTACTCTCCGGTGGTACCACCATGTACCCCGGTATCGCCGACCGTATGCAAAAGGAAATCACCGCCCTTGCCCCCTCGACCATCAAGATCAAGATCATCGCTCCTCCCGAGAGGAAATACTCCGTATGGATCGGTGGATCCATCCTGGCCTCCCTGTCCACCTTCCAACAGATGTGGATCTCCAAGCAAGAATACGACGAGTCTGGCCCTGGCATCGTTCACCGCAAGTGCTTCTAAGCAGTTATGCTCGATTCAAATTATTATTACTATCGATATTGTTATTGCTACACCTTTTCCCAAAATGTACCGTTCACTGCCGCACCGCTTCGTCTAATTTTATCTCCGTTAGTTTAATCCTATCGGTATTGTTTCTACGTGGCGGTGAGATTTTTTCCGGCGAACATCGTCCGAACATATACGTCATCTTTTGTATATAAGTTTACATCTACGGAATAAATCAGTCTTATATTCTTACAACGAATCAAATCGTAGCTGTTCATTTAACGAGCCCCTGTGACAAAAGAACAATTGAAAGCCGAGGCGTTTTCGCAGTAACATCGGATCGTTCGTACGCTAGCTTTCGATTGAATTTGAAAGAACGTTGTCAAAATTTTAATTAGCTTTTACTAGTTAAAACGGTACTCGGCCACTCCGTTATAGTTCACTCGGCGATCCTGCCGGGTTTTAACATAGGCAAAGAAAAAACAATAGATCTGCCGGGTCCGTCCGGAACGTGTTAAGATACACCGTAACAAAGGACGGGATTGCTATTATTCTCGTTAATACCATTTTCTCGTAATTCGAAATGGTGAACAGTCAGAGTGTGAATTCGATCAGTGTCGAAAACACCGGTGAGAGTTTCTGCTAACTAAAAATGCAACAAATAAAAAGAAAAGAAAAAAACAATTGGACAGTACAAGGGGATCAAGGATTCAGGATATTGAAAAACATTTTCTAAGAAAATGTCGTTTATTAAGTATCTCGTATAAAAATCTAGCGGCACTAGTGTCTACCTAGAGACAAGAAATATTTTGGGAGGGGTAGTAATATACATCATCTACCATGCATGGGCTGAATCATACGAGGGAAGAACTCATTGTTTCTATTCAAATTACCAGGAGTATATCCGATCGGACTTCTTTACGTAATCTTTGTTGCCAATTAATCGAAGACTAGATGCACGTTCATCCAGGAACACGGTCATGCGAATCCCCCTGTGGCTCTTCCCCTTCGATGCGGTCCATGTTTCTCAAACGCTTCGTTCATTTCTGCCGATGTACCTGTAAATTTTCATCATTTCAATCTCTTTTACTTAACCCTCGATCTTAAGTATCGACACAAACATATATCGCAGACATCCGCTATTCTCAACTAAGAAACTACCCTTATACATACTAATCAGAATCACCTGAACATTTCCAACAGTATACTGCTGAAGAACAAAAGATTCAACGTTAGGGCTTGTTTGTATCGTTTACTCGAATGATTAAATGATAGCTAACGCAGCGTGATGATTTACATAATCGTATCTACCTTTTGTGAAATACTGCGATCCCTCGCAGACTTGGACGTGGCGAAAGTGAATCACCTCAAATTGTTCTGCCGTTGGTCATGTTCGTGGCACGATCACCAAAGTCATCGAAACTCTTACTCAATCGGCCGAATCCACCAACGCGTCGAAGAGATCGCGTGTAGACGTCTCCGCGGTAACAAATACGCGCCGCGCCGTTTCAGGGTTGAAACTCGGCAATGCGAATCTGCGAACAGTTCGAAGCGGTTCCACAGCCGAACCTTGCAAAAAGGTGGAGGGGATCGGCGGTGGCTCGAGCTCCGTTGTCGCCCCGTGCATTCCCAATTATAGAAAGCAGCCTAATCACCCAATAATTCGACTCTATATACTTTTCATCGACTAATTGACCAAGAATCTCCGATGACGATGAGAGCGAGCGAGCGCGCGCGCGCGCCTGCTAATCGCAACCCTGCAACATTGAAAATATCGCCACGCCATGCACACAATGCCGATTATTATTGTTGGCACGCAGACCGTGCAAGTTCTAACTCATGCGTGAATGAGCGATCCGGAATGGATCGTTTTGTCTTTCTAATGACGTCGTGATAAATTTAATACGACACGAAATGGGGGCGCGAAAGATGTACGGTTGTGTCATCAAATTCGGATAATGCGACTTATTGATTTACGTTCAATTAAATCGGCTCAGTCGGCGTATACAAGATTGCATTTCGTTTTTCTTTTATTCTAATTAGAATTGTTATAACGATTGCACCTTCTAACGTTCTACGAACTATGGAAACTGTCTAGAAACATTTTTTTTTTTAATTAAATATTCCAGTTCACAGGGTACTCGACTTTTACAAATAGTTGTAATTAAGATAATCATACGGAGCAGTAAAAATTGATCGAGTACGTATACCAAATATCGCAGAATAATTTTTCGAATGGACTTGTCCGATTACTCACGGGAGACCTTTGTAGCCTTTTCTTCGATTTCAGATTAATTGAACCTGTGTCTTGATATCGGTATGATGCACTGATGTGTCATAGCGAACGTTAGGTATCTATGCGGATAGAATGTTAGTTGTTATCAATGAAAAATCGATATGCTCGGTGATATATCGAGTGCCCTTCGACCCTCGGTTATTAGCACCCAACGGCAGCCGGCCCTGGCGCGTGACGAGTCCTTATTTGGATTGGGGGGCCGTCGGCTGCCGCCTCGTCGCGACGCACGGCGTCTCTCCCTCTCGGCGTCGCTGTTAGGGCGACTAAGGACTAGGCGGTGGCGGCGGGCTGAGACGAGTGTTAATGCACGATAGATTTCCATCTAAGGGGCGGATCGCTATTTTCGGCTGCGAACCGATATGGATAAAGGGACCCCACAGAGCCGGCACTGTGCCACTCGCCGCTCTCGGTCTCTTGCACGACGTACGCCCAAAGCGACCGTTGCCGATTTTTCGACTCGTCAGTGAACGGTAAATGAAATTTTCTCGAGTGTCTTTTATTTTACAACACAATTCCAAAGCACCGTGCAAGTGAGGCACCGGCAAGTTGCCTTCGGGATTGTGCTCCTCGGTCCTCGCGATCTATCATTCCGATCGATACCGCCGCGGACATAGTGGATTTCCGTCGGAGGCTCCGATTTGTGCGATTTATTAACCCTCTTTCGAGTGATTCCGCGGCGGAAATCGATGCCAAACTTGTCCCAGGCTGCACGAGGACCGAGCACAGTCGATCGCTTCAAGATATCGTTGCTTGAGCTTGCATGTCCGCGGATTATTGTGAAGTGATGTTCCGCGAATTGTGATTTTAACGCATGTGCCGCACGCTGTTGATACCGTCGATCCGATTCGACGCGTATTTTACAATTAACTGATAACTTCTTGTTCTTCTTCTGCTTCTCCTTCTATCTGAGATAGTAACAGTGAACGCAATTGCTTGATAGAAAAATGCTGATTACTGTCGATATCGGTTTTTCTTTTTATGATTCATACCTAGCTGATAGTCCCAAACTCAAATCACTAAAATCATTTACGTTCCTCGTAATTAAAATGATTTACAGTACCGAGGAAGTTTTATCTGAAACGAACATTTTAATATAACAATTTTTTTTATCGTGCTACTAATTATTTTTCATTTGTTCCCTCTATAATAATTTGTTTCCCAAGTAATTAAAATTATTTACAGTATCGAAGAAACTATATTGGTGTTTCTTACTTGATCTGCTGTTTAAAACTAGCATTTCATTGTATTACAAAATTCAATATTAATTTCTATCTATCGGTAGCAAAAACGGTAGCTCGTTACGAGCAGTAAAAAGTTTCCTATAGCCTTGTGCCAAAGTTCAGCGATGATCCTTAATAATGATTAATTATCTTAAAACTAGTAATCACATATCTATCCTTGTCTATCCTTCTGCTGATCGAGGGCTGGATGTTGACATCGATCAGCTGTTGTCACTGAGCTCCAGCTATTGGATTTATGTATTATTATTATTTTCTCTAAAATTTGAAATCACCTGTGCTTCCAGAAGTTCCCCTCTATTCGTCTTAATTGTACCTTGACTGTCCATTTCTGCTAAACTTCGTTACGCATCGATCTTATTGCTTTAAAATAGAGCGCGGTTGCGTAAATCCAGCACTTGAGAATTTCAGCTTAGTTCCCACTACAGTATAGTCATTTGACCGTGTTTATTAATTTTTGCTACCGAATTACCCTTATTTAATACTAACCCAACCCCGTAATTAGTATTCATATCAAAAGAAAATACAATCTTACGTAATTTGTTTTACTCTTGCAGAAAGTAACTAAAACCAGCCAAGATGTGTGATGATGATGTTGCGGCACTAGTCGTGGACAATGGGTCCGGTATGTGCAAGGCGGGATTCGCTGGAGATGACGCACCTCGTGCTGTCTTCCCCAGCATTGTTGGCCGCCCGCGTCATCAGGTTAGTTACAATTCAAATTCTACTGTTATTCAGGAAATAAAATTTATTCGAGAACGCTAAGAGTCAATGAAACAGCCAAGTAAACAATTTCACTGAGTCTCTCCATTCCTTCCCAGGGTGTGATGGTCGGTATGGGTCAAAAGGACAGCTACGTGGGGGACGAGGCGCAGAGTAAAAGAGGTATACTTACCTTAAAGTATCCTATAGAACACGGTATAATCACCAATTGGGATGACATGGAGAAGATCTGGCATCACACCTTCTACAACGAATTGCGTGTTGCCCCCGAGGAACACCCAGTCCTCCTCACCGAGGCCCCCCTGAACCCAAAGGCTAACCGTGAAAAGATGACCCAGATCATGTTCGAGACGTTCAACAGCCCGGCCATGTACGTCGCCATCCAGGCGGTTCTGTCCCTGTACGCTTCCGGTCGTACCACCGGTATCGTCCTGGACTCCGGAGACGGTGTCTCTCACACCGTACCCATCTACGAAGGTTACGCCCTTCCCCATGCCATCCTCCGTCTGGACTTGGCCGGTCGCGACTTGACCGACTACCTCATGAAGATCCTGACCGAGAGAGGCTACAGCTTCACCACCACGGCTGAGCGTGAAATTGTCCGTGACATCAAGGAGAAACTTTGCTATGTCGCCCTGGACTTCGAACAGGAAATGGCCACCGCAGCCGCCAGCACCTCCCTCGAGAAGAGCTACGAGTTGCCCGATGGACAGGTCATCACCATCGGTAACGAGAGGTTCCGTTGTCCCGAGGCTCTCTTCCAGCCATCCTTCTTGGGTATGGAATCCTGCGGTATCCACGAGACCGTGTACAACTCCATCATGAAGTGCGACGTCGACATCCGTAAGGACCTGTACGCCAACACTGTACTCTCCGGTGGTACCACCATGTACCCCGGTATCGCCGATCGTATGCAGAAAGAAATCACTGCCCTCGCCCCGTCCACCATCAAGATCAAAATCATCGCTCCCCCCGAGAGGAAGTACTCCGTATGGATCGGTGGATCCATCCTGGCCTCCCTGTCCACCTTCCAACAGATGTGGATCTCCAAGCAGGAATACGACGAGTCTGGCCCTGGCATCGTTCACCGCAAGTGCTTCTAAGGTGTCGCACCGGGCTCTGGGATTCACGATTATATCACCTGCTTTCTTTTCTTTTTTTTTTCTATTGGTGCTCGGCGGTTTTCGAGCTACGGTCTCCATTTGATGCTGGCGTACCGAGGTTACAGAGAAGAAGGAGAGAAGAAGGTAGATCTGTTCTGGGGGAATGTGGTTTTGGGAAACGAAAATTACTGAAGTGCCTTTATTCTACACATTTATCAGACTGTACTTTACTTTGTAGTTTATACAACACGACTGTTTGTTATTAACGTTAATTAATTTATTGATAATCTCCTCGGCCATTGCAACGAGCCCTTTCTCGGTCCCGCAAAACGTGTATACGCAGGCATACATGTGTATATCTACACACGCATACATACAGACACACACACACACACACGCAAAGGCTTACTTGTTATCGTACGCGCACTTAATTTGGTATTTGCGATATCTGCACGGGGTGGTAATCGACGAGAGCGAAAGTATACGACAAGGAATAAAGGAAAATACCGTAACCAGGCGCATCAACGTCGGCTCATATTGCTGCCTGGCGTATTGTTCTTCTTATTATACCATATAATTAATGATAATAAAACTGTATTATATAATAAGTAGATGTCGGATTATGTGAATCTTATCGCGGTCGATATCTTTGGCGAACGTTCAACATGATGACATAATGGTCGCTGAACAAATTGCGATTTCGTGCCCGGCGAGGTTCGGGAGAAATATTGTGTTTTGGTTTCTCGTGACACTTTACTCTGGATGCAGTGTACTCTGGCAACCAGCCAATCTATGTGTAACTTTAAGTGACTGTATTTTCGTTCGATTTCGGTGGAAGGGGTAAAGAAGATCTTTCGCAGCGATGAAAAAAAAAAGTTACTCGTTCTTTTCTTTTTGCCTATAATCCGTTCAAGAATGTTCGTACAGGAACTTCATTATAAAGGCATGTACCGCATTTATCGATCGGGTATACCGCGTGCAAAGATCTACATTAAAAAGTTTTCGTTTCCTAAAAATAGTCGGTGAACGGTAACTGATGGACTTTAGCGTTTAGATCTTGATAGAAGCGTTCCGGAATCTAGCCAGAAGCGATTCAATTTGACGAGACTTGAACGTGTTCGTGTGACTCCGCGAGTTATTTATTCCGTTTCAACCTGCGAGCCTTCGTGTGTTGCACTCGATTCGCGTTGTTCCTCGCGAAACGATCATCTCCAGGCTTATCGTTGGACGCGCGTTTCGGTTCCGTCGATAGAAGACCGGCTGCGGTCTTCTGTTCAACGTGGTGTCTTCGGCTGGCCCAGGGACGGGCTGATTTTAGCGCGTTTTCCTCGAAGGCGAAGGCGCCGGGTGAACCGTAACCCAAGACGACCGGCAAAACTGCGATACAAATAAAGAAATAGCGAAAATAGCTGTCGGTAGGTCGAACGGATGCCTATGGCTGTTGGGGAGCACGCGCCGGGAGTCCCCGGGAGCTTCTTCTAGCCTTACAAGGCCCCCGAGTGACTTACGTTTATTCCGACGCTTCGACGACTAAAATTAGAGCCTGCACTCCTCGGGGCTTGCATATGCACATGCACGCGTCCGTGCACCTGCATGGGGTGGATCTGCGCCAGTTTGGACCGACTCTATCGCACGCCGACTCTCTTCGTAAGTCGGGCACGTGTTGAACAATTTCAAGAGGAGGACGGATCGGTTCGACCGCGCATAACGCTATAACTCGCACGCTTTTACGTGCTGGCTATTAATACGAACAAACTTGACTAATAAGGCAATCGCTACTACGACAATGTCCAAATTCGTTCAGAATATTTTCTACTTGAACCTGATTGATTTATGTTTGCTATTTATTGCCGGGGCGCTTCGCAAATGCATGGTCGGCTATTTCTATAACATAAGCGAAATTAGTTAAACAATTTTCATGTCAACTACATAGGTCGATAAAATAATATTCTATATTCTTCCTATGTTGGTCTAGGATGTTGTAAATTTTTTCGCATGGTTGGGTACATCAATATTTTTCCATTATTACATTTAGGATACACTACTGTTGAGGTAGATTCAAAATTTAGCTGCTCAGCAACTTACAGCTAAGTTTAAATATTCAATGTTGAAATAAAAATTAGAAGAACTTTGACTGCAAAAAATGATTTCGTAGCCAATAAGCGTCACTGCCATTTTGAAAGCCAAAGAATTGGATACCAAGCGATTTTACGAAAGAAAACGTCAATCGTAAATATAGATATATCTTTCGACGCAACTAATAAAAAATTTCTCCGAGTCTTGTACAATGATAGCATATCTATGACAAGCCAGACTACAATAAAAGCATTCAGTGTTGTCTCAAACGGTGCTATCACTGCCGTTGATACGAATCGATTCTTTCCGATGGTATAACATTTAAAATTATATTTTATAAAAATGTGTCAATCCGATTTAAACTGCCGGTTTAAAAATTTTTGGCACATTCGAGGATTAAAATTTGTGTAATATTGTTCACATTTCAAGAAGAAGAGACTAAATATTTAAACTAAACAAAAAGGTAAGTCATAAATCGTAGATAACTCGGTCCGAATATTGTAACCGCTTATTTTCATGTTTGCTGTAAAGTCCTAAAATTAATTAAAAGATAGGAAATAGTAGCAGAACACGGTTGTCAATTAATAACAAAAAATAATTGACTTCATATTTCTCGTCCAACAGTGTATTATATTACAAAAGTAAAAAAACGTAAAATAGTACAATTTTTAAATACAGATAAAAAATTATAATTAAGACGGTATAAATTATTTATGAAAAGCATTTTTTTTCTTTTTCTTTTTATAAAAAGTATTGTCCAATCGAGAATGATTTAATTTTTGTCGAAGCAATAAATTAATAATTATATAGTACGACCTATGTATACGTTGCATCTACACGTATAGCTCATGCTCAATCGTCCCACGCGTCTCCTTTATGTATGCACGCTTGTCACAACGGAGCATATGTTAGCGCGCTTCTTTATCAACAAAAAGTGAACGGCAATTACTCGTACAATACCTCGTACTTGTGATATAATACTTCGCATGCGAGCACGTTGCACCGCGATTTTCGTATTTATTTGAGCTCGATTTCAATCGATATACACATGTCATACGGTGTTATTTGTGCTACACGATGAGATACTACGCTGTTACAATGTCTGTTGCGTTGAAGCAGAAACAATAGGAGTGACGATGAACAGATGCAGAACTGTCAGATTCGCGAAGATGTCCTTCGTTCGTTCTGTACAGTAAAAAATTTAAATAAAATGGTCGTCCAGACTCACGTGCGAATAAACACGAGTATTCTAAGATAGAGAGTTACAAATATTATAGTGCATGAGAGATCCACACTTGTACAATAAGAATTTGGTGATTGGATTCGAGAGGAAATGGAAAACACTGAGGTTAAATTCCGAATTATGATGTCAATTATAACGGATCATTTTAAGAGCAAAAGGTACATTTTACAGTTTCACATAAAATTATAAAACACTAATGTTGCCTCTTTAAAGAAGTTAAGAAGTCTTGTCTTTTAAAAACAAGCAACAGTACGCTGATTGAATGGAAATTTATATTTAAAATATGATTTTAAGTATAATCATTTTTCGTCTTAAACTGAACTTTTATCATTTCTTGATTACATAATCAGTACAGTAAGAGTTACATTATTTGGTGAATATGAAGTGAAACATTTTATTTTGCTTTAAATTATTTTATGCTTTAGTAATAAAACTGTGTTTCTTACAGGCTTATATTCCATTGGTATGAAGTATAATGTTAAAGTTATTATTAATGTTGGACTATGTTTATAATGGGGAAAATTATACCAATGAGCTGGTTGAACCAGATATTGTTGATTTTAAGTATATTGAGTGCTAGTTTGTCTTTAGTTATACAGGAATGGGCTGGCCTCACGCCATTACCAATTTATGTTTCTATATTATGGATTATTTTTATTATAATAATGTCAGTATGGCTCAGTTGTTATCTATTTCAACTTGCATTAAAAGCAAGAAGCCCACTTAACATAACATTCCTCGATGACTGGTTATATCAAAAGTTAGTAAGTAGTTTAAAGTTACCCGTGGACAAGAAATCATTAAAAGCGCTCACTGAGAAAAAGATAGATAAAGATTCAAAAACAAAAAGTATTGATAGAAAAGTATCGAAAGAAAGAAGCATTTCTTCGAGAAGAAAAAGATCAATAGGTGTGAATGATTTAGTGAAAGAAATAAACTCAAAATGTATACGAGTATGGTATGAGTCTATCAGTAACGACAAATCATTTCCGGATGAAGCACAAGAATTACTTAAAAAACTATTGACCAAACTGTTCTATCAAATACATTTAATAGACAAGGTGAAGCTTACCCATCAGTTAGCCAATGTATTTCTTTTACATTTTAAAGAATATCATAGGTATGAGTTTTCATTTATACATTCCTAAAAAAAATTATTATTATTACAAGTAATTTATTTATATTATAGAGCATCGAGACGAGTAGAAAAAGGGACAGCAAAAAGTATGAGAGAAGCATTCAAATATTTGCATCCTGGTTCCCGTAATGCATCGACTTTGGAACATATGCTTCATCAAACAATCAGTATCTTAGCACAAGAATTTTTACAATGGGAACTAACGAGTTCGTTACCATGTAAATTATTACTGTCTATTCTAGCAAAAAGACTATTATTACTTATAGAAACAGTCAGTTCTCCAGATTGGCTTTTTCAAAGCGTGTTAGAGTTATTAGAGCCTACATTAAACGACGGTGCTAACATTCAGGATAAAGTGAAAAGCACAGAAGAAAATATATTACGCACAAAAGTACAGCATATTTTTCAAAAATTCTATATTTATCATTAGTCAATTAATTATCTTGCATTGAAACAGTAATTATTGTTTTAGAAATTGGTATCTGAAGCTTTGTGCGATGGTATAGCATCTTCAACAGCTGCCATAATACCAAGGCCAATACCAAACTTAGACACCTCATCGAAAGAGACAACTGAAAGTAAGAGTAAAACTTCGGCAAAGGAAAAAGTTCCGAACGAAAGACCTACCTTGCGCTTAGACAATTTACCCATAGAACATAGAGGTCTTTGGGGTCAAAGTATGTCAGAAGGGGATATTGAATTAGATGAAGATAAGTTATCTCCAGTGTATGAAGATACTACAGATTTTGCAACAACAATTGCTAGATTAAGAACTGTATTACAACAAAAGTCAACTGTAACTACTCCTTTGTAAGTTCCAAATAGGTTTTAACTTTTTAATTAAATAGTGAAAATCCTTTTACATTGTGTATTTCCAGACCTGTTGAAGAAAAATCGTACGCAGTTTACGAAGGTAGTCAATTTACAAATCTACTGATTCCTTGGACAGAATTTCGTACTGAACCTGATGGTTCACAACAATTACTTTATTGCATTCAATTCGATGACGTGGAACAACGCGGAGTTGATTTGTTTGAAACTACGACGGCAACTGTTAGGAGACAATATCGTGATTTCGTTCAGTTACATGCTAGTTTACAAGAGGTAATTTGAAATTTAAACATTTGGTTACATTTCAATGTTTTATTTCATTTATTTATCATAACATATGGAATGTAGATTCCAGAATTAGCACCCATCATGAAGGATTTAGTATTGCCGGAAGGTGGGCGTATTGAGTTAGAAAATTATATCATAATTCTAACTACACGGTTAGCTAGTGTATGTCCACCACAATTGCGACATTTTCTACGTCCAAGCAGTGGTGCTGATAAAAAAGCAGATGTTGTTGCTCCCCGACTTGATAGGTTTTTAGCTAAAACTGTGAGCGGAGTTTTCAACACTTTAAAAACAGTTGTTCCGGGTTTTGAAGTTGAACAGGAAGAAGAAATTGTTCAATTACCTACCTTAATGCCTCTATCTGATATACCATGGAGATTTGTGGAGGACATTAAAACGGTAATCTAATATATTTAAAATTTTTCACAGTTTGTTCTAGTAAAATATGTATACAGATTTTTTTTAATTTGTACAGAAAAGTTTGGCGAGCGAACTACAAAACTTAGTTGCTGACAGAACCGATTACTCTGTAGACACAGCTTACGAAGCTGTGGATTCGGTAGAGGGAAGCAATGATAATGCACTGATAACTCATTGGTTAGAAACAGTAAATGATTCGTACGAAGGTAAATTCAGTATGCATGCTTTGCTTACACATATTGGAAAGCATTTCATAAGTTTTTGCACTTGTTTCTTGTTTCCTTTGACAGAAGAAGCAGATGAATTGGATTCTCATCTAACATTAACATGTGCTGCTGTAGATATTATCTGTGAATTATTAGCTGGTGTTGGAAGTAATAATGCATTGCAACAAGAAGCAGTTGTTAGGTGGACGAAATTACTTTTCGGAAATGTCACTGAATCTGTGTTACAGGTAAGAATTCATGATATTTATAACTAGTATTTTTAAGATTAATTGGCGAGTTTTTATTATTGTTTGCAGACTACAGTTCTTCAAGCCTTTGATTACTTGAGTAGTAAAACATTTCATAATGTACGAACCAAAGTTTCTGATGAACCATTAGTGCAAGTAAGGGAAAAACTTGAGCAGGAAATATTACTTAAAATTTCTAACGATGTGAGATTAATATTCGGCGAAGATACGATAAATATTCTAAAATATCTACTTGGTTCTTATGAAATAAAGAAAATTAATATTGATTTGAACCTACAAATATTAGACGTTCTAACATCACAACTGCTAATCTCATGTAGGTCAGATTATAATCGTGCAATTTCTTAATAGTTCAATTCTTCTTTTATTTATTGGAAACCAAGCAGTTCATAGAAAGGTATACGTTATTCAAATAAATTTATTGGTATTTAAAATGGTGAAGTATTGACATAATTTTAGTCACTAAGGAATTGATGTGCCATAGTATATTTGTTGACAATTTAGAACTATCAAGATTTCAAAAACTGTACCTGATTATATATTTAAAGTAAGGATGCCAAGTATTTTTTCCATTAAACTGACTTATAAGTTGAATGATGTGTAATATACATATTAGGTACTATATGCATTTAAAGTGTACATTCGTATTTAAAGTTTAAGTTTTGTACAAATATTTATGAAAAACCATTATATTTCACAATTAATAAAAGTTGATAATATACATGAAATTTAAATGTTTGCAAGACCTCAACAGTCTAATACATGTTAAATCGTATGATTAATAACGCATAGTTTATAATTTACTTAATTCTCCTTCTCTTCATTTTTAACCTTTTGCTTCTCTAATTGGGCTCTGAAATTAATAAACATATTTTAGAAAATATGATGCAAGCTTCAATATTGCAATATGATAATATTCTATATTGTTACTGAAACTAATGATAATTCATCAGTTCAATTAATTCACATAAATAGACGTTGGCCTTGTTACTTGTAAATAAAAATCATTAATGTAATAATATAGCAATGTATCATGTTGTGACATAAATTAAATTTTCCAAGACCTTTAAACCGTAAATAAACAATTAAAAAATGTTATCATTTCTTTAGTACATTTTTTTAACATGAATATTCGTTTTTTAATAAAAATACCTCAATTGTTGATTAAAATCATCTTCTACATCGTCGTCGTCCCAATTGTCTTCCCAAACACTAATATCTTGATTGTCTTCGTCTGCCGCGGTCCAATCTACCAAGTCATTCAATAATTTGAGGTTAGGTTTGGGCATTTTCAATTTTACACGAGAAGAATTTGTGATTTTATATTTGTATACCTTCCGCGTGAAATTCTTCGAACTCATCGTCCTCCTCCAACAATCCCAAATCCACTTTCGCTTTGTCGTTCTTAGTGTCAGTCATTTTCAAATTTGACAGGGGCACACAATTGCTTTGCACACGATAGAAGGCAAAGGATCAGAACTGATCAGAACGTATAGTCACAGACGTGGAATAGGAGTAGACCAATCACCATATGGGATTTTCTGTCTCACACAAAAACAACTCGTTTACTTGCGCCCTCTACGCTGACAAAGAATAAACTAGAACTAGATCCACAAGAAGCTTAAACCATATACCTATCAGAGATATCCTCTCTGCTTTCAGTTACAATTTGCTACGTTATGAAGCGCACAAGTTTACGATTTTTGGCGGTATTTGTTGTTCAATATTGTTACGAGGGATTTAAAAATATAATTAAACGTTCTTGAAATATGTAAAGTATACTAAGAAAAAATATGTTAAGTAAAATTAAATGACTCTTGATAAGAATATTGTACGAAGAGTTCGAAATACTTGGCACAATTCGAAATTGAAATATTTTGAACTGCTCAAACATTTAAATGAAATGAGATTTTTATTTCATAATTTAATATTTCAGATGGACGCTGACACTGTAGATATTGAACAAATAGAAAGTCATATTGAAAATCGCAATGAAGTACTTCTCGAATTGCGAGAAATATATAAAAAAAATTCAGGTCTTTACACAACGGATTTAGGTTGCGTAAGAATAACTACAGGCAAGGCCGGTTTTATAAAAGTGCAACAGTATGCGAACAAGTATACGATCCTTTTGGTTCAGAGATATCATTTCCTTCTGGTTATAAATTAAGAAACATACATTCCTCAAAAGAAAAGTTGTGGATGAGAATTATAAATTTTATTTTTACTTTTATTTTTTTTTTACAAATGATTTTGGCAAATTCCGATACCGCCCTTGACTAAAAATCATAAATCATAAAAGAAATTTAAAAAATTATGAAATAGAAGATTAAAGATTATATTTAACAATGAAGCAGATGCGCAAGAAGAGTCGAGTTTGTCGATTGTGGAGGACATTTTGGAAATTAATAGTAAGAGCTTAAAGGAAGTTGGTGAAGCGGATGATACGAAATGTTATAGATGCAAGCATTTTCTAAGCATTCCACAAAATTTTCTCGAAGGATGTGTAACGAAAACAAATTTCACGGAAGAATATGAGGCTGACATAAGATTCTTACAGGCTGTTGTCTGGTTAAAAGCGACGACAAGAGTTGCGAAAGATATCTCACTCGAGAAGATGCGTTTGTTATTCCAAAAACAGTGGAATAATATTTTACTCAAAAGTAATCATTTTTGTCAATACTTTGTATAATTATTTTAATAAATTTTTCGTTCTTTTCCGAAAGCAATTTAAGTTAAAATTGCAGGGTTTTAATTACCCCAACTATCGGTTGTGGTACAGTTAGTGTTAAATAATATGAATTTAAAAATTACAGAGAACGATTCTGGGATTTGCAACAAGGACGTATCTGAAACGTTTTCCGACGATGAAGAGCATGCAAATAAGTTGCCAACTCCGAAGTTGTCGTTAATATTGACACAAGAAGATGATAGAATTTTGGACAATCATTTAGAGATCGACTTACTCCGAAATGATAAACATAATAAAAGTACGACACAGTTCCAGCAACGCATAAATCAAGGCGACGATTTTACGACAAATATAAGTAACCTATCCATTTGTTCTTCTGAAAGTACACGAAGTTATTTTCGAAGTTTCGTCGGAGATACTGTGATCCATAAAAACCGCATTATTCCGGATTCGCAAAGCGAATACTCATCGTGCTCAGACATGTTTAAAGATTCTGTAGAAAGTCAAGAGTCGAATGATAACGCAAGTCAAAAGAGAGTTAACGATAAATTGTGCAATAATTCGATACACTTAACACAGTCGCCATCGCAAGGCGAAATGCCTTGTTACAACAATTCTTCGCAGACAAAGATTCCGGAGTTGAAGATCATCGATCTCTCCGGCAGTTTCACTGAAAACAATTCGAGGGACATGTTTAACGAAAGTTGTTCGTTGGACCGTAAGAGCGTGAATGATTCACGAAACGATGAGGAGCGGACGTTGTCAGGGTTAACTATACCTGGGATCACACAAATTATGAGAACACTCGATTCCCAGAAGCCGGGCTCCCCTAAAAACGACAGCACGTACAACACGTATCAATCTAACGGAGAGTATTATATTTCCCAAAACGAGGACGAGAGTGATTTTTTAAATTTGAAGATCGACAGCATCACTCCGTATGGGAGATACACCTTCGTGGACGATCTACAATTTCCTATTGTAAACACGGATGAAAAAGAATGGACTTCCGATAAAAACCAAGAGCCGTGTCTGTCTCCTTTCGAACCGGACGACGAAAGGGTCATTCAGAGTCCCGTACAAGATGTTTCATCGTTTCGACCAAATCGACGACGATCGCAGGCAGGAAATTTGATGGAAGACGAAGAATTTACGGGGACCCGTGAAAAAAGGAGAAAATCGGATTTCGAAAATGATATGGATACACTTCGAAGAGACGAAGGGAAACGAGTTTCGTCCAAGTGGTTGAGATTCACACTTGACGCCGTGAACGCGAACGACGTTGCTTTTGAATCGATGAAAGTTATTCTTTCGGCGCTCCAGAATGAGAAGCTAGCGAGACGGTACATGGGAAACAGGTGCTGGAAAAATACTATGGAGATGCAGGCAGTGAACTCTGTATTGAATTTTTGCAACGTTTTCGAAGCCGAGAACAAAAGTAAGGCGTGCACGAATGAAATTGTGCAGGCGATTACGAACACGCTGGACAGATGTATTGGTAACACAGAATTGAATAAGGTAAATTAAACACGGTAGTAGAATTGTCAAATGTCTACGTTGGGTAAGGGACCCAATTACTGTGCCTATATTAATTATACTTAGCTTTAAAGCATAATGAATTTTAAAAAAGATCACTAGATACTTTTTACACGAAAACTAGTTACTTCTCGACATTTTTTTTGTTATCTTAAATGAGACCAGAATGGAGAGAATATTATATATTCTAGGTTACAATATTGGTTCATCAAGCAACCATTATATTGGAATTGTGTGCTTCTATGGGAGTTTGCGTTGAAGTTATAAATCATTTAACAACGAAACTGAAATCGTACGAAAGCATTTTGATTTCATTGGTGGATGGCAAAAAAGCGGATGTTCACAATATCGTAACTCAATTGCATCTTATCTTTTATTCGTTAGGTATTTGTTTGGAGAAATATCGGTCAGTATTTTCTAGTAAAAATGGCAATAATTTCGAAGAGGATACAATGCCACCCGTTATTGATTTATGGAGAAAACAATTCGTATTCGAGGGTGTTCTAGTGGAAGAGAGCATTCAGAAACGAGAACGTCGATGGCAAATGATATTGAATGACTTTACGATAATTGCCGCGGAAAGTTTTATTCAATTTACAGAAATGGCGCGCAGACTATCTAACATGTTAACATGCAAGTAGCCAGTGTAATTTTAACGACAACGTAACATGTCATTTGAACGAAATGTACTGTCTTTACTGTAGGTTTTATAGTTTTTATTAACATGTATACAATATTATAAATTATTTATAATAAAATTATTTTAATTATTTCTATTTTCTAAGCGTTCTTTCCAAAAATTATTTTATATCACATTATTAATATAAAATAAATACTTCGAATAGAAATTGTTTTGATCTGTCGCTGCTAATGATGTGTAAATTAATCATTATTTTTTTTTTATGTATGAAATGTCTATATCGATTAATACACAAGTGAAATGGACAAAAATGAAACTATAAATAAAATGTTATATAGTTTCTGAGATTCAGATCGATTGTAAATAACGTCGTTCAATAATGTTTCTTCATCCGAGATGTTAACACTCCTCCAATGGCACAACTGTGCTGAGTTTTCCGGTAATAATTCGAAAACTACATTTATAAATCTATCTAACGGGCATACCTCTGTACAACCAGGTATCGTCAAAGGTATAGTTTCACCTTCCACTCCTGTATAGTAATTTACCTGAAATAATAATTGTCCAGTTAATGTTCTCCGAAGTTAAGAGTGATTTTAAAAACGAGACATTTTTTCCTTTCCCCAAATGAAGCTAATAATAGGGTAAGGGATCCAATTAATGTGGGGGTGGCAATTAATATAGGCACAGTATTTGGAACCCCCACAGTAATTGGAAGTCGATGCAATTTTAAATGAATTTATTTAAGGAACACAATGCGTACCCTCATCCCATAGTGTTCAGTTTCATTGTCATAGTAAGTTTCGAAAATTACGGAAGCTGCCTCGCTAGGAATATGAGGCGACCATAGATCGAGAGCTTTCAAAATGCCGGCGATATTCCTGTCGTTACCACTGTACATCATGAGTTTCCGTTGTTTCGATATAACTCCATCTATATATTCTAATGTATTCGTCAAGATTTCTTTGATGAACGTTCCTCCGTTCAGCTTCATCTGCAGAGGAGTTTGCGAAAGAAGATCGTACTCCAGTAACGTTACGTTGTACATATCTCCATCGGGAAAAATATCTTTGGCCCAGTACGGAAGAGATTCGTTCAGAGCAGCCTACGGTCACATTCGCTTTTCAGTGGTTTCGCAAATCATTTCGTTAGTCCGCGGATTTGATTCATACGTATAAAAAATCCTCTTGATTTTCGTAGTATTTCTCGAATAATATTTTGAAGAAAGTTTAACAGGATTTTCATCTTCTATGCAACATGTGATCGTTTTCATAAAGATCCGCGGTCTAGTTATACTACTTGTATTAACCATAATAAGACGATGCGAAAAAAGGTAGATATAAGTACTATGTATGTGTTACTTTTGTTTCGAGGACTGCGTATAAGAGAGCTATGTCGGATGGATGCTGCATTTCTATTCCAGTATAGTTGGACACGTGATCAAGTAGAGGCGTATGATGCAGCATTCTTGACTTCACATCATCCGAAGTTAATACTGTTTGCATATCTGACGCGAAACTTGGACAATTAGACCCTAAAAATAAAGTGTCCCTCTCGGCGACCACATAATCTGCAAATGTCGATTCGAGTCGATCTTTTAATTCATTACTAGACATCGGATCTTTATGCATTTATGGCTTATGGAAATGTTAAAAAACTGCTATAATATAAAATTCGAGAGAATTTAACACGATTTTTATTTGCTTTGGATCTACAAAGGCTGTCCCCATTAAAAATAAAATTTTATTTCATTCCACTTTCTTAAAATGTTTCTATAAAAATTGGAAATTGCATAAACATCCGATGTCTATTCATTACATTCTTTATATCAAGACAGCTGTGCTACATTTTCGATAAACGTTTCTGTCGTGAATTTTACAGTTCTTGCATAACACCTACCTGCTGGTATTGGTTGCCAGTTAATGTCGCTCCATTTATTTAGTTTCTCTGGTGGCCAGAGGCCTGCGTTCACCAACTGCGCTGACAACATCGACAGTGGATATTCCGCAGTTCGCATTTTCATTGTTTCAACTCTATAGAGTTTACCCAAAAATTCGTCGTAGACATCACGGAAATGTGCTCCCAGATTGTACATATTGAGTTTGCCAGTCTGTTGGAAATATATATCTTTCGTATTAATTATTGCCATGAATTAAGTGAAATACACCACACAAATGGGATAATAGCGTCTACAAGTTGATGGAGGAACCATCGGAATTATCATAAGCATTTAAGACCAAATTTTCAAATTAGTGTCAGAAAAAAGTTTCTAAGATTCAAGTGAATTGAATGGAATTGTGAGAACTTTGCCGCAAATTTTGTTCACTGCAAGGGTGGGCAATTTTTGGCGAAATAAATGTTTCACAAGCACTGTTTAATATTTCACAGATCAAGAATTGTCCCCCCCCACTCTAACTTCCCCTTCTACCGCGCTATTCCCCACCCTTCCACCCAGTCACGTGACGCGTTTCGCCTCTGTCGTGCATACTCCGGTACTGGCAGAGAGAAGGTAACTTTTTTTATTTTTTTTTGTTACGCTGCCTCTACTGCAAGGCTTGCCGAACGGGACTGGTCTATAGTTACAACTCCACACAATCAAATTTGACAAAAACTTTAACATCTGACATCTCAATAACCATTTGTTTGCGACATACAGTGCCTTTCGAACTTTTTCTCTTCTCGAGGAGCAGAAAGTGTTGATGTGAAAAAATGGTTAATAACAATTTTGCGGCAAGTTTCTTTTACAAATTTCCACGGATCTATAGGCGTAGATTTACACATGGGACCGTTACTTTTCTGTGTACATTATTGGACTTGTTTGTTCGTATGTAATTTAAAGTTTACTGTGACTTGGCATATTGTTAACTATGGAAATAATTGCACGATTTCTCGCAGAGATACATATAAAAAGCAGTCCATATCAATGTTAATTTGTCAATTTCGTTAAAGAACCTTGCAGACTTACGTTAGGCATATCGATCGGAGCAAAGTTGAAGTGATCGTAAGTTAATCTGGCTGGAAAACTTGTGTTGTAGCTGTTTGTCATAGTTGAAATTGGAGCGTACGTTTTATGAGCAAATACCTGAAAAATTTGTATAAACTCTTTTTATCGATCTGATGAGATACTTTGTTTTTCTTATGAATTTTCTGAATTATTTGAAAAACCTACAGACTAACGTAACACATTGTATGTTTGATGGACTGAAAGTTTTCGAATGTGTGTGTATGTGTGTGTGTGTGGGTACTTATTGCTTGCTTACAATTTGTAATAACTGCAATTCTGGCTTGGCCTTGACTGAGGTTATTAAAATACATAACGAGCAGAATATGCTTGCTTTCATATTCAGTTACACGGGTTTATGCTTTCTTATTATGTTATACGGAATTCCTGGAAACAAATTAATATCAATTAAGATTGTGATGACGACAACGTTAACTGATTTGGATCATTCGAGGTAATGATGCGTTAGCGTTAGTTTGAATAAAGCGAAAATTGTGAAAAATTTATTAATATATAGCCACTACGAAAACATGAAAACATTTCTTTCGTATATTTGTTACCTCATGATTGAATTGCATGAAATCGAAAGCTCTATGATTTGTAATTTTAATATCATCGATACGTAAAAGTGAACATATAATTTAAACGTATTCTTCTTTCGCTTTCTGTTAAAATAAATAACAAAAGAATGAATAAATCTTATTTGGTATACTTCGGTACAGTGGTATACCAGGCAATGTTTTGTTAAATGATTACAGCAGAAATACGTAATGGCAACTGCCTGCTTTTTTTGCTTAGTGCAGCATACAGAAGAATGCATTTTGTAACGCGTTCACCGAAATGAAAGGAAATAAACAAGAAATTCGTAATTATAACCGGTTTACGACAACAAAATTTTGTGAACACGATTGAGATTCTAAATGTGTATTTATGGGAAATTCGTACAATCAACTTATTTCTCGTTAAGTCTCGTTAACACACAAAATAAGACCGAGGCAGCACGTGGACTATCGTAGACGATTTCACAACTCTAACTTAAAAATGCATACTCCCCCACCCACTTCTATGAACGACGTGTCACGACAAAATGGCTTCCAATTGGTACGTTTGGCAAGTTTCTAGCATTTTTCAAATTATCGTTATATTTATGATATACCCTGTTGTCACGCCACCCGTTCCCATATCAGGATAAAAGCCGGAAACACTCTGAATAGATCTAGTGATTCTTATGAAGTAATGCGAGGACAGTCACGTCTAGTAAACAGTAGTATTAATAGATGACATCTGCAAACAAATGTTCGCTCGATGTTTATCTCGGGTGATAATCTTTATCCAAATTTTTTTCTCAAAGGTCATTCAATCGACTATCGGTCGCAGATCGGACGGCAATTATTGTGAATACTTTCCACTTACCTTTTCTTTTTCCCTGGTCAATGGTGTAACACGCGCGGCCACTTATGCGATTACACAATTATCGGTGCGCTCTTTGTGACTTCGAACATTCTCTGGTTGGTCTGTTAATCGTCCGCTCCGGTAACGTTCCTCTGGTTCACAATAGTTTTCAGCTGGCGAATGGAGTGCAACGCGATAAAGAAGGGGACGCTTGTTCGAAGTTCGCAAAGGACTGCACAACACCTTGGACGCTTACACTCCTTCGTCTGATGATTGCAATCAGATAAAAGTGTCTTTGATGTGTCTCCACGCGTTTCTGCATCGCTCGTGCTTAATTTAATCGGCAACCTTCGCGTGAAATCACCGCCTTTATCAGAGGTAGCGATCGACGGAGCTTTGTCTAACGCTTGACAATCAAACGTTTTTTTCGTTTCCACCAAAGAATCGCTGCAATCAAAGATTGTGAGACTTATAAAATGATTTCTGGAGGCAGCGACGGTGGAGATTGTTTGGACGCGCTGCTGCCTGCGAAGCCGCTGCAAGCTTAGGGCCTACACCTGTGCAAAGTAAGGTATCATATAATCCACCTGTGAGAATGCCGATACTCTTGCATTTGTGCTGCGTGCAACTTTATTTACGAAACGCGGGAAATCATTCGTATCATTTAACACACTAAACGTACCGAGCTATAAATGAGCCGTTTATTTTGAAAGTGGCCTAAGTCCATTTATCTTAAAATCGAGATATTTAAGGGTTTGCGTTTCAATGAATTTAAAAATATACGTATAGGACATTAATGAGTCGCACTGCTTAAGTGTATCTAAGGGTGTTAAATTTATAGTTCCTATTAAAATAGTGGCAATTATTAAGTGAATAATATGCGTTTTCTTATCCAGAATGGAGTTAGGCCACTTTCAAAATTAACAACCAGATTCATTATAAAATTTGAAGGTGCCCAAGTCCATTCAACATAATTTAAGATGCTTCAAATTGAAAAAAAAACAATACTGAATTTATTTTACATATCCTTAAAACACTTCAGGAACATAATTTATGCGATTCAATTAACTACATAAGGTGCAAAATTACAAACATAAATTTATTACAAAACAATTTACTACTCATCTACATTTTGTGCGTGTAAAAGGGATTTGAAGTAATCATGATGTTCCGGTGGTATATATCGTAATAGGTCCATCATGTCCTTGAATTTTGTTGTTGTAATTTGTCTGATATTTTTATACAGTGGTGTCAATACAATATTTTCGAACTTTTTTGGTCTACCCCGACGTGGTAATAAATTCAGGACTTTAAAATTTTCATTCTTATTCATTGATGTCTTATAGAAAATTTTATACGGTTCATTTCTGACAAAGCGCATCCAACATATTTTTAGCCAGTTTATTGATTCTCCATTAGAATTTTTTACTCTTTTAAAAATTGCATCTTCTAATAATTTTGTTGATACAAAATCTTCTTGTCTCATTTCATTTACAATAAAATTATTACCTTTCCGACACTTTTTCATAATCTTGGGGAACGAACAGTAAATTATTTTTTTTTAATGACATTTCTACCACGCCAAAATCTCTATCATTTGGTAAAAACGAATGTCCTGATATTAAAAATTTGTGATCTATGATTTCTACATTATTTTCCAAAGATTGGACAATTTTTAAACGTACTGGTTATTCAACTAACGCAATTGTCCAAAAACTGAGGTTAAATTGTAAATACTAATTAATTAAAATTACGTTCATCACTACTTTCCGACATTATCAATAGTAAATATATTATCTTGATTATTTAAGTATAAATGGAGTTAGGCCACTTTCAAACTACACGGTTCGATTATTAAACTAATTCTGAAAACTTATGTGTCAAGAATTATCGTATTTGCTTGGATTATAAGCAACCTGAAATGCTTTACTGATAAATAACATAAAGTTGTACACGTAACCATGATAACCGGAAAAAACTGAAAAACGGAGTTAGGCCACTTTCAAAATAAACGGCTCAAATGTAACAGGTATATTGTTGCCTTATAAAAATGACAAGATTTAATTTATTTAGACTTTCCGCGGTTCTCATTGCAATCCGTGGTCTACTAAAGATATTTTATTGAATCATTGCTTATGAAAGCATCTTTATAATATCAAAAATTGTCAAATAAAAGATCTAGAACCGGTCATTTGACCGATGGTGGTGCGCTTAGTGTTAAACGTACAAGTGCGATTTAAAGTTGAAATTTGATCGACTACATAGGTACGCTTTGTATAAGATAAAAAAAAGTTACAAATAGTTGCCTTTATGAAATAATTTTAATCTTCGTATGATGAATCAAAGAAATCGAATTGTTTCAACATATTTGATACCGTATTATTTGTTTAGATTTCTTTCTTTTGAATTGACTTCCGTCAACCGCATAGATAAGCTTCTATCTATACGTTTAAAATACCACGAGGAAACTAAAATTAATTAAAATTGCAAATTTTGGCCCATTTGACAAGACTAGTACGCGAGCGTTTACCTTTACATTATAATAAACATCACTATTCCGTTTCTAGTTTATTTAAAAGTTAACAGTTATATCAGGTTGTGCTGTGTAATATATCTAGTGATTTTTTAAACGAAATTTTTACCAACATGTGCGTGATTAAAATGATGTCGTATAACAGAATTTGGATCATATTTACTTGTTTAATTCGCGATACTAATTATATTTATGTAACATTGTCTTCTTTTTCCTGAGAAGTTTGATTGCTTAAAACTGGGACACCCTGTGCATTTGAAACAGGAAGTAAAGTCAATTGCACAGTAATACTAAACCGACAATTGTACTCTATGCATTTTCAATACGCAATCTTGGCTAATTATTCTGTGCATCATTTGTCCTATCAACAACCCGTTTTACCTGTATCAGCCCGAGTATACGCTGATGAGCTACCAAGAATCTTATCGTCCTCACGATAATAGCAGTGACCACGTGTAAAGCATGCACCGAATGCTTGTACAGAATAACAAACAAAAATTTAAATTTTCTGACGTATTTCGACAGTCGAGTTGTACTTACATATTTTAGTTATCTTTGTTACGGTTTGATGTCACTCGACGAATTCATTGATCCCGTCCGTGAACCGATAGCAGTTGTACAAATTCAATACTCCGTAAGATACAGCATAAATGAAACGCATAATCAAGTGCTTTCTATCTGTGAATCATGTGGATCACTCCAATCGATTTACGTAGCATGCACAGTTCCGATGACAATGCAAAATGATTCATATCAAACTTATTCCAGACGAGATAGTGAAATAAACATTTTCCCAATATATGTATAAATTTACAGCACTACTACTATCATCTACACTGAGCCCAAAAACTACTTGATCATTAAATTTCAAATTTGTTGAAAATCCTCGAATTTAAATTGTTCTAATTTCGTAAAAAAAGAATCCTACGTGCACTTAAACAGATTCAATAGTTTCTTTGAAACAAAAATTCGTAGAAAAACAACTAATTTAGTAATTTAATAGTATTTAATTTAGTAATTTAGTCAGTACTTGTAGTATATGAAATGATCAACAGGAATCAGCAATCACGGTTCAATGGATTGCTATTCATCACGGAAAACATTTAGTTATTTTATTTGCCGATATACCAAAGTATTTTCTTTTTTTTTTTTTCAAGAAGATTTTATCAATGTAAATACAAGTTAGGTAAGACAATTTGAATAATTCTTTCTGAGAAGTTGTTAACCTTAAATATTTTCTACCTTTAAGAAACCATGACGTTAATAAGTAAGTTAACGAATATGAAAGGTCATATGGAAATTATAAGTATGCAAAAATCAACTGATATAAGTAAGACTCCAATTTTGTTAAACAATATATATTTCGTATGCTTCCAATAAGTTGTACGATCTCAGTGACAAACAATATGAAGTCGTAATTATCGGGTATGAATGATGCTGCAAAAATTGATTATTATGAGCACGTATACAACGGATTATTGATTATACTGAACACTTGAATTTTAGTAGTATTACAAATTGTCTGCAAACTAATTATCCTGATAAGAAACTTTGTAATGGCTGATATGCAAACAAGTTATCAACGCAAGAGGTATATTTAAATGCGAAATGCGTTTAGCTCTCTGCAGATAAAGATACCATTTCGTATTATATACGGCGATATTTGGAACAGTATTGCTTTACTTGTGTATTCAACCAGTTATTGCTGCGCGCTCGACCGCAAAAGTGTAGAAATATTTTGTAGATGTAGACATTTGTGATATTTGTTGAATTTCAACGTTATATTTCAATCACAAAGGATATTGACATTTTGAGTAAGGCATTAAAAAACTATTACTTCCATTTAAAAGTAACAGATAAATGTGTCACAGTGACGTAAACATCAATTGCTCCCTGCTTGTTAAAACTGATTCGAAATAACTATTTCATCTATATAAACAGTATACTTAAAAGAAGTAAACACGCTAAAAATTTTACGTATTTGCAATTTTTGTAATAACGAAGACCATTGTGTTTCACAGTGTGCTCTGTAAAAAAACAAAAAGACATAGTGAAATTGTTCGAAAATAGCTTCAGTGTTGTTGTATTATGTGACTTTTTAGTGATTTCAACGTATCTAACAATAAGTGAATTTTAACGAACAGATATTATAACATTGTATCGGTTACGTTGATGTAGGAATTATTTACAAGTTCTATGATTTTGCTTGTCTAACGAGATTGCTAAAGCGTTTGTGTCGTTCTAAGATTTTCAAAGTTTATACTGTCTATCGTTCTATAACTTTACTTGGTCATATGATTCAACTGTAACTAGACTAAGAGCTGCGATTCAGGTTCAGCTTATTAAAACTATTAGATGGAGGAATACATTTCTGTTTGGCTTTTGTTCATCATAATTGAGCGAAACAATTTTTATTTTGTATAAATATCCGCAGTGTAGCTATGGTTTACATTCGTACTTATTTTTAAACGTAAGAGGATTCAAGAAGATGTTACTTATATTGATTTTTAAGATCATAAATCTTTTTCAAAATAGATAGTCATCTGTATGTTTTACGCAATGGTTTTATTACGATGACATATTTGAACAAGATAGGGTGTAACAGAACGTGTGTAAAAGTAAAAGACTTACGTCCCCACTCTAATTTCTCCTTCCACCGCGCTATTCCCCACGCTTCTGGTACTGGCAGAGAGGGGGTACTTTTTCCCCTCAATTCGTGCCCCTTCCCCTCATTCGGCGACACTGCCCAGTGTCTACTTCCAGAGTCTGATTACGAATATAGACTTTTTCTTCATCCACGTTACTTTATACACCTAACCAGAATGCGTCTATCTAATTTTTTCTAATATATACTCAAAAATATAAATTTGTTGATAATTATTTCTCTTTCAGTCCAAACATAATTTTCCTTCGTACAGTAGTTATTACGTTGCCATGTTCGTGAAAATATTTATCAACTATTTCGAGTTGCTCTTGATAAACGGCAAGAAGTGTCAACCTTGCCATTTATGCGAAGATTAATGACCGAAATGTGAAAAATGGACAATTGGCATTTCGAGTGATAATTCTTTTCTAATGATAATACGTTACTCACTGTTATCTGGTGTCATCCGTGTTTATATAATCGCGAATTTACTTCCGTAAAATTGCAAACTTTTCGTATAAATTCTCGGCTTATCATTGGGCGATCTTGTGCAAGGTAAGATTTACTTACACAGAGTTTCAGATTTTATGGTTTCTTTAATGACGTGGCTGCAGACAAACGACTTTGTTCGTCACGAAGCATGTAAATGGCCGTCCTCCATTTTTACACTCGTTCGAACACTGCTGCCGTCTATAGAGGCAATTAATTCGTAATCGAGGTCTGTTATGTCATGAGAAATTGCTTGTTTCTAAATTAAAATTTTTGTTATTCTATATAAAGTAGCAGTAAACGGACCACTGGTCGTATGTCATCCACATTATCGTATACAATTTTTGCAAAATCATTTTTTTATCAAATAAATAGTCAGATTATTTTTGTTAGATTATTTCAGGCTATTATCAGTAGAATTTTCTAGACATTATCATTAGATGTCAAATGAAAAGCTCTTTCATCTTTAATTACCGAAAACGTCCGAATATTACTGTGATTCATTTTATGTTCCATTTTAATGATTCATTCGATACCTCAGGAAGATTAAGGAAAAGAAGAAGTGTAAAAGTGACCTAATGGGAAAACTTCCTTAAACATCAATCGCGAATACTTTCCTATACGCAATGTATTCATACGACACGCGCGTCATTATATTTTTGTTGTATTACCGTCAGCGTCTCCGTCATTAGCCTAGAAAATCCTACTATAGTTTTCCTTATCGCTGCACATGAGACCTTGCGAACGAGGACAATGAATTTGGAAACAGGAATTCCCCTTCTGTATTTTACCCTGTGACAAAATTTGGAAACGATTCGACGAAGGGGAAAGCTCGTCTGACGTGTTACAGTCCTTTAAAATCACTCGCAGCTTGCTCATCACCCACAGTGCACCATTTGGATCGGCAATTGCAACATCAGTATTATTAATTTACATCGGCAGACGTCGTGTCGACTCTATTTATTTATTTATTCATTTCAAACGTAAGAGGAACATACACTTTCATTCATTGTCACAAAGTTAGGAAATCGAGATTGAGATTTTAGATTGAGATTTTCAAATTGATATTCACTTATAAATCGGTAATCACTGCGAGGGTACCAATTGCTGTGCCTATTATTATTTTTAAAGCACAATGAATATTAAAAGAGATTGAACATTAAAAGAGTTTTATAAAGTCGGGAAAATTTTCGAAATTTTCCAGTTCTTCAAATTTTACAAATATTGTTGCTTTAAGTGTATTTCAAATGCGAGTTAAAATCTAAAACGTGTTAGTGTATTAAGCGTTCTTTGCAATTATCAATAATTTGATCTATAGCTTTCCGGAAATGTAACTTTACTACATATAAAGACCGTGGTTTTGTCTCCTAATTGACATAAATTGCTATTATGAAGGCAGCCCATACTATGAAAGCTACGTTTTTATAAAGAATATAAAATCTTTTTATTGCTCATAACAATCGTATACAATACAATGTCGATTCTTGTTAAAACGTTTTTGCATAATATCATCATAGAACAGAGTCATAAATCAGAAAATCAACGTATCTGGGTTTCAAATATTTATGTAAAATCTTTTATTACAAATTTCATAAGGTGCACGGCATGTTAAACATTTGTTTAAACTTTTATGGAGGGTTTTGTGACGACATATAAGTCCGAAGTTACATTTTATTTTATCGGTTATTCTATTATCGTTAAACGAAATCGTATATTAAATTCTATCCTACAACATAAGTCCACATTATTTAAAAATAAAATATTAATATTTATCGTCTACTTTACGTACCTGGTTAACAATAGGCAAATCTTTTTTCCAAAACTAACTTCAATTGAACGTATTTCTCGTTTCAGAAGGACTATCCTCAACATGGTTCGGTTTAATGATTATAGAACTACCTCATCGATGTACACAATCATTGGTCTAGCAGCCGTCATTTGTGTCGGAGTCGTTCAAGCAGAACTACGACAAGTGAGCGTGGTAAGATACATAATTACTTATTTTTCACTTATTTCTTGTATTCGGATATTTTCTTTTGGAGAAAATTATACTTAATAATCGAAGAGCTTAGTGGATAAACATGTTAAATGACATTTTTTTTTAAATTGAGCTTTCCGGGTGGTAGAACACGTTATGCATCCTTTATTAATTTTTAGCTGAATTTCTCAAATTCGCTAAGATATTAGATATTGAACCGTCGGATTCTATTTATACAACAGTGTCTTGCACATATTTTTATATCGTATCGAAATTCCAAATGAACGAAATGTGATGATTTATAGTTGAATTAGAGTGGATACTTTGGAAAAAGTGAGAAAGATTATCTTAATAGGACCATTCACTTTTGAAATCATTGTTTCAAAATATAAAAGAAATCTGCCAATGATTTATTGGAAGTTATATGTTTGTTATGCATTCGTATTTCTGCAGCTATTCCGACATGGTGACAGAGCTCCAGATGATAATTCCAATGAAATGTACCCGAATGATCCGTACCTCAATTACGACTTTTATCCTGAGGGTCGAGGTCAGCTGACTAACGTAAGTTATCTCTATTATGCGAATAATTTACAATTATTTTTTATGATCGTTATTATATAATTATTATTGCATGATTCCGTAACGCTGTAATAGTTATTGTACGAGGAAGAATGGAAAACGACATAATTTACCGATAAAATTATTTGGTTATTATAATTTTATTAGGTGCAATTGCGTGTTGTTTCAAATTGTTCAACCGTTTCAGACACGGATTTTTACAAATATCATGCAATTATGACAAAAATGAACACGAGAAACTTTTAAAACAGTAAAAAGATTAAAATTACTTAAAGATAGCAATATATTATTTTCAGCATATCAAACAAATCAATGAAAGAAATTTTCATTTTGCATAAAGATCCCTAGTCTGTATGATCACGTCTCTGTTCGATTTCATTTGTACAGGAATATTAGAGAACAAATATTTTCTATATTTTAGCAAGGAAAACGACGAGAGTACCAGTTGGGAAAGGTCCTCAACGAGAGATACTCAGCTTTCCTCGGGGATCTCTACAGACCGCAATCTATCTCTGCTCTGAGTTCCGATTTCGACAGAACCAAGATGTCTTTGCAACTTGTTCTTGCAGCACTGTACCCACCGAACGCACAGCAAAAATGGAACCCACTTTTGGATTGGCAACCGATCCCTGCGAGATATTTGCTCAAAACGGAAGACAATATCTTCCTCGCCGATGAATGTCCTGTGTAAGTATCGAGGAAGTCTATTTTTAAGTAGACCGCAGAGTTTGTGCAGATATATTTCACTGCACATTGAATGCACACACAATTACTTTCTGCACATTCAAACGAGGTCATCTTATATACAGTGAGTAACGAAAGTATTCGAACGCCCTTTAAATCAGTATAACTTTTTTTTTAAGTGAATCAAACGACCTGACTTTTTTGAGGAGTTAGAAGAATTGGTTTTCCAAATGATGTGTTAAAAAGATTTTGAAAAAATTACAATTGCTCACAATTACTTGCTTACAATTACAATAGCTCACTGTAATTGTAACGCGTATTTTCTATTCATCCTGTGTAATTGTATAAAACAATCTTCGATCAGATTTTATTAATATAAATGTACATTTTGTTTGCAGATTCTTAGAAAAATACGACAAAGTCTTACAGTCGCCCGAAGGAAAGATTGGCCTTTCGAAGTTTAGCAATTTTATGAAGCAGTTGACAGTATGGACGGGGAAAAACATAACAACGCCATTAGACATGTACTTTCTCTATCATACATTGATGGCTGAATACTCTCTTGGTCTTCCTTTACCATCGTGGACAAATGACATTTTCCCTGACGGCGAATTACTTGATGGAACCGTATTCGCTTACGATTCTCTTAGTTTTACACCCGAACTGAAGAAGTTGAACGCAGGTATGACATATCTCTTTCCGCTAGTTGCCCGGTTCTGCCTACTAATGCCTACTAAACTAACTTAATGCGCCTATGTTTTAGGACCGTATCTCCGTCAAGTCACAAGAACCATGCTGGATTACGTAACCGCAACATCCAAAAATGTACGGAAAATGTATCTGTACAGTGGACATGAGACTAACATTGCTGCCATTTTGCATGCCTTCGATCTCTACAAGCCTCATGTTCCTGCATATTCTAGTTCTGTGATATTGGAGCTCCACGAAATAGACAACGATTTCTACGTCCGGGTATGTAAAAGGTCTTGATAATTTTACCTACCATCGTTAGTAGAAACAACGATGAAACGTGAAAGATAGGAAGTAAAAAAGTCGTATATTAATATCGTTTACTTTAACTACATACATACTCGTGTGACTGATTAGGCGGGAGCATACACGCAACATGCGATCGACACACGTGTTATTAAAAGCCTTTTAAAATTACTTGGAAGCCGTGTTGAAATGATGGAACGATAAGATAAAAACGATCATTTTCACGGACACAGCGTGTCTTCCGATCGTTGAGAAAACTCGTAATTGTTAACTTCATTAGGAGAAGTTAAGAATTTAAGAATTAAGTTAAAGAAGTTAAATGTTGCGAGAATTCGCGTAGATTTATTACATTTAATTATACGAACAGTACAATTTTAAGCAGTAGTTTGATTATTCCTTGTTTATTTTTTTTTATAAATATCAGTTAGCTATATCATTTTTATAACACTTGTAAGAAATGTACGTAAAGTATACGTCGCCAATTTTATCGAACGAAAGATGTCGAAAATAGATGCAATTAAGTGAGATATTGTTATGTGACTTAAATCATAAACAATTGCTCACATTTCGTACTTTGGTATAGAAAGTGTTTACATCAGTCCCGTTCAGCTATCACCCGTGCTGGTTTACATTATAAATCGAGTTTATTTGTTAACATTTCATTTTGTATATTTAGGTTCTCCATTACTGGGGCATTCCATCGAAAGTCGAAGAGCTTAAGTTACCCAACTGCGAAGACCCATGTCCTCTGGATATGTACTTGGAAATAATTGAGGACTTGATACCGACACAAGAAGAGCTAGTGTGCGACAAGCGAACGTCATTGCAAATTCCGTCAGATGGGGAAGTAGATTTGATGAGATTTAACACGATAGTGGCCGCCAGAGCACCTAAAAAGTTTTAAACGAAAAGTACAAATGTCACACATTTTGGTATAACCCTCATCTCGCCAATCCAAAGAGAAAACACCCACGGACATGGTGAATGTAACCTTCTAATTTAAGCGTGTGTTTTTACTGTTGTGACAGAAACATTATACGAGCACCACCTTCTAATTTTTCCATTTATTTATAAACATTATCTATGTACTGGTATACATAAATATACATATGTAAGAACTGTCATCGTATTTTTGATTTTCTGTATCCCGAGTTCTATTACTAAAAAATTAGAGTCATAAAGACGGCAAGGCAGCTCTTGTAAACAGGTAGGAACTTGCGTTTGTGACGTAACAATTGTCGTCTTCTCGACGTTAGTTTTCAACGAATATTTTTTGTTGAATAATAATTATTTTATATCGCAATAATTTCCAAATTAAATTTAAATTCTGATATTTCTTTCTAATGTTACTTTCATATTGCCTACATTTATAAACTATCGATTATAGAACAATGGTTACAATGGTGAACAATAAGGAAAATAAGAAGGCAATAAGAGTGTAATGAAATTATACTATTATTATTTATTGTCTATGTCACTGACGTTTCTTCCGTAGTTTGCGAGCAAATGTTCTATTTAGGTAGCGAGCGCGGCATGCTTAGCGATGTTGCTATTTGAGATCAGTGATAGTTCCACGTTCTTAGTTCCACAACCGATGAGAGTATCTCGGCATTGGGACACCGACGGTGCTCTGGTAGTCTTTTTAAATATCTCGTCGGTGCTCATTTCCTCTCTGGCGGTACATACCTCGTCTGTGTCTGTGCTCGCGTGGTGAAAAGCTTGCTCGCGTGATAAAGAGATGGCGGTGACTGTAATCCCCCGGCATTCCGTGGGTCGTTCGAAATGGGAGATGCGCGCGCGCTCGATGAAGACATGCGCGAGACAAGCGGCAGCGGTCTCGACAGTCAGTGCATGGCGGCCCGAGGCCCATCGATATCGTATCGCGCAGTACTCGAGGTACGTGTTCGTACACGCGTGTATTTGCAGCGCGCCGGTATCCTTTCTTTCTTCGATCGCGAGAGTATATCGACACCGTGGTTGACAATACAGTGCGTGACGGTTGTGCGAGACAGGATTTCCTCCCCTTCGGATCTCGTGGATTCACCGGATCGAGCCGTCAAACGGAAGAAAGTCCGGACCCGTTGTCGTAAATTCGGTGAGTAATCCCGCACGGGTTACACCTATCCTCCACGCGTCTTTCGCTTTCGTGGGAGCGACTGTCACATGGAACTGGCTGTCATTCGTTCCGTCCAGGCTTGGAACACGCTCTCCTCTCTGCTTTGAAAAAATACTTGTTTCATTAACAAGTAATCTCGTTGACACGTCGTACAACCGGTCATCGTCATTAAAATATATCCGAGGAGAACACCGGCGACGGTGTACCATAGGTGACAACGATTTATTGCATCGACCGGGTGACTAGCAAGATTGGAGATAATCGGGGGTACAAGTTTTAGCCGACGGATTACCGTGAATACGGAAGCACGAGAGCGGCGTGCTCCGACACGAGCCAGACGACAGACGTCTCTCGTTGTCAGTAGGATGACGTATCCGGCAACGGTGGCCACTGATCCGGAAAATATCGAAGGGACAGACTGTAGAGGCACGGTGGCAGTGGAACGGGTTTCACACGCGGATATTATCGTTTCTCGCGCAGCGTTTGTAGCTGAGTGCACGGGTGTCGTGTGCCCCTTTTTATTTTGACTGGGATGCGCGCATGGTCTGCAGTCCACACCCGCAACGTTGCCAAACGCTACAGGTGTAGCCGTCGATTTCGATCGGGGGAAGACTCGTCGGTTTCGCGGTAATGCGAAAACACGAGACAGTCGACGAATCCTCGGGAAATCCTCTCGTACGGGAGATAGGTGTCACGGCGCGCCGGTAACGCCGAACGACGCCTAACCTGTGACATCACTTTCGCAACCCATGTCGGCTACGTGGGCGAGCGGCGCGCTCGATTCGGCCATGCCGTGCAAGGTTAACGCGCACGGGCAAGGTTAACGTCGATTCGACCCGCGTCTCCGCGTCTGGAGGTACCTAACTGTATTTTCGCCGGCAGGAATTTCTCAAGCAAACTCAGTCGTCAAACTTTTACCGTGTAGGGAACACGAGATAATAGGGGACCGAAAAAAATTAGTTTCGAGTATTAGGGGAACAATTTGATAACATCGTACTGTTTGACCCTAAACCCTCGGCAAAAAGTCCGTTTTATTCAGTGTTATTATATTAATCCCCCTTACCGTACAATACTGAGTCAGTATTAAAAAAAAATATATATATTGATCTCGGTACGAAGATATTCTTCACAGAGTGTATTCGTTTATTTACACCACTTAAATTGCATGTACGGCATTGTTTATACCATCACAATAGATTTACATATTTAAAGACAGCAACAATTAGGATCCACAGTGTAAAATGCGAAAATATTATGACGGCTGTCAGATGTTTAAACATATATGACTGTATTCGTTTTATAAAATCAGTATAATAATTATGGGTTTATATATCACCGTCAAAAAACATGAAAAAACAATTTGTATTAATTATAGGATGAGTTGATACGGTGAAACCTCTGATATCTGAATGAATTCATTTGGCGTTTAGTCGGTACATTGCACAGTGGTCAATGTACTGGATCCAAATGGACAAAAAATGAAAAATCTGATCGTCCGGAATTGTTAAAGGGAAAATCCCATATTGGGGTTCTTCATTGTCTGTAATGAATGAAATTTTTCGGAGCAATTGTATACCTCCAACAGGTAGTCCCCCATTATTAAAGTGCTGTATGAGGTGAATTCGAACACAGTTCTATTATTAATTGCGTTGGTTAGGTAATTCTTAAAAGTGTCTAGACTTCGTCATAGTATCATGGATACGCGCAAGGTCAATGTAAAAAGTACACCCTTTAAAAACGAATAATTTTTTCAAGTGGACCAAACGGTTTGAACTTTCATCAGATGTTAGACGGATTATTTTATTTGCTAATGGTGAATAATGTTTTTGAAAAATTCCTGTTGGTCGCAATTGCTAAGAAAAAAGTAAAAGTGCACAAATTGTATGCGACCACCGTATCGAAACTATTGAAAGCTCAAATGAAATAGTGCTAGCCAGAATAGAACCATAGCTTACCTAGATCGCATTACGACCGAGAAATTTTACCGCCAATATGAAAATTGACTATTTCAATCGTTGAAAAAGCGCACGGCAGAAGCGCAATGACAGAGTAGCCGAACAATGTCGGAATCATCGAAGTAAGAAGAAATAAATGATGCGCTCGCGATAACGAAATTGAAGATGAAATCCGCTTCGCGACCTAGTTGATGAAAAATTGGAGGAAGCAAGCGAGTTACGAGCTTTTCAAGCTCGATGACAAGAAAAACCGCTGGAGCATTATCTTCGGCGTGTCGCGTTGCGTTCTTGGAGCGCAACTGTGAAATCGAGCAGAAAGTTGACACCGAGCTAACACACTCGGTGCTCGTGTGTCACACGGCCAACCCGTAATCTCGGCTTATCAGTCGTTCGGGGCACGGTTGCTTATCGTTCGACGCTGAAAACAGAGGTTCCCAGTGTCGTGGAAGTTCGATCGGGGTGGAAGGTCTCCGCTTGAGCGGCTGCCGGAACCGGAAACGATACGTCGGGAACTCGCGTTCGCGCTTCGACATTTACGCCGATGACGACAATGGCAATAATGACGGCGATCGGCGGAGGCTAAATAGGACTCGATGCGCCGGGATTACACGCAACAATGAATCGCATTAAACGACATTACTCGCCGGGCTCGTTGGAACGAACCATTTCGTCCCTTTGTTACGCCGGCACGACCCTTTTGTTGGTCCGCGGATTCATCGAGGGAAAACGCGGGCGCGCGTCGTCTTCTTGTAAATTGCGTTGCACCGGTTTCGGTGCGGGATCCGCGCGACGCGACGGTCTCGGCGAATGATGCATTAGAATTACAAACGCTCGTTAAACTTTTAGCCGTGAAGAACGCGTTCGAGCCCGGGAACAATACGTTGCCGGTGACTAACCGCTCCACAGACCTCTCTTTATGTTTATTTCGCTCTCCATAGCCGCGGCCGTTCCATAATACCTCGCAAACAACCGGACTTGGTTAGTTCGCGGGCTAACAGTAAGTAAGAACGATTTTATACAGCCAACACTTCAGAAAACGCTACCGTCAGTCTCCATTTAGCCGAGAAATGGAACACGTCTCTTTTCCTTCCGTACGGAAACCTGCACGCACGCTCAGACACGTTTGCAGTCGTTTTATCAATGGATATTTGCACTTCGCTTTTACCTCGAGAGCGAAATAAATTTTCGTTTTTGTAGAAACTCTGGCCGAACTTCGTTTCGTTTAACACTAGACCCACAAGCGAATTTGTATTTATGAAAATAACAGCTACGAGTTTATTAACCCTCTATGGACGGAATTTTCTTCCTTTGATTTCTATTTGCAGGCAACTTGCAAGGCATTTACTTTTATATCTCAAATTGTTGGTGCAGCTAACCGTCATCAATATCGTTATTGGTTATCTCAGAGACGGTATACGTCATCTACTGAAAAAAGTAAAATTATTTGGTAAAATGTCGGTATATTGGCACGTGACCTGAAAGTTATACGGGCTCATAGAGGGTTAAGATTTTTACCGATTTTCATGAGAATGTTTTGTATTCAGTGACTTTGCACACAGCGAGAGTCACCAGGATCGACTATAACATCAATAGCTTCGAAAATGTATTGTCAGATGGGTTTTATGTGCAAGCCCAGCCAAGTAGGGCTTTCGCGAGTAAGAGGTCCTCTTTATGGGGTTGGAAGGCAGTCAGCGGGTCACGCGGAGAGCCAAAACCATGAAAGAGTGGCGATATTACCTCGTATATTGCTTCATCGCCAGACTTTTTGGCACTTAGCTGTTGAAATTTTGATTCGCGCGAGCAGCAACTTTCCATTATACATACGCCTCGCGAGGGTCGAGTAACGGAAAGTGGTATCAAAGAATGTCTCGCCGTTCTTCATATTAAAACAGAAGTCCGCATTTATGTGCATTCGATCCACTCTCGTAATCATTCTCACCCCGCTTCTTTCATTCTCATTCTTCGTCTCGCATTCCATCTTTCTGTTCGGCTTGCACGGTTACTTCTCGCCACGCTGCCAAGAAGAATAGAAGCACATTTATGTTGGTATACCGAGCGAGAGTGCTCTTGTCTCGAGGACGGTCAGTTGAGCAGCGAATTAATAGAGTTGACGACACCGGTTTCTTTCCTATCCCTGGAACACAATGGTTCGCAATATTCATCGTTGCACTAATGGCCTGCAGCATGCGAGTAATTCATTAAAAAATTACCGACGCTTATATTTCGCGAGTAAACACTTGTGCTGCGAAAGGCTAAATTTTATTTTATAATATTTATAACACGTCAAAGTGCAAAATTTAATTACAAACTTTCGGGGTGCATGAAATGGTCCACTCTAAATTATCGGATGAAATTTGCCTGAACAGTGCGGAAGGGTTCACCTGGAAAATAAAGTTGAGGCGAGGGTTGGTACTACGTACCCTTTGCACCCGTGTGCTAAAAAAAAATTTTTTAATCAGTTTAAAAATATCACAGCCATAAAAAATTCGGTGCTAATACGTGTTGTCATGGATACGTGTTAATTTCTGCACACGGTATAAAATTAGTTTTTCTAATAAATTATTGGGTATTGCGTTCGATAGAGGCAAAATTTTGTCCGATGGCGTGCGTAAAAGAAGTAAGAATGACTATTTTGTTTTTTAGGGAGGCATTGTAATTTCGCGCGCAGTCGCGATGGAACAAGGACGGGGCGGTAGTACACGCGCGCGTAAGACAAAAAGTATTTTGGCGCGGATTGTACGTGGTTATTGACCTTGTTCATGACCTCCATCGCAATTACGTTGCGCGTTGCACTTTTTAAGGGTATCGAGACCGCATCGATCGACGAGGGTCCCCAACGTTCCGGGATTCCTTTCATTTATTTCTCGTTTTGCTCATTTTCGACCGAAGCCGGGTGCGCTTTTCACTGGTTCACCTCGGAACCGGTCGGGAACCGAACAGTACCCCGTCCTGATACCCGGCGAGCATCAATAAAGCTGCCGCACAGTTTTCGAAGCACAAGTGCGTCGTCTATTAATAGATGTTTCTCCTCCTGCTCTCTTCTCTCCTCTCCTCCCGTGCTCCAGTCCGTGTTCGTATTTCTCTTTCTCTCTCTCTCTCTCTCTCTCCCGTTTTCTCTCTTCTCCGTTCTCTTTGTCTTTTCTCCGTATGGTGTACCCTCGAGAAAGGGAATACCTGCGACGACGAGATGGCGAAAAGAAGGGGGTGGCGTGCGACGTGCAGCCTTTTTACGCACACTCGGTTCGAAATGCGTGTGCGGGACACATAGACCCCTTTTCCGCGGCACTCGGTTCCAAGCGGCCAGACAGAAAAAAAATGTCCAATAAAAATAAGTCCTAAAGCGGTTCCCGCACGCACTATTCCGCCGAGCTCTCGCTTCTTCTCGGGAATTCATATTGTTACTTGTACCCGCTCTCTCCCTCTCTTTTTCTCCTTCTCCTCTCCTTTTTTCTCTTCCGTTCTCTCTCCTCCTCTCTCTCTCTCTCTGTGTGTGTGTGTATGTGTGTGTGTGTTTCTCTTATTTTGCTTCGTCTCTTTCCATCTTCGTCCGCCGGTATTCATTGCTTTCCGGCACAATGCATATCGAAACGATGCGGTGCTGTTTCCAGATAAAGATCTTTTAGGTTTCCCGGAATTTCGCCGTGAATTTCCTCGTTGCTCTAACCGTTGTTCCGATGCCGGTGCACCAGTGTCGGAAGAAAATCTTGTGAAGATAAATTTTATCAGGATTTATAAAGATTTAAACACAGATCGATAAATAGATGCGCCCGGATGTGTTTCACTCCTGCAATTGTTTGCGGCCACTCGAGCTCATTGGTTTAACACTAGATTTACCAGACCGGTCGAAATGACTGGTTTTGCAATTTCAAATCAAAATTCTTACCGCATGTAACATTTTCTTTCCCAAATGATATCATAACTTTTGTAGCCATAACTAAAGAATCAGCTTTATGGACTTTATATTATTTTATATGTATTCGTGACAAATATATTTTTGTTATTGACACTTATACCAGTACCAGTCAAAATGACTGATCCATGCACGCTCCAATTGTTCTGATTTCTCAAAAAAATTCAAGTAGTACAGTCCTACATTGACAAAGTTATGCGATTCTTAAGAGTGTGCGAATATTCGTTGGAGTCACTGTAGATATACACTACCGGCCATAAGTGTTTACCCACCTTCAAATTTCGTTACTATTCAAATAATAGGTATTTTATTGTTATGAAAATGTCCGTAGCATTAAATCCTAATTATAAGGCTAATAAAAAACATCCAAAATATTCTGTACATACACAATCAGGTACTGTAAATGAGTTTACAGCTTTTTATGAAAAACGACAATTTTGGAGTTCAGGTAAAGAAACCCATTTTTCTGAAATTTTTATAACGGTCAGTAGGGAATATGAACGCAGGTAATACAGGTATCTTAGTCTTCTCAAATTTCATACTGCATTAAGCTTTCATACAGTAAACAGTCGATTTTCACGTGCCTAAAGAATTTTGCGAAAATTTCAAATAATGTCAGGGAGAAAAGAATTATCGATTGAAACGCGCGCTCTAATAGTTTCCCATCGTAGCATCGGAAAAAGTAACAGAGAAATAGCAAAGTTATTGAAGCTGAACCGTAGAACCCGTGGACTACAATGTTAAAAAATATGTGGGTGGGTAAACACTTATGGCCGGTAGTGTACTTAAATGGCCGGTAAATCTAGCGTTAACCGGGCGAGATTCCACTTTTTCCCCGAGCTGTAAAATGATTCGAAACTTTCCGCCGACAGGATAAGTGGCTGGCAACTCTCGGATCAAAAGGGCGCGTCGGTGTGTGGTACGCACTCTTATTAACCGCGGCTAGCTGTCTTCGCGGCTGCACGGTCCGCCAAAGAGACACACGTATAATCTTCGTTTCCCAGGAACGCACTCTCGTATCGCCGGTTGCCATCTTGTCTCCGAAGGCGAGGTTTCGGGGGCGGGGGGGAAGTCAAGCCTCGTTCCATGAATCTCGGATTTAATCAAACGCGTTCCGAGCCACACTCCGCGCGCGCAGTATGTTCCTCCTTAACTCATTGTTCCCTCCCCCGACGCGACGTTTAGCCAGGGTCCCTCCTCCGTCTCATCGTCCCGGGAACTTTTCATTCTGGCCGCAATTGAATTTCTCGGGTTTTTTTTTTTTTTTTCGTCGTCGTCGACGGCCTTTAATCGTCGAACAATACAGCCGCAGAGCGCGGCGGGACACAGGGGTGTACTCGTCTTTTCTCGCGTCTCCTCTCGTTTCTCCCCGGGGGCCAACTTTATCACGAATGTTTACAGGGTTTATCTTCGCACCCTCCGGAGAGCCCTGCAGTCACTTAGGACCCCGCGACCCTGCTTACGTGTACCAGAGGCGCTCCCCTCCCCCTCTTGTGTTTCCGAGGCAAGAGATTCGCCCCGAAGGGGTTGGTAGGATCGCGGAAGATCCATGTATGTGCGTGTCCTTCTGGCACGAGAACGTATCCGTGTGTGCACGCGCATCGCGTCCGTTGTGTTTCGGCTCGTGATGGTATACTACCCTCTTTCCGAGGCTTTGTGCAATAAATAATGGAATTACGGCCACTTTCGCGGTGGCCCCGAGATTCGCTTTGCAATCACGCTGCTACAGTTGACTCGGGGGGGCTTGTTCGCCGGGGCTACGATATTCGCGTGTGCGAGAATACTTTGCTGGTATAATTACAGATCGCCGATAAAACCCTTCACGCTTATACTTTGTTTGGGTTTTGACGCAGCGCCGGTTAATTGTATGTTACCTACCTGACGGTACGCAAACGAAGTTGAACGATGTTGGTACCGAAATAATTCTTTCGAATCGTACGTGTTGTTACATACGCGATTTATGGTGAAACCTCTGGATCCGTGCACGATGAAGTCGTTGCGAATCTTGATCGGCACGGGCGTTCGTTTCACTTTGTTCAAATGAAGTGTCGTGAACGGAAATGCTGGTGTATGTATTTACTTGGGGGTAGGAGATAATCGCTAAAGTATAGTTGATTAGCACAAATTATTAGGACGAAGGAAATGCAAAGGAGGTGATATTCGATTGCAATATACACTACCGCTCAAAAGTATCCGGACGCTTATAAACTCAAATATCTTTGTTGTTTCTAAAGATACGTAATACAGTGGCGTGCAAAAGTTCCCAGCCAGATCTACGTCCATGCCTCGTCGCTGTGCTGCTGATATTGCTGCAAAAGGCATGGCTACGAAATATTAATTATAACATGTTACATAATGTACTGCAAAATTGTTACACAATGAAAAACAAGCATAATCTTTTCGTTAAACACACTGGCAGGAAATTTTTTAACATGCTAATTTACTTATTCTGCAGATAAACAAGTAAGAAAAATAATTCGTTGATTTTTTTTGTAATATCCTTTCATGTAATACGCCCTTATATATGATTCTAATACAAATTTCTTAACGCTTTTTTTTAAGAAAAATAGTAAAAACCATCTGGCCGGGAACTTTTGCACGCCACTGTATATGATAAGGACAAAGTTGAATAGTACAATGGAGCTGACACGATGCTATAAAAAAATTTTGAATGACCTTGGAATAATTATTGTCACTGAATTCCTAATGAAAGGGACTGTCATTGTAGGTGTACCAGTAGTTGACCATCTTATAGAAAAGCATAAAAAATAAGGTTTTTATAAGCGCACTTATAAGTGCACCTTTGATGAAAGTGAACCTCGGATGCCATGCCGTCTGTTGTTCAAATTTAAAACCAATAAGAACATTTCAGACCTTATTTTTTATGTTTTTCTGTAAAATGGTCAACTACTGGTACACCATGGTCAACTACTGGTGCCTTTACCTTACTGTATCGACTGAAATCTTCAAAATTCGGACCACTATGATTCCCAGTAGCGTCGGTACAAGCATTCGGAGGGGCATCGAGTCTGGTAAACACTTTGTAAATCATGCACTTGCAGTGCTCACGCACCCCTCCAGCAGAAACATGCAAGCACACCGGCGCGGCGCGGCTGCATAGGTGCACGCAGTCGTGTTGCAGCCAGGTACGCGACGCGTGCCTTCACTGCGTCGAAACGCGGGGCACTTCGGGTGCACCCCTACGGCGCGGCGTGTTCAGAAACTTGTGCACGCGATACAACCATTAATTATTCGAGGTTCTACGCACACGCGGGCACGGCCACGTAGGGGTGGACTCTGTGGAACTCTTTTTGATTGACCGGCTCTGTCGTCCACGAGACAGAGGTTCGCGACTTCCCCTCGGGTCGTTCCTTCGCGTGTCTTCGTTCCATATCTCTCGGCTTTAATGGCACCGATTAGCTAAACCGTTCGACGAGCGGTGCGCTTTTTAAAATTTCGCCCCTGTCTCGCCCTCGGGAGCGTGAACATTTTCACGGCGTAGGGGCGGCCAGGGGGATGAAAGCGTTGGAACACGCGCACGTGCCGCGGATCGCACTTACCAGCTCTTAGAACGACTACCGGACTGCGGATCTTTCATGGAGAATAACGAATTGCTTGGTCGATTGTCGGGAACAGAAATTGAATAAAAATACAGTGATTTCTATAGAGAATCAAAGACGATTGTGATTTCTCTCTATATTCTTCTCTCTCTTTATTATCATTATAATATGTCGCCGAGGTCTGGATGATAAACGTCACGGAATTATCGCCACTACCCTTCACTATACCCAGTGAAGGGCCCCGTACGCCAAGAAGTGCGCAGAATTCACTGTATATTGTTTCTTTGAGTACGTTAAATAATTCGAAAACAGTGTAAAAATATTCTTAACACTAGAAAGACGGGAGCTTAGTATATACCTATATTGCCTGAAAGCAGTCAAAATGACTGTATTGTGAAAAAATAACTAATGCGCAAAGAAATTTGTTTAACAGTAATTTTTAATATATTTTATATCACTTACAGTCATATAACAAGTTATTAATAAGTATTAGCAATAAAAAAAATGTATTTCAGTTCGAAAAAAAATAATTTAAAGCAGTCAAAATGACTTGCTTAGGCAATCTAGTGTTAAACCGTCCTAATATGTTCAAAACCTACACATCTTTGTCGGAATTGTATAAAAATCTGAGGTCCATGTAAACGAGTTTTATGTAGAAAAAAGTTACTCAACGTTACTCGACAGACCAAATATTTAACCAAAATAGTAGTCTTTCGTGAAACAAATCCGAATGAACAGAATATTCACCGAATATTCATCGAGTCGAAGGATGAAGGGGATTTAAAATAAATCGTATCGAATCGGGACAGAATAGTTGGTACTCGGGTCGTTTCTCACGGCGGTTACTCGAACTCGACCGATACATAATTTCGCGCGACATCATAGCTCCATTTGAAACTTCAATTCCAGCCAATAGCGCATAACAGTAATTTCACATAATGCGGCCCATTACAAGCGGCGCGGCGGGAGGGAGGGGGGCGCACGCTCGACAAGAAGTTGGTTTAAATCGTCAAACGCTAATATTGTCCTTTGAGCTTGGAGATTCCGGAGATGGAACGAAGAAGCCGAAGAGAACCAGCGACAACGCTCCCGGAGAATAATTTAAACGCTACGGCGACGGTTTGCTGGAGCCAGAGCGACCCAAGGTGCACGGTTCACGCGGCGATACACAATTAACATAACTAAACGAACCGTCCGACGTTTCAAACTATTTTAACACGTTTGCCGCGGCTATTTAGAACGACTGTCTGGACAGTGCTTCTGTGTGCGTTACCGTCCACGTACACGTATCCGGACACCTCTACACTCCTCGAGAAGTATGAAATCCACTGCTACTCGAATCAAAGCTTTCCAAGAAAGTTACACGCTGTCGCGTCTTGGTTTAAATGCTGTTGATATTCAAAAAATACTGGGCCTAAACGGATCCAGGCCCCGCCATCCAAAGTCACAATTTCACACCATTAAATTCGTCATCAGGATCAGTAATCGATCGAAAAGAAGCAAACAACCACTTCGAATGATTTGTCACGTTTTCTTTTATGAAAGTTTTTATATTTATTTTTGATACTAAATTAAGAGTAAAATTCTGTATATCAGGATGAAGGAAACCTTTCGTGCTTGGATAAGGTTAGTAATGAATTCAAATGGATCTGATTACCTGTATAATAAGAAGAAAAAACTGGATCAACTTATGCATTATACACCATATTTGGTGCCTCGTTCATGGCTGTTACGTACAACAATATTTTCAAAGCCTGCATTTATTTGGTCCTAGAAAATTAAAATATTCAATATGTTACCAATCATTTTATGAATATTAGTTGATGCGTTATTTATACAAAATACGTTAGGGATTGAAAGAAAACAAAAAACACATTAAATTCTCATAATTTCTTGGTTCCTTTGATACTATTGTATCCAGCTGTTGCAAAACGTAGAAGACGAAGAAGTTAGTGCAATGAAGACTTGTGTTTTTTTCCAAAACAGTCGAATACAGGAAATGTTTAAGTGTCTTATCGAGGCCCCGCCATCCAAGTGTCAAAAGAAAAGGTTATTTCGAGAATTCAAATAATTGAAAATTATTTCAATCTTAGCAATCATATTTTTCTTTTGCAGAACCGAATATATGCCGACTTGTTTAAGAAACTGAAAACAGGCTTCGGTGTATTCGATTCTGTTATACGCGAATTAATTAAACGTTCAAGTCGGTACTGATTTTTTTTTCCATTTTCTTTTTCTTCGACAAATCGACTACCGTCTCGGCTGATCTGGTTATCAAAGACACGGGAACTTTTGTATCGTGTCGGACGACCGGGAGAGTTTTCACCGACGGCCCCGGCCAGAAAGCAGCAGCAGCAGTCTATATTTACCCGGCGCTTTCCGCTTTCCGGTTTTCTCGTTTCCCTTAATGGCGAGTTCACGGAAGTTCGTTAGTGTACAAACCGTTCTATTATTAGAGTAACGCGCGTGTGCGTTCACGATATTCGCCGTGCTTCTGCCATGCCGCGAAGAAGTTCGACGTGTTTTCGCTTCTCTCTCTCTCTCTCTCCCACTCTCGAAAAAGATCGATTTCAAGGGAACCCGATGGTCTCTCGGCAGAGTCACGAATTCGAGTCATGCTTCCAGCTCGCAAAAGCCACGGTTCTCTCTCTCTACAGGCTTGTTCCCGTGCCTCAAGAACGTGAAAACGATCGATAACTCAGTGGAACGCCCCCATTGTCGAGGAGAGAAAGGAAGAAAGGGTTCTCCTTCTCTCTTTCTCCTTTCACCGTTCCTTTCAGCGAGGAGAATGCGCGCTCCAAGATGATCCTTTAACTTTTCCCCCACCCCCGTTCCCGGAATCAAAATGTTCGATAAGCTGTTCGAAATTGAAATTCCGATAAGATTAAGCTTTCGCGTTTTTACACCGTACTGGTGTTCCTGATTACTGAAAACTATGCACAAACGTTTTCGTGTCTACACACTTTTCATCATTTCTTATTTTTCTTTTCTAGTTAACAGGACTTTGGAGTGTCCTGTTTCAAATTGGTATAGTCCGACTAGTAGATGCGAAAACATTAGGCCTTGATATTGTTGATATTTTGTATCAGAGGTTTCGTGGACAAAATATTAAATACATCTTTTCGTTAATATTTTGAATTGACGCAGAACCGAGTCAAGGATAAAATACTGTGACCAGTAAGTCAAATGTAATAGAATCGGAATATTAATCGTTTCTCCAGCTAAAATAAATGTGAAATCGTGTTTCTTGAAATTTACGGGATTCTATCCGAAATACGCAAATAATGATTTAACCCCTTGCACTACTATTTATTTTGTGATCACAATGATTAGAAATTCTTCATCGTTCAGAATTTCATAGAACAAAAAGATACTTTATATTTATTGACAAGATATAAATAATATTTTCGTACGTATTTCCAAGAAGCCTCGCAAGAACTTTCTGATAAACGTAGGGGAGGGCAAATCACAAAACAGCGAGCAACTCCAAGCTTCTGTTTCGCTAACGCCTCGGACCTCATGCTACTTTATATTTATTGTATGTCTACATTTTCCCCAAAGGATATACAGTGAGTAACGAAAGTATTCCAACGCCCTTTAAATCAGTATAACTTTTTTTTTAAGTGAATCAAACGACCTGACTTTTTTGAGGAGTTAGAAGAATTGGTTTTCCAAATGATGTGTAAAAAAGATTTTGAAAAAATTGCAATTGGTAAGAATTACATGAGAAAATAAAAATGGCACTTTTCACGACTTTTTTATTTGAACCTGTAGTGAAAATTTAAAATATGCGTTTTGTAGATATATGTTAGTTATATACATGCTGCAAATTTCATTGAAATCGATTAATATACACGAGCTACAACTAGTTAAAAGTGGTGAAAAGCGTAGATTTTCACGACTTTTGGCCAGTTTCTGCTTAAAATCCTCAAATTCTAACATATTTTGATACGTGCCATTTTTATCTGCGTCAGCCGATTTCGACGAAATTTTTAGTACGTGTATAACTAACAGAGATCTACAAAACGCATATTTTAAATTTTCATTACAGGCTCAAATAAAAAAGTTGTGAAAAGTGCCATTTTTATTTTCTCATGTAATTCTTACCAATTGCAATTTTTTCAAAATCTTTTTTACACATCATTTGGAAAACCAATTCTTCTAACTGCTCAAAAAAGTCAGATCGTTTGATTCACTTAAAAAAAAAGTTATGCTGATTTAAAGGGCGTTCGAATACTTTCGTTACTCACTGTATATCAACTACAAAAAAAAAAAAATAGATTTTTATTTCGATTTAAAGGAAACTCATAACGTTCACATTTATTAGACTCTATTCAGAATCTTCTTATGACTAGTCTGGCTCGTTATTGTAGGGCAAGGGGTTAAAAAAATAAATGGTTCCACCGATTGAATTTTGCTCCCCAAGTGACAGAGGTGCTACGAGCTCGCACGTTGTTTTAGCGTCGATTTATGCGACGATAAAAGGGATTGTGTTCCTGGAAGAATGGTTCGAATTCCGGCGGTAAACACTGTACTCGGACACGCGGTATCTTCCGCGCCTCGTGTTTCCGACTGATTTTATCGACTGCTTAAACGCAACCCCGGACCGATTCTCGAGCGCGTAGTCCCATCTTTGCAAACAGTGCGCGGTGTACTCGAAACAAAGCTGCAAAGCCTGTTTCACGTACTTCTCCGCCGGGAGTGATTGCTGTACCGACGTTTTTGTCCCGGGCACTGTTTGCCGTTTCCAGGGTGCATGTGCAACGGCGTGGAAACGCTGCACCGTTTCCACAGCTCTCGCGGAAACGTAGAGGCTGCCGGTGACGGAGACAGATGCGGCTTCGGTCACCGCGTCTGCAACGAGAACAATATGGTCTAAGGAAATTACTGCACGTGGTTTTGCTCCGAGCCCCGGTCGAAATGGATCTTTGCGTTCTAGGCTCGAGCGCGTTTCTCTCGCGGTTTTGCTTTTTGATCTTTCGCTTTCGCCTACCGGGACCTCGTGTCAAAGAATCAGCGTTTCGTTTTGCTCCGCGGACGAATTTCGAGCTACGGTAGAACTCCGGTCGTTTGCGCTGCTTTTGTTTAACACGTCGGCTGCCGAACCCAACAAATCCCACGAAATCAAAGCAATCCAGTTAACTCGTACCTTACCCGGAAATTCGCCCATTTACAATTTTTACATACAGTTGATCGTTGAAAATTTGGGGGAAACTGAACATTCTGAGCACCTTTTTCCTTTGTCAATTCGCGTCGAAACGCGTTGTTTTCGAGTTGTTAACGAAAAACACGGACCAATCGGAGCACAGGTCCCGCTGAGCGTGGCTTTGCCATTTACACGCAAGAAAGACCTTTTATTATGCGGTGGATTTTAAAAGAAATGAAATTGATTAAAATGATCTCAAGAGCCAAGAGAATCCATCATTTTCTTTTTTTTTTTTATTGTACAGTTGTAATTCTGCATTCTGTATTACGTACATAATATTACAACCTTAATATATTATAACATAATATTATAGCCTTATTCTAATGTGAAGGTAACGTGAAGGTGACGCGAATTAATATTTTTCTACAATATTATTAACTCTGTACGTCTAGTATAAGTCCTATATTTGTCCAATATATATACGGTACCACTTTTCATAATTAATGTACCCTCTAATAATTAGTTCAGCGATACATATTCACGATTCTGATCGAATATTTTCGACCAGGAGTACCGATGGAAATACGCAAACGTGATCTAAATATTTAAAGAGACGTTCATCCATATTGTACTGATCGCGAAGAGCAATATCGAACGGACAACCTGCTGGCACAATGCGCACATGTCCGCGCTTCCTGCCACTTCAGAGAATCGAGTTGTATCAATTTAAATAAACTGGGTACCTCGTAAACGCCCACCTAAGCAGCCCGAAGTTACTCGAACCAGGAAGAGGGAATGGTCCCTATAGGAAATTCACTGTGCTCGTTATAAAGACAGCTGCATCTGATAAGTAAGCTTCTATTACATTGTTAAGGTAACCGCACGAGCAAATAGTCGACTGTGAAAGCACTGCTATAAAACCGATTAACTCGCTATTCTCCGCTCGGAATCGAAACAAAGAGCAACTTTACGATTCGCCGGTGACTCGTGTGTTCTTTCGTGCCGGTGCCCACTTATTCCGCTAGTATGCGCGTACCTGGGAATATCTATATAATTAGAACCGATAATCTATACAAACTTTTATTTGGTCGCGACGCTACGAATATCTGTATTCTTTGTTGAGAGTAAATATTGGATGAAAGTTCTGATACGTTTCTAGCAGTTGGTGTTCTTCCTTGAAGAAAAAACCTGTACTCCTGTACACGTACTAAACACGAAAGTGTTTTCTGAGCAGCTGTGCAAACCCCCCCTTCAATAGTGTGCGCACTTAAGTAATAGGCGTGACGATTTTGCGTTGCATGTTTCGTTACATCTTTTATGAAATCACCCCCCATCTGTAAAACACTTTTCTCTCTCTCTCTCTCTCTCGAACGAGGAGTCCCTTCTCGAAAGATTTTTGTACTTTTTGCCCGTCCGTTTACCTTTACCTTTATGTTCACCTTTCCTTTTCTCTACTCGCTTTATGACTCTGTCGATCATCAGTACCAGGTAACGGATTACTAGGGTTAGGGAATTTTACCTGGGACGATTATCGTCGCGTGACGCATTTCCGTTGCATTTTTCGTTACATCTTTTCTCAAATCACTCCCCATCACTCTAAAACACTTTCGTGTTAAAAAATATTATGCTACCTTGAAAGGGTTCCTCAGATTATTCGAAGCCACCTTTTCCTTTGCGAAACGAAAAAGTTGTGAGGTCAACGAATCAATTTGTACACGTAATACGATGCTTTACCGTATCAGAGAAAAGTATACTAAAGAACTGCCAACATCATTTCCAGCCAAAGAATACTAGACTGACCTTTAATGGCACGTAACGTATGGAACAAAGACTTGCGCAGTAATGCAGCGTGCACAAAGAAAGGACGAACCATTCGAATGAACATTTCACATGTTACAACTTCCAACCTACCGCTTGAATATACCCGTGTGAATTACGTTACAGTGTTCTGCGCTTGTAGAGGAACGCGCGAGCATAAATGCCGAAGAAAATGGAGAAAAAGATGTTTATTGAGATTACACGAGAGTCTGCAGTAGGTTTCGCAACGATAAGAGGATTTTATCCATCGTGAATTAACTGTACGCGTATCCCACATACGTTCACGCCCCCAGAAGACTACTATGAGGGCTTTTTTTTTTTGTCTGCGAGGCGAGACCAATTTTGATATCGAAATTTCTTGTCACGTTGCGTTGGTTTTCTCTATCGTGGCGCAGATACGTTCGATATTATTTTTTCTTTTCCTTTTTCCAAGAAGAAGAATCGCTCGCTACTTCCGACGCGCCTTACGCGTTTCCTTATCGGGAACGCCGACGTTCCTGAAGGGGCGGGACACGTTTGCCTACATATCTTCGCGTGGGTACACCTTACAGGTTAGTTTCACGGCTCGTATCCGATATGATGTTATTAACTGCGCAGGAAATTCTGTTAACACCGTTTTATGGGAGTGTCGTGCACGGTATTACTACGATCTCGCGTTTGCAATATCGAAAACCTCGATGTTGATTTCTACCGAACCCCTGATAATCGAGTCTCTCGAAACGCAGCTGTAAAAAAAATCCAGCGTACAGAAACGTTCACAAGGAAATATTTGTTAACAGATAAATACGTCGGTGGAAAGAGAAATAAAAAATTCGGTCTCTCTATAGTTCAAAGAACAAATTGATATCAGAAAACTGGACTTACACCGATCAGTTTTTTAGCTTTTCGAGATGAGATCAATTTTTAGACTTTTTTTCAATATCCTCGAAAAGAAGTCGCTTCCACTTAATAATTTATATAAGTAATATCCGGATCGCGTAACGTAATACTATCTACAGGCTTGATCAATTTTGTGCTTGACAGCACGCGTCTCACTTAATTAAGATAATGGACTGGTCCTTCTGTACTCGACATCGATAGGTCATGCAGCTAAATTAATTAAATCGTAATTAATGAACCAGCCAGTTAGCGAATATTATTATACCGAATCCAATCGAGGGTCTCTTGAGAGGCTGCAGAAGTATGAGTGACAAAGCGGAGTCTGTTTTCGTGGTGTGTGTGTGTGCGATTAACAGTGTCAATCGTTTTCGTACAGGATGATCGGTGGTGACACCGAATAGGTGATGATTTTACTAAATACAATTGTGTTTCATAGGAGGCTTTGTTTTCGAGAAAATCCACTTTGAAAATCGGCCAAGTTAGCATTTGTAGGAAGTAGATTCGGCTGGTCATGCACAGACGAGTCGGACGATTCCTAGCCGTTCGATTGTCTAAAAAATGAAGCCTCTTGTGAACAAATTTTATTCTAGATTTTTTTTTCTGTAAGTCTTGTATAACGTGTAAAGATTTTTTTCTTCTTGGATATGTAAACGCAAACGGGAAACAACGTTTGCGTCGGCTAGCACCGGCGCGGCGAGGGATCGGGAATAATTTCGGTCGACAAAGGAAGCCCTTTGATTTTCTTTGGCCGACGTTGCGTAGGGGGCGCAGATAATCAAGCTTAATTAAAACGATTATACCTACAAATCGAGCGGCAACGAGAATGCGGGCTTTCAAGCGCTTTCTTCCCTTTCAACCAATTACCTTCGGCGAGCCTTCGAATCGAAGGGAGAGAGCTACGCAAAGAGAAAGAGAAGAGAGAGGGAGAGAGAGAGGGGGGGTTGTGGGTTTGGAGGAAGGGAGAAAACACAGAAGCCCCTGTATACGCGATTGAAGTTTCATTCTTCGAAGGGTACGTTTTTAACGGAGTGCTTTCAGATGCTTCGTCATGAATTACTTACGACCTAAAGTGATCCCAAACGTTGTCCAAGGAAGACTTTAATCCCGTCGTTCTTCCCCCCGCCCCTCTGAAATTACTTTTTCCTCTTTTTTCCCCGAGATTCACCTGAACTTTGTGAATTCACGGTTTCTTTTATCTGTACCCGACTCCCGTGACTCTTAAAAGTTGTTTCTTTTCTAACGTTCAGACGAAAGCGCAATTCAGCTTCAACTTCCAATTTACCTGTGTTAACCCTCTTAAAGTATGCAGTACTGCCTCGCTGTATGCGACAGTTTTGGGACCGAAATATATCGCTTATCTCGTCTACAGACACTGTTACAACTCGTAGTAAACACAAAATGGCAACGAAAGACTAGTGGTGTGATAAAATACTTTTTGTTTCCTAACTGTTTCTCTGTGAAACTTTTACGAATATATTGGTGGCGTATTTCCGATTGAAATGATACCGAACACGGCATAATTTATTCCAAGGTCGTTTCAAGGTCATGTTATTATTGCACATAGCTGAACGCATTTTTCGATCAGTTGCACGACGGAATAAAAAACAAACGCAGTTATGTGTCAAAAAACACCGATGACCTCGGCAACTCCGAAAAAATGACCTTGGGGAAAAATATTCTTGCCAGATATTGGTCCTTTGACACCGTACATACCACGTAAAAAATATGTTTCGCATCGATGGCCTTGCCTAAACGAATTAATGAAAATTTAATTCGGTGTTACAACCGAGTAACTGTTCTAATAGACTAGTTCAGACAGAGGGCAGGGCGAGGGTCGAAACGACTAAAAATTGTTTATTTCGGACGTCATGTTATCCGACGGTGACATTGATGTGCATGATTTTCGTGCAATCGCGTGAGAGCAACCTGTCGTCGTCGCAGTGGGAATGTCTGCGAGCCCCGGGGCGCGGCAGTCAATGTGTTAAAAGTCCCTGCGGTACTATCTCCAGAACCGAGATTACCCTGTTAGCGAGGAGTCATTATCATAACGCCATAGTAATACCGAACGGAGAAGTACAACAAAGAGGATTCGTTATCTTGACATCATTGTCCTGGAAAGCAACCGCGAAATCACTCGCCGGAAATGCAAACAGTCCGGACAAGGTACCCTTAACCTTGGAAGGAGATTCCTACAGGAAACGAACAAGAGAGAGAAAGAGAGAGAGAGAGAGAAAATAAAGAAACTATTAACGATGATTCTTCGCGATTTCGAGGATGTTGCAAAGCGGTTTCGGAACGGCGCACAGTGGGGTATTTTGCCAGTTTAGCGCGCCAAAACTATTACGACGTTATTAGTAATGTGAAGTCATAATATTATATATCGTTGAATTCGTCTTAATACCAGCTACAACATTATCAAATCAAAAATACAGTTTAATGTTTAAAAAATCGAAGCGATCTTGTTTTTTTCTTTTAAACAAATTTTTTTTAATGTTTTTTGTATTGCAATTTATACGTTTATTAATACTGTTAAACTTTTATTTGAAACATTTTTTTGTCAGATTTAGAGAAATTACTATTACAAAACTCCATTTGGCCAAAACCCCATTTAACAAAAAGTTAAATTTCTCCATGTGTGGCACTTTGTTGCACCTAAAATCTTCAGGATTCTGTAAAGCAATGTCTACTGAATAACCTCAAAAAAAATTAGAGAGGTGTTTTGCTGAGAAAAAAAGTTATTACATAATACATTTTAACTTTCTGCAAAAAAAATTGTACCATTTTCGATTGTTTATTCTATCAAAACCACCGAAGCGTTTAGAACAAAAAGCTATAAAATTACTTTATATACCTTCCTTTACATCCTAGAAATGTTTTTATCCCGATTCCATACACCAAACTTGTGACAAGAATCATTTCTTTAACACATGTTTTTCGACCCTTCTCTTGGTCACGAGAATATGTCACTTTCAAGTGTCTATATGTTACTAAATAGTACTATTTATAGAAAAATATTATTGTATATTACTCGCATATATATTCAGGTACACGAGAAAAAAGTTTCAGTCATTTTGATCGAACTAAAAATTTTGACTTTTGGCGCGCTAAACTGGCCAAATACCCCACTGTGCGGCGACAGTTTTCGCTTGGCAATTAACGGAATTAGCGCTAGTCAAAGGGACTTTTGCTGCTTTATGGGCCGTTGGAGGGAAGGAACCGCAGTTAGCAGGCGTCATTTTATCAAGGAAAAGAGGTTCCTACCTCGAGGCGACGGGAAGATTAAGCTCGACCTTTTCGGCTCATGCCTTTTCCCGACGTGTCAAAGACCATCGCGGAGTAAGTATGTTACCTTTGGTGCGACGCGTTCCGAGGAGTCCTAACACACTCCTGCCGTTAAAGGGTAACGGTCCGCGGAATATTTACGGGGCCTGGTCGCTTTGCGAATTAACGCTAATAAGTCTGTGAAAGAACGATTAACTCTCTTTTAGCGGATCTTCTTTCTTTGAAATCTCCATGACGCTTCACTTCGCTTCCTCAACCGTGTGTGAAAGAGACATTCACTTTCGCGTAGGGGTAACTGCATATGCAACAACCTAATAGTAAATTACGAAACGTCAAATCCTACTAATATGCGACGAACAGAGTTGTCAGTCGGGAAATGTTTGATCGTTTTCGTATCATCTACGAAACGGAGAATTATTGGGATATGGGATTTATTTCAATGAACACACAGTTGATTTTAAAAGAAAACTGTTTTATTCAAAGATACGGAAGGATTCTGTTAGCTCTTGATACCTCGACTCTCTGGACGAGACTAAAGAAAATGTGCAACGGAAAAACCGTTGCTTAGGTTTGAAACCCGAAACGCGAAATAGCCTGGGCCTGCAAAGACAATTTATGACCCCCCGACCCTTAAGAGTCAGGGTACTGCCAGAGACCCATTGACAATGAAAATAACCAGGCCCCGCGTTCCTGGTCCTCTAAAGTGTTTCTCAACACAAAGATTATTTTTGCTTATGTTAGATATGAAAAATCCAACAAGAATAAATTAAAGCGTGTATCCACTCTCCTCCAAGCCGACGCATTTCCCCGTAAACGTTGGTTAAGCGAAATCGTTTCCAGGAATTACAGATTTTACTTGCTATGAAAGCCCTCGACACGCTAGCGAACGTAACCCGGCGAGCAAAGCGTGAGGATTTAAAAGCGCCGAGCCGCTGCCTGCTGGTAAAATATCAAAACGCCGGGTAAACTGTAACGACCGGTAAATTACTGCGGGATGGATCGTGCTCGTTAACTTATCTCGATTTTCCAGCGCGCGGTTTCTCACGCGCAGTCGACGCGCCATTCAAAGGAATTTCGGGATGCAATGTACCTAACCGCACGCTTCCGAACCGCGCCGCTCTTCGAAACGACGCGTTAGTTTCTCGATCGTCTTTGAATTTCCTCCCGGAGCTTTTTTTCCCCCGTGTAAGTACACCTTTGCCGCGGAAAGCTCTCGTTTACACCGTTTCGTTTCCACGGACCATGTAACCGTTCGAACGGGAAATCTGAAACGAGGAAAAAAATTGATAATGCAACAGCGAGCTGTACACAGAAATATCGCTTACATCGACACTGTTCCTTGATATCTTATCGCAGACGTTGACATAAACGAGTACGAAACTTTTTCCAACGATTTTTTTCTATGAAACTTTTATCAGCATGTTTGTAATTTTTTTCGAAAGGGTAGCAAACACGACGCAATTCTTCTGTTTATAATTTTTAAGTCACAATTTCTATACTTACTCAAGGTCGTTAACGGTCAGAGGAAACGCGTATCAATCTGAAGATTGTCGTTTCCGGTGGAAACCATTTCAATCGAAGAAGAATTGCAAGATAAATATTTTTTCAATAATCCGTAGAAGTTCACCCCTTGCGCTACTATTTATTTCGTGATTATACTCGTTAGAAATTCTTCATCGTTCAGAATTTCATGGAAAAAGAAAGATAGCTTCATATTTATTGCATGCCTATATTTTCTCCAATGGATATTACATCCACTACAACAAAATAGAAATTTTAATTCGGTTTAAAGAAAATTAATGACATACGTATTTACAGTCGGGGACAATATTAAGTGGACACTTTTAAAAATTGCATAACTTTTTTAAAATTGATCCAAATGGTTTGTTTTTTTTTAAGATGTTACACTGATTAGTTTGCTAGACAATGAGTAAACAAAAATTTCTTTAGATTGCAATTCGTTCGAATGATAAAAAAATGAAAAAATGATGATTTTTTAACTTTTTTATGTAAACCTATAATGATAATTTAAGAAATGCGTTTTGTAGATTCCGGTAACGTATATGCATACTGAAAATTTCATCGAAATCGGTCAACGTTGCGATGAGCTACAAACTTTTTAATATTAGAGTTTAAGGGTGAAAGTCGCTGATTTTCGACCTTGCCAGGGAATTTCGCTCTTATGTGATCATCTTTAAACGTTTGTACCTCATTACAACGTTCACCGATTTCAATGAAATTTTCAGTATAGGTTTACATAAAATTATGTATAGGTTTACATAAAAAAGTTAAAAAATCATCATTTTTTTCATTTTTTTTATCATTCGAACCAATTGCAATCTAAAGAAATTTTTGTTTACTCATTGTCTAGCAAACTAATCAGTGTAACATCTTAAAAAAAATCAAGTCATTTGGATCAATTTTAAAAAAGTTATGCAATTTTTAAAAGTGTCCACTTAATATTGTCCCCGACTGTATTAGACTCTGTTCAGAATCTGCATCACGAGTCTGACTCGATATTGTAGGGCAAGGGGTTGAAGACCGAAAATAATATTCTTGTGATCGACGACACGTGGAAATAGTGATCTTCAAAATTGACACCCGATTTTTCCAATGAATTTTTATTCCATATTTTTGATGTTTCTTTTTTAACACTTCGACTGTCAAACCAGAAACAGCGACCTGAGCGACCTAATAAATTTTTGCTCAACGAATGGGAACTTGAAACAGAGAAGTTCTAATGGTTGCGTTGCGGGGACAAAATTTCGTGGCGTTTGAGAACACCAGAACCCACGAATTCCAGACTTCAATTTCATGACTTTTGTCCATCGCTCGTCGCACGGCGGGACGGTATGAAATATTCGTCCCCGTCGCGAGCACACACGCTGGTATCTGCATGTCAAAGGGTATACGAGAGTAAAAAAAAAAGAAAAAGAAAAAGTGTTGACTGTACGCACATGATTTGCGCGTCTACATTACAAAGTGACATTTCGCTTTTGAGGCGGGCGCGGCTGGTCTCGCGGCCGTGTTTCTCCGTCTGGCCGTTCAGCATCGTCCATTTTCCCCTTCACGGATCCGAAGAGGATCGACCGAGAGCGAAGGCTTTCCGAGTGGAGAAGCACTCGTTGACGAAATGGGGCTCCACCCACGCCTCCCCATCCACCCCCCCCCGCACCCTATGGGGGTGGTGATTCGGGGGTCGGGGGCATACGGAGAGGCAGAAGAAGCTTTGCCGTCGTGGAGTGTTCCCGAAACGCTTAGGATTCGTGTTTAAGGGAAAGCAGTTTCACCGTTCGAAATCAAGCACCTCTGACTGTCGGAGAATGTGTGCAGGGGAGAATTATCATTCTCGAAGAGGCTCCTGCCCCGGCTCTTTGGCCGGCAGCCATGCGGAAATTCGAGTTCCCCGGGGGATTCATTTGCCCGGGTCGCGTCCGCGTGTTTTCGGTAAACGCGACGCATTCCGAACCCGCGTCGATTTCACTTACGGCGAACTCTCGGATTCGTAATTATTATTAACTTATTGCTCTCCCCACGGTGTCCTTGACGCTTTGCTACCTCGTCTCCAGAGAGATTCCGAGTCGAATTACTCACAGATTTGCCTGCGAGAGGGAAAGTCTGCGCACACGTGTACCTGCTTGCTGGGCTTGTATCGAACGTTGCGTTTTCTTCAAAAAATTCTACTGCCACTTATTTCTCACCCAGATGTGGGTCCAGGATTTGTCCAGGTTTTAAAATGAATTTTTACGTTAACCCTTTCCACTCCGAACCATTCTGGCAAAAATTTACAAATCCTCGTATTATTTAGTATAATTTTGGAACCAAGTAACGTATTATAATGATATTGGACTTATATGAATTGGTTGACATCGAGGAATATATATTTGCAAAAAAATCAATATTTTATTTAAAGTTGCGCTGGAATAAATTAATTCCCCGTAATCGCTAATAAACTTTAATGTCCCATGAGAAGGGGACAGCGGAGTGCAAAGGGTTAATATATATTCATTGTACCAAATTTGATTGGGATCTGTAAAATGCAAGAAAGTTGGAGGACTACTCAATATCGCACATACAATTATTTTCAATTTTTGTTTCATTAAATAATTTACTTTGGTTTCATGGAATTTTTTAGGGTTCTGGTTTCGCACTCAAAGTGTTAAAATTAAGGTACGGGATTCAATCCTGGCCCCAGAAGAGGTTTGATATCGTACACCGTTGTATTGGGTTGGCAACCAAGTAATTGCCGATTTCAGTTATATATGTCTCTCACTCACATTTTTATGATATCCGTAAACGTTATGATCTTCTTCTTCTTCTTATATATGTTAGCTGGCATCCTAACCTAGCTTTACAAGTTCATTGCTTAGATATTTTCTTAAAGTTTTTTTTTTACCTCAATATTAATATCGAGTACAAAATCGAACATTTTCACCATATTTTGCTTTATTATTTCCGTAAAGGAAAGAACGCAGTGCAAACTGCCAAAAAGTATTACCACTTATTTTGATCCCTGGACAACTCCCTTCGTGGAAAAACTTTCAATAATGATGACGATGTAAAATCTCACTTGACTCAGTTTTTGGCCGAAAACCATCAGACTTTCTACGAGCGTGGAATTTTCAAGTTGGCAGAAAGATGGCAAAAGGTCATCGAACAAAATGAAAAATACATCATAGATTAAAGTTCATTCCAAGTAAAAAAAAAAACTCTTTTATTTCATTGAACAACTCGGCAATTACTTAGTTGCCAACCCAATATTTTGGTTTCAATTATTAACTCGCACGGTTCTCACTCGACGACCCTTTGCTTCTGAACGGGGATGCGTGGTAGCCATACTTTAGGCATACTCGAACTTGACATTTCCTTTCCTTTCGAGAGGGGTATATTTTCTCAGTATCGGGTGAATCAATTTTGTGAGCAATAATGAGCCGTGACGTTCGTCGCACGAAGGGGCGGAGGAATTTTGTCACAAAAAAACGAACAAGTGCCCCCGAGGAAGGATGTAGACTTATTTCCGGTCTCGAGGACACCGTGCAGCCCGACGAGCGCGAAACAACTCCGAGTGTGCGTTAATGACGATCCTTTGAATTCCGACGGATCACAATCGTCGCCGACGAACTGGCATTAACGACAGTAATCTCGTGGCGCGCGGCCGGGCGACGGGGAAGAGCGGACGGAGCACGACGCTGCATTATTGCATTAACGTAACTTCATTAATTACACGAGGCAGAGGCGAGGGTTTATTCCATCCGCCGCCTATTCGCCGACCGACGCGAATATTCGAACGTCGTGCTTCGACATCCGATTCTCGGGGAACACCGCCTGCTTTCCGATACCCTCGGAATTTCTAGCGTGCAGGAGCGTCGACGGACGAGACCTCCCCCGGGAGATCGCGATTTAAACCGCCTCGCGTGTTTTCTCGTTTTTTTTTTTCGGAGACAGCGCCGAGGAACCGATGCCGACAACGAGAAACCGGCACGAACCTCGATTTCGAAGATTTAACGTCCGACCGACCGATCACGAGATTTTATGTGCTTCAGAAGTTATCCGGGAGGCTTGATAAATGCTAGAGGGACATTGAATTTGTAGGACGTAGCATCTTGCGACCACAGTGGGGTATTTACACCGGAAAAAATTACTATTGCATGGAAACCATTTTCAAATGAAGCACAATATAATTGTAATGCAGAATATATATATATATATATATATATATATATATATATAAATAAATAAATAAAAAAAAAATAAATAACATAAAAAAATAACTAAAAATAAAAATCAAAAAACCCTATAAATAAATAACATTTTAATAAGAAAATATATAAATAACATTTTTCAATTAATAGAATCAATTTTCTTCAGACAATGCGTTCGAAGTTTCTTCTTCAGATATTTCTTCTTTATCATATTCGGTGTCGCTTTCATCTGTAGAAGTGATAGGCTCAAAAGGGAACAATAAATCCAAACTTTCTTTCAGGAACGCCATTGTTTTTTCTTCTTCGAGGTTGTCTTAAATTTGTTAAAAGGGGATCAGAAGTGAGTTAGAGCCTATTGATGACATCCAGATTACATGCCTTCCTGAACACTTTCTGGCATAACTCTGACTATACTGGCGAAAATGTTTGTTTCTCGCCTCGGCTGCTTCTTCTCATAATTGTCCAATAGGCAAAATTGCATTTTCTATAACTTTTGGTCCGTGAATTAATATTTTGTGTGTTGTGGGTGACATGGGATACCACCCATATAATCGAACGTACATTTCTGCTGTCTCTGTGGTATACGTTGCAAATTTTGTAAAAAAAATTTTTTTTTAATTATTTTTTTTAATTATCAAATTTTTTTAGCTTCTGTTTGTACTTTGTAAACATTTAACGGAAACAGAAGAGTTGCATATTGCAACACAAAAGCACCCGGCCGCGTCCGCGGCTGCAGCAATGACGCGAGGCGGAGAGAGAAAAGGCGAAGTTCACTTTTATCTAAATTGTCTATAAAATTGAAAACTGGACGAATCTGGAATAAATTTTTATGGGATTTTAATCACAAACCTTCACGGAATAAAATGACACAAGAAAGAGTACCGGGACTCACCCTGAACCATAACAAAATGATTAATGAAGTCTTGAAATTAGAAAAATAATTCTTGATCTATTGAATATCATCAAATATTAATAACTATTAAAAAATATACGGAGAAGGAATCACAACTGTACTAAAGTGTAGTACATACTTTTCTCAAAATATAAGAAAAGTGAAAAATCAGACAAAGTTATTTCAAATGCTAGAAAATCTTTAGTAAGTAAATGATACTTCAACGAATAGAAAGGAAATAAGCTGTTACCATAAAATCTTCTAACTTCTAACGAAGTACACTCTTTTGTGAGTGCATAAATGAAAAAAACAGTTATGGTGCGGTATTCTATACGTATTCCTTATAATACGTCGTATATCTTATACAACAAAAATAATATGGTTTACACTAAGTTTTAAAAAATGACTTTTTTCCGGTTTTTTGGTGCAAATACCCCACTGTGCGACGAAGGGATTCCGTAGTTTAGTAAAAAAAAAAAATAGTCCTAAGTCAGTGAAAAAGTTACACCTTCTTTTACAGTGTTTCGTGAATGGTGGGAAAAACTTTAGGAATAGATTACGATTGTTTAGAGAAGACGAGAAAGTTAACGTAGGTCCGGAAAAATGATAGAGGATTCGAGCTAAACGATTTCTTGAAAAATGTTTTCTGCTGCGGCGTGCAGGTATAAATTTAACTGCAAATTACTAGACAGACCCTAGACGGGAGGTCTCATGCGTTAAATCGATTAGCGAAGTTAATTGCACGGGCTCCGATGCTTGCACGGATTTTTCGCACGTTGTCGTGCTGGTTCCACTTTAAAACGTACATGTAGTCGATTCGATGGGCCGTCGCAGGATGAAAAGGTCAACGGTTCCAAGCGTACGATTTCATGTCGGATTAGCCTTGTCTGCGAGGCCATTGTCTTTTATTATTTACTCGAGCGAGCGACCTAGAGATTGATTGATCCTTCGGGCACATAAGGAACGCGATGTTACATAGTCTGCGCGCTAGTTCCACGATTGGCGGTTCGCATACCGTCCCACGATAATCAATGGTCGGTGATCGGCTGAATTGGTGCCCGTAACAACGATTCGCCTGGTCCGCGCTCGTTCTGCCTCCCATCCTCGAATCGTGCCGTTTCGTTTCGTTTCGTTTCGTTTCATTTCGTTCCGATGGAAAAGGTCAATGGTACGCGCTACACGGCCGGTCGTCACGCGGCAGAGTGGTTATTGATTTTCGGATGCCGGCTTCGATTCTCCTGGGAAGCTTCTCCTTTCGCCGTCTCATGCAGATCACTCCGATTTCCAGATCGGATTTCCGGTTGCTTTATTTTTCCAGCAATTAACCATGGCCGGGATCCTACGTCCAGCTACACGCTCAAAATTACGCCACAGAAAGAGAAACAAGCATCCACAGTCAGCGATTACTGGCGTATACTAGGAATCGGAATAACTTTTTTTATTTGTGTTCTTCGACTTCGGATCCAAGTTAGATGGTAAAGGAAATTTTGAAGAAATAGAAAAAGTTACTTTTCACAACTTTTTTTATTCGGGCTTGTTAGGACAATTAATTACAAGCCGAAAATTTCTCTGAAACGGATTCATTGGTTTGCGAGTTATAAACGAGTCAAAATGGTGAAAGTTACAGTTTTTTACGATTTTCCTATGTCGTGTTTCCATCGGGTTTTTAATCGTTTATAACTCGCAAACCAGTTGGCCAGTTTCGATTAACTTTTCGGCACGCGTATAACGCTCATATGAATCTACAAAGCGAATCATTCGAATAAAAAAGTTGCGAAAATCAGCTTTTACTACTTTTTTCCGTAATGCAGACAATTTTTTAATCCATTTGGCTTGGCAGAAAGATCGATGACGTTTGGTTCGTTGATAAAAATGTTACTCTGATTTAATAAGTGTTAAGAGATCTAGAGGTACGTCTATAAAATAGCCTGATAAGAGATCAATGTCCACGATGGTAATCTTGCCGAAACGGTGCGGAAGCAAGGGGGATCCGAAATACGGCCTCTATCTAGGGATTTAATGAACCAGGCGCGCGTGTGGAAAGTTGTTAATTATGATAATTGGTGTGATAACAGGGTTATGATAACGGGGTTATGCGAAAGTAAAAGGGTTTTCAGGCACGGCTCGTCGATGTAGGGTAAGTTCATGGTGGACAACGGGTTGCAGGGACACGACAACTACCACGTGAAGACCACGCTCTCTTGGTTGCGCATTCACGTGTTGCTGACCGCGGTGTCCGGTGTACGTTGACAGCATCACGTGCCTCGTCGATTTATGAACTTGTACTTGTTCAACATCGGTAGTAGCTGCGACGGGACAACGGTGATCGGTAGTTAACGACTGTTGAACCAATACCCATAGCGCGATGCTAAAATGGCGAAATAAATTCGACCATGTTTCTTTTGCCAGCGGGAAACCGATGATGATTTTCCGTTGCGATGAGTTTCTTCGATTATCTCGGGGAAAACTCTCCCCACCGTAACGTCCACTGTCCCCTTCCAGTAAGCGCTGTTACCATGGAGAGGGGACCCTGTTGGTGGGGGAAGCAAGCGTTTGAGGGGCCCGAACTCAGTGTTTTTTTTTTTTTTTTATTAAGCTATAAAACCCCACATGGGATTATTAGCAGCATACACATGGCTGTGCATGCTAACATTACATTACATAGGTAGCTTATAAACTAGGATTGAGACAATATAATGAACATTTTCGAATACAATATTAACACTAAAGATATAAACAATGAGACTTAAGAAACGAATGTATGAAAAATAGAGGACAAAGAAAGGGTCCGCACAAAAAGGAATCTATTGTATAGGGTGGAAAGAAACCCTTGTTGCAAAGTTTGCGAATCAAAGCGTCTCTATTACTGTCATAGATCGGACATTGCCATAACACATGATTAGGATCCTGTACTAGACAACCACATGGACAACCCGTGTCCGCAGCAAGTCTAATCTTAAAAAGGGAAGCCCCCAGTTGAAAGTGTCCAGATCGAAGTCTATTAACCCAGCAAATGAATTCTCTGGGGAGCCTCAAGTGAGCAAACCAAGGTTTAGGCCCAGGATGATAATATGAACTGAAAAATTTTATGCCCTTGAACCCTGCTTCAGCAAGAATATAATTTTTTGATAGCTCCCTAGCTTGCTTCCTAAAGCTGTGGGAAAAATCAGAGTAGGGAATCAGGATAGAAGAAATAGCCAACAAAGATGCTTCTTTAGCTAGTACGTCAACCTTCTCATTATGTGTGATTCCAATATGCGAAGGGATCCAAAAAAGAAGCAATTTCTTGGATTCCGTGAAGTAGGAGTTTATCAAATTATGGATGTCAAGTAGAAAAGGATTGGATTTGGTCCGAACTCAGTGTTGCCAGATCAAGACTTGCATCCCCACTCTAGCTTCCCCCTCTATTCCCCATGTTTCCGCCGCGGCCCGGTCACGTGACGCTTTTCGTCTCTGTCGGGCATACTTCGGTACTTTTTTTTTTTAACGCGAGGGAAATGCATTACTAGAGATAAGCGGTCGTGTCCTCGCGGAAAATGTCAATTCGGAGAAACTACACGAACGACGTGGAATTCCGTGTTCTCACTCACACTTGTCCTCTCCTATTTCGCATCCTTTGACGCGCAATACACAGGCGGATTCTGGTTGCACCGAGTGGAGCACTTGTTTCAAACGAGATACGAAATTGGTTTCATGCCGTCCGCAAAGTACCTCATTTTACTGGCTTCTCTCTCTCTCTCTCTCTCTCTCTTTCTCTGCTGAAGCATGCACGCCTATTTATGTTTTCCCGATGCAATACAGCTACGGTGTCGATACGAGCCACGGATCCATTCAACTCGAAAAGTTTGAACCCGTTTACCCAGCTAATATCTTATCTGCAGTGCTGGCTGTTTCAACAGGCTCGACGTGAACCGGCGACGTACGTTTTAATATAAGTCAATTTCACTCCACCTGCGTCGTCTCGTCGCTACACGATATTATGTTATCTAAACGAAGCAATAGACAACCGAGAAACGATCGTTTCTGTACCGTCGAAAAGTGGATCGATCTGACAGCGTACAATTTCTAATATACGTAAATATGCGTCTACATAACGTGTTATTTGTAAGCATTATAAATATCTTATATTTTAAAAATTGTTCTTGATCTACTGTATTACTAGTAGAGTATCGGTCGAGTAGAAAAGGTTAGAGATTTCGCATTATATGTATATAAGCATTATAAATATCTGATATTTTAAAGATTGTTCTTGATCTACGTTGTTATTAGTAGAGTATCGAGTAGAAGGGGTTAGCGTGCGAGAGATTTCGCAAAGATGCAATGCTATCAAGGCTATCGGAGCCTATCAATCCCGAAACCGTGAGTCCATGGTGTGCAGGTTGTGCAATTGTAATTAGCCAATTTGTTTTGAATAGACAGCCACGGCGGCGCGGTATGGCAGCGTGAAGCAACGTAAATGGTAATGAGATCCAAATACCTGGCATATGTTTGCCGGGCAAGGGAGTCATTAGAGGCGTGGGTATATGTATATAATGTTCAATAACGCGGTTACGGTGTACGTTATTCCGCGTGCAATTTGCATTTATGACTCCGGCCCTCTAAGTTTCACGCTCCGCGCCGTGCCCCGTTTCTTTGAAACATTCTCTCCCGGTTTAATACGCGTTGCCGCTCTCGAAAACTTCGTCACGATAACTATCATGCTCGACTTATCTGATCCCCGATTTTATCGCTTTACATTTCCGACAAGGGATCGTTGCCTTCCAATGAACCATGAATCTCAGTCTTAAGATCTATAAACTGCGAGTCTTCCTACGAATTCTTTTCACGTTCGTAATATCGTATAGTAAACCACGGTATCCCGTCAGACTGGTCTCGTAAACGACTCATTAAAAAGTTATGAGAAGTATACGAAACAACAATATACTTTCGTTTCGGTATAGTCGACGGTGAAGGTTGAAGCTAATATTAGTATACGGGCAACTATTTATAGAGATTTTGTATAGCTTCACAGAAATTAAAGAAAATTGATCAACTAAAGCGATAAATCAAATTTCTTATATTCAGGGGTGCAATAGTCATTACGAACATTCGGGAATTCGAGATGGTAGGCCGTTCCAATAAGGGTGCATTCGGTCCCCGCAAACTAGCTCGTTTTCGTTGATTATGTTTCTGCCATTTCGTTGAACTCGCCCCGTTTTCTGCAGAGCTTCGCGCGCAATTAAGCCCGATTCTCCGTCACGACACTTCCGCCGAGATTTTCGATTTTCCCCATTCTTTTCTCGTTCGGCGAACGAAGTTGGGCAGAGAATGGATCCGGGGTTGGAAATTTCGAGCCATTTTTCTAATCTTCTAATGGACAAAAACTTTCTATCAAACGAAAAACGAAGTATCCTTGATTTTTTTAGTAAAATTTTGCTCGTCATTCGTGTCCTCTTTAAAAAAAAAAAGACTGGTCCTAGGTTGAAAATAGATTCGAAAGTTATGAATTTTGCCCTGAATGTCCACATACGTCATACACCTCGGCATACACTGTGCAACGATAGGAAAGCATGTACTCTGCGCCTCTTTAACACTAAACGTACCACCACCGGTCAAATGACCGGTTCTAGAATTTTTATTTGACAATTTTTGAAATTATAAAGATGCTTTCGTTGCGGTAAGAACGACGCAAAGTCTAAATAAATTAAATCTTGTCATTTTTATAAGGCAACGTGTACCTGTTACATTTCTAGCTTGGTACGTTTAGCGTTAATTCGAAGTTGGTCCGTGTTGTGTTCACTGTATACTCCGAGTGGAAATTATGGTTCAGCCGAAAATTTTTTATCGAGGCCTAGACACGGCTCTCGAAACCTCTCGCGTGGGTGTGATCCAACCCAGGTTATTTATGATGCCTGGAGAACCTAGAAACCCGTTTCTGAGTTTCGACCACGGGGTGGTCTTGTTGGGTGAGTACTTTCTCACAGTGACTGCACCTTGTTCAATGCCTCGTTTCGTGATTTATAGAGATCTAACGGACTTTTGGGAGGGCGTAGTCATTTCTTTATCAAAATCTCGTATTTTGAATACGAATCGGTGTTTACTAACGCGTAGACTATGTACAATGAATTTTCAGTAGTCGCACTGGTAACTCACACCAGCTCACAGTGTCCCGAATGGGCATTCTAGGTGGAAAAAAATCAAGTTACAAAACCGTCAAGCTGCCACATCTAATATTTAAAAAAAATGTATTTCCTCGATATAGGTTACTTTAAAAATGGGTAAAAATTTGGACTGACGGATTCTTGTTATTTTTATGAAATAGTAGCACTTTTAGCGTTCGGTGAATCTAGTGTTAATACATTGTGCCGTCAAGCTGCCACATTTAATATTTTTAAAAAATTTATTTCTTCGATATAGGTTACTTTAAAAATGGGTAAAAATTTAGATTGACGGATTCTTGTTATTTTTATGAAATAGTAGCACTTTTAGCGTTCGGTGAAGCTAGTGTTAATACATTGTGCCGTCGAGCTGCTCTGGATTAGCATTTTGCCATTTCGGACGGGACAGTGGCGCGTGGGCAAGACCACGGAATCGCTTAAATAGTTGAATGTCCGGCGTTCACCCACGTGGATCAGACACCTAATCTGAACCCGTGCACGTTCGTGTCTGGAAGTCGGTTAATACCGGTTTTATTCGCACCTGGTAAACCGTACGCGTCTATCCGCGACGACGTACGACCTCGCGGACTGATAAAATCCGACGATTATTTGGCCAGCGTTTCTTTCACAACTCTTATCTCGGCTTACACTTGCAGTTTACAGAGTCTTGAGCGTTGGTGTTTTCTCTCTCCGGGCGAGTACAGTTCCCGAAGATTGTGCGCCTGTTTCACGATAGCGCGCGGCATTGTTCTCCCATGATCTGTTTGCGATGGATCTGACGTCACTGGCAAACAGTCCTCGGGCACGCGAGAACACTTGCTCTTGAATCGGCGTCGTACACCGAGACTGATTACGACTACAGCTACCTAAATGCCTGTGATTCGAGATTCTTCTTACCGTTATTACTAGACTATGGATCTAGGCTTCTGACTCACCTAATTGAAAGCTGCACAGCGGCTCTTTCCGCGGAATAAAAATTTTCTGCCCGGATTGCAACAGCCTGGAATGAAATGGAAATTTATTTTCTCTTTTAATCCATTTGCATCATAAAGAAATATGAAAGGAAGGCTTTTATCGCCAAACTTTTTTTTTAATTATATTCAAGTACAAAAATGACTACAAGTAAAAGAACTTCATATCTCAGCATTATAAGAAGAAATCAGAATTACTACTTTCATCTCCAATAACACCGTCCATTTATATGTTTTAGCTAACGAATAATGACAGTGACCAGGAAAATTGAACGCATATATACGCTAATGATGCAAATGGGTTAATACCTCTAATAGGTTCAACTATTGTTGATATTTCGTATAGAAGCTTTTTCCAGAGAAAATCGAGGCGAGAATAAAATACTGTGACTAGTAAATTAAACGTAATAGAGTTAGAATATTAATCGTTTCTTGATCTAAAATAAATGTAAAATCGTGTACGAATTGATATCTATGGGAGTACGTGTTAATAAATGCATAGACGGTTTTTTGGTTTTAAAAATGGTTTCGTTGGCTCAATTTTGCTCCTCGCTGTGTACGTATTGGAAATCGTTCGCGGAAGATTGTCGCCTTTTCCGCGCGGTTCTACCACTGGACAGACGGAAACGGGGCCGATGCAAGCTTGCGAACGAGGTCGATGCTTACGGAGAAAGCAGAGCTTTCGAACTAGAAACTATCGCCACGAGCTGCTGCCGGCGGTGGTTTTTCCCGGTTGGAAACTTGCGCGGAAACTCGGGAATCGAATGAATACGAAGTAGGTCATTGTTGTGCCGCAGAAGAGGCAGGCAGATCCGCCGAGAGGAGTCAGGGTCGCACAAAAGATCGAGAGGGATCGACGATCTCTCCTTGGATAGGCGCGTTCACGCACGGACGAGCCTCTGCAGCACCGAACGTACCCGGACAAAACCTGCAAAACCTGCGAACCTGCGACCTCCGGTCGTTCAAGAAAGAGACAACAGGGGGAGGATAAGAAAGGAACGACAGAGAGGGAGAGTGTCGGACCGTTATTCTATACGTATATAACTGCACTCTAAAGCGCATCGATCGAGTGCGGAGAGTGTGCACCGTAATCGGATTTACACGCAGATCGCGCTCATCTCCCGTGGCTTGTACCTCGGAAGACCGTCAGAATTTCGATCACGACAACGTGGCCTGGTTGCCAATAGACCGCAAACATTTTGTCGAACAAACAACAACGGAGCAACTAGTGTTGCCGATTTGCAGCGTCTTACACAGCAAGCGTATGTTTGAACATTCTCGGTAGAACTACCGGATTGGAAAAGTGACTTTGTTCCTGATATCCTCGTGTGTAGTTGTTGAAATTGTTAAATTGATTTTATGAGAAATTGTTGAACGAGCACTATGACAAACATCGGTGGCTATTTTGAACGAATACGTTCATGCTGCGCGAGCTCACGCAGCACGCCGAACTAAAAATAAATCGGATACGTTTAAAGAGAAATTGTTGATACTAATGATAAGTGGATTTATCGGATCTAATCTCCAGGATTATTATTTATCTTAATATCAATGTATTTATTCCACTCGATATCGGTATGAGGATGTCAAGTTGGATTAATACTATTAGCGTTTGTACAACGCTATCGCTGAAATTTTCCACTTGTGTACCTAATCAATAAATTTCGATAAATCGGTAAAGTTACTGTCGCTTAACCTACAGTTACTATTACTTAACTTTGCCTGAGGGACGGTTTATACAATCTCCGTGACCGTCGGCATAACAATGAATAATATAAAATAAAAAAACCTTGACCTCCGTTATCGGCTGACACCTATTAACACGTTGACTGCCATGTCGCCCATATGTGGGTGACGGTATTGTTTGTCCAAGTTTAAAAAGGAATTTTTACGCGAATATATTAATCGTACCAAATTTTATTAGGATCTGTAAAATGCCAAAAAGTTGGAGGACTATACTCAATATCATACATATAATTTTGTTCAATTTTTATTTCATTAAATAACACATTGTTTCTAGTTTGGCAGTCAAAGTGTTAATTAAGAGACCCATAATTTAGCTTTATGGAGCGAGACAACATTAATCATTGAACGGTTGGAAACTGTCTTCCTGTTGGAGCAATTGAAAGCACGCAGCTCGTTCCGTATTTCGTCCTCTCCCCTTCGCGATTACACATTTATATGAAAAGGCACGGTCGAAGTTGGAATTCATGGTTACCCTCTTCATGGCCGCAAGAACAAGGTTATAAATTCCGCATGACGCGGCAGTCGCGAGGGAGTATTTGAAATCGCTCTACCAAGCGGAACTGTTTCACGGAAACGAGGAAGCTCCTCTGTCGAACAGTGGGTGTCGAATTTCGTCTCGTTTCATCGGGATCGGTTTTCTTTGTAACTCGTTCGATTGAGCCGCTTCGAGGACTCGCGCAGGCTAAATCCTCGCGAGAAAACGAGCCACGATTTAGGTTTGGTAAAGAATAAGCTGGTCACGGGGTCGTTCGCGAGGATCGCGCAGCTACAAAACTTTCTTGCGCCACGGGGCCCCCATGACAACCACAGTCGATGGCCAAATATGGCCAGGTATGTGACCAAACATTGATTGAGATTAAAAGAAAGCATCAGGACCAGCATCGGCATCGGGACCATCGAACGATTCCGTGGAATGATTCAGCCCTTTGTTCCGGCCAATACCTGCAGCTCGTTTATTATTGGGAGGACCGTGCTCGTTGATAATAAACGTATTGTGCATTTTTAACCCGTTCTCCATCATCTTTGTTACTGCGAGGCTTCTGCTTGAAGATTGTTACAAAACAGCCACTTCTGGTTCCGCATGAAAGCACCATAGGAATGTTACAAAAATTAGGTGTAATTTCTAGATTATTATATACGTGAAGTGTGTCATTAAAAAAATCTTTTTTCGATCGCCGAAATTGCGTATTCCGATCAGTTTTGGATAAACTGCGACGGCTTCGTTACGATTCGATCGACAACATTTCGTCAATTTGCACGTGCTTTTCGACTGCATTGATTTCTGCAAATAATCGCCGTTCGTGCTTAACGCGCTCAATTAATTTCAGTTGCCCATTCAATGATCAATTTAGAGTCCCTCTTAAATGTTATTGAATGCCATCTAAATGGGCTACATCGTGGTCCAGTCACGTTTCAGGACGTTCAATAACATTCGAAAGTATTGCGATCGTTTCCTGACCGTGTCGTGACTCGACTGTCACGATCATCATAATGTGGGACAATGCTAATGTCGGATAACTGATATGTATGAAGCAGATCAATGATTGGTCGTTTATCAATCTGTGCACATTGTCGTGGCATTGTGGGAAATTTCATGGAATATAATATTCACAAAACTTACACGTGGACACAGGATTCGCACTTTCCCTAATTAATAGAAATTGTTTCTTGCTCGTCAAAGTTCTTTCCTGTAGGTTTCCAATGATGAAAATTTTGAATTTCCAATAAATAATTAATTGATCGATAATTGTTTTGATCCTTCGATTTCTTCCTTGATTCGTCGAGCGGATTGGCTATTCTTCGTTAAACAAATTGTTTTATCGGTTTGCGGGAATGTTAGATATCTTTTTCAATAACATTTCCTTCGTCTGGAATAACAGGATTGCAATCACAAGCGTGTATCGAGATACGGAATATCGTAAAACGATCGAGAATTGAATCCTCTCGTTGTGGGCAACAGGACACCGCTTGAATACTAACTTTTTGCGTAAAGAAATATCGAAGCACTGAAAAGGGATACTGATCGAATAAAATGGTCGCGTCGTAGCGTGGATCGAACCGGAAACGTAGTTCGCTCCTCCGTTTCGCTCGCGCTTCGTGATTCTTTTCACATGTCGGATCCGCACAGTCTTTCCTGCGCTCCATAAGTATAGTTTGCGGTTATTGTTATCATTAACTACGCAGAGTTTGGCGCTTTGCCTGAATTCGAGAAAAAATATTGGGCATTTTATATAAAAAACTGAAGGTGACCGTCGCACCTCGATAAAAAAGCAAAGTAACAACAAACAGATTACAGAACCGTATATACTCCCAGAAACTACCCTAGTAGCATAAAATTATTAGATAGATATTTTTTTCAAATATTGGAAAAATATTTTTTAAGCCACATTTTTTCATATGAGAAAAATATTGGATCTAAATATTGTATACATGTACAAGAAATATAAATTGAATGTTTAAAAAATATAAGCTAAATATTCAGAGGATATAAACTAGATATTTAAAAAATATAAAGTAAATATTTAAAAAATGTGAATTCAATATTTGAAAAATATAAATTCAATATTTAAAAAACATTCAATAAAATTTTCAAATTTAAGAAAATATAACAAAAATTAGAAACTATGAATATGTATTACTTTTTGCGCACTGTTTGTTGAGGGAATATTTTCTGTATTGTCTGTATTTGGAAAAAAATATTCTATTTCTAATATGAAATAAAGATTCATTTAATATTTAGAAAAAAATATTTTTCTCGTTACATGAAACAGATATTTCCTGAATATTTAAAAAGAAATATTTGTTACCTAATATAAAATAAATATTCTATGTATATTTGAATATTAAAAAAGGATTGTATCTCTTTTTAATATTATATGAATGTGTATACAATATTTTGTGCTACTAGGGTATGTATCATTGGTTGGAAAATTTTTTTCTTACAACAAATTTTCGTACAATAAATATATGGTAGATACTTTTCGAAATCTTCGTCGCGAAACACTCGATATTATAGTGCAAGGGCTTTATTTTACAACCGGCAATCGTCTAGTAGATTTTGCTAGACACGATCATGCCGAAGGTCTAATCGGAGAATTCTATAAATGGATTTCAACTGGATATCGTTCAACGTGCACGTTCGACTCAACTTCCGCTCTCGGCGAGCACGCGCGAGCTGTCTTCCCGTTCATTTTCGATCTTCCGCTCGATTCGACGGTTAGCGCGACACCGCGTCTCCCGTGGTCGCCAGACGAGGGGAGGGAGCACGAATCGAGGGGAAAAAGTTACCCTCTCTCTGCCAGTACCGGATTGGTCACGTGACAATTGACACAACAGAGACGGACCGCGTCACGTGACCGGGCTGTGGCGGCAGCGTGGGAGAATAGCGCGGTAGAAGGGGGAAATTAGAGTGGGGAAACGAGTCTCGATCTGGCGTCTGCCGGACAAGCATAAAAGCGTTGCACGCTAATTATTCCACTCGAATTAACGAGCGGCTGGAACCTGCGTAGCCCTTTCTCCACGCCGTAGATTAGTATCGGTGGGTCAATTAGGGTCTCTTCATATTTGCCGGATCATCCGTTTTCGGACGGAGACTCCACATTTTCTACTTCATACTTGCCGGAACCATAAAAAGGTCACTTGAGAGGCGCACGAGATGCTCGCAACAAAAGCTAAGACCCGCACACAGCGGGGGTTTTCTACCTAACACCCGAACAGTTTACTCCCCACTACACCCCGGGGATGCCAATGAGCTGGGCCATCCGCAGTAGGCCATTCGGACAGCCGATGGGCATCCGATTTCTGTTCGGATGCTGTCGAGGCATCCGCACCGGACGCTTTCCACAGAGTTCGCATTGCGTCTTCCATTCTAGCAAAGCCCAGAATTGTGTATGATGAAGGTTTTTTTTTAAGAAATTATCCACATTTGTTACGAAGAGAATCATTCAATGTGCATTCGATCATTTGTTGGGGTGTACGTCTCGAATTTTAACGACATTGAAATATATTGTGGTCCGAGCGAAAGCGGAAGAAATCCTAAACAATAATGTACGGTAACAAAAAATATTATATACCAAAGCGTAGAGATTTTAACACAATGCGAGGAGATACGCACAACAAATCACAGAATTTGCATGAAGAAAGACAGAAGCACAGATATTATTTTAACAGTGCTAAAATTAATTTGTGCAGCTGAGTATTTTTTTTTTATTTTTTTTGTTTGTTCCGTCTCGTGTGAACCGTCATTTCGTAACATTGCAACTCGGATGAACAATCATCTTGTCTACACTCCGAAAACGGAGATTCTGTTCGGATGCTCTGTCGAGGCATCCGCACCGGACGCTCTCCACAGAGTTCGCATTGCGTCTTCCATTCTAGCAAAGCCCAGAATTGTGTACGCAATGCGAACTCTGTGGAGAGCGTCCGGTGCGGATGCCTCGACAGAGCATCCGAACAGAATCTCCGTTTTCGGAGTGTAGACAAGATGATTGTTCATCCGAGTTGCAATGTTACGAAATGACGGTTCACACGAGACGGAACAAACAAAAAAAATAAAAAAAAAATACTCAGCTGCACAAATTAATTTTAGCACTGTTAAAATAATATCTGTGCTTCTGTCTTTCTTCATGCAAATTCTGTGATTTGTTGTGCGTATCTCCTCGCATTGTGTTAAAATCTCTACGCTTTGGTATATAATATTTTTTGTTACCGTACATTATTGTTTAGGATTTCTTCCGCTTTCGCTCGGACCACAATATATTTCAATGTCGTTAAAATTCGAGACGTACACCCCAACAAATGATCGAATGCACATTGAATGATTCTCTTCGTAACAAATGTGGATAATTTCTTAAAAAAAAAAAAACCTTCATCATAAACAATTCTGGGCTTTGCTAGAATGGAAGACGCAATGCGAACTCTGTGGAGAGCGTCCGGTGCGGATGCCACGACAGAGCATCCGAACAGAATCTCCGTTTTCGGAGTGTAGACAAGGAGATTGTTCATCCGAGTTGCAATGTTACGAAATGACGGTTCACACGAAACGGAACAAACAAAAAAAAATAAAAAGAAATAAAAAAAAATAAAAATATAAATGATTAGGAGTCAAAACTCCGGAAAACAAGTTTAAAATGATTACAATTCATTGGTTGCAAGGTGGGTGTCGAAAGGCGGTGGAAATAGTGGACATTTGGAAAAGCGAGAGTTTAGTTGCAACATTTGTTTTGCAGGCATCCACGGTTATAAATCTTGCTGCGCTAACGGTGTACAGGGCTCAACATGTGCTGCTCTCGGTTGGCTTAAAAATTACGAAATCGGCAGGTACATTCGGAAGGATTTTTGATTTACGACGCCCATGGTCGGTACGTTGTCGATAGGGATTCTTATACCTGGCCTTCGTCGCGCGCTTGTCATTTCGTTCGTAAGATCTCAAGACGCAACAATAACCAAACAAAAATAAAACCATTTTAATTTCGCCATTTGTACCGTGCCACCATTTTTGAGAAGTCTATCGTTTGGCCCATCACAGCCGCGCCCGTAGTCCCAGTGTTTTGGCTTCTACGTCACACGCCACATAGTATGTGTGACCGCTGTAGCCAATATTTGGACTGTAGCCGAAAATGCGTGTGAAAAGAGGCCTGTCCCTTGCACTATGATCCAATCGGCCTCGCATTCGTGCCTATGGTCCGTCCAACGAGACCGAGGCAGCGAAGCACCAGCGTGCGTCCTTTGCTAATTATCTTGTATAATGGTAACTTCAACTCTGTCGCACTCGAGTAGCTATGTTTACGTCTGCTGACTCGTCCCATTGGACAAGATATAGATACGCCATCGCATTTCTGCCACGGAGATATACAATTTTTCGTGTCGTGAGACAAAACGATGCAATTTACGTGGAATTAATTCTTTTTGTTCTAGAAATTATTATGTAATTGAGTCATTCCGCGCGATATCGAACTCTCTTGCGAGTATTGTTTCGGATTTCTTCCACTTTCGCTCGATCTACAATATATTTCAATGTCGTTAAAATTCGAGACCAAGACCCCAACGAATGATCGAATACACATGGAATGATCCCCTTTGTAGCAAGTGTATATAATTTCTTATGAAAAAAAAAATAACAACTGTTCTCGTTTTTACAATATATGTATAATTTACGTTAATATATAAGGACGTGCGATGCTGTTTGACGAAGAGGCAGGAACGACTCCTATCCCCATGCCGTTGTAAAAGAGAGATACCGATAGTTTACCTAAGGAGAGCTGTAGAGCTCGTAAACCTTTTTTTTTTGTGCCCCGCACAGCAGGGAAGCTCATCGAAGTCGACCCTTCCGGCGCCGGATGGGTAAAGTCCAAAACGAAGCGAAAGCGTCCGATTTTCGCCAGATCGTCGGTAACAAAGGATTTGGCCTAGATGCCGGATGAAAAACCATCCGGCGTCCGGTAAATATGAAGAGACCCTTAAACGGCGCGCATGCAATCCTGTTCCGTTTTCTCTTTTTCGACGGCCCACCTCTTGCTCCCCTTTTGTCTGCTTGTTTTGTTGTTTTTAAAGTCGTCCTGTTATCTGCTCTCAGCACCGTTTCTTCTTATATTGTCTCGCGGAGGAAAAGGCGGTCCTCGTCGTTTCTCCGGTTAACAACTTCCGGCGTGATTAAAATTTTATTACGCGCGACGCTCTCCTGAAATCGACAAATTGTCGATGTTGTGTTTCATAACGGCAACAACGCCCTGCACGATGAAGTAGCGACACTCGCACGAGCACTCGACCTTTGTGAATATCGGCTCAATCAGGAATTCTTTTATTTCAGCTACGGATGTTGCGGGTTTAATGCGCGTAGCTGGTTGTTGCGCTCGGTAATGGCGGTTTTAGTCGATCGTAATTCGGCTGCGGTTTTATAGACGGCCATTATTAACGGCGGTCGTTACCTGGCTGTTGCGTTCCTATTTACTGTGTGACAGAATGATAAGATTCGCGGAAACTTTTATTCATTTTCACATTGCAACTGGACTTCTACGCGCACAATGCGTTTAATAACCGTATAAGAAAAATCAAATTGAATTTTACCAATCTGTTCAGCCTCGTTCGATAAAAATCCAATTCAAAGTGAACGATATTTTGTTACGCCTTCTTTACATTTAGTGACACCAATGGTTCCCTTACGAGAAGATTTATGTAACTTTTTAACCCTTTCCTGAGCCAGTTTAAATTTTTCGATTTTCATGTTACCAATTTCCGTATGTCCACTACATTATTCGTTCTCTATGTTCCAGATATACGGGGAGAACCGAAGGACGAAAAGGTAGCAACAAGTATTCATGTAAGGAACTATACACAAGCTTACTTAAATTTTTACAAAGGTGAATGGAGACGAGAATAACTTCTATTTGATTGTTGAAAAATTTAATATTCAACTTATTGGACAGACGTTTTAGGAAATCCAGTTTGTAGATTTGAATCCGTGCAATCAGACATTTCCTCATTTATGAAAGATATTTCAAAAGCGACTTACCCTCCAGCGTTTTATTACCATTCCGAAATGGTTCAACTACTTTTATGCTGTCTCTTAGTACATAAAATTTTCTTCATGAATATCACAGATGCACTCGTCTGCATTTCGTGCAGTACTTCTGAGTTTATGTTCGTCGGACATAAAAGCTCAACTTTTTAATACGTCGTCCAACTACTTACAGTTTGTGCAGATAATATATATTGAAAAATATATAAATTATAATAAATATAATTATTACATTGATGATACCATTCGAAAGTGGATTGTATACACAAAATAGACAGAACTTTCGAATGGTATCGTCAATGTTATATTACCTTTGCTCAACGCTATCAAAATCCAACAGATGTCGGTTCTCATAACAGTTTCCATGCCTGGTTCAGGCACGTATTCAGAAACATAGTAGCAAAACGCAAGCAACACGCACGGGGTTGCAGAACCGACTTACGCATTCCCACATAATGACTAAAGCAGAACAAGAGAAACGCAATTTCTGTAATTGTATCCTACCAACTAGTCATCTTCCGAAGCGGCCACAATTTACATGTGAATGTAAATTGTACTTGGCAACGCCTTTGAAAAAGCAAAATCTACACCACAAATCGAAATCTAAATGTAAAAGTGTAACTCTGTTTTAAAGAAATACACTCGTACAATGAAACAACCAAGCAACAATACAACCGTGATAAACTTCAATAACATAACTGATACATGTACATCCATAAATTTGTGATTCACCTTCAAACAAAAAATTTCTAAAACATATCTGTATAGTATTTTCTTCAAAATTTCTTTTAGTCTGTATATTTCAAGCTTCATTTTCGAAAAGAAAATACATTTCAAAGCTCATCGGTAGACATCGGATGTTTGTGCAATTTCCAATTTTTATAGAAACATTTTAAGAAAGTGGAATGAAATAAAATCCTATTTTTAATGGGGACAGCCTTTGTAGATCCAAAGCAAATAAAAATCGTGTTAAATTCTCTCGAATTTTATATTATAGCATTTTTTGAACATTTCCAGAAGCCATAAATGCATAAAGATCCGCTGTCTACTCATCGGTGATCACTGCTATCTTATTTAAATGGCTTTATAAACAAGGACTTGCGTATTCTGTATGGCTGTGAATGTAGAGGGAATGCATAAAAAATTATTTTGCCCAAAACGATACGCTTGCTGCAGTTACATGTATTTTCCGAACAATGTTTCGATCGTGTTACGAGGGAGTCTACTGCGCTCCAATATTAACGCGAGCTACCGTATTTCTGCTAAGGGCACGAGGGTTAAAACTAAACCAATTTAACTTCGAGCGGTGATTTGCAATTTTTCCGAACGGGACCGGCAAAAAGTGATCGATAACGCGAGCATGGTCGCGAACAGGGACACTCGGCACGCGTTCCGCAATGGCGAGAGAATTTTTCACGGTTTTCGCCGAAAAAATGATCGCTCGGTTAAATGGTTGATCAGTATCGTTGGCGCTTGTTTCCGTGCGCACGCGGAAAGGGTCAATGGTCTAACAGAGTCTACGGGCAAAGAGTTTTCTCTCGCAGCCATGACTTTGTGGCTGCGTTCAAAGCCGACGGTAACGCTCGGCGCTCGTCACGCAACGCGAACGAGAACGAGAACATTCGTGCAAACGCACCGCGTGCAACGCGTGCACCGCTCGCACCGCTTGTGCACCGCATGCACCGTTTGCACCGCGTGCAACCTGAAGTCAGAACCAAGAGAAACAGAAGCTGGTCGGGGGTGTAGCCGCGGGGCGGCGGGGGTGGGAGAACCGAGCCGGAGGATTTCAAACGCAACTGTATAAGCAGACGTTGATACAGAGCCTAATAGAAATATTGATTTCAGGGTCGATGTACCTTGCGGCGTTACTCTGTTCGGTGCGTGTTTCGCTTCTTAAAGAACATCGATACCCGGCTCCTAATTACAGAGCACCGACGAGCCTCTCTCGGTTTCTCTGAAATCTTCCAGCTTCCAGCTGGATGCACTTTCGGTTCGTTTGAACAGTTCGAATCCCCGCCCCGGTCCGGTGAACCGTTTCAATTTTCGACTGCTTTCGCGTAGTCAGCTTCGACGTACGTGACTTTGTCAATCGTTGATTCGACCATTCGGCGGTTGCCGGGATCCCGAGAAATTTAAACGAGGATTATATATGAAATTGCGGATATTCGTGTACACTTGTACGTTTACGGTATCGAGAAATCGAAAGCAAAACTGAATTTATTTCATTAACGGTTGTGGTTCTTAACGCTAAACCTACCAACCACAAAACATATAAAAGTGAAACGTCTTATAGGAGGGAGAAGATGTTGTACGATTTTCATTATAATACGTGCTTAAATGTGCCCATAATTATGAGTGGTCTAAGTCAAAATTAAAAAAAAAATGAATTTATCACTTATTTCACACGACATGATTTTAAACTAAATTTATTCAATGTAAAAAAAATGAAAGAAATATATAACAGACCACTTTCATAATTATGGGCACAAATGAAGAAGTCGATTCAGTAATTTCCTGTGAAAACATTTTTATAATTTCAATAATCGTGGAATAAAAAACCGGTCATTTTGACCGTGGTAGGCTTAGCGTTAAAGACCTTTTTGATTTGATTAGATATGCACGAACTAACAAATTTATCGAATCATTTCCGAAGAAAAGGTGTCGCTTGATAATGTAAATAATTGTCAAGTGAAAACATCAGATTTGCTGTGGTGGGTTTAGCGTTGAACGAGAGCACAGAGAGTGTTCGAAGTTGAAGAAACGATCGGTGAAACGTTCGACATGCTGATTGCGACGGTACCGAAAAAAGGGCAACCGGAATAGGATATCGAACGGATGTGTAACGTCAAGTCCTCGGCAAAGCGATCGAAATTCTATATTTAGATGTAGAGACCGTCGCTGCTCTAAGTACGCTAGTCCACGTATGGCAGAGCTAGCTATTCCCGTATTCTAGCCTACTCGTTCGGTCGGCATGTTCGTTTTTCGTCTGCGCCCTGTCCTCGCCTCGGTGACGGACTATCGTTCCTTTTGCACGAGTCCTTTCGAGGTAACGCTTTCAGCGAACGATGAAATTCGCGCGCGCAATGATACAGACTTGAACCCGGCAGAACCGTATGTACCTCTATAATTTCTGGTTATAGCACCTCGTAACGATCCACGTGGTCCCCTGAGATTCCAGGTTCTTCCGAACGAGCGAGACGCCACTGGAAACGTTTATTCCGCCGTTCAAATATCGAGCACACCCTCGATTACACAGTCTTTTCTCGATATACAGGGTGTTTGGTAACTGGTGGTACAAGCGAAAAGGGGGTGATTCTACATGAAAGAATAAGTCGAAAATATGGAATAAACATTTTTCGTTTGAGGCTTTGTTTTCGAGAAAATCGACTTTGAAGATCTGTCAGGTTTGTGTGCTTTAGTATATGCAGGAAGTAGATTCGGTTGGTCATGATCAGACGCGTCAGACAATTCCTATCGAATAGCATGCTGCATATCAAACTCGATATTCTCGATAACGAAACTTCGGATGAACAAATTTTATTCTATATTTTCGACTTATTTTTTCATGTAGCATCACCCCCTTTTCGCTTGTACCACCAGTTACCAAACACCCTGTATGTCCCAAATATCTGGCCGGTAAAAGTCGTAGAACTATTCTCCTCACTGACGTGGGGATTTTTATAATTTCATGGCAAACGAATTTTATGTACTCACGTGAAATGTACAGAAAGATCGGTACTTTTCTTTTTATTTTGCAATTTCATGAAAACGTCAACAAGAGAATCGCGTATATGCTTAATAGTTGAACGAACCGCCTGGTAACAACGCTCTGGGAAATTAATTGCTGAAAAATGCAGGAAGTAGATTCGGTTGGTCATGATCAGACGCGTCAAACAATTCCTATCGAATAGCATGCTGCATTTCATACTCGATATTCTCGATAACGAAACTTCGGATGAACAAATTTTATTCTATATTTTCGACTTATTTTTTCATGTAGCATCACCCCCTTTTCGCTTGTACCACCAGTTACCAAACACCCTGTATGTCCCAAATATCTGGCCGGTAAAAGTCGTAGAACTATTCTCCTCACTGACGTGGGGATTTTTATAACATGGCAAACGAATTTTATGTACTCATGTGAAATGTACAGAAAGATCGGTACTTTTCCTTTCATTTTGCAATTTCATGAAAACGTCAACAAGAGAACCGCGTATATGCTTAATAGTTGAACGAACCGCCTGGTAACAATGCTCTGGGAAATTAATTGCTGAAAAATCGAGGAGAACGATCCTTCGGTATGTTTACTCTGTCGACGTCTCGCGATGCAATTAATCGTTTGGTATAATTATAACGTCAGTTTTTCCCTCGTTTACGCCTCCAGATAACGATTTCTCCTAGAAATTCGTCATTGACCAGAACGAAGTTCGACGCGCGAACAAAGAATTCACTCATTCAGCATCGGCGAAAGATACCGATGAGTTCCTTCGATTGTACACAAGGATACACGGCGTATCGTCACAATTATTCATTCACAGCTCATTCGCGCGATGGCGAACGTGCACGTCGCACAATTTACAATTCCCTCTTGTCAATTTTTTTTCCTAATCGATCAACTTTGTACTTTGCTTCACCACGCACCGATCTCTGTACGTTTGTTTATCCTGTTTTTTAAAAAACAAATAATTAGTACACTACAGATATTAAAAAAAAAAAAAAAATTTATGTAAATTCATTTTGGCGGTATGTTTAAATTTAATTCCGCAATCGACTCTTCGGAGAAGGAAATCTTCACCGGAAATCATACTTAAATCTGCACCGGATTGCCATACTTCCGGCTCTCTCTCTCTCTAAAATCCTATTCTCTCCGTATCCTCGGCAATATCTTCGCGAGTTTCCTATCGCGCGGATGTAATATAGCAGAGTGCATAACAGAATCAGCGGCGAATCAATCTTCGTTGCGTTCTGCAAAATGGAGGAGCATCGATACGCGTTGTCGGGCTCGATTGGGGTAATTGAAATTGATAACGGCCACAAGGCCAACCAATTGTTAATACACGTCAATTTTGCGAAACTCCATATTGTCTGCGCCGCAGGGTGAAACTGTTTTTAAGCCGATGAAACGGAACGCGTTTTTCTACGCAATTAAAACATCATCGATATTGCTCTCCCCCGACAAAGAATTTGATTTCATGAGAGAACAATTCGCACTCCCTTATCCGAGATCAGCGTTTCAATATTTCCACGAGGTTCTATCCGTTGGGCATCCATTGTACACATGAGTTCGACCAATTTTTATAATCGGTGAAATCGTGGATTTTATGCGGTTGTCAGCGAACAGCGGATTTTACGCGTTTGTCGCAGAAATTAGTAAATCAAATGCAAAACGGTGAAAACATCCACAGAATTTAAAAACACTGTTTTCGACTGTATAAATATTCATTACGAAGATAAATAAATGTTTACGACGCTTTCGATATTTTGCAATTAATGCGGACGATGTCCCCTTTGCATAAAAATCCACAGTTTAATTACGAATAAAGTGAAATAAAAACATTAATAATATTAAACTTCGATTGCATTGGACTTTTTTTTTTTATTTTTACGCGCTTGTCTGTAACGTAATATTTCTTCTTGTACTTTAAATAATTGTACTACACGTCGAAAGCTTCCAATTTCATGTTGTACATGGTAATAGTTCAACTTTTTCTGAGGAATTTTTTAATCGACGTAGAAAATGATATCATCGAATAACGCATGAAAGCGAAAAAGATTCGCGGACTATTGTTCACCTGTAGATTGAAGGTTATACAGGGGAACGCAACGTAACTGCATTCGTCCCACAATATTTTGTGAAAAAACATTTCCCTTCTGCACTCGGTCTAACGAAGCGCCCGCGCTAGCACGCAGTTAATAGTTAAATTGGTCAATCCTATCCCGAGTCTCGGTGGGCGACACGAAATAAACGTTAGCGTAACACGGCGCGAGTAACGAACGCCGAAAACAGGAAAAGGAGCACAAGAACACACACTCCTGTATAGAGAAGGTTCTCGTTAAAACACCGGGGAAAGATCGCCGGTAAACCCAATGAGGATCTCATTCAGCGTTCCTCGTTATTTTGACGCACTGTTGAATGCTTTCAGACCTTTCCCCCCTACCCCCTCCTTCTTTTTCCCTTTTTCATTTTGCGTTTTCGTGTCGTGCTTTCGAAATTGGTTCGCGGCTCGACGAGCGACTCGCAAACGCACCGCAGCGGTTTCCCGCGCACGTTATACAGGGTGATCGGTAACTGGGGTGGTACAACAATAATGGATTCTACATTGAAAGAAAAAGTAAATCGAAAATATACAATCAGGGACAAAAAGATGTACAGGGGTTTCGAAAATTATCGCGACCGGTTTAGCACAATCCTGCAGCTTTGGATAGGTGGGGACCGCAAAATTGACCTTGACACTTTTTCCAAGGTCAACATTTCGTTCATTCCATTCTATAGTACAAATCGCGAAAGTCTCGAAGGAACTATAGGTCTCGAGTCAACTCGTTCTCTGGAAAAACGAGTTTAAAGTTCGGTAAACTATTTTATTCTACACAGGGTGTCCCAGAATTAACCGTTTGTGTCCCAGGGGGTATTGAAAAAACACTGTCGAAGAATCCCAAACAGCGCGACCGCGCTTTCTCTAAATGAGAATTTTTATTTTGTAGTTTTATTGCATTATTATAGTATTGTTCTAGCTATTGTAAAATGTACTATTTACATAATAATAATAATAATAATAATATATTGCTTTATTCAGCCTTACGGCCAAGAATCGGACTCGGTTTACAATAACCTATACTTACAAATAACTATCTTAACACTAGAAAGACGGGAGCTTAGTATATACCTACATTGCCTGAAAGCAGTCAAAATGACTGCATTGTGAAAAAATAACTAATGCGCAAAGAAATTTGTTTAACAGTAATTTTTAATATATTTTATATCACTTACAGTCATATAACAAGTTATTAATAAGTATTAGCAATAAAAAAATGAAATTCAAAAGCAGTCAAAATGACTTGCTTAGGCAATCTAGTGTTAACCATGTACTGTTTACATTAAAAGGAGCTGTGTGACGTACTTGCGTCAGTAAATTTGAGCGACAACAATCAACAACTTCGACAATCGGTAACGCACCGTCAGTTGTCCACAATGCTCGAAATGTGCTGGGTTTTCTCGACATAAAATCCGAACAGCGCGATCGCGCCGCTTGGGACTCAAACGGTTAAGAAACTGAGTCGAGAATATAGAATAAAATTAAATTGACCTTGAAAATCCGTCAAGTTCGCGTGCCTAGTCAGTATCTAGGACGTGTCCACGTAGTATCGTCAGCTTTTCGATTAGAGCAACGGTTGCCGATCACCGTGGAGGGGCGAAACGTTCGAGAATTTTGCCTACGATCCCGGAGCTTCTTTTGTTGATAAGTCGACGGGATTCGCCCCGTGTGTCGGCTCGTCGGATGAATGCCATGACTGTTCCACATAACGCGTAACGCGTCCCGACTCGGGATGACGTCAAATCGTGGCACGTCGTGTCGCATTCTTGTCGCAAGTGCACTCGAAAAAACGTGGCGCGGCTCTCGTATCCTGTTTCGCGTATCGATTTCAACGTTAAACACGCAATTTTTCGTGTTCGATCGGCTGCCTCGGCCGCACCGCACCGATCAAAACTGAAACAAGATATCGATTCGATTGTTCTCGCTTTCCCACAGATTATTTACTGATTTTTCGAGTGACAAGGATTCAGGATGCTCGAGTTTGGTGGCATCCCGAAATTTACACATATTTCTTAACCCCTTGCCCTACAATAACGAGCCAGACTCGTGATGAAGATACTGAATAGAGTCTAATAAATGTGAACGTTATCAACCCTCTATGGGCCGAATTTTCTTCCGTTGATTTCTATTTGCAGGCATCTTGCAAGGCATTTACTTTTATATTCCAAATTGTTGGTGCAGCTAACCGTCATCAATATCGTTATCTCAGGGACATTATATAATTAAGTCGTATACGTCATCTTCAGAAAAAAGTAAAATTATTTGGTAAAATGTCGATATATTGGCACGTGACCTGAAAGTTACACGGGCCCATAGACGGTTAATTTCCCATAAATCGAAATAATATTCTATTTTGTTGTGGTAATTTGGAAAAAACATAGGTATACAATAAATATAAACTATCTTTTTTTTCTATGAAATTCTGAACGATGAAAAATTTCTAATCATTATACGCACAAAATAAATAGTAGTGTAAGGGGTTAACGCGTTTCCGTGAAAGTTATTCAAATCGTACGCAAAATCGTGACAGCATATAAAAATATGTTTCCGCAGAAAAACTTGCAGTCTCCTGGTAAGATACATTTTTTTTTTTAGGAAAACTGCCAGTAGGTAGAAAGCGATCGATTAATCCTCGGGCACGAGAGCTAGCGAAGTCCAATGGGGAAAAAAATCTTGTGTATCTGAGAAATGATGCCTCATAAAGGGCGGGGGAGGAAGCGGAACTTTCTCCAGTGAATTCAGCCGGCTGGTGTAATAGAATCGCAACGATTGCGTCGAGATAGGATTGAAACGGTGGTAGCTGGGACGCAGAAGCTCGAAGCTCCCTCATCGCAGTTTCCTTTCGTTGGTTCGTTCGTTCGTTTTCTCTGGGCTCCCGGCCCCGTGGTCGCACTTGTCTCGTTTCACCGTGGCCGCGGTTTGTTCCTTCCTTTTGTGGCGCCTCGGAACGCCATGTTACACACTTTCGCGATGCAACGGAGGTTCTCGCTCCACGGAGAATGATTCCGAGAGAGAAAGGAGGCGCGCGACCGGAGAAAGAGGAAGGATACGGGCCGCGATAATCGAGATCGACGCAGAAAAAACAACGAAAGAGACCGGAGCAACGAGAGCGCCTCCATGTTGCGAACGTGAAATCCGCGCTGGAGTATACGAGCGATAAGGAGCCTGCGTGCAGGACGAGGAAACGACATATCGTCCTATTACTCGCCTTTCGAACTCCACGGTATTTGTCGATATTATATTTGCCGATACTATTTGTCGATGCTATTTGTCGATCGATTCAATCCAGCTCGACTCGTCACCGGGGTATTTTTGAAAACCAATTTTTTGTTCGACTCGTTTTCCTCTATAAATCCACGATCCCCCCGACTGCACATAAAAGCGTTTTATTTTGCAAATTGAGTTCCCACGGCTTTGCAATAGTCACGCGGGGGTGGGATACATTGGACAACCTTTTAGTTTTGTTCTGAGCGACTACGGGTATATTTGTCCAAATTACAGTCATCGATACTACTGTAATATTGGGTTGGCAACTAAGTAATTGCCGATTTGTTCAATGAAGTAAAAGAGTTTTTTTTTTTTTACTTGGAATGAACTTTAATCTATGAGATATTTTCCATTTTGTTCGATGACCTTTTGCCATCTTTCTGACAACTTGAAAATTCCACGCTCGTAGAAAGTCTGATCCTTTTCGGCCAAAAACTGAGTCAAGTGAGATTTTACAGCGTCATCATCATTGAACGGAATTTTTCAAACCAACTTCGGCATTGCCTTTCTTTAAGGGTTTCATCACCATACACATCACGTAACTTTTTGGCAGCTTGCACTGCGTTCTTTCCTTTACGGAAATAATAAAGCAAAATATGGCGAAAATGTTCGTCTTTGCACTCCATATTAATATTGAGGTAAAAAAAAAACTTTAAGAAAATATCTACGCTATGAACTTGTAAAGCTAGGTTAGGATGGCAGCTAAATAAAAATGGGAGTTAGAGACATCTATAACTGAAATCGGCAATTACTTAGTTGCCAACCCAATATTTTATAATCGTATTCTTTTTAACAAAGTTAGAATCACCTTCAGCAGTGTGTTACATAAATGAAATAAATCAACTGACCAACGAATAGTCGAGCAAATCGGGCGATATATGTCGGAATAAATTTTAATCGAATGCTCTAATTACTATTTCTCTTTACAGTTACAATTGACCGTAAAAACGTTAATTTACGTTAACGATTAAACGTTACGAGAAATCGTTAAATTTCGTCCACGCAAACCCGGCCGTATCAAGTTCCAGCGTAACCAAGTTTCGCTACCTAATTAACGTTCGTTAATTTGGTCACTGTTCGAGTTGTTATGCTTATAATATCCGGTTCAGCGTAGGGTGAACGATAATGAACGAGGAGGGGTCGAGATACGAGTGTTCTTTATTCAAGGAGCAGACAGAGCAGCGATGCCAAGTTTGGAACCGTTAACATATTTCCATTCATAACCCGGCCGCTGCTGTCTCTTTTCTCTCTTTCCGGCGCAGAAGTCAGCGACCGTAAGGGAGGATACGTGTGCTGGCCGCTCGAGTCAAGTCGAAAAATAATCGCCTTCGTACAGTCTAAGAAACGACTTCACGTAACCGTGCAGAATCGCTGCAGATGTTTATGCGAGCGCAGATCGGTAGACTTGCGACGTAGAATTCGCAGAATTCCAATTAAACAATTAAAAAGCGAATTTTTATGCAAATCTTTACGCGCAAACTTTATTCGAGGCGTGAAAAAATTCGTTTCTTTTTTTAATGAAGTTCTTTACAGAACAAAAATGAAGAACAAATTGGATCGTATAAAGTCTTCGAAGCGTACTTTGTATCGTTGCAGAGTTCGCAGCAGACCTTTCGAAATGAAATAATTGGACCGTTTATTTTGAAAGGGTGTAAGTTTATTAACCCCTTGACTTACAATAACGAGCCAGACTCGCGATGAAGATTTTGAACAGAGTTTAATACATGTGAACGTTATTAATTTCCTTTAAACCGAAATAAAATTCTATTTTGTTGTAGTTGGTATATATCCTTTGGAGAAAACATAGGTATACAATAAATATAAACTATCTTTTTTCCCATGAAATTCTGAACGGTGAAGAATTTCTAATCATTACACTCACAAAATAAATAGTAGTGCAAAGGGTTAGAAAAAATTGAGATATCGTGAGGTATTTTTTTTTATCAACAAAAAATGGATTCTAATGGAGCTTAATGGCACAGTAATTGGGACAAGCGTTTTGGTCGTAGAAAATATTATCGGCTGGTTAAAATACTGATAACCTGAACTCAGACATTTTATGTACGTTGTAGTCTAATAGTTTTTCGTCGAAAGTAAAGGGTGTCTTCGGTGTGTTTTCTCATGAATTTCTCTCTCGTCGAATCGTCGAACTGTCTCCTGGAGGAGCAGTCGAGAAAGCCGATGTTCGAGATGTTGGTTCGTGGGTTACGTAAAAGGATGGGACGGGAACGGCTATTCCGCAGATCGATGGCCGGCCGTGGCTCGTAGCGATTCCGCTTTGTACCGGGCTGATAGATGCGCGTGTATCGAGTGACAATCATTCGATGCTAACGTAGATATTATGAATGCTTCGAGATTCGAAATGACACTAACGGATGGGCCGGAGAGGAAGTCGATACGTCTTCGTCGCCGACGAAAACGATGCCGCGGTTCGTGCGGATAAATATTTTAGCGCACCGATCGCGAGGTATTTCGCGCACGTTAGCGTCGGTCACGCTGTGCAAGCTGAAGAGGCACCGAGCTCTGGGTCGCTAACGTTCTCATCCATAAGTCATCGGGCGCTCGACACATTACCAATGTAGAATAACCGAGGATACATATAAAACTTGTACGATGTTCGGTACCGACATTTCGCTAATAACGCTCTACCGAAATAGATATACAGTTTTCTTTCGATATACACAGGCTCACGAAAGTGTTCGAACACCATTTAACCCTTTGCACTCGAAGCTATTTTAACACCAAAACGAAACATTTCTTATGACCTAGAATATTTCCCTTGTATATACAGGGTGTCCCACATAAATGATAACACCTAAATATCTTTCGTATTTACAGTCCTATCAGAAAACTTCAGAGGACAAAGTGACGCTATTGCAGGAGGCCATTTTAGTGGTGAAGAAAAAAATTTTTTATGTCGTGTTTTTTAATGAAATTTCAAGGTCACCCGTGTTTTTTTTAATGGAATAGTATATTTTTTTTGCGATAGCATGATAGACAATAAAAAACTGAATTTAGTGGATACCAACTTTTCGACCTTGAAATGACCTTGAGCAAGAATAATCATGTTGAAGCGGATGAAATGTGGAAGTTTAAAACTTACGTGTTTCAGCAAAGATTGCGCGTTGTTTACGTCGGGTTGACCTTTACATATCCTCGTAAACTTAAAAATTCAATTTACTATAAAAATTCTATTTAAACTCATTTTAATAAATTTAAAAATTCAATTTATTATAAAAATTTCTATTTAAACTCATTTTAATAAATTTTAAAATTAAATTTATTATAAAAATTTCTATTTAAATTCATTTCAATAAATTTAAAAATTCTATTTCAACTCATTTTAATAAATTTTAAAATTCAATTTACTATAAAAATTCTATTTAAATCCATCCTCGTAAACATAAAAATTCAATTTACTATAAAAACGACTTCCACATTTCATCCGCTTCAACATGATTAGTCTTGCTCAAGGTCATTTGAAGGTCAAAAAGGTGGTATCCACTAAATTCAGTTTTTTATTGTCTATCATGCTATCGTAAAAAAAGTATACTATTCCATTTAAAAAAACATCGGTGACCTTGAAATTTCATTAAAAAACACGACATAAAAAATTTTTTTCTTCACCACTAAAATGGCCTCCTGCAATAGTGTCACTTTGTCCTCTGAAGTTTTCTGATACGACTGTAAATACGAAAGATATTTAGGTGTTATCATTTATGTGGGACACCCTGTATATTTTTTTATGGTATACATATGAAAATGGTGCAATTTATTACGTACCGTATCTGTTACGTACAAACAAATTTAATAATGTAAAAAATATTTTGAATAGCGATACAGCAATTTTTAGTGGCGCCGTACAGTCGCCATTCGAGTGCTAAGGGTTAAAACAGTATAACTTTTTTAAATTGGACCAAACGACCCGACTTCTTCGAGCAATTAGAAGAATTGGCTTACCAAATGACGTGCAAAAATGATGTTAAAAAGAATTTCAATTCAAGCTTGGAATTATAAGAGCAAATAAAAAAGGCATTTTCCAAAACTTTTTTTATTTCAGCCTGTAATATGCAACATTTGTAAGTAACATTTTCTCGTTTTGTTTGAAATAACCAAGTTATTCGAGTGGCCGGAGCTCAAGTGGGACACACTGTATATTCTGTTCTTTTTGCATCGAGACATTACTGCTGGTGATAAACTCGGGCAACGGGGGAGGGAGGGGATACTTTGGACAGGAAAGAACGAACGAAGTCATATCTGTCATCGTAAAACCCCTAGCCCCGCCTACCGCGAACGCAAGAGGGAGCTTTCAATTTCTCGAAATTCCGCTTTCGTTGTAGCTCTTGCCGCGATTACCTAATCACGCAAAGCTGTGCTCCCGTGCTTTGGGGCGGCAACGTCGGCCCGCGTAAATCGTTCGCTCGACACACGGAGCCACGGTAGCTGCTCGGAGGTGGTACCGCGGTAAAGGGGTATTATTTAGTATTGCCCTGGGCAACGACAGTGCGCACGATTTATCGAGCGGTTTGGTAGGCCAAGTACCGTTCCTCTGCATCACATCCTGCACCACTGAAATTCTTCCGCCGAATGGTCCTACCCGATCCTCTTCGATCGTTTCCTTTCAGCGGCTGATCGTCCGATCGACTAGATATCGGCGTGCCCGTGGCTTTTTTTTTTATTATTGAAACATTTTCGCTGTCGCCGCGAGAGCAGATTTTACATCGGTCTGCCAGGAGTGTATCTGCGAGCTGATAGTACAACGCGGAGAGAACCGAAACTGCATAAAAAATAAATTAACCCCTTGCACTACTATTTATTTTTTGATTATAACGATTAGGAATTCTTCATCGTTCAGAATTTCATTTATGCAAATAATCCGGAGCTAGAAGAAACATTTTGCTCTACTTTTTTTATTAAACATAGTACTGCAACAATATTAAATAAAAGGTAAATCGATATTCTAAATTTATTTAGTAATATTTATGCAAATAATCCGGAGCTACAAGAAACAGTTTGCTCTACTTTTTTATTAACCCCTTGCACTACTATTTATTTTGTGATTATAACGATTAGGAATCCTTCATCGTTCAGAATTTCATAGAAGAAAAAGATAGTTTATATTTATTTTATGCCTATGTTTTCTCCAAAGGATATATATATCAACTACAACAAAATAGAATTTTATTTCGGTTAAAAGGAAATTAATGACATACATATTTATTAGACTCTGGACAGAATCTTCATCACGAGTCTGACTCGATATTGTAGGGCAAAGGGTTAAAGACCGAAAATAATATTCTTGTGATCGATAACACGTGGAAATAGTGATCTTCAAAATTGACACCCGATTTTTCCAATGAATTTTTATTCCATATTTTCGATGTTTCTTTTTTAACTCTTCGACTGCCAAACTAGAAACATCAAAAATTCCATCAAATCAATGTGTTATTGAATGAAATAAAAATTGAAAAGAATTGAGTTGACCGATTTTGATGAAATTCTCAGAATATGTATAATTCGTACAGATGTACAAAACGTACTTTTTAAATTTTTAATATAAGCCCGCATAAAAAAGTTGCAAAATACAACTTTTATTATTTTCTCTGTGATTTCGACCAATTGCAATTTTTGTAAAAAATTCCTTTCATTTTATATGGCAAATCAATTGTGCTAACTTTAAAAAAAAAATCCAAGTCGCATGGTTCAATATTAACAAAGTTATACGATTTTTAAAAGCGTCCGAATATTATTGCGAGTCACTGAATTAGTAAATTTACATTCGTGACCGTGTCCGTGTCCGTTCGATCGGAAGCATCTGAAAATCCCACGCTCCGCCTCGCAGCGTAGAATCTTCGGAACATTAGGCAAATAATTCCGCGATCCCGTTCCAGCTTACTCGCGAGAGTGTCTTCCAATAATCGAGCGGAGGATTTGCAGGCCGGGTGTGGGTCGACCAGAACTTGCGGAAATTGGATTACGCCTAAACCGATAAACCAGAATGGCGTTCGTGGGCGAGCGAACTTCACTTTCCACTCTTCTGTCGTTTCTCGCCTGGACCCGAGCGCACGGTTGTCTTCGATAAAAACTGCGCTCGCCTCGAAGCTCAATTCGGATTATCGGGAAAAATAAATTAACCCGATCCGCGGGCAAGAGGATGCTCGTAAGATCGCGGCTTATCGGGCAACCGCGTACCGTTACAACCACCCACCGTGAATGTTAACTTCCATTCCCCGGCGTTGTGTTTCATTCCGTGCCGGACGAAACTTTCACCCGTTCGCTTGGCAATAAGTTCCGAGACCGTGGAAACGCTCTTGCCAGCGGAGTTTCCCGTGAAAGTTGTTTTCGTCGTCGAGCGCGTGAGTCATCGGGCCACCCCCGCAACAGGGAAAGAAAAACCCCGGCTTTTGTGCTGTAGGGATGACTCTACCCTCTGACACTTCGACGAGTTTTAGATACAGTGCCGGACAAGATGACGAACCTTTGATACGTTCAACTATTTCGTATAATCGAAACAAGAAAATGTGCGTTATACACACCCTGTACGGGGTCGAAAAATAATCCTAAAAATTTGGAGTTTCTTTGGTAAACTTCCCAAGGTCGTTCGAAATAACTTTTTCCTTTACGGAAATGTTCTCCGGAGTTATTAACACGTGAACTGCCACGTCACCCAAGTGCGGGTGACGGTCCAGGTTTTAAAATGAATTTTTACGCTAATATATTCGTTGTACAAAAAGAATGTTTGAGAGTGAGAATGCGTGAATGTTTTTTTTATTTTTTATTTTTTCGTTTAACTGTAATTGGTTGGTTTTATTCGGTCTGTTTTTCTGTTTTAGTTCTTATTGTAATTACAAGAGCTTAGACCGATGTAGGCCATCTGATAATGTTATTTTTATATGTTGCTTCTTATTATATTTTATATTAAATTCTATTTTTTTTTCTATTGTTTAAGTAATCGTATTGCGGATTATATCTTGTATATATTTATTTTTTGTATTTTATATGCTATGCGACCGTTTTCTTTTATTTCTTTTAAGTTATAATGTATGCGATTGTTCTATTGTACGTAGTGTAAGGATGACGTCGCGAATCACTCTCTCTTTCTCTGTTGCGTGCGGTAGATTTAGGCTAGTGGTAAGAAAGATGTATAGATGGTATAGGATTGTAATCCCTAAGGGGAAGCAATAAAGATATTGAATATTCGTTGTACAAAATTTCATTAGGATCTGTACAGTGCGAGAAAGTTGGATGACTACTCGATATCGTACATTTCATTTTTTCCAATTTTTATTTCATTCGATAACTTTCCTTGATTATATGGAATTTATGAGATTTCTAGTTTGGCAGTCAAAGGTGTTAAGAGAACCGATTCTTTTTGAGATGAATCGAACAACCCTAGTTGGTAGCCGTTTGATGCATCGGCACTCCGGTGTTTCGAACGCGTTTCTGCCTCGGTAGACATTGTGGCAACCGTGAGTCCACGGGCTCTGGCTACTTGGGGGTTGGCTGCCCGGGGGGTAAAGTAAATTGCACCGCGCGAAGGTGAGGATCGATCGAATCAGGGCGGTGCACGAAGAAACTGCGTAAGAGGAGGAAAGAGTCTGCCGGGGCTGTTGCATCCCCTCGAGACATGCGTCCAGATTAGTTGGGAATCTCGTTGCCAACTTCTTATTCCTCGTCGTTGCCACCCACGCTACACTGTCGGCCGTTGTTTGTTGCTTTCGTGGGCAATACGCGATAAATTGTCGACCCTCCGTCCCCGTAGCAAAAAAAAAAAAAAAATATATCATTGCTAGACAGTGGATGTTCCTACAAGATATATCTATAGGGTGAGTTCGGGTTTAAACTACAAGCACAAGTTAGTCGTACGTCGTGTAATATATAGGGTGAGTAACGATGGAGTAATGATGAGTAATCTTTTTTATTTGAACCTGTAGTGAAAATTTAAAATATGCGTTTTGCAGATATATGTTAGTTATATACATACTGAAAATTTCATTGAAATCGGTTAACGTTGTCATGAGATACAAACGTTTAAAGATGATTACATAAGGGCAAAATTCCCTGGCAAGATCAAAAATCTGCGACTTTCACCCTTAAACTCTCATTTTGAAACGTTTGTAGTTTATTGCAACGTTGACCGATTTCGATGAAATTTTCAGTACGTGTATAACTAACAGAGATCTACAAAACGCATATTTTAAATTTTCATTACAGGCTCAAATAAAAAAGTTGTGAAAAGTGTCATTTTTATTTTCTCATGTAATTCTTACAAATTGTAATTTTTTCAAAATCTTTTTAACACATCATTTGGAAAACCAATTCTTCTAACTCCTCAAAAAAGTCAGGTCGTTTGATTCACTTAAAAAAAAAAGTTATACTGATTTAAAGGGCGTTCGAATACTTTCGTTACTCACTGTAGGCTGTCTCGCCCGATTTTGTCATCTTGATTTTCTCGCCGTTATTACTAAAAACAAAAAAAAAAAATGTTTCAGACAAAATTTGAATAGCATCGAGTGGGACATCGTTTAGCGTTGTTAGTTTCTTCGTGAGCGAACGCCTCAATATCATACATATAATTTTTTTCAATTTTTATTTCGTTAAATAACTTACTTTTATTTTATGGAATTTTTGAGGTTTCTAGTTTGGCAGTCATAGTGTTAAATATTGACTACAAGGGAATTCTATTCGGTAGAATTCGGTTAGAAATTTTGATCACCTAGTTTGGTTCGACATTATTATAAGGAGCCAACAAAACACTGTCTAATGTCGAATAGAAAGTGTAATATTTAATAAATATCGAGTAGAAAGGGTCATTAACACGATTCAAATATCGGAAATTTTTAAAGAATCGGGAATGCAATGTTCACGTTGTTTTGGGATCCGGTGTGTGCATTTCTGGAGAACCGGTGCTGTCGGAGTGATTATCACTTCGGTGCGTTGGCCCGGTCAGTAAATACAGAAAATGAAAGCTCATGCACGAGCAGTAAACCTCTTATGAGCAGTAATCGAATCCGGTGAGGTGAAACTTTTGTGTCGGAATTGACTCGGATCCAGAAGTACATATTGAATTTGATCCCATCCCTAGTTAAAGCTGGCTCACGCGAACCTGCAATGTTTACGCTGTCTGTTCTTCCTTAATCCCCTTCATTGGCGATTCGTTACGCATCTTAACACGGTAATCCAATCCCAGTGCCAGTGAATTGACGTGAGATCAGCCGGAGAAAGAGAAGGCATCCCAGCCGATCGTGTGCGTGCACGAACGGCCGCATTCGACCAGCAAATAAAGTCGGTCGATATCGATTCCTATCGATCTCGGCATGCGCGTACACGCATCCATTCGCGAACCGTATAAATTGCATCGCACACATGCCCGCCGATATCCTGCGGCCGGCTGCATACCGAGATTCTTTCGAGAACATGCGAGAAGCACAACGGTATCGCAATTTTTTCCAGCGATTTACTACTTACTCATTTATTTATTGTACTCCCGGGTCCCTCGATGTCGAATTATCCGACAAATTATTGCACCCGCTCGTAAATAAGACTTTGTGTTTCTTTCGTCGCGGTTCTCGTTGCGAAAAAGTACGTACGCGGCCATCTTTCTGGTCGACTAAATAATTTCCAGTATTCTCAACTATTATTTCGATTTTGCAACCGTTGGACTTCCTCCGCGAAACGTCAAGACTTGTTGCAAAAATATGCAAGCACGTCGAGTTCGAAATGTTATACTTTGTCGCACAGAAGAATTTATTTTCCATGTATCGTAACTGTTAACGATGAAGAACTTTTTTTTATTTTGCATTAGAATTCCCCGTTTCTTATTTGGTAAAAGTGGGGACATTAAGAATCGAGTGTTTGCACATATTTGCGAGCTTTTCAATCAATTTCGTCAATTGTGTTGTTAGCTCGATTCGAATTGTCGTCGAACTCTGTCGAAGATAATTTCGATGCGGAGATTGTCATTGTTAAGTTGATACAGCGGTTATCGTTGCTACCGATTCATCGATCCAGCATCGGTGGATTTCGATTTCGCGGTCGCAGTTGGCGTGCACGACACATTAGAAATGTGGCCGGAAGAACGAAACCGATCGGGGTTTGCTGATCTTGTTGCTGACCACGGAAGAAATAATTGATCTTTGCTTCTATGCGATATTTATTGGATTAACACTTGGTTCACGGTCCCCTTTCAAAATCACGGGTTCTACTGTTTTTGCTATAGTGGAATTACTCAACAAATGTATCTCTTTGAGTCTATATTATTTGGATAGATACGTTCTTGTTATTTTTATAAACTAATGTAAAACAGTCACTTTTAGTGCCACCTAAAGCTGTAATTTTGAAAACGGTGAGTTTGTTCGATGCTTCAGAAAAATGATTTTTATGTTATTAACACTTTGACTGTCAGACTAGAAACCTCAAAAATTCCATAAAATCAAAGTCTTATTTAATGAAATAAAAATTGAAAAAAATTAAATATACGATATATTGTGTAGTCCTCCAACTTTCTTGCATTTTACAGATCCCGATTAAATTTTGTACAATGAATATATTAACGTAAAAATTCATTCTAAAACCTGGAAAAATAATTCCGTCACCCATATGTGGGTGACGTGACAGTCAACGTGTTAAACTGAATATATGTTGCGTTCTTCTTAATCGACCATTTCACATTTTTCTTTCTTTATCACCTTTTATCATCTTTATTATCTGTGTAATATTTTCTATTGCTTTATTATCAGACAATTGTATGACGTTATGTAAAAATCGGTACGCGTGATCGATGGTGTGAGCCACTGGTCGATGATTCTTCTTGGTCGATCAGTCGAACAACAATTGAGTACTGTTTTGACGGCCTGGTGCTCGCTGCTTACAAAACGGATAGAGAGAATTAACTGCTTATCTGCATCGATTTCTCGCGGAGTAACTCTTCACTGAAACGAGATATCTGCTACTGAATACCGTGTAAATTGGCGGCTTCGCGCACGATCAGGTTTCGCGAGCTACGATAAAACACATGTCGTTCAAACGATCTCGCGCTACCGTGAGGCGCGGACTTGGAAATTGCTAGCTCGGTTCTTACTATTTGCAGTAATCCGAGAAATCGAAATAATATCATACTCGGAGAAATTCGTATTATATCGCTTAACACGTTCCCTACCAAACTGGCGCTCTCACGAATTCCAGAAAATCGAAATAACTTATTTAACACTGGAGCTGCCTATCAAAATGACTGGCAATAAATTTTTTAATTTTCAATTATAGCGAAGATGCATTTTAGTGCATTTAAGGAGGATTTTTTAATAAATTTAAAGAATTGTCAAAAATCTAAATAAATACATTATTATTATTTTTGTGAAATAGTATGAACTTATATAGTGCTTCGTACCTCTGGCATTGTCCGCATCAATTGCAAAATATACTTTGAAAAAATGATTTACCTAGAACTATAATATTTGGTAGAGTATAACTATTTTAAATCGAATGAATATCGTCTACTATTAAAAAAAAATGGTAATTATTTACCAAAATCATCAAAATCAAAATCGGTGAGGAAGCCCCTAATGTAAATAATTACCAAATAATGTTAAGTAGTCAGTTTTAGTGCTTTGTAAATCTAGTGTTAAAGGGACATTGAAGTTGCAAAATATGAAAGAAAACCTTGCATCCAATATTCTACATACGAATAATAAAATATAATACTAATGTACTACAAACTACATTACAAAATACTAATGTAAAGTGTACTTACTTCTGAATTTTCTGTACCTCCGTCGGATCCACAGCACACAATTATTGACTCACTAGAATAGGTCCAAATAATTGAACAACAATCACTAAACAACACACACACAACACATTTTATAAAATCGTGACAACGAACAAGAAAATGTCACTCCGACCACGAATAAAATAATACTGCGATTTTAACCCCCCCCCCTCCCACGGACGTGTGATTCGAAAACAGGGAATTCCGGGAAATAGGGTCGGCGCCCCGCCATAATTTCTTTACCTTGTTTTTGTATCTAGTGTTTATAGACCCTCAGCGCCTAACCTTCCTAGGATAACCTGACCGTCCCACGATTTTATAAAATGTGTTGTGCGTGTGTGTCGTGTGTGTTGTTTAGTGATTGTTGTGCAATTATTTGGATCTATTCTGGTGAGTGAATAATTGTGTGCTGTGGATCCGACGGAGGTACAGAAGATTCAGAAGTAAGTACACTTTACATTAGTTTATAAAGACTTTAAAAACACTTTACATCATATTTTGCAACGTATATTAACGATCATTAATGATTTGGTAAATAGTATAATTTAATGTGGTTCAAATAAGATACTACTTTAAATCAAATATTTTTATTTTGATAACCGGATAGATAAAATGAAATGTTTTTATTTTGTATTTCAAATATTTCCTTACAATGAAAATAAGTTGAGCAAGTAGTTAATATTATAAATTATAATTTTTAACATGAGAAGCTATAATAGTTAGCAAAGTATTATTGAGATGTTGAAACTTTTTTGCGAATATCTCGAAAACGAAAGCTGCGCGACGGTAACATGTATAGGAAAAAGTTGTTCAGAATGATGACCTTGACAACATATTTTTCAAGCTCATCAAAATCGGCGAGGAAGCCCCTAATGTAAATAATTACCAAAAAAATATTTAGAAAAAATGATACACCAGGGACTATAGTATTTGGTAGAGTATAACTATTTTGAATTGAACAAATATTGTCCAACATTTTGATCGTTAATGGCACTGTTTGATGGATAAAATTTTGAAGAAAGTGTTGCTTTGAAATCCAAAATTAGAATTTCATTCGAACCTGTAAGACGTTTTATTCTCGGAGTGGCACTCATGGCTGAAAATAGAATAAGGCATTTACCACTTGAATAATGCTTCATCCATCACAGGTGTTCCACCAGACGAGTATATTTTTGTTAATAACTGCTGCAGAATGAAGATTGATTGATCCTTGTCCTCCCGCGTTTACATATGAAAAAGAATTCACGATGACAAATGAACCGACGAATCGGCTTCTAAACGTAATTCGTCGTAAGTCTATAGAGACATTGTGTGTCGTACAAGTATGTAAATTCAAAAGAGTAGAAGGGGCATTAAACAAGAACAACTTCGTTTGTCATTGTAATGTTCTATACGTTCCGGTCTGTATTTACATATTTCTGTCGCTTTTGTGCGCGTTTCAAAGAACACGTTGAATTGAAAACGGTTGAAACAAGGGGATTCTGGACTTTCCATTTTTTTTTCTCCTTCGCTAATACGTGGTGGCAACCCTTGAAAAATGTTCCCTGTATTTTTCAATTGTTCGTGCTCGAATGTTTTTTTTTCAAATAAAATAGATTACACAGACCGTGCTGTGAAACTTTAATTACGGTGCTTAAACTACTGTGGGTTTTTTTTTTTAATTAACTGTTGCAGAAATTGCGCTTGAGAAATTACAAAAATGATGTTCCTTTGAAAGAATTATGCTTTCAGGCTGCGTGGTCTTGTTGGAAACAGAAATGTTAATAAAAGGTGTACGTTTATAAATAACGAACTAGATCAACAAATTTTTTAAATTTCAAGAATGGCTTGCGTGAACGAATTTTACAGAATTAAATCGTAAAAGTGTCGTAAAAGGACTCGTCGTTAATGGAAAAGTTACGTGTACTCGGTAGAACATGTAAAATTCAGAAATCCAATTTCACGATTCTACGATTTCGAGTCTGAGGTCATGCGGTCGTGTCAGTGAACTCGCTTTGTGCTTACGCAACGCTATACGATGGAAATACTTTTCCACATTGAAAAAAATGAATAACTGCAATGATAAACGTTTGATTTGTTCGATCGAATACGTTTTTTCATAGTACATGTCATTCGAAAATGAAAATTGACCTTGCGGCGTAAGTCGATGACCGCCGTAGGGTAGAAAATAATATTTTCCAACAGAGCCCGCAAGATCTAACGAGATCGGTGGACGTGTATCTCTTTGTCGCCGCAGTACCGTCTTCGGTGTTACGGTGTATTGAGAAACATGGCTTCGACTGTGTCCTTGGGACGCAACAACATTGCTGGGACTCCTGTTTCTTGGAGCGAAAGACGAGCACGCGTTACGTAATGAACGTCTCCGGCCGTGTCGAGCAGGGACCCCTGCCAGGTCGTTGCATTATTAATCGAGCAATCGATATCTCGGTCTATGTCCCGTGCATCTACGCGCTCACGCTGCCGGAGAGTTTACGTCCGCTCCATCGAATCGTTTCACGGGAAAACCTTGCAAGGACACCGGGGAACCGGTGCACCGCAGCACTGCATTCTTTCCTTTCTCCGCGTTCTGATCTCTTCCTGTCCGATGGAGAACAGGGCTGTTGACCCAGTCCTCTGTTCATCCGATACGATTTTTTGCAAAAATTCCTCGCAAGTTATTCGGAGCACCGCAACCTACCCCGGCCACGCGTACACTCCCGGTCAAAAGTCCGGTCGCTACAGTCAGCGAAATTTCCATCGATTGGATTTTTAGTTGTTACCGACTGGGGCACTTGGACACGGAGCTGTGAGATATCAGGGGTACCCATAAGTAATCTGCATTTCTATAACAGGGGGATTCTTGATAATAATGGAGATTATACAGGGTGTTCCAGCATCGGTGATACAACCGAGTAGGGGGTGATTCTACATGAGAAAATAAGTCGAAAATATACGATAAAATTTGTTCACCCGCAACTTCGTTTTCGAGAAAATCCAGTCTGAAAATGCAGCATGTTATTCGTTAGGAATCGTCCGACGCGTCTGATCATGCCCGTCCAATTCTACTTTCTGCATATACCAAAGAACTTTTACTTATATTCGATTTTCTCGAGAACGAAGTCTCGAATGAGCAAAATTTAATTCTTTATTTTCAATTTGTTTTTCATGTAGAATGATCCTCTTCTCGGTTGTACCACCGATATCGGAACACCCTGCATAATAAATTAAGAAAGAAAAACCTGAACCTTTATTACAAAGTTTGTCTCAGATTTCAAAATAATTGATTACTTATGAGTAGACATCGGATTTTATGCGTTTATTACAAAAATGAGTAGGTGTATTATCAAATTTAGAAATACTGTTATATTATTTTCAACCTATTAAACATATTAGGACAGAAAATAAATTTCTCTTTCGTTCCAGTATTGTTGGAATTTTGGTAGAAAATTTTTATTGTGCATAAAGATCCGCTGTCTACTTATGAGTCCCCCTAATAATTTCAGTCGTTCAAGATTTTGCGAAAACGAGAAACCGCACAAACTCCGATATTTCTTGTATACCTATGCAAGAAAAACCTAGAGCAGCAGCTTCGTAAACACCCTGCAGATTTTCCGATGACATAGTTGAATAGATACACGTACAAGGCGAAGCGTCGTCTCTGATTTCCTTCTAACTCTCGGTATTGCATAAAACTGTTCGTTCCAAGGCCCCGCTGATTTAATATTATTGTCTCTCTAAGCGTACAGCGCATTGCACACGCAAGTGTGATTCACTGAATTATTGCAAACGCGGAATCATCGGCTCCAGAAGCTTGCGAATTTACATCGTTGCATCATTGACGCTCGTGATGCACTCGCACGATATGCGAAACCAATGATCCACTGTTGCGTTTCAACGATCCATACGGCGCGGTAGAACGGTGTTCGGGAATTATTTCGAATTGTTCGTAAATTATCAAAGGGAATTTAACGCGGTAATTCGAACCGGAAGCAAATACAGGTGGGATTAAAATTAATTATTCACGTGCTTTCTTTCTCTTGGGATTCTTATCGTTCGCGGGGGTATGTGCGCGGATGCGAACAGATTTATTTATTTATTCGATCTTAATTGTTTGGTAAAACGATACAAACTATTGGGAAATCGAAGAATTTATGCGGGATCGTGGTAGGAACTTTTAATCCATTTGCATCATCAGCGTATATACAGTCGAGTCGGAAAGTAAGTTAACATTTGGTGATATGTAGGCAATGAATATGATGAATAAAATCAAGTTATTGTATTGTTTTTATTTAGGAGGTGTAAGGAAATAAACAAATATGTTAGTAAAACATATATTATCATTATTAAAGATTAAAGACATGTCATATTCATTTGCCTGCATACACCAGTCGTTAACTTACTTTCCGACTCGACTGTATGCGCTCTGTTTTTCTGGTCACTATCATTATTCGTTAGCTAAGAAATAGAAACGGAAGGTGTTGTTGCAGATGAAAGTAGTAATTCTGATTTTTTCTTATAATGCTGAAATATGAAGTTGTTTTACTCGTAGTCATTTTTGTACTTAAATAAAATAAAAAGGAAAGTTTGGCGATAAAGGCCTTCTTTTCGTATTACCTTGTGATGCCAATGGGTTAAAGCAAGGCGTCCAATTTTTCTCGTAACCAGAATCGCCATGGATCGATGTGTCATCTATTGTCTACAACTGTACGCGTTGCAATCTAATAATCTGTAATTATTCGCGGACGATCGGTGTCCGATCTCGCCCCCAGTGCCCGGAACGATATTGCAGCATCGAAGCAGACTTTTCATACGGAAACTCGACCGTTTCTCATTTCGAATTCGCATCTATATGCAAACGGCGCGAAAGGACGCACGGGCACCGTATTAACCGTAGCAAATCGTTTACGAGAGGTACAAGCCCGGGATTCAAGACAGTTCGGTGTCCGTGTCGGCGGTTGCGAGTGTCACCGCAACCTCCGCAAAAATAAGAATTTATCGCGGCACCATTAATCGGTCATTAATTATACCCCCGCGCGACTCGGCTCGGCTCGGCTCGGCTCGGCTCGGCGTAGGCACAGGAAAGCCAAGCGGAGGCTTTCTTCGACTTGATTTACAACCACGGTGCGCGGCAGCCTTCGATTCTCTACACGGCTACATATAATGTTACTTAACCCCGCCCGAAGTAAATCGATTTCTGCGGTTAATTCGCCTTTCCGCTATTCCGTCCCGCGAACTTTACACACCAACCCGCACAAGGGGACCACTTTGTTTCCTTTTCTCTTTTTTTTTCTTTTTTTCGTTCCAGCCAAACACCTCGCGGCACTCTGATAACAAGTAACCAGGCCAGTCAATTTGGTCTCCATCGTGTTAATTACCAGACTGCGGTTCTTTATGCAAAATAAAATTTGTACACATCGATTGCAATCTATAGGAGCTAAGTAAGAATTGATTTTCCTCGTTGAGAATTTTTATATCTTAACCCTTTGCACTCCGAACCATTCTGGCAGAAATTTACAAATCCTCGTATTATTTAGTATAATTTTGGAACCAAGTAACGTATTATAATGATATTGGACTTATATGAATTGGTTCACATCGAGGAATATATATTTGCAAAAAAATCAATATTTTATTCAAAGTTGCGCTGGAATAAATTAATTCCCCGTAATCGCTAATAAACTTTAATGTCCCCTGAGAGGGGACAGCGGAGTGCAAAGGGTTAAAAATAGTTTTAATCTTTCCTCTGCCCTGAATTACCCCTACTCGTTTCTATCATAAATTAAGGAGGGATTCTCGTGGAACAAGTTCAAAAGATGAAAAAATTTCTCAAAGTTTAAAGTCATCTCAACAAGGCTACCTATCCAATTTGGTCGAGAACGTAACTGTATAATTTAATAATAAATACGATTCCAGAAAAGGTTTCAAAGTAGCCGTTTATAAATAATCTAGTTCCCTAGACGGGAAAAATATGTGTCATATTTCTACGCTACCTTCAGCTAAAAATAGTTGGTTTAAAAAGGAAAAGGAGACCACGCACGATTTATAGATGCCCCGGGGACTTCCTGATATCGAAAATGGAAAATCCGCGATCGCAATGACACGATCGATCCGAATCCGCAACGTTGAAATCTATGGAACGATCAGCATCCGGGCGATTCGACTTGAGATGCACTCGAGAAAACGTTCCAGGACCTCGGCTAGAAGTTTCTATCATTAATCTATCGCAACAACTGTCCTCGAATCTCAGCCGTTGTGTATCACGATTGCTCGAAGAAGGAAGTCGAGGAATCGGGACAAAGACTTCGGAGATAATGTTATTGGAATAATGTCGAACATTTCCCATTACTGGATCGTGAACTTTACGTTCGAAGGCTGCGATCCCGGAAATTTCATGCAACTTTAATACTGTCTTCTTTTTTTTAACTGTTAACCCATTTGCATCATTGGCGTATATATGCGCTCAACTTTGTTGGTCACTATCATTATTCGTTAGCTAAAAGATAGAAATGGTGTTGTTGGAAGATGAAAGTAGTAATTCTGATTTTTTCTTATAATACCAAAATATGAGGTTCTTTCAGTTGTAGTAATTTTTGTACTTAAATATACGTTAATTTGAAAAAAGTTTGGTGATAAAGATCTTCTTTTCATATTTCCTTATGATGCAAATCGGCTAACACATTCCCGCAAATGAAAACATTTTCACGTAGCAAAAGGTTGCTTCGAATGACCTCGGGAACACCCCTCACACATCATTTTTTGCACACCCTGTACGTATTTTTCCATCTTATAATCCCCGTTAGGAGTGCGCAAGTTCGATAATGAGGCACAATTAATTGCAACTAATGATCAACGCAGCAGCTCGACGGCGAAAATCGCACGGCGCGACTGATGCTTTCGAAAATCCGTGGTTGCCACCGCGTGCCGCGGAATAACGCTTGCCACCAATTAAGAATGAAACAGGGTTCCGGCAGTTTCGAGTGGCAAGTTGCTCGTCACACGCTGTCACTTTGTGGCTAACGACGCGCGGAGGCTGTTGCTTCGATCGATGTCTGAAGTGGTCGTTTAGAGGGCACAAGAACGGCGAAAAACAAACCCCGGGGCGTTCGTGTTGCACACGTGGAACGAAAAAGTTGTAGCTCGCGGTTACGATCGCTTTTCCCGTTATGGCAGCCGGGGTGAATGACGTAATCCGAAGTTACCGGTGCCGAGGACGGTGATAACATCATCGCGGCTGGCATTGTTCGACTATGATCGTTACCACACTGTCCTGCGAACACGTTCTTGCAGGATTATCGTCGCGCTAAAGGTTAAATCTTGATCGACGGATAAAAAACGAGACAATCTTGACAATGTTAGAGAAAAAAGCAACGTACATATATACGGTGAACAATTGCAACATTAGAGACAATCTTGACAATATTAGATAAAAAAGTAACGTATATACAGGGTGGTCCACCTAAGTAAGGCCACCTAAATATCTCCTCTAATTGTGGGGGTACAAAAAATATTTGGTATGCTATTTGAATGGCTTGAAAAAACCATTCTATTGCAAAAAATGTTTTTTTTTCTAGGATAATTTTTTTCGGAGTTTACAATGTTATCGATGTTTTTTTGTGTATAATTGTATAACTATTTTTATTGCATCGTGTAGCTGATGTTAAAATACGTTCAGTTTTGTACACTACATGACCTTGAAATGACCTTTGCGTTCAAAAATTAAATGGAAACGAAAAATTGTCTATCGAGACTTTAGAGACGAAGACGTCGTTCGGGAATCTGTAAGAGTAAATAAACATGTTTTCACTATTACGAAACCCCATTATGAAATTGGTAATACTTTTTCACGAACCTATTTTTCAAATTATCATTGTAATAGACGCTCAAAATGGTGCCCCTCCGCATCGATACATTTTTTGAAACTTAGAATAAGAGACTCTCTGGCCCTTTCAAATGTTGTGAGATTAATTGCAGCACACACACAAGCTGTTATTATTCTGTGTGTTATTCTGTCTGTCAGTAAACATGTGTATTTACACTTACAGATTCCCGAACGATTTCTTCGTCTCTAAAGTCTCGATAGACAATTTTTTATTTCCATTTAATTTTTGAACTCAAAGGTCATTTCAAGGTCATGTAATGTACATGACTGAACGTATTTTAACATCAGCTACACGATGCAATAAAAATAATTATACAATTATACACAAAAAAACGTCGATAACATTATAAACTCCGAAAAAAATTATCCTAGAAAAAAAATATTTTTTGCAATAGTATGGTTTTTTCAAGCCATTCAAAATATTTCTTGTACCCCCACAATTAGAGGAGATATTTAGGTGGCCTTACTTAGACGGACCACCCTGTATATGGTGAACAATTGCAACGTTATTTGCAATAATAGGGAAAAATTATGTATACAAAAGTTGCATGCTATAGAGGGGGAAATATTGTAATGTAAACATTTTCTATGTGTGCGAGGGCGTTTCGGAAATTTCAATACCACTTTGATTTCTTTGGATGGAAAGACCTGTGTACCTTTAGAACGCGCAGCGATAAAGGATCAAATTCTGCGTAAACGTGTATTGTCTTACACATAGTAGTTGACAAGATATTATCGGAATAATGTACCTGCTGAATAATACGATCTATAAAATTTGACATAAAATAATGTTGGGTGCACATGCTGCGGAAGACGTTCAGGACGTTGTCTGTTCATGACACGCTCTTTCTACTTACAACAGACACGGACGATAGGACGTTCTTGTTTGTTTTCCATTAATTTTATAACCTCTCCGCTTTCGGTTTATAGCCAATTATAATGGAAAACAAATATTTCCGTGCGAGTGACAGTGTTTATAAACGTTAATAGAAGTGGAACTAATCTGTAATGGACAGATACACACGAGCCAAGTGGTTCTGAAGTGCATTCGGCTCGATGAATTTGTCGACATCAATTTATTTTAAATGGAGCCAACGTATGAAAAAACTGTATTCCAGGATTTTCATTAATTCTTTAGTCTACCGAATAAAAATTCAATCACGTAACAAAAAATTTGAATAAGTAACATTTATGGCATTGAAAAATTTTCAAAAAATGCCGGAATATAAAATTTAATAGAATTTAATAGTCTTTCTATCTATTTCTAGATAGAAATTATTAGGAAATAAGATTTTATTTGAATCAACTTTCTTAAAATTTTTCTAAAAAATTGAAAATTTCATAAACATCCGGAGTCTTCTTATAAATCGTTACTGGGCAAACAGAATAATTTATTAGTCAATTTGGATAGAATTTAGACCACCGAAAGCGTACTAAAATCTATTAAAATGTTGGAAGCGATGATTTAGAGCTGTAATTTCTGCGAAACTGTTCCAGTAACGTCATCACATTTTGTATAATTATTTTGTCACAAGAACGCGGCGAGGTCGGGAGCTGTTTCGCGTTCTCGTCAGCTAGTTGACTCCTCCCTTTGCTTTTCTTTGAGCTTTCCGCAGTCTGCACGGCGCACTTTGATCCTCTGTTTGAGAAAACTTTTTAGTCGTTGGCATTTTCCCCGCTGGTTCCGGTGAATGTTTATTATCACGTACGCGCAGCACCACCGCACGATCTGGACACACCACCACATATCCGTTTGTCCATTCAGGACACCATATTCGCGCCAGCATATGGGATTTAATAACCTTCGCAACTGCGGAGCTGAAAAACAGTGCTAAAGCTAATTTTTACGTAGAAATCCGCGTAGCAATAATCTTTCGTATCCTTGCTTTTATAGAAATATTATCCCATCTCTAATGTACTTTCCTTCTACTTTATACGCTTTAAACATAAATTTAAATAAAAATGCAGAAAACCTGCAGATTAGTCCGGGTCACTGATCGCAAAAACAAACTATTTTTAGGCTCCTCCTCTTCTTCTTTCAAATAACTATCTCGGATATTCTTTCGTAAACTTTTGCAGAGAACGGTTCTTAAAGCTCCTTCGCTGAATTCGATCGTAAATCGTTCTGTCCCACGTATCGAATCCGGAGTTACACAATGGACAAAAACATTTTCGTCGAAACTGCTAATATTAGGTCCGTCGGACGCACGATGGTGTCCCTATTTTTAGCTGTCTGTTTTCTTCTATGATCGAATTTAGCCATCCGGGCATTTTTCGAAATATATATTCATCGATTATGCATAAAATATACAAGTGCTTCCATGCACAAAATAAACTCAAAGATTGCGATGTTCCTTTCGATTATATTTATTCGAGCCGTACCCAATAACGAGTTATTCGAATATTCTCGTGAGCCACATACACGTCGTTTCATATTTCATGTCAGGCCCAGTTCATTGGTCGACCTGGGGCACGAGAATAATGAAAAAAGTTTCTACAAACGTGTGCGTTATTTGACCTAGTTCTCGAGTCATAGGCATATTTCTGAACTCTTGAAATGCGTAACTGCTCGCTTTCATAGGAACTACGCGAAATAGCCGTCTGTGGTCCGAATAGAAGCCTGTGATAGTCATTTTTCAAAGATACTTAGCGTTTCATAAAAATTCTTTCTTTCACAGCTTCTGAAGTATTAACCAAAAAGGAGATCAGCTGCATACCATGAATCCTTGAAAATTTTATTTATTACAAACGGACAAGCGATGCCTGTTTTTAAAATTTTGTTCCATTATCTCCATTAACCCTCTATGGGCCGAATTTTATTCCGGCGGTTTCTATTTGCAGACAACTTGCAAGGCATTTACTTTGATATTTCGAGTTGATGGTGCTCTGCTAACCGTCATCGATATTGTCATTGGTTATCTCAGAGATATTATATAATTAAGATGTATACGTCATGTTGTGAAAGAGCTGAAATTATTTGGCAAAATGTCGATATATTAGCATGTGACCTGAAAGTTACACGGGCCCATAGAGGGTTAACACAAATCTCCATTAACAAAAAAATTTTATTTATTACAAGCAGACAAGCAATGCTTGTTTTTAACATTTTGTTCCATTATCTCCATTGTTGAGTGGCACAGCAGTGGCACTAGCAGGTAGAAAAGGAAATCAGAGTGGGGGAACAAATCTTGATCTGGCGATACTGGGGCAAAGTTGTAATGCCAGTGGCAGCAGAGTGGGGGTAGACCGTAGCAGAACCGTAGCAGATCCGTAGCAGATCCGTAGCAGAACCGTAGCAGATCCGTAGCAGAGCCGTAGCAGAACCGTAGCAGAACCGTAGCAGAACCGTAGCAGATCCGTAGCAGATCCGTAGCAGAACCGTAGCAGAACCGTAGCAAATCCGTAGCAGAGCCGTAGCTGTGACAATGCGTGTGACAATTACGTGCAGCCTTACCGGCAGGGGCGTGGCTTCGCGACCGGTGTGTATGCCCAGAGCAAGAAAATCGTTGCCCGTACGGGCAGACGGTGTACAGCTCCGATCGTAACGTGTGAAAAAGAATGATTTAGCCGCGCGAAGTGATTCGGTGGACCGGGCACACGCGATTCGGCAGTGAACCACTTGGCCGGAGTTCAAAAACTTCCGAAAGTTCCTTTAGCGAACAAGTCCGGTGACTAACGAGCTGGGAGTGCGTCACACGCCTCTTCTGGAAGGCGCCGCAACCTGTTTTTTCAATGTTCGCCCGTCGCCTTGGTGGACGCTTATGCGCGTACTACATACGGCGTGCCGGTTGCTGGTGTTAGCGACGCGCGCGGTTATGTGCCTTCACTACCGGCTTCTCTGCTCGCTCGTCCGTATATTTCATTTTTCACTCTCCGGCCGTTCTAAAGTGGGACAGAAGAACTTCTTGGCTCCTCGGGCGTTCGCGTTGTTACAAACTACGTTAAAATGTTCCGATCGAAACCCGTTCCGTTTCGGTCGTCTGTCATTGCGCATCCGAATTCCTGTTTCGTTTCGTCGGCGACATGTTTAATGCATGATACCCGGCGAACTTGTTCGGATAAGGTATATACGCCGCGTGTTTGTACGGTTTGATAGAATATTTGCTCTCAGCTAATGCTGAAATTGGAGTACAACCGGTGCGCGTAGCATGCGAACGCTGGCAAATGTTGATCCAAGCATGGTATCGTTGGTTCATAAATTTCTTAATAAATGTGCCGCGATTCGTGTATCTTACGGCGCGAATCTTTAAAACGCGTCTGTTAGGAATGTTTGAACATTGTTTCCCGCGAGGCATGCTTCTTCTTTTTCTTTAGTTTTCTGTTATTCCGTCTTACGTCATTTTTCATTGTGCTTCTTCGTGCTCACAAGTCGGGACAAGGTTACGCGTTGCCGGCCGAAACTACTTCTCGCTCCTACCGGATAATTAAGTGAACCGTAAATGAAAAAACGACTGAATGCTACAGTTTCTGCTTTACGTGAAGCAAAGTAGCAGAGTAGTCGAGTTATTAGTCTGTGTGTGAAAAATATATTTATTCGTCACGCGACAAAGTTAGTTTTATTTAAAAATTTATGGTTTCATAACGTGAACACAATTTATGCCAACGATTCTAATAGTTCGACAACTGGACTACGGATCTTTGTACGAAAGAAAAATTTTCTACCCGAATTGCAACAAACGAAGAACAGCGTTATCGAAGATATCCGGTGTTTTCACTGTTTGAAATTACACCCACTGATTTTTGTCGTAAACACCATCGAATCCGCTATACGTAACTGTTTCAGAATTCATCCACTCGTTTTTGCGATAAATGCATAAAATCCGTAATCTTGGCTTATGAATATATTTATGATGTACGAAGAGTGTCCATAGCAATCGGCGTTGAAAACACGGGAGAAGGCGGTGAATTCCGAATTGATAAAAGTATTCTCTCTTTCCGTTACCAGTTTTATGCCATCGTAAATCGTTTTACGTCTTGCCAGCAAGTGCGGCTGGTTCCGATAGTCACACCCAATCTCTCTTTTCCCCTATTATCGCGATCGGAAGGGAGACAAGCGTGCGGCGGTGTCAGGTGGACAGTACGCAGGCGCAATTATCGTCGATTAATCGGCCCTGGTCCTCCCGAATCGGAGATAGCAGGTAAATCTCCCCTTTGCAATAACGTTGCCGATAATTCGCGCATACATGTCCGCTTCGATCATCGTTCCCGTCAATGGATACGCGTCTCGGGAGTAATAGAAATGCATCGAACGTGGATTCATGAACTTTCATCTCCTAGTCCCAGTCCATACGTTTAATAAGTTCTCGAAATTCATTTGTTATCTTCGATAACCTAACCAGTCCTACTTCTTTTCAAATCGTTCTTCCATGGACACGTAGGCACACCATAGCACACATAGCTGGCATATTTTTGCAAATGCGATAAATATTTTAGATCGTATATACAGGGTTATACACACCTAGCTGGATCACCTGAAATAACTCCTGAACTACGCGTTGTACAAAAAAAGAAATTATTTCTACTACTTTCAGATTATTTCTAATCCTTCATAGGTGGAGGGCTTTAGGAGGTTTAAAGGTCAACTTTGATTTTTAGTCCTTATGTGGGCAACCGGGTACCCGGGTACCCCTTTCTATGTTTGCTCTAATAATTTATTATGTTTTTATTAAGATATCGCAAAACTGCCCTGGATCCCAATTATTTAGAAGGTTCTCTGTCGATTTATGGCTACAGAATTAAAATTGATGCAAAACATATTAAATAATAAAAGGCTTCAATCTTATTTATACGGTTGTTGGGTAACCGGGTACCCGGGTACCCATACATAGGAAGTTGTAGTTGGATGCTTATGAAGGGAAGTTTTACAACACAATCATACAACACACAAATTTTTTCCATTGGTATTATTTTATTATTAGTATAGTTACTATTATTAACCAATAATAGGACAATTTTTACAGACTGTCAGAGTATTTGCGTGTTCGTCGGAAAACTGGTTTTATACAGTTTTGACAATATTTTCGTGTCTTTCTACGTTTTCTATCAGGGTCAGCTTGGTATATATAACATGAGCCTACAACTCTTTTTCGTCCAGTTTTATCTCGTTGTTGTACAGTACCTGAAGTTGAAGGAACGTCTGTCATTGTTGGTGACTTATGCAGCATGCTTTCTATTGCTAATTTACAAGAGAAATGTCTCATCACTTGAACATTGGTTGATCGACTTCTAATTATTGGAAGACAAAGTTCCTCTCTCACTTGGCGTAAAAATATTCGGCGATTATTGGATTTGTTAGGCAACATATCGTTATTAGAAATATATATGATGTATGAGGCAAGAGCAGCAATGTCAATTATGTAAAAAAAAGAAATGTTAATGGCCATCTGTTAGTACGTCTTTGTCTACTGTATCGTCTCAAAATTTGATCCATCATGTCGACACCAGATTTTGTTTTCTTATAGAAGTGGACTATTTCTGGTTTCCTCTTTGGCCCAGAAACAACATTATCATTGTGCATTGTGGATAGTAATACAACAAACTTTTCTTTTTTTTTTTTTGCACATACGAATATATTGTAACATTTTGGTTGTGACCAAATAAAGTTGAATACTGTTGTACTGTTGTGTAAGTCGAAGAGTCCACATACGAATAGCATAAAAGTTTGATCTTAGCATTGAGTTATACTATTTTTTGACGCAGTTGCTTCACTTAAACTGTTTAAAACAATACTTAGTATACCATAGACAAAAAAACTAAAAGTTATGGGAAAGCATGAAAGTAAAATTGTCACTTTATTTTTTATATATCGGCACCGAACGCTCGGGGTACCCGGGTACCCGGTTGCCCAACAACCGTGAAAAGTTTGGTTGCCCACATAAGGGTTAAATGGGTCTGCATATTTTTTGCAAGCACTTTATTAGTTTAGCAGATATTTTAATTTAAATATTAAGCGGTTCTGTTGGTGTACAAAGTTGTCGTTAGTGGTTTTATCAGCAATTAGCTGTTTTTAGCGACGCGAAGGGACGTGTCCCTAGTTTCGAGTAAGGGTCGACGAAGGGTCATCGAAGGGTTAACGTTGTAAAGGTAGTTTCAGCGTTTGACAGAGGCATTATCGAAGTGTCCCTTAAGCGATAGCGGGAATTAAGCATTAAGCGTCTGGTGATTCCCTCCGAAATTGGCGGCTCCCTGTTTCGATAATGCCGCCGATAAATCGTGTATAGAGGACAAGCCCCGATCGTCATTTGGGATGTCAGTGTCAGGCGATTCGGAGAGGGCGGCGGACTGAATTGCCCGTTTGCTTCTTGCGTGAGTTCCATAATGTATTCGCCGGCGTGGAAAGGCCGCGACGCGTTTCTTCGGATATCGCACGCGATTCGCAGCGTCGCGAACGCGGCCGACGCCTGTCGCTCAGCGACGCAATTTGCGTCGATTCGCTTGATCCAACGGGCGCAGACTTTTGAATCGTTTATACACCCCATTAACGAGATTTCCGTTTCCAGGGGTGAGATTTCTGTTTCAAATATTCGGGGGTTAAACGCGCCTAATTACGAAACGTCCGATTTCAAACGCACGCCGAGGGCGATGCTTTCTTTCGATAAAGCCAGTGCCAGAACGCGCCGAAATTAATAAAGCAAATATCATCCTCCGTTTATCAATTTACCAATGAATTCGCAGTTCAACAATCGGTTTACGGAACTCGTCGAGCCGACGGGTCTTTCCAATATTTTTAATTTGCGAATATTGTGATTGCAAAGATCCATCCACGAGGAAATATTGAACAAATTTATTTCATCGGGTGTACACTGGCTAAACATATCTTGTTATTTTTATAAACTGAATTTACTCTGATCGGTGAAATAAAAATTGTCAATATCGATGCACCATTTCTTTGATTTTTTCTCCTCAATATAATATGATATAATATAATATAAATTATTTATGAAAGCAGGAGCATATGGAATAAAATTAAAACTTTATTTTTTCTATGAAAAATGAATATTTATGTATATTTTTTTTCTTGCGTTATTTTAATTCTTCTGATGTATCGAACATGCGAATACCACACCCGGAGCACCGCATTCTTCGTGACCCAAATGAAAACAGGAAATGCATTGGACCCGTTTTTCACCATTATTATCACTTGTAATTGCCCCCATAAAATAAACATTCCGTATCATTATCATCATTAACATCGTCGTCTGCTATTAAGTGTTCCACATTACGAACACTCAACGTGTCCCATATTGCATACATTCGCATGCCGACAGAAACATAATAATTATTTCTATTACTGTAAGAAGAAAACAAATTTTACCGTAAATTTCTTCGGAACACTCGAACGAACATGTTTAATTATAAGTTTTCTAAAAGTAATATTTTTTCGCTTCACTAGAACGAAAGCATAGTGACGAATAGACGGCAGATTTGATGAATTTATGGCAAAATTTGAAATAGCGAGCAGGGAGACTAAAAGTATTTCAGAATGTCACTATTTTATTTTCAATCTTTCGCCATTGTTAAAGAAAAGGACCTTCTCTTTGACTCGTATGTTTCACAGCCTACCGGGAAAATGTTTATTTTGCATAAAAATCCGCAGTCTAGCGATTGAAAGCGAAGCTGCACCGAAAGGGTTACAGTAAATTGAGTAATTGCTTAACGAGATATCGCATCCACCGGCTCTCGAAAATTTTCCACGAGAAAACCCCATTTCGAATTTTCCGAATTGTTATAAAATATATAAGAGGTGCTCCGCCTCGAGTACCGTAACATTTCAAATTTTTCGAGTCGCTCTTCAGCAGCGTTTCTCGACGTATATAATCCGTGTTGAATTTTTTATGTACAGGGTGTACCGAAATGTTTAGCCTTGACTGCCGTAGGTGTATTCTACATCTTCGACGAAGATCTGTCAAAAAAAGTTGCTGCCAAAATTCTCCTCGACCTTGAATTTCACGGTGAAATTTTTGTATCCTCGTGACGCGTAGAATACGATGCAATGAGAAAAACGTTGGCCTTGAAATTCAAGAGCAAGGACAATTTTGAGGCAACTTTCGAGGTAACTTTTTCACGGATCTTCCGAAGATGCAGACTACGCCTATGGCTGCCGGGGCCAAATATTTGTTTACTCCCTGTACGGACATTTGAGACGTACCATTGTAAACAAAATGATCGCAAGGCAAAAAGATGAGGAAGGCTGACGCAGAGTACTTCAGGGTTCCATGTAGCGGGGTTTTCGTGAGCCCCTGAAAGAGTAACGGCCTCCTTAATTATCTATAGTACGCGTTTAAGCAAACGAATTAACGTGAAACGTTTCGTGTGTCCGCAGGAAGTGGAAAGAACAATATAGGCCGCGGTCGTAAGCTGGATTAAAGACCGACGACATGGAGCGTTACGAGGAAGAAGCCGAGGACAGTGACAACGAGACAGACCCAGAGCAGCTTTTGAATGAATGGCTCGGCGAATTGGACAGCTTGACAGTGGTAAGTTCCTGGGAAAATTCGAATTATTTATTGTTTAGCAGAATATGGTTAAAGCACGACGAAACAACTTGTTCCCGCAACGCGTTACACCGATGCCTCGATATAAAATTTTTGGACCGAAATGTCGCTTATATCGCGTAGAGACATCTGAGCCGTTTATTTTGAAAGTGGCCTAAGTCCATTTATCTTAAAATAGAGATATTTAAGGGTTTGCGTTTCAATGAATTTAAAAATATACGTATAGGACATTAATGAGTCGCACTGCTTAAGTGTATCTAAGGGTGTTAAATTTATAGTTCCTATTAAAATAGTGGCAATTATTAAGTGAATAATATGCGTTTTCTTATCAAGAATGGAGTTAGGCCACTTTCAAAATTAACAACCAGATTCATTATAAAATTTGAAGGTGCCCAAGTCCATTCAACATAATTTAAGATGCTTCAAATTGAAAAAAAACAATACTGAATTTATTTTACATATCCTTAAAACACTTCAGGAACATAATTTATGCGATTCAATTAACTACATAACGTGCAAAATTACAAACATAAATTTATTACAAAACAATTTACTACTCATCTACATTTTGTGCGTGTAAAAGGGATTTGAAGTAATCATGATGTTCCGGTGGTATATATCGTAATAGGTCCATCATGTCCTTGAATTTTGTTGTTGTAATTAATCTTTCGCACTTTTTGGATGTGTGATTCATCAATTTTTTCTCTATTGTCATTCATATCTTCATCCTCCGAAGATGAATATTGTTCTATAATTCGGTTTCTTTTTCGATTTTTTTTAAATCATTACTTACTATTTCTTCTTCACTATCTGAACTAAATAATAGTCTTGTTCTGTTCTTCCCCATGGGTGAAATAATTTCTAAAATTTAATATTAAATTTTAAGTTTTATATTAATTAAACGTACTCTGGTTATTCAACTAACGCAATTGTCCAAAAACTGAGGTTAAATTGTAAATACTAATTAATTAAAATTACCTTCATCACTACTTTCCGACATTATCAATAGTAAATATATTATCTTGATTATTTAAGTATAAATGGAGTTAGGCCACTTTCAAACTACACGGTTCGATTATTAAACTAACTCTGAAAACTTATGTGTCAAGAATTATCGTATTTGCTCGGATTATAAGCAACCTGAAATGCTTTACTGATAAATAACATAAAGTTGTACACGTAACCATGATAACCGGAAAAAACTGAAAAACGGAGTTAGGCCACTTTCAAAATAAACGGCTCAATTCTCTTTCGCGTATATCGAGACATTGCTGTATCTCGACGATTATACCGGATACAACAAAGGAGCAGATTCGAAGTTGGCTATTGGCAGGAAAGTAGGGAGCGGTTCATTGGAAAGACAGCTAGTGACGACTCCGCGGTGCCGTTGCTCAATTGGTGTCAATTGACACGTAGCCTAACTAATTCGTAAGTAGGACCGTTCGCATGAAAAACGATGCGTCGTTGGTGTTCCGAGTCCCGCAAAAACGTCTAGTTCGTTGTTTTTGTCCATCGCCTGATCCACATTTCACCAGATCCGAACTGCTCCACTTACCGAAGAAGTTAGTATTCCATGCGTACTCTCTTTCATTTGCGGATTTTTATGCAAAAGTTTCCCAAGTCAATTATAAAAGATCAAAATTAAATAAAAACGTTGAACGTGGAAAACCAGTACAAATTCGATTCATGGATCCCACCCCATGCATCGGAGGGTTGCAAAGCGAAAAATAATTTTGCAGAGACTAGTTTTTCTATCACGGGGATTAATATTTCAGATGATTCTCTTATTCGTCATCGAATCCGAGAGGCAGGGGAGGGGGTCGAGTATTCATGACGTATTTCTAGTATGAATTTTACGCACAATAAAACAAGACAGCAATCTGCGAGCGTAATGTAACGAATCGATTTTCACGACGTGGTCGATAGCCCCTTGAGTATACAGGCTCGTGGTACGGCACAATGACAGGCCGCAAAACGACAAATTGTCGACAATTGACGCGGCTGAACGATTGCAACGTGAACTTTGCCCGGTGAGCTGTTGCATTCAGACCAGCGTCCAATGAATTTTCACTACTTTCTGCCTACCGGTTCCGATTTCGAGTTATTTCAATTCAAAAACCTTGCACGCTCTGTTTTGTATTAGTTTTGAAATTCGTGGAGCAACGATTCTGTTTCAAACGCTAAATATTCTGAAAGTTAACTTTGCTTTTTTTGAAATGCAGACGAAGCATATTTTTAATACCGGGTCATTCGCTCCCACTGTTTGCAATGCAACAAATTAGGTATTATTTCAACTCACTCAAAGTGTTCCAAATAGGCTGCGTTTCCTCTACCTAATTTACGGCAAATAACTTTGTTATATATTAGGTTGTACCATATGAAATGTCCGATTTTTAAGATTAACTTTAAATGAACACAACTTTTTTACTAATTAATATTTTTAATCGAAATAACAACCATTGGATATATTGGACCAAGGTCGAATATTACGCAGGAAACTCTGCTCTAAAAGCTAGATGTAAAATATCCCTAGAAATTTTAGTATTTTTTGTCAGAACAGAATTTAGAATACTGATAAACCAAAATCGGACATTTCATATGGTACAACCTAATACAAATTGTTCCTTCCTACTTCTCCATTTGATCGTTCAAAAAATATTTATGTTTGCAAATAATTGTCACTACCTTCTTTCTCGCGTGTTATCTAACTATAGACAAATGTTCTATTACGACAGTAACATAGCTGGCAAGCGACCGCTTGAGTTCTCAATCGTGGGCATTCATTATGCAAATCTAAGGTTACCGCCCATCTCACTATTGTGGAGGTGAAAGTGCGGCTTAGTATAACCCACGGGGTTACTGGATCTACCGGAGGCACGTGAATGTTTGCGCTCGTAATATGATATATATATAGAATCAATTTCGTAATTTCTGACAATAAATATTTCTAGTTCAAGGAAAATAACAAAATTCCAATTTCGAGCTCATAGAAAGCATGCTCGCGTTACAAAATAATTAAGATTCGAACATTTTCATGTAAAAAACAATTACTCGGTAGAATCGCGTTTTGAAACGAAAAATCTCCCGCAAAATAATCATATCTGCAATCTATCGATTAATTTACTCTGTTCTCTATTTGAATTGCGCGCTCTGTAAAATATCGACACGTCGCACAGTGTACCGAAATGCCTGTTTTTTGGACAAAATTCAATAACTTTTGTTCTGTTTATGATAGAGATATGAAACAAAGTGGGTTTTTTTTATTTATATTGAAAGCAATCTCAATATGATATTATTATAAATATAGTCATCTATTTAAACATTGAAAAACGATATTTATAAACAAAATTTGTTTTTATTGCTGGTTTTCAGTAGATGAATTCTTAGTTCAGTTCTTCCGAAACTGAAACCTTGTTTTAAACTATTATAACATTCGTCTCCTCGACACAAATAAGAGTTGTGCTAATTCGTTGTGCACGGATGTACTATTTGAACTTCCTGACCGGTTCTTGCTGCATATTTTATTAAATAACTCCGAGATTTGCAGGTAGTCGCAGCTAAAACTCATACAATTCGAAGTATACTATCTTACCAATGCAACGCAATCAAAATCTCAGCGGAACTTTGCGGAACTTTTTTTTTATCCTCTTCCAAAGATTAGGGAAACCAATGAAACTGAATGGTTTCATTTTAGGTTAATTATTATATTGCATACATGTATTACACAATTTTTTACGATAAACTACAATTAGCCAACCCTTAGCCGTCATTTTCTGAAAAGATTATTTCTTATAATCGTCTTTGGATCATAATATAACGTGAACAAGTTACGCTTTGAACTCGGGTACTATTTGATCTTCGTAAAATTCGCTTACAAATTCGCTTGTAACTGATTTTCTACTGAACTTTTTGAATTTCTTTTTCAAAAAATGATTTATTTGGACATTTTGACATAGTATGAACATAGTTTTAAATCGATACGAAGCAGTGACTTTTTCGATTTTTCTCCATGGTTCGGTACACTGTGCGTCGATTTAATCGGAACGGAATTAAGATTAGCAGCCTCGCGATCCGGTGAAAATTTGCATGAACGTTGAAGAATACACGACGCTTTCTCGGGAACTGCTCGGCCGTATCTCCTCGACGGAGCGCGATAGATACATACGAGTGCACGAGGGGCTCACTCGGGTGGCAGAAGATAGATTAAACGTGTTCAAGTCGCGGGCAACGACCGAAAGAGTTTCCGTGCTTGCACTTGCACTTGGAGTCACAGTTCCGAACCACGCGGCAGCCAAAAGATCGATAGACGCGCGATACGCACCGGTCTGTCCATGCTTCCCGACTCTCCGATAACAATATTAGCTTGTTGCGCATAACCGGTGCGCGGATTTTCTGCAATCGCAACAGAATTGCCCGACACCGAGTTTCTAGCGCAAGATTTCAAACGAGACGTACTTAGTGTACTTAACGCTTTCAGGTGTATTGTTTCGAACATAAGTACGTTCGTAAGTACATTTATATTTGCATAAATATCCGCGCGGTCCTGCTTTTTCGCGTATCTGGAAATAACACCGCATAAACGTCACAGTTCCTTTTATTACTTTCTTTTACGAGGCGCGGTTATGTATCACACCCTCATGAATATGCGGCCACGTAATTTACGGATTTTATGCGTTCGTATTATAAGCGAATGCGCTGTTTATGTAAGCACAATAGCAAGTTCTTACGTGAATTTATTGTTCTGATCCCTTCTTTGAATTTCTCGTTACCGCAGAATACTCTTTCACGTCAACGTTTACCTGACAAACTGTGATAACACGTTCGTTCAAATTTGATTTTTATCGCGTCCAGCATGGTTCGAAGGACATCGTTCGGTTCTAGTACGTACGAGTTAAATAGTTTTACATATCGAATGCATCGATATTAACACCGTGTAACGAAATAAATTTAATTTCCTGATTATTTGTAATCGAAGCGCACGCAACGTCCCTCGAATCAACAATTGGCACTGTGAATTTATACTGCATAGTTGGGAACCGAAACGAGCTGTTTGGTACAGAACAAACGTAAATCTGGATGGGACGTACACGATGTTCGATTGTCTGTCTAGCACGATGCGCGCGCCAGATCCTTCCTGTTCAAGAGAGGAAAGGTGAGAGAGCTTTTGCACTTGCACTTGACGGTGCATCGGAGGTCGGTCAAGGCGGCTGTTCACAGATCGATAACCTGGCAACGCGGAATGGATAATGTGAGCACTCTGGTCGGTGACCCCGACTCCGCTGCTCGATTATGCTTTCGACCGCGTTCACCGATTGCCTAAAACGCGAATCACTTTTGCTCGACGCCTCCGTTCTACTATCGCAGGCCCCTTCAGTCAGTTTACACAGCTTTGAACGGCTGAAGGAGAGAAATCCAACAGTTTCTCCTATTAAATTTTGTTTCTGAAATAAATCAATATGTACTACTCGTTATATGATATTTTAATGATAATTTGTTTTTCGATAGTTCGCTACCTGCTCGTTCGCGAGAGACAGTTTTTCGAACCATTGCTTTAAATCTCTCGTTTTAATTTAGATTGTCGCGTGTCTTTTCCACGTTGTAACTTTTCAACTCTAACAGCCTCGTAAAATGGAGCTGTCGAAGTCGAATTATTTACAGAGTGGAAATACAAAACGCTGGACCAGAGCTTTCGATGTTACAGAACACGTTTTCATTCAGCAAAGTGAAATCATCGTAAGTTTCTCAAACCCACCGGGAGATTATTGTGTATATAAATGTTGCATCTCCCTTGCGGATGATGCTGTTATCCTGCACGTGTAAGATTTCTCGGGACCGCTGAGTTGCATAATTGCATTCCACGAATAAAGATGAAACTGCAACGAAGCTACGAGGCCGCCTCCGTTGGGAATATTCAGTTTGCAAGCTTTGCGGGAAATAGAAAGATAATGAAAACGTGAATTTCAAAAATTGAAAACGTGTACACTTTTACTTTTAATTTCATTGCAGCTAGTATCTCGTTAAAACGTGCAAATACCATAGAATGTAATACGTGATAATAATTATCTCCCGACTAATTGCTTTCATAATAATAATTGTATGCGTAAAGCCGATAAATTCTCATGTTGTTAGTTATTTCCTCCTCCTAGCGCAATCTGGCATTTGGAAAGCGAACCTCATTTGCTCGTACGCTGCTCGTTAAGTATGTTACCGACTCGATGCAGTGTTCTGCTTTAGCTACAGCCAATAAAGTTTTCATACTTATCCACTCGGGTGACGACCAACTTTGCAGATTTATACACGTGTGGCGCGGATGTTGCACGATTCGATTTTTTAATAAGTCATTATTGTTCCATAATTTATCGCTTCTGTCCACAAATGTCTAAGAGCTAGTCAACCTGTATAAAATTCCATTAATCTCGTGATAACTTACGAGCTCTATAATCAATATTAAAAAAATATTTATTATACAAATTTGAGCGGTACGAAGACAGCCGTGTATTACAAATAATATTTTTCTTTTTAGATTGAGAATTTGCATCGATGGTAAAAAAAGATGGGATTATGAAAATTTAGATTATTTTAGACTAACTGATAAAAAACCAAATGGTTGGAATATTTTTATTCTAAACGGACAAATATGCTGAGATGAAACGAAAATGTATATTTCATGAATTTTGTTTATCGTGATTATTGATTCTTGTAATTTTTATAAACAGCTTAGGAAGAGGATCGAGTATTGTGCTGCGGAAGGACAAACCGAGATCACGTTTGCATGATTTTGCTTGACTAGAAGGTACATCAATTTTGAAGTTACCCGCGCATTCGTAACGTGATTCGGTCCTTGACATAATTAAGACAGGTCGAATTATGGGAATGATGAAGTACATCCACAATAAAATAGACAAACGTTTCAAGGCATCCGGCGGCTATTAGTATGCGGGCTTCGTTATATCCGCATCCGTGCGGCTCTTCTTAGCATCGTTAATCGCGATTAGAGGCTGTGGCATCCTTTGTTCGGCAATATTACTATATCCGGTTGTAATACCCCGATATTGGGTTTCATTGCTGGAACGAAGAATTTCGGAGAATCTGGGCGCTGTTACCAGGAACGTTCCTACGAAGGTATTAGGCGAATCAGATTATACTGGCGCAGGAGCGGTGAATTGAGACGAAAATGTTTTTAATACTGCTGCCTACGAAATTCTAAGATTCGATTATTAGATTAGTAGTAAATTATTGAATTAGAATATGGCGATATAGTTTGTTAATGCTGAATTTTGACTAGTTTTTGATGGGTTCACTGGTTGTGGTTGTTCACTTGTTTGTGTTATAATTGTTTCTCGACTCTAACAACTCCTTCTCCTCTTGTTCCTTATTGCCTAAATCCAGTACACCTTCTGTTCCATGTGATATAAGTTCGAAGTCGCTTTTATCGTTTGGGTTGTTCACTTGTAACAAAATATTTTTCTCATTGTTAGTAATAGTACAGGGTGTAACAAAATTTAGTGTCATGGTTCTGACAGATGGTTGTACACCTTCGGATCGGTGGAGATTTGTTAAAAGAAATTGCCGCAAAATTGATTTTGACCTTGAAATTCAAGGTAAAATTTTTTATGCTTGTATCGCATTGTACTCACCATGGGGACTAAACTTGTCAAAGGAACCGTAGGTCGCAACTCAACCGTTCTCTTATAAAACAATGTTAAATATTTTAACGTCGTCTTCCGTTATCTGAAATGTTTGGAAGTCGATGGATAGGACGAAGACCTGCACCTCATTTGTGGCCGCCACGTTCCCCAGACCTTACGCCTCTTGACTTCTTTTTTTGGGGAGCAGTGAAGCATATTGTTAACCGGACAGGACCGCCAATAAGAACTATGCAGCAATTAAAATCACGAATTGAAGACGCTTTTCACCGTGTGCAGTCTATACCGAACATTTACGAAAAAGTTCGCAAAAATTTGGAAGAAAGACTGACGGATCTGTTTGCGTAATAATGGTGGCCATATCGAAGCCGGTGATCAAGCACGACTATTAAGAGCGATAAACCTTGATGGTTCTATTCTATGACAAAGAACGAGAAACCCGAGGAACGGAAGACGACGTTAAAATATTTAACATTGTTTTATAAGAGAACGGTTGAGTTGCGACCTACGGTTCCTTTGACAAGTTTAGTCCCCATGGTGAGTAGAATGCGATACAAGCATAAAAAATTTTACCTTGAATTTCAAGGTCAAAATCAATTTTGCGGCAATTTCTTTTAACAAATCTCCACCGATCCGAAGGTGTACAAACATCTGTCAAAACCATGACACTAAATTTTGTTACACCCTGTACAATTGTCATTATGAAAAATCTAGTTTAGGTAGCTGAGAGTGGCAAATTAATCTCCAGAAGAATCAGCAGAGATAAAAGAATCTGCTCTATCCGTAGGAAAGTCGTCTCAGCTGGTTTCTGTAACCCAGGCTCTAGCTCTTTGTTAGCTTTCGGCCAACAGAGGAAAGCTTCTCCGCTATGCGTGAAGAAAGTACACAGAAAAGCGTGGAAAAGGAGATGTTAAAATTGAAGGAATAGTTCAGGTAACGGTATGGACCACGTGCCCAAGGGCAGCTGCCGTTTACCGGACCTTCCTTCTCCGCTTCCAACCTCCCTCGTGTCCTCGTAAGGCGATCCTCACTTCCGCGTCTCTTGTGGGGCTTCTGTTTTCGTCAGCCCTGGGGTCACGCGAACCGTTATCAATGCATCTCTTTCTCGATTCCACAAAAAAATGACACAGCGATCCAGCGAGACATTACTCGTCCACCGATACTCCACTTTAGAGTACTATTCCCCGCGCGTGCAATCCCAAGTTTTGCGAGGAGAGCGTCCGAGCGTTATGTACTTTCATGGTGTCTTCGTTGACCTTGAACAAATGAAAAATCTCTGAATCAAGGCAATTCAAGGCAATTATCCGGTTATACCGTTTTCTTTCGATATAAGACGCTGACTCAGGACGGTTTTCAACGTATTGCGGATCAGGGACCTATTCGGTTTGACATTGAGAGATTATGGGTCCCACAAAATTGGATACCTTTCGCTGGAGAAGGACAGAATATGGCATACCCTCTGGTTCCGGCACTGGGCGGCATCGAGCTTCAAAAACGAGGGAATAGGGATTTTCTTGTTTCGAAAAAAACCTCGTCGTCTAATATCGGAACTGTATACGATATTAGACGACGAGTGGTGTTATTACTGGTTATTACTCGACCGGTGGTGTTGTGGGAATGGTGGTCGTTGAGGTTAAGCGATGCTGGTTGGGGCTCATCGAAAAATGGGTGACCGCATAGGTGTGAACCTATAGAGGATTTGTAACCCTGAGGGGAACAATAATAAAGAATTGAATATGATCCAAGACAACATGGTTTTAAGACGAAAAGGATTGAAAGTTGGAGAAGCGAGCAACAAGACACGGCTCCACGGTGATCCAAGGCCCCGTGCCGGTCTCGGGTACCTGTACCCCGCCAAGCCCAACACTCTCAACACCTCGAAGAACAGGGGAAGCCGGTCCCGTCGTATATACGAGTCATCCTTTGGGTTGCAGCTGCCTCGTAGCGGCAGCACGTGTTCCTCTTCAACGGGGCAGGTGGTTGGCGTCGTTAAGCAATCGCCTCCCCCTCGACGACGACCGAGATTTGAACGTGGCATGGTCGACCAACAGGAACAAGACCTCGAGAGGTAGGAACCGAGACGGAGAGGAAGGCGGTACGAACACGGAGGCTGCGGAGGAAGAGACAAGCTGTTTAGAATCTGACGGGAGCCGGGAGATCAACGGAGATAAATATCGATCGGGATTCTTACCGTGGCGAGTTGCCGATCTTCCTGAAAATCGGATCGCTCATTAACCAGGGAGAAACTAAGCCTCTCTGGACCGGGCCGCGTCGGTCTACCGTGCAGCTTCTACACGTGTAACCACTCATTTCTGATCTCCACCTTGAGACGCGATACCTTCAGGGCCAGTGGTTCTTCTATAACTATTCGGCACAAAATAAATAATACATCAAGTTGTCAACTTTGATCCGCAAACAAGAAAGCTAAAAAATTCCATGAAATCAAAGTAAGTTATTTAATGAAACAAAAATTGAGAATAATTATATGCGTGATATTGAGTAGACTTCCAACTTTCCTGCATTTTACAGATCCCAATCAAATTTGGTACAATGAATATATTAACGTAAAAATTCATTAATTCAAATAATTACGTCACCCACATATGGGTGACATGGCAGGCAACGTGTTAATATTATTACATAACCCGAGCACAATGATTTATTACTTTCTAAGCTTCCTCTTACTTAACCACGCACGCAAACTATTTTTATCTTACAAATTGTCTGCCGTAATGGCGACACACGATCAGAAATATTTTCGTGTTAACGAAATACATGGAGAAAAATGTAACAACTGTAGACCGCGGATTTTTTGTGACAATTGTGAGGAACCGAAGTAAAATGAATTCCTAGTATACCTTCTTTGGGTGATTGTAGCAAATGAAAAATAACGTGTGATTATTTATAAATCATTACAACGTTCTCACAGTTGTGTATTTTACTTGTTCTTCAAAAAATCAATTCATTTTGTTTCGGTTGATATCAGTGTACGTGTACACGGAGATTACACTTCGAACAGTAGCTGATTCTACGATAATTCTGAACGATTAGAGTTGAGCAAAATCGCGTTTGCTCGAAACGATCGAGTTTAGAAAAAACGAGATAAAAGAGTCGGTTGCCGCGGACTGTTGTACGGTGGTATCGCCTTTGACATAAGATAACAAATGGTTTAATCGCGCCCTCGTAACATCAATTACAGCAATTATCCCATTATCCTGTCTGGAGCGAGGCGAGGCAGACCAATCAAAAGCCGGGAAGTCCAACCGCAACGAAGACAGCGGTTCGGGTAGGATTGTTAGAACGGGGTCCGTTCGGGTGGTTAGGACAGCATGATCGAAGTCGAAACGATCCACGAACCACCTGCTCGCCACTACGATTCGTGTTACAATCGCATCGGTGAGATATATCGCGTACGGAATATCGAGTGGCAAGGGTACCGGCAGTTCTTATTACAGCTTATTAAGCGGCAGTAAACCGCGTATCCATGATCCAGGAACCGGTCACGAGCAAGAAGCAGATCTTTCGTATCACCTGCTTCTATAACTGTCCTCGTCAGGTCTCCGATCGCTTCTATCGTTCTCTCTCTCTCCCCCTCCGTTTTCCAGTCTCGGTCGCGTCTCTGCTTCGTCTTTTTTCTTTCTTCTTTTTTTCGCTGCGATTCACGCAGGCGGATACCTTTCCAAGGGCTGCTTGTCGAGAGTCTCGTGCCACGGTTCTCCTCGTCCTATTTTCTTCCTACCCTCCGCGCGACACTGCTCTCGCAGCTCACAATTAGATGACCGATCGCGTTTCACCTAATGGCGATTCGATGGTCCCCCTTTCGTACAGCTACGGACAAAAGGGACACTTCATCTTTAGTAAATAAACGTAGATTATTATACAATATGTCCCGCGAGCTCTGTCCACTCGAATATCTTGGTTATTTCAAACAACACGAGAAAATGTTATGTACAGAAGTTGTAGAGTTTAACACTAGATTGCCCAAGGAAGTCATTTTGACTGCTTTTTAATTTCAATTAGAGAAACAATTATGTCTATAATGACACAATTTCTTAGAATTTTGTGACTTTTTGTACGACATATAAATGCGTTTATTAATAATTGTAGTTACCTCCCCCCAAAAGCAGTCATTTTGATTGCTTGGGAAATTTTAAATAGTCAAATGACTCTTATTATTGAATTGAGTAAATTTCTTATATGACCAGTTCGCCTCTGTATTGAAATAACATTTTTCATTTTTTTTTTTCGATTACCGTCACATGATAACATACAAGTACATGATAAATTGTCGATCTGGGCGTATACTTGATAAGTTGCAGTTGCTCAATAAGCTAAAGTAGTACTTGTTATTCGAATCTTTATGCAGTGATACTTGTTCTAACAAGCTGTTTATCTTATTTCTTTTGCGCCCTAAATTCATGAAAGAAATGTCGAATAGAAGCGAGTTATTGGAAAAGCTAACTAACATAGTGAAGAGTGCTCCGATATCGAATCAGGTGCAACAAATTCTGAACTATCATCTGAACATGAAGCGAATTATTTTTTTTTCCAAGTGAAGTAAATTTTTTTTTATTGTTAATACTTACTAATAACTTGTTATATAACTGTAAATAATATAAAAAATATTAAAAATTAATTTTAAACAAATTTCTTTACACATTAGTTTACACAATGCAGTCATTTTGACTGCTTTTGGGCAATATAGGTATATACTAAGTTTCAGTCTTTCTAGTGTTAAGAAACCATATAATAAATGATATTCTTGCAAGTGGAGGCGCAGAGAAGATATATAGGTCACCTTTGTTTTTTTTTTTTAACACGTTGACTGCCGTGTAATCCATATATGGGTGACGGAATTATTTGTTCAGGCTTTAAAATGAATTTTTTATTTATAATCATCACAGAACCACACAATATCATATATTTAATTTTTTCAATTTTTCTATTTTATCAAATAACTTACTTTGATTTCGTGGAATTTTTGAGCTTTCTTGTTTGGCGTTCAAAGTGTTAAATGGAATGACCAATTTTTTATGCTAGATTTCGATAGATTGGAGTACTAAAGCCTATTTGTCCTAAAACTGGTAAAAATGATAGTAGGACGAATAAATCCCAGTTCTGAGGAAGTACCACGTTGGGTTAGGTCTCGACCAACACGATCACGCTTATCGGCGCGATTGATCGCGTCCATAAGGACGTAAGGGCCGCGTTGAGGGGTCTAAGGGCGGTCCACCCCCTCGTAACTTGTCCACCGAGACCCTGTCGTGGCCACTCGACAAAGGGACGAGCAGAGCTCGTCTTTCTCTCTCTCTCTCTCTCTCTCTCTCTCTCTCTCTCTCTCTCTCCCGTAGGCTCTGGTAGGCACGGGGCGAGAACGGGACGGGAAAAATGGGTTTTTCTTCCTTTCTTCTTCTCGTCTTTCTTTCTTTGGCAAATCAGATGCAGCCTCAGCTCTCGTCGCCGCAGCGTGCAACAGTTGGCGAGGAGGAAACATCTGTCGGTTGCGACGCATGCGTACCCCTCAGGTAAAACCGGCGTTCACCAGGGATTCTCAAATTTTTCACCTGGTTTCCCTGTGATCCGCGTTATCCTACCTTCAAGTTTTTTTTTTCATAACAATCACTAGTTCACAATCGAATGTTAAGTCCTTCTGGAGAAAAATAGAAAGAAATTAAAAAAAATTTTTTTGCTAATCTACAGTCTACTGTACTATTGTGTGTGTAATTAGATTTTGGATCTCTGTGGAAAATCGAAATTTTCTGCGCCGATGAAAATAAAAACGAAAATGCATCCTGTCGAATCGTATTCCGGATATGTGTCCAAAACGAATCCGAATTGAAGTGGCAGGTGAACGTTCGGAAATTTCCACTTCCGTTTCCAGACCGATATTTGAAAGACAGGAAATCTATGAGTTCGTTCCCGGAAGTGGATCGCTGATTGGCTTGCAGCTATCCCGATCGAGAAGTGTCTACATCCCGGAAATCAGTCGCCCAGGCATTAAGTGTCTCGCCAGAAAAGTATCCTAAGCCAGCAGGTGCACGCGAATGAGGGTTTTTATTGCCATCAAACACGCATAAAATGCAAAATCAGACGTTAAGCAAATTTTACGACAATATCTTAATCTGACGCAAGAAAGTCGGCAGCATTTTATGCGGAACGCATCTGTTCCCGTTCTAAATAATCAAGCCATAACTAACGATCGCTGAAATGCCCGATTCATTAAAATTTTATTAAAACGTGCTAATTCTCGCGTTCGCGTTACATTGACCGTACGAAAAAAGATAAAAACGATTACAAAACAAATTCTTTAGTAACCATCAATAACTTTACAATATTTTTCAATATACAGATATTGTGTTCATCGATGTATCAATTTTTTACTTCTTTTGCAAACAGCTTCGTTCGATTTCGTATACCTCTTCGTTTAATAATTATTAACAAGTCGGAAATTTGGTAATATCTATCAGGTTTTATATCTCGCCTAGTCATTTTTGTCATGAACGCATAATATCCGTAGTCAGTTAATGAGGAATAAGATTAATACGTCGCCGTAACGGGTAATCGTGTTGCAACCTATAAAAGTTTCAGTCCATTATAAAATAAATTCTCATCAGATACGAAGATATCGCAACTAATTAGCGTTGTGATCGTTAGAACAGCAATTAATTACCAGGCATAATGAAAAATATGATATCATTTCCGTTTCCAGAACTAAACTCGTTGGAGACGGTAGTATGCGTTTTGACGTGGATTTGTAATAACTAGACATCGGATCTTTATGCATTTATGGCTTATGGAAATGTTAAAAAAATGCTATAATATAAAATTCGAGAGAATTTAACACGATTTTTATTTGCGTTGGATCTACAAAGGCTGTCCCCATTAAAAATAAAATTTTATTTCATTCCACTTTCTTAAAATGTTTCTATAAAAAATTGGAAATTGCATAAACATCCGATGTCTAGTAATAACAATTCGATGTTTGTTCCGGCAGACTTTCGTTCGAGACAAGCTCAGGGTACAAAAGTAGGTGATCGATTCTAGAACGTTTGTGTCTCGTATTAGATTTTCCTTTCGGTCGGCGAGGACAGTTTTAGAAACAGCGAAGATTTAGAACCGGATGTGTCGGGATGAACCACAATTATACGAGTTTTCAGGTTCTAGTGGATACCTTACGAAAACTTTCTCAACATTTTTCACTTTCTCGAAGTGTTCGGAGATAGTTTACATATCTGACATTTTGAACGAAAATCGTGTAGGATTTATATAAAGAGTGAATTCACTATAATTATATTCGTAATTTCTTAACCTTTACAAACGTCGTTTACATAAATAGATCGTTATTATTACCTTTCGATTAGCCCTTCAGGAACGATATCGCCACACTGAAGAATATTTCCAAATTGGTTACACCACATCAGGCTGTTAGTTCTCATCAATTATTTTTGTAAGAACTCATGTAATTTTTTAGAACATAAATATAACTCTTAAAGTAAAATTACTTTTAAGAATCACAAATGATTTGCCGAATAAGGGTAAACGTGTTCAGTCGATTAAATTAAATTATCTATTTTAACAATTATTAATTGGCCATAATAAATATGAAAATTTTTCTGGAGCACCGCAAATGGTAAATATTTTATTTCTACTTTGAAATAATAACGTTAGGGAGGAAATTGATCGGTGAAAATAAAATGAACGTTCCGTTTCCCCAGTTACGAGGAAAACTTCATTTAGAAGTTTCCCATCTCCCGTTTCATTTGGCTGCCCAAGTCTCCCGAGATTAATGGATTAATTATACACTCTTGGACTATTCCATTATTTCCTGTTAACGAAAACGAACGAGACAGCTATTTTAATAATCGCACGGTAATTAAAATTTAACGCCGTCATGCTTTTCGAAGTTTCTTGTATAAAATTTAATCAGCAGTACAATCGCTCTGTCCGCTAAATTTTGCTTTGCACCGGCGACAGGAATGGGAAACGTGCTTACAATACCATAGCAAGGAAGGTATTTATGTTCAACTTTCAAATGGCGACGTGTCGGCCGAATTTGACGCGAAAAGGGGAACAAAGTGAAACGGATTAAAAGCTCTGATTAAAATCAAAAGCTGCCCGATTCCAACACACGTACCGGGAACATTTATTTTCGCTACTTTTGTTGGCAGCTTGTAATCAAATCTCGCGTTCAAATGATGATGAATTGCTCTCGCAAAAATGATTGAAGTTATTGTGCAAAATTGCTGTCCGAATCGATTTCGAGTCGCGATGAGTCACGCGAAGCTTGCACACCGCTTCTTTCGGCGAGGGGTGCGGCACCCCGTTCGCGTGGCGCGCGTTGTAGTATTATTATTCGGATTTTCATGCAAATACGTCGGTCACTTGGACGTTTTGTTAGTCACAGAATGCGGTGGCCAACTCCGAACGACTTCGTGGCGTAAATTATATGGTGGGTCGTTAAACTGCGGAAGTTGGCAAGGCGAGGTGAATAATAGCCAGACATTCGAATAATTGAATCACTTGTTTCCAACCGTTTCGACGGGTCTGCATTTCTTTTCGAACCGTTTCTGGAGATAGAGCCGTACCAGAAATAACGCGTATCAAGAGACAGGTGTGAGTTCACGAATATTCGATACTCGATCTATTATAGGGTTCTTGGTATCCGGATATTCGAGATAGTCGGGTCCAGAGAGGTTAGATTAAGTTCCCCCACGTGACGCGTTTGTCTCTGTCGCGCATGCGCCACAGGGTCACGTGACTCTGTACTGGCAGAGAGAGGGTATTCCCCTCGATTCGAGTCAATTCCCCTAATCTGGCGGCACTGGTCGTGGCAATGTTCTCGTAGACAATTATAGTAGAGGTTCTACATTCTCTGTATTGCAACTTGAATCGCTTCCCAGATAGCACTCGACGTCTTAAAGACGTCCGTTTTACGTCCATTTTTGGTCTGAACGTCTTACGTCCTGAAAAGACGTCTTTAAGACGTCTTTTACGAGTCGTCTTTAAGACGTTTCATTTCTTACGTTTCAGTCATTCTAAACTGCTAGAGAAAAGCTTTACAAACTGTAATTGATTATCAAACTGAATATTCCATCAACAAAGAAGTGCACAGAAAAGTAATACATCAAAATAAATAGATAAATAAATAAATAAGTTAAATAAATAAAGCATAAAATGTTAATGTTCGCGGATATGCTGAAAAACATTCTTTTAATTTATTTTTTTTTATTTATTTAGTTTTTTTGTTATAACAAACAATCAATTTATATTTCTTGTACATGTATACAATATTCAAATTCAATATTTTTCTCATAAGAAAAAATGTGGCTTAAAAAATATTTTTCAATATTTGAAAAAAATATCTATCTAACATTTTTGTGGTACTAGGGGTCTGTTTCGGGACGTCTTGAATACGTCTGTTTCGAGACGTCTTAAAGACGTCTTTAAGACGTACAGTTTTTTTCACAAAGACGTTCCAGAGACGTTCAGAAGCCGTTCGGAAGACGTTCGTAGGACATTCAGACGTCTAATAGACGTCTGAACGTCTTCGACAGACGTCTTAAAGACGTCTTTAAGACGTCTCTGTGCTATCTGGGTTATTACACGAGTAATTATAATCGTAAATGTATCGTGTTTGGTGTTATTTCGATTAGAAAAACGAGACGATGGTAAAAGCTTTATAGAAAAATAAAAAATTAGAAAAGTTGCAATCTTTTGCTTCCCTCGCATTAGTGTGTTGATCGGTTCCAAGGAGGATGCCCCCGGTGGTGGGGATAAAATGTTGACAGTTACAGTAGAGACCTTTGCGACAGTCACGGAGGTAATACTGTAAGTCACGCGATCCTAATTCCTTTCTATCGTGCGGCGAAACCTCGAGGTCTTGGTCCGTGTAACGGTTCGTGACAGGAAGCAACCGATACTCCTGATCAATGGGCAGTGATCGCGGGTAGGAAGCAGGAAAATGATACGTTTTCGCGCGAGAAGCGATCGGCATCGATGGACCCCTGTTTAAACCGCAGATATTCACGGACGAAAAAGGCCTTCGGTCGTGAAATTAATAGCGATATTCAACAGGATTGCATAAGGTGACAGATGTCTCCGCCGCGACGCGACGCCTCCAGTCGACTGACCTACATCCATTGAATACGATCTTCGACAAATAAGATCCTCGGCCAGAGGATTTAGCCCCTTATTTAAGAAATTATTACCCGCGACAGACATCGCAATATATTAACCGCACCGGTAAGTGATACATTATTCTCTTAATGAGGTGGTAATGATACATTGTGAAAGACGAAGTAACACTTCGCACACCCTTTTTTGGCAAACCGGAAAGCAGCTTCGCTCAAGATTATTAATGGAGTCTACGTTTTTAATTCCCTTCGACACGAATGAAGTGGTTCGACGAGATTAACGATGAAATTGGGAATCAATTCACCTGGTATATTATATTTAAGAAACAGAAGTGAATATCGTTATGTTCATTTTCTTCGTCACAGGGATAATTGAATCCGATTCTAACAAATTATTTAACCGAACTGTGAAAATTCGATCAACACCGTTTAATCACAATTTAATACATAATATTCAAGAAATAAAATATCTTCTTGGTCCCCTGACTTTTCTTTTGCTAAAAACTGTAATTCAATATTAGCTACCTGCAACAAAGAAGACATAATAAATAGCAAACTAGTTTAATCCAATTTTCTCTCGTTATTGGTATCCTACTTTCGCGAGTACTAGGCTAAGAAAGCCTACGACTCGTTTCCAAAGAGTGTGATATGTAATTAAGATTCGCAGTGAAATGTTACAGATCTTTAAATTATACGATTTGAAGATTTCCCAGTTGGATCGAATAATGAGTTGCGAGGGAACGATTATAATTGCCGGGCTATTTCGGACAAGTTCAAAGTCGCTTCGCAAAGTAGGCAGACAATGCAGCCTGGTCGACTTCCTGTGAGAAATTCCTCGTTACACAACACAATATGCAGCTCGCAGGAGGTTCGTTTGTAAATGAGATAACCTCGAAGGATTTATTGGACGCTCTATGCGCTGGAAAAAAAAAATGAGGAAGTATCTGAATCCGGGTGACCCAGTTCGCGCTCTTGAATTTCAGAATAGACGTTCTCCCGTGCTCCAAGGATCTATTGTGGCTACGCGAACACTGCCATCGAGTCTGCCAGCTTTTCAGCACACCCCCCCCCCCCACCTACCCCCCTACCACCGCTGTCAAACTCGTATTAAACGAGCTTCGTTATTTTGCAACAAAGGTGGTCGGGAACAAGCGTTTTTGAAATCCCGCGAAACGGAGCTGCAAGCTCCAGTAATTTTAATTCTATAAATATTCACATATTAGCATGAATCTTTCAGATGAATATGCGTGCTATGAACTAGGTTACGAAATACATTGATCTCAATCTTTTCCGTTGGATAACTTTTCCATGTCTGCTACGTAGTAATTACTAGACTGCGGATTTTATGCATTCGTGCCAAAAATGGGCAGGTGCAATTTACAGCGGTAGACGCATTAAAAAAGAATTCAAGAATATCAATTAATTTGAACTCGTTGAAATCGATAAAAGAAGAAAGAAATTTCGCTTCCGTTCCTTGCAATCGATATAAACAATTTTTATCTTCCGTAAAGATCCACACAGGCATATAATTGCTTTCAGATATGTAATCCCCGGTTTAATTGTAACATTATTGAGTGGCAAAAACGAGTGAGACACAAGCGTTATTATTTTATTCCGGCGAGCAGTGTCAGTTAATTGGACGATATCGCGTTAACCGTTGCAAAATGCAATTCTCGTTACGAGGGAACTTTTATCGTGACATGTTTAACATGGTTAAAAAATACTCCGAAATACTCTGATCGGATTAAGTTAAAATTGTAAATAGAATGACACAGGAACCGATCGCGTTGCAAATTTTTTTTGCAACATTTTTTTACAGGTATATCGTATTGACTTGCACTTTCAGATTTTCCGAAACATTCATGCTTCTCTTGAGTATACCGAAGAATGCAATAAACAATCTCACGTGAGGTCCGTTCCTATCATTATTTATCCATTAGATTCCACGATTAGATTTCGCTTAACCTCGATCCGACGTCGTTGGTACGTATTTTCGCTTATCACTCGCAATCTATAAAATCTTTTTGCTATTCGAAATTAATGAGAGACAAAACTAATGAGTTTTGATGGTTCACAAAGAAGAAGAACCCTTCAGGACACAACGAAGCAAGGAGAAGATTTTTCACGGAATATTCGGTACCTAATATTTCTAAAAAAAATTTCGATTACCGTAATACCCAGATAGCACAGAGACGTCTTAAAGACGTCTTTAAGACGTCTGTCAAAGACGTTCAGACGTCTGTTAGACGTCTGAATGTCCTACGAACGGCTTCCGAACGGCTTCTGAACGTCTCTGGAACGTCTTTGTGAAAAAACTGTACGTCTTAAAGACGTCTTTAAGACGTCCGTTCGACGTCTTTAAGACGTCTCGAACAGACGTATTCAAGACGTCCCGAAACAGACCCCTAGTACCACAAAAATATTAGATAGATATGTTTGTCAAATATTGGAAAAATATTTTTTAAGCCACATTTTTTCTTGTGAGAAAAATATTGAATTTGAATATTGTATACATTTCACAAGAAATATAAATTGAATGTTTGATATAACAAAAAAATTAAATAAATAAAAAAAAATAAATTAAAAGAATGTTTTTCAGCATATCCGCGCACATTAACATTTTATGCTTTATTTATTTATTTATTTATTTATAAATAAAAAAAATAAATTAAAAGAATGTTTTTCAGCATATCCGCAAACATTAACATTTTATGCTTTATTTATTTATTTAATTAATTAATTAATTTATTTATTTATTTATAAATAAAAAAATAAATTAAAAGAATGTTTTTCAGCATATCCGCGAACATTAACATTTTATGCTTTATTTATTTATTTAATTTATTTATTTATTTATCTATTTATTTTGATATATTATTTTGGATTTTGGATTTGTGATATATAATGTATAGTTTTATTATTAAACAATATTTATTGCTAAATTCTATTGCGAATATATATGTAATATATTATAATAGTACTAAATTAACAATTTAGTTATTTAACTTTCCTAAATAAATAAACGTCTATTGGAAGGATGGAAAACTGCGTTATATTGTGTTGCGTGTGTACAGTTTGTAAAGCTTTTCTCTAACAGTTTAGAATGACTGAAACGTCAAGAAATGAAACGTCTTAAAGACGACTCGTAAAAGACGTCTTAAAGACGTCTGAAATGAGACGTAAAAACGACGTCTTTTACGAGACGTCTTTAAGACGTCTTAAAGACGTCTTTTCAGGACGTAAGACGTTCAGACCAAAAATGGACGTAAAACAGACGTCTTTAAGCCGTCCAGTGCTATCTGGGTAGTTTCGGGAAATTTTTTCATTCAGAGCGCAATAAAACAGAAAAATCGAAAAAACTAATAATACCAAAGGAAAGGTATTTTTACTAGTTTCCGGTATATTTTTTATTCAGAGCGCAATTAGACAGCAAAATCGAGAAAACTAGTAATAGAATGGAAAGGGTAGTTTTACTAGTTTCCGGTATATTTTTTATTCAGGGCGCAATTAGACAGCAAAATCGAGAAAACTAGTAATAAAATGGAAAGGGCATTTTTACTAGTTTCCGGTATATTTTTTATTCAGAGCGGAATAAAGCAGAAAAATCGAGAAAACTAGTAATAGAATGGAAAGGGTAGTTTTACTAGTTTCCGGTATATTTTTTATTCAGGGCGCAATTAGACAGCAAAATCGAGAAAACTAGTAATAAAATGGAAAGGGCATTTTTATTAGTTTGCGGTATATTTTTTATTCAGAGCGGAATAAAGCAGCAAAATCGAGAAAACTAGTAATAGAATGGAAAGGGTAGTTTTACTAGTTTCCGGTATATTTTTTATTCAGGGCGCAATTAGACAGCAAAATCGAGAAAACTAGTAATAAAATGGAAAGGGCATTTTTTTATTAGTTTGCGGTATATTTTTTATTCAGAGCGGAATAAAGCAGCAAAATCGAGAAAACTAGTAATAGAATGGAAAGGGTATTTTTTTACTAGTTTCGGTACAAAACTTTAAAAAGCGCTTTAACTTCGGCACTCTGAAGTGCTTAAACTTAAAAATTTTTTTGTCACACAGTGTGTGTGTGTGCTGGTGAATTTGACGTGTGCGCCACGGAGCGAGAAGGGTGCGTCGAAATTCGAATTTTCGGGGCACCGAAGTTCCCTGACAATGGGGTCCCCGGGCACAGTAGCAGGCAGGCAGGCAGGCAGGCCTGTGCGAGCGAGGGAACGAAAAGGAGAAGATTTTGAGAAACACTGCGTATCTGTGCCGAGCGCCACGCGACCAGGTCGTCCGGTCGGGCTGGATGCCGGGTGTTGTTGAAATCAACGTGGTGGGGTTCCTTCGACGACCACAACCGGAGCCTTATGCCTTCAGTCGACTCTCGGCTCTCACTGCGACTCGAGCTGGCTGAGATTCCGTTAATTAAGCATCGACCGAGCCAAGACGGTGGTTGCACAACAGGTGGACCGCGATCACGGTCGTAGGACTCCCTCCAAAAACCAAAAAACAAAAAGAAAAAACCACCACCTATCATCAACAAAACGTGAGAGAACAAACGCAGATCGTTCACCGATCAACGATACCAATGGAACACGACTGAAGGACATTGTTTAAATTTTCAATCGACCGAAGAGGGTAACGTTCATCTGGACACAAAGAGGATCGTTCGAAAGGCGGGAGAGTGTGAAACGCGGCTTGTGCTCGAGCAGTCGTGTCACGGTCGATCCGGAGATCGATCCAACCAGTTCCTTTTACCGGTCGATCACCTCGATCCCGCGAGCCGCGAGTGCACGTCCGCGTCGTCGGCTCTTAATTAGTATACGTGGGTGTTGTGACGGAGCTTCGGGGCCTGGACGAGCCACGAAGGACAGAACGGCGGGAAACTGCGCAGGGGAAGGAGAACCCGAAGAGATGCCGAAAGCGAGAGGACCTCGGTTTGGCGAACGCGAACAGCGCATCTGGGAATAAAAGGGACAAAGAGAAAGAGAGGAAAAGGGTTGGTTAGAGGGTGGTGGGGCAGTTAAATAGATGCAGGAATCTCTACGCGGCGGCGCCATGCTGCTGTAGTGGCGAGAAAAAATATTCGGTTTGCGCTGGTGTGCGTGCTCGCGTGTGCATGGAATCCCAGGACCGTATCGGTCTGCAGGTTGCTCACGAGTTCGAAGACCCGACGCGTCGGTGAATCGCGATTTGATTTTTTTCACACCGATTTGCAAACCGTTTCGAGTAGAAACTGCCTGCGACAGGATTTGTACAGTGGGGACTAATTCGATTGTGGAGTGAAATAATCGATGATCGATTAAAACGCGTGTCTCTCCGATCGTGGTATTTGCGAAGATCGAGGAAAGATGTTGTGCGGCACGTTCAGAAAGAAGAGGATGCACAACGGCGATGAGTATCGACTGGTCAGATCGAACACTATGCCGAGGATCCTGGCGGGAAAAGAGGGCAGCCTGGTCTCGGTACGAAGAACGAAATCCTGGAGGGTGCCGGCTCGATCCTCGCATCTCAAAGATCTTCTGCACACGGTAAGCCGTAAATCCGTTCGATCCTAACGCGATCGTACGATCTGCCTGTGAACAGGCCCGTGGTTCCGGGACTCGCGACGTTTTATCGACGGTAAAATCGACCTCGAGAGTCTCGCTCGATGGAAGGACACTCTTTCCACTATGTGAGAAGAAATATGGCTGCTCGCACTCCGTGCTCCGTTCGCGTTTATGTTCTCTTTGGTTTCAAGGCGACGTTTCTGCGACTCGATATACGGGTAACTCGTTTACTACGATTCGCTCAACGATATGTTATGTTCTTCTAAAAATATCAGAAAACTGCTCTGGATATGTTTTAATTTCTAGCTACGCGATAACGATTTATTTAAATAAATTACCAACGCTTGACAATTACACGGTTGCCAACGTAAGGGTTGAGTAGAAATTGTTTAGTCTTCCTAACGCGGTGGACTCGACAAGTTAATTAACATACTCAGGATCTAATCTATATGTATAATCATAATATAGATACGATATTCATAATTTAATAGCAAAACGAATAAATGTTCATACAGTACATTTATGTCATGATTTTGATCGTTGCAAACAATCAAAGTACTCTGTACTCTTGAAAACGACATATACATTTTCAATGCGGGGAAAGATTGTAAATTAACTTGTACACCTAATATATTCATAATAAAAGTTCCATAACATTCAGACTGAACTAGTTTCAGGTTTAAGCGGGATAATTCATGTGTTATATACATCATAGAATTCATTTATACACCTAATATATTCATAACAAACGTTCCATAAAATTCGAACTGAACTAGTTTCAGGTGTATATGCAATGATTCATGTTTTGTATAAATCATGGAATTAATTTCCACACCTAATATATTCATAATAAAAGTTCCATAACATTATTACTGAACTAGTTTCAGATCTACAAATGAGATAATTCGTGTTTTATATATTATAAATCATACAATTAATTCGTACACCTAATATATTCACAACGAAAATTCCATAAAATTCTCACTGAACTAGTTTCAAGTCTAAAAATGGGATAATACATGTTTTATATAAGTCTTACAATTAATTCGTACACCTAATATATTCACAACGAAAGTTCCATAAAATTCTCACTGAACTAGTTTCAAGTCTAAAAATGGGATAATACATGTTTTATATAAGTCTTCCATTAATTTGTACACCTAATAAATTCACAATGAAAATTCCATAAAATCCTGACTGAACTAGTTTCAAGTCTAAAAATGGGATAATACATGTTTTATATAAGTCTTAGAATTACCTTGTACACCTAATATATTCACAACGAAAATTCCATAAAATCCTGACTGAATTAGTTTCGGATCTAAACGGGTTTTACATCGATCCTAAATAGGTGTATCAAAAAATGCGTGAAAAGTGGAATTGCCTCCTTGTTGCTGCCAAAGCTTGAGTCGCGGTACCAACCCTGAAGAAGCGAAAAACAACCTAATTCGGGTACCGAGGATCCTTCGTGCAACTATTCCCGCGCGCTACCGAAACGAACGTGCTCGTCGGGAAAATTTCGAAGAAGCACGGCCACGCCATTTCACCAACGCAACGTTTTGCTTGGTATTCATGCCGGACAGACAATAAGGGGCTTCGCATCGGCCAGTCGATTGCTTCTCAAAGGTCCCGGACCGTCTCGAATCTACATACATGAATGCGAATGCGTCATGCCGTTTTACATATGTATGCACGCGACGATATAGTCTCGGTACCCATGTACGTACGCGTTCTGTTGCATAATTTACGATATTGTACACAGACATGTTCGGGTGCGCAAACGAACCACTTCTCCTCGCCCGGTTCAAGTGGAATCGATTTGTTTTGCCAGCGAATGGAAGAGGCCGATCCCGAAACGATTTCAAGCGATTCGGGAGTTCGACCCGATCCTAATCGCCCGATTCCCGTCGTTAGGCTCTATCCACCCCTTTCACGGGGGATTGTTAACCCTCGTTTCCGGTCGAATCGAGTTCGCCTCGGATCGAGTTAACCTGTTATCCAAGGCGTACAGATTTCGTTGAATCCTGGTTCGAGTCCTATACACGATCTGACCATCGAATTATCAATTCTTTTTTTTTTTTAATCTTCGCTACTTGATTCGAAAATTAACACGTTTGTCTACGTCGTACGAAACTGGTGAAACTAATTTTATGTACGCTGCTATTTAAAATCATAGATATCACCGAAGTCTCTACAGTGATTTTTAGATTGTTACGAAAAACTCCACGTCGATATAAAAATTCTACCAAACTCTATACAAATTTCTCTATCCCCTACTTAACACTAAACGTACCACCACCGGTCGAATGACCGGTTCTAGATTTTTTATTTGACAATTTTTGAAATTATAAAGATGCTTTCGTGAGCAATGATTCGATAAATATCTTTAGGAGAGCACACGTTGCAATAAGAACCGCGAAAGGTCTAAATAAATTAAATCTTGTCATTTTTGTAATGCAACATGTTCCTGTTATTTTTATAGCTCGGTACGTTTAGCGTTAAAGGGGAATCCTGTTTCTCAATATTTTTTTCTCTTTTTGCTTTAATAACAGTCACAGAAGTTACACAACGGATACTGAACATTTTGCATAAAGATAAATTAGATAAAGTTACACAACAGATACTGAACATTTTGCATAAAGATAAATTACATAAAGTTATACTACAGATACTGAACATTTTGCATAAAGATAAATTAGATAAAGTTATACAACTATTATATACCGAATATTTTGCATAAAGACAAATTTTCAGGATTTTCAGTCAGGACTCGCATCATCGGTTGATGGCTAATTAAACCAGCGGACACGCAGAACGTCTCGCCTTCAGCGTCCCGTGCAGGAAGTCGCTAGATTTTCATAACTGGTCGCAAGAACACGGCGCACAGCGAAGAGGGAGGTCAGGGAGGTGGGGCTCTAAGTACTTCCGTTGATAGCGTTGATAGTCATTCGGCACTTCGAACTAGAAATTTCTTAGCGATCAAACATCTTCGAACCCCCGAGTTAGGCTAGAACTACCGTTGTCGCAACGAATACGACACGATCCTTTTATTCCTCCCGTTGAATCGCGTGGGATTTCTGCGATCGTTCGAGAAGTGGATGGCTGTATGCTACTTAAGTGGAAGAGCATAATGTAACACACCGCTCAAAAGTATCCGGACACTTCGCGATAGATATGTCGATGAATCTCGTATTTAATTTTAATTTAGTATCGGTAAAGTTCCACATACGTAATTTTTAATTCAACCCTTTGCACTCGATGCTATTTTAACTCCAAAGCGAAACATTTCTTCCCACCTAGAATATTGCCCTTCTATATATCTTCTTTCATGTTATACATACAGAAGCGGTGCAATCTACTCTTACAATACCGAAATGTTTAGTAAGCAAATTTAATAATGTAAAAAATATTTCGAATAGCGATACAGCAATTTTCTAGTGGTGCCTCACAATCAAAATTCTTGTGTTAACGGTTAAAACGTTAGATATTTCATAAGGAACTAATAAAAATCGTTTTTAGGCACTGAAGTAACTTTTATACAATGCTGATACATACATATTTCGCAAGTGTCCGGATACTTTTGAGCTACAGTGTAGATTCGATGGCAAGCTGCTAGGAGAAGTGTCTCACAATTTGTAGACTCTGGATGTTCGATGTATTATGGTCGAGTTATGAACAGGAGACACAACAGGTAGTGCGGACAGGAATTCGTGTGTCTTCCGAGAAGCAGCGCGAATCCTTGGTTAGAGGATCGTTCGGGGGCAAAATATACAAAGTTGGCTTGTGGTATCGATCGAGAGGATCGAGGTATCGGTGGGGTCCAGTCACGATCACCTCCGTGAGCTGGTCCCACTGGCTTGGGACATCGTTGCCGTGGTCGTCGTTGTCTTCCCGAAAGTCCTGGTGTTTCTTTTTCGGTCTAAATCCGGCCACGGAGGCGCCTGTAGGCGCTCGCAGAAGTCGCCACGAGATACTCTCATGCTAGAGAAAGAGAGAGAAGGAGAGAGAGAGAGAGAGAGGGAGAGCTGGCAGAGAAGGAAGAGGCAGAGAAAGACCAAAAGGAGGTTGAGCCACCTTCGCGAGAGGTTCGCCTTATAAGGCGTCCTCGGGTGGGCAGCGTCCATTAGAAATCCTTTGTCGTCCCGACCTCTTTTTCCCCCGACAGATTCCCGTGGGAAGGGAGGGCGCAGGGGGTTGATGGTTCGTTCGCCGCCTAGAATTCGTGGTTCGCCGTCGAGAAAACGCCGCGGCCCCGTTCCTCCATCTGTCCGCGGAAAGAACCAGAGAAAGAACTTTTTAGAATAATGAGAAAGAGTGAGGGTATAACTCCACTTGAGAGAATTACCAAGCGGAGAAGAACGACGGACAGACGTCGACGGCCAGCCTGCCACCGAGATCAGTCTTTTAACGCCGTGAAAGTACGGATTCTTTACGAGATGAGTCTTTTCACGAGAAGGATTCTTTGGCTGGCTTCCGTGCCAGGCTCCTCTGTCGATGGAACACGCTGGTAGCCTCTGGTCGCGTTTCACGATTCGCTCGAAACGAACCGAGCTTTACTGTTTTCTTTCTCATAAACAAATAGGGTTAATTTTCTTTTCTCGTTTTTCTCACTTCGCCGCCATTCGAACCAATTGATTGGTCAAGATGTAGGTATCTGCTGTTATTGTGCCTTTTTTTAGAAATTAATTTTGGGTGTTTACAGTAGTCCTTAAAAATTGAAGATATCGTTCAAGAGCCATAGCAAGTTTATTTCAGTAGGAATAAATTGTCTGGAGCAATGTTTGAGCAACAACTTTGTTTGAAATTAGTATCTGTAAGAAAAGGATTTAACTTCTTGCACAGCACAATCGTTGAGGAATCTATTAATCGGTTTTCAGCAGCTAAAGTATTAATATACTCATAATGTGAGTAAAAGTATAGCCTGTATAAGTCTTACACTAAGTATAAATCTAGCAATTCACGGCAACACACTGTGCATCGATAAGAAGTTAGCTAACGGGGCAGTACAAGACCAAGAAGGGGACCCCACTCTCTCTCTCTCTTTCTCTCTCTCTCTCTCTCTGCTTGATCCCGTTTGTTGCGTGATCTGATTTGTTCATATTATCGTCTCAGCCAATAAGAAAAACCCGTGTCCCCGATAAATAATCGGGCTCGCATTCCCTTGCCTAGCCATCTTCTTGTCCCAGCGTAGTTATATCACACTATACACAGAGTAACCTCAATAGATTTTAAATGCTTAATGGAAAAGAAACATACAGTGTAATGTTTACATTTTTTTTTTTTTTACATCGTTCTGTAGAGTCTCGTTTGTTAGCACGTGTTTTTGTTATAATTGGCTTGACGCGGAATACAAATTATCATCTAAAAGAGAGTTTTAGTTCCTTTATCGAGCAAAATCTATTTCAGAGAATGCTCGGAGAAAACCACCGTGTAGAATGATCCGAGCGCTCATGTTTCTGGAGCGACGTCATTGGTGCAGTGCGTAAAGCGCAAAAAGGGGGAAGGAAAAAACGTTCTCGGCACGATTTCTATAATCGCCGTAGCGCATTTTCAACGACCTTCGTCGCCGAGCGATCGCCTACTGCCTTTCACTATTCAACGTCCGCGAGTTTTCGATACTTCACGGTCCGAATCGGTCGGAGCAATCGCGCTTGCACGCCACGGGATCAGAAAATCGGAATTCTCGGGGATCGAGCCCGATCGAGGGGACAAACAGTTCCACCGAAAAGAAGGAACACGGTTCGTCCCGCTAGCAATTTGTGTACGCCTTGCCTTCTTCTTCTTCTTCTTCTTCTGCTTCTTCTTCTTCTTCTTCCCTTATTCGCCGCCTTTGGCTCGTCCTTTTTGCTCGTCTCGTTCTTCTCCTTTTCTTCTCTCCTCCTTAATCCTCTCCCGCTGGAATTCCTCTCCCTCCACCGGTCGCGAAATATCTCGACGCATTCCCGCGCATGGTTCTGGTCCGATTCGGGCCCTCCTGCAGCTCTCGAGTTCCTCTTCCAGCTCGCGAGAACCAAGGGCCTCCTTTATGGAGGTTACTTGTAATTGAATCTATTAACACATTTAACCGAATTCTTGCCATATTTCGCCCGATAACGCGCGGTATCGCACGGGACATGAATTATGTGGGCTCGTTTCATTAGTATACCGTGCGGGTCTTTATGCAAAATATTGTTTAGATTTCGTATTAGTTTTGTTTAAATATCTACTTCGATAGAGAAGTTTATTAAAAAATTTTCTCATGGAAACATCTTTATAATTTCAATATCTCTAAAAGAAAAAATTAGGAGGAAGTCATTTTGACCCACATCCGGTACTTCTAGTGTTAAATGAAAATTAATTTTCTCTTACGATCGTTTTGAAATTCAATTCGATTCGCGTGTGTTGAAAAATGTTGGAAATATGCGAAAAAAATATGATCTTTCAGCACGAAAATGGTAAAGGACAGTATGCGCAATGCCCGCCATATTCATCGGATACTGTCCCATCAGATTATTATTTATTCCGATAATATTTCAGTTCCTACAAAGGTACGAAAAAATGGCTTGTTAACTGAATTACACGAGTTTCTTCCATTTCCTGCAATTATCACGCGAATAGTGGGAATAGCCGAAGATGCAAAATGCTTCGATTGAAATATTTTCAATTTTTCTACGCGAACAAAGGACTTTTATTTGCCAAACGGGAGGCAGAAGCGTTATTCGAATACGTGTAATAGCTTTGCAGCGAAGATGCGAGACGAATTCGCATAACGAACGGCAGATGTGATCGATGCCGTTCCCAGATCATTTCTGTCGGTTCGCGCGTCTCTAAATGCGTTTCTTTCCGCTTTCTTCCGGCATCCTTTTACATACGACCGTCTCGCTGGAGCCAAGACTCGCAGCGTTCCTCTGAAAATTGCGCAATCGAGACACGATCCGGTATGCCGGCCGTTCTATTAGTGCAGCGAACGCTGCGATCGCGGTTCGACGAACTTCCATCGTTACGACGTCGTCCTATATTCCGTTATCAGGCCATCGTTAAACCAGTTAACTCTATTCTTCCTTCGGCCGATAACGCGATTTCGCGGGTCAATTCGTTGCGCTTGCAACACTCGCGCTGTTCGAATTTCCGTAATTATCGGACTTGATTACTTTTTCTTCACCCTGCTGCAAAAACTAATTGTAATAACCCAGATCGCTGGATTTGGTTCATTAATACGAGTTCATTTGGTTCATTAAGAGCCCTCGATCTACAAATGTTAAATACCGTACATAGCACTGCAACAATATTAAATAAAAGGTAAATCGATATTCCAAATTTATTTAGTAATATTTATGCAAATAATCCGGAGCTAGGAGAAACAGGTTGCTCTACTTTTTTATTAAACGTAGTACTGCAACATTATTAACCCTTTGCACTCCGCTGTCCCCTCTCAGGGGACATTAAAGTTTATTAGCGATTACGGGGAATTAATTTATTCCAGCGCAACTTTAAATAAAATATTGATTTTTTTGCAAATATATATTCCTCGATGTCAACCAATTCATATAAGTCCAATATCATTATAATACGTTACTTGGTTCCAAAATTATACTAAATGGTTCGGAGTGCAAAGGGTTAAATAAAAGGTAAATCGATATTCTAAATTTATTTAGTAATATTCATGCAAATAATCCGGAGCTAGGAGAAACAGTTTGCTCTACTTTTTTATTAAACCGTCTTAAGGAACTTCGTTTTTAAGGAATTTATGGGTACGCGTTTTCTGAAAGTTCCTAGGAATAATATTTTTGTCCAGACCGAGCATATGTGTAAGCTCGAGCAGGATTTGTTTGTAAGATAATTTGCTGTGCTCTTAACGAGGAGAATGAAAATATTGTATCTCATAGTAGGCTAAATTATTCGGTGATACATGCGTGCAACAATTTCATTGGTGCCAGCCGGCATTTCGTTTGATTCGTATCGTTCGACGCTCTTTACCTCGCACGGTCTGCAGTCTAGATTGGTTTACGCCGGTTTCAATTTGTGGCGCCGTCCGCGGAGCTTCTTCTAATTACCGCTAATTAGAGACGATGCTTTAAGTATCAACCGTTCTGTTGGTATGCTCGAAAGGAATTTCCTCGGTTATTGGCGTCGCTCAGTTCACAGAAACGTCACTTTATCCGCAAACAGGACAGACACTCCGCGTGCAGTGCTTCCCAACAAATATTGAACGATATTGTTGATTTATACACGTGACAGACATTTTTCAACCGTCTGCCAATTATTTTCCATCTATCTTTATTTCAGTTTCTAGATTGATCTTCGTTTTTTTTTTTTTTAATTTCTTAGCAGTGCTATATACAATTCAAATCAGAGGGAAAACATTTACAGAATTTATAAACGTCGTTGTATCATTATCAACTCACTAAAATTACCAAGGCAAGAAATAAATATCTCGTAGCTCTTGTACCTTGGAGTTAAGTTTGCACAAAAGTCTATAGTATACTCATCAATATAAATCTGAATTTGTGTTTTATTTCAATTTAGAGTTTTATTCCGACGTAGAAATATTCGTAGACATTTGGAAATTTTTGTTTAGGAACACTGCATAGCAGAAATTGCGAAGTTGCCCTCTAATAATGTGTATAAATAAACAAGGTATTGCAAATGAAGATACCTCCTCCAGAATAAATTGATGTAAGCAATTATTTCATTCGTTGTGTTTGTGCGTGGAATTTCATGCACGGTCGTAATGCGACAACCTTTTCTCGAAGTTGCATTTATTCTCATCGATAAATAAATCTTGAGCTGCTCGAACGCACGACTTTATAGACTGACCATCGGTAAGAATGATTGTTTGCACGTGATTCGCGGAAGAACGGTGACACTCCGACGTTGGCGTAAGTCTCTCGACGGTGCACGAAGGTTTTCCAATGAATATGACGGTTCTAACAGAGGTTAAATCGAGCCCACATGCGCATTTCACTGGGCGTGGTCGTCGACTTTACTCGATTTAATCCTCGCGACAACGCCGACGAGCCTCGATCCGCGTTGCCGCAGGATTCTCCGCTGCAGTAAACTATCGAATTCATGGGTCGATATCTCGTTAAGCTGCTCCTAACCGCGCACTACGGAGAGACCGTTACGAATAACACTTTGCATACCATTCCTCGGAGAAAGTCGATAATTTCGTAGATTCTCGTCACTTCTAGCAGCTCCGTAGGACATCAGGCCACTGCTTAGAAAATTATACGGCAACGGCAACCGTGGCGAATCGTATCTGGTTACCTCTCCTCCGGATACAACACTCATTTGTTCCTCGTTTTCTCCATTTTAATGGACCTTTCTATATCCCGATGGCTTCGAAAAACCGATTTTTCTTCCCGCGCTTTCTCACCGCTTTTTGCGTGCCTCCCCAATTTATTGGAAACGGATTCATGGAAAGAGACAAACGATTGTTGTATTTCGAGGTGTTGCAGACGCTGGATTTCGAAATCTACAGTAGCCCACGAAAGTGTTCGAACCAGAGTCGCCAGATCAGGGGAATACAGTTACCCCCTCTCTACCAGTACCGGATTAGTCACGTGACATTACGATATATGCACGACAGAGACGTAACGCGTCACGTGACCGAGCTGTGGGGGAATAGCGCAGTAGAAGGGGAAGGTAGAGTGGGGGAACAAGTCTTGATCCGGCGATCAAGGTTCAGACGTCCTTTAAAACGCTATAACTGTATGAAAATCGAACCGAATGACCTGAATTAGAAGCATTGCTTTACCAAATGACGTGCAAAGAAGATTTTATTTTCTGTCGAATATGGCTTGTTTGTTACAACAATAACATAAACACAAGGATAAAGAAAAAGCTTCAATTTTTAAATCTGTGGTAGTTCCAATCATCAAAAAGGAAATTTTCAAAATTTTTAAACACGTTAGAATGTATGTTGCATTTTGAAACTGAAAGATCATTTAATTTCTTCTCTCTCGAGAAGATCGTGAAAAGAAATCTTGGAATAAAATGAATAATTTTCTTAAAAATTATCACAGTTTAAATATAGGCGTTCGTGAAACTCTCTTGAAAATACTTTTTCAAGTTTTCGTAATTGTGAAAGAAAAGATCACGGATAAGTTTTACCCATTGGGTAGTTTGATAGTTATATTTGAAATCGAACTAATGAAATATGAAGTTGTAAAAGAAAAATTGCCGTAATATTCTGATTCGTTAACACGAATTTTTAAGCACCGTATAATTCAGATGCGCCTGGTTGTTGTTGTAGCAAGCGAGAGATGCACACGACAGGGAATTACGTTTACAGGTAAGCCGTTCTTGCATTCCGCATTGTTCTTTTCGCGGGTAGTATGTATAAGGAAATCCTGAAAGGACGGTGAGGTCCTGTCGTGGGATAGTCCTCGCTTCCCAGGGACCCTTTTGGCCCCAGTAAGTTCGTGCGGCGATTATTTCTGTGCCCACTTCCCCTTCACCATTCCCGTTGCTTCATACCTTTCCTCTTTCTGCTTGCGAGAGATGTAAATCTTCCGAGATGAACTCTTGCCTCTTGCATCAGCGGACCACTTCAAAGGTCCGAATATCTGGCCGGCCTTTTTCGTCGGCGAAACAGTCGCGCACCGTTAAAAATTAACTACGCCCCTTTCCTGTTGTTCGAGCTTCGCCAAGGAAACGAAACCGCGACACATCATGGTCGTCATCGTGGTGCCCGAAAGCTGCGATTTTTCTTTCTGTTAGGTTTTTGTTGGGTCTGTTAGGATTTTTAACACGTTGACTGCCGGACGGATTTTCCATGATTTGTCCCAGGCGCCAACATGAACTTTTCATTATGCGATGCATATTATGATGAAATATAGTTCCCAGCATATAATATGAGTTATAAAATCATGTTTGAAGCATTTTTTTGCCCCCCACGGCGCTGTGGGCAAGTATTACTTTTTTTTTTTTAACAATCGTGCTTCGGTTGCTAAGTGATTACTCTCAGTGTTTCGAAAAGAAAAAAAAAATTATTTTGTATGTTCTATATTGCATTAATTTCTGCAAACCATTATAGTAACAATGGTATTACTGAAAAATTGATCAGTATCCATATTTACTATAATTATGTACTTTTAGTATTGACCACGCCGCCGGTCACCGGTGGCCCCCACGGCGCTGTAGCAAAGTCGAGTGCCGGTCACCGGTGAGCCCCACGGCAGTTAACGTGTTAATAGTAACGTTAAACAAGTTCCATCTTATGGATGGAGATGCGCATCGTTATAACGAATATACAGGCTGTCCGAAAAATGTATTTCCTTGAAAGGGATCATTTCTGAGACCATTCGAAGTAACTTTTTCCTTTGCAAAAATATTCTCCGTGGCTTAGTCGAGTAGTTGTTAACGAAAAACACGGACCAATCAGAGCGCGGCTATAGCAGACGGGTCCCGCCCAGCGTGCCGTTGGTATTGGCTGAGTCAGAATCCGTCTGCTGTGATTGGTCTGTGTTTATCGTTAATAACTCCTTAACCAACCGGCAGAGAGCATTTTCGCAAAGGAAAAAAGTTACTTCAAATTGCGTGATGAATCGTCCCTTTCAAGGAAGTACAATAAATTTGGGACGCCCTGTATTCCGTCAACAAATTTCTGAACTGTCTCCGCGAGCATTCCAATTTCGCAGAGCAAGCAGGACTACTTTTCCGCCGGCACAATAGAATTCCCCTTTATCATCTCGATGATGTCAGAGCTAAGGCTATCGCGAGACGCATCGGTTTGAATTATGGACCAGCGAGCATTCGTGTCGGTCCAGTGGTTCTTACCGTTCGGGTCCATACGGCGTTTAGGTATACTCGTGGCAAGAATCATCGGTGCTGTTGTGCGGCAGGCGAGCCGTATCATTGTATCGGTACGGAGAACCTAGGAAGCGCATTAGTGTTCGAAAAGCGGTACATACACTGGTTCCACTGGGAAGAGGTGTACCAGCGTCGCGCGCGTCGGCGTCCGTGAGAGTGAGAAGACATCGAGATTTCGACACATTGTTTCCATTCGCACCTATCGCGGCCGGGGCCACGAATTTCTTGTAAACTCCCACGCATCTCGAGCCGGCTCTCGGCTGGATCGTTCGAGAAACGGCGCGTATGTGTGTGTGTGTATATGTGTGTGTCTGTTGGGGTCGGGTTGTGTTCTCTAGGTGCATTCAACTCGTCCCGACGACGAGGACGCGTTGGTGGGGCTTAATGGGCGGCGTGACGTTCCCTGAACACCGGCAATCATGACTTACGCGTATCGACGCGCGACCCGGGGAACAGTAGTGCTCACTGAAATTTGCTGAATCTGTTACACTTAAATTTCCACGAACCATCCCCACTCTATTCGTTACAAATAACGTTAATAACCGTTTAAACGGTCCGCTCTACTTGACCGACAGTGACTTCTTATGTTTACATCAACGCTACACAGCATTATCTCCGTAACTGTCGCGGAGCTCTCTACTGTAACTGCCAAAATCTTATCCCTACTGGTGCCTTTACCTTAAATGAAGTAATAGAAAACTAAATTAAAAATTGATTTCTTTTTTTTTTTTTAATTTCATCTACATCTTCGAAATACTATGTGATACCTATTTTCCAAATTTCATTGAAATCCTACTATTAGATGTGAAGATATTACATGTTTTCTAAAAAAGTGCACTTTTTTCATATTAGGTCGTCCCATAAGTTCGTGCCGCTTACGTTCCTGTACCATTTAAATTCTAAAAATAAAACATGTAATCACTCTTTCATTCCACAACCTTTTCCAACCTTTTTGGCAAAGACATCATAACGTCAATATACAATTTCTGCGGTTTTTTATTAAAATACCTTTTTTTTTATTAAGCTATAAAACCCCACATGGGATTATTAGCAGCATGCACATGGCTGTGCATGCTAACATTACATTACATAGGTAGCTTATAAACTAGGATTGAGACAATATAATGAACATTTTCGAATACAATATTAACGCTAAAGATAAAAACAATGAGACTTAAGAAACGAGTGTATGAAAAATAGAGGACAAAGAAAGGGTCCACACAAAAAGGAATCTATTGTAAAGGGTGGAAAGAAACCCTTGTTGCAGAGTTTGCGAAATTAAAATACTTTTCAATGGTGAATAATATAAACATATCCACGGCACGAACTTATGGGACGACCTAATACTTCACTAATTTTCGCCCGCTATACGTGTGAGTCAAGCTCATGATGTTATCCGCCGATAGTGTGTTAACAGTGCTCGAGTCGATTCCTCGAAGAGAATCGCGGCCCTGTAACGAGCAAAGAGTTTGATTTCCGGCTCCGAAAGTTCGCAAAGTGAGCACTACTGTACGCGCGAACTCCGATAGTACGTGCCACGGGATAGCATAATGTCACGGGAACGAACGGTTGGCGTTCGGTCGGTCCTCGTCGTAGCCTGTTTCAATTTAATACACAATTGCTCTCGCCGTTTCTCCCCGGCCCTGCCCTGCTCTGCCCTGCCCTGCCCTGCCCGTATTTCCTTTCATAGACGCTCGACATCGTAACGTCGTGTCGGCCCGAATCTGTGTCAGGCCTGCCGCCCGTTGCTCGCTGCAGCTCGGCCCGGCCCGACCCGGCCCGGCTCGCTGTTTCCAGGATAATATGCAACCATGCGAAATGGGTTCGTTGTTCCTTGCGCGTGCGACGCACACCGCCGCGCCGTTGGCTAACCCCGCTTTCGCAAGCCTCCGCTCCACGCGTTTGCTTCAAACTTGACTGGTCCCGCTTCATCGAGCCTTCGTCGGTTCGATTATGCTTTCGCGTATTTGATTTTTCCGATCGACCCGCGACAGAGCTCCGCTGGCTTCCGGGAAAGTGGCTGTCCAGACTGTTCCCGGTAGCTCGAAAATTTCTGGCTTTCTCGTTCAGCTCAGTGAAAACACCCCTTAATCTTTTATCCACAGTTGCCCCGTACTGGCAACTATGTACCCTTCGAAATGCAGCTTCAATTCGGAACGTTATCTCCTGATTTTTCCTGAAAAACTCGTTACGACCGGTGGTGATGTTAAGTCATTACTAGACATCGGATCTTTATGCATTTATGGCTTATGGAAATGTTAAAAAAATGCTATAATATAAAATTCGAGAGAATTTGACACGATTTTTATTTGCTTTGGATCTACAAAGGCTGTCCCCATTAAAAATAAAATTTTATTTCATTCCACTTTCTTAAAATGTTTCTATAAAAATTGGAAATTGCATAAACATCCGATGTCTAGTCATTACTCTTGACGAGAATCACCCGAAGATTACCCTTTGCACTCGAAGCTACTTTAACCCATTTGCATCATTAACGCATATATGCGCTCAACTTTGTTGATCACTATCAGTATTTGTTACCTAAAAAATAGAAATGGAGGGTGTTAATTCTGATTTTTTCTTATAATGCTGAAATATAAATATTTCACTTGTAGCCATTTTTGTACTTAAATATAATAAAAAGAAAGTTTGGTGATACAGGCAAATATTTCCCTATGATGCAAATTTCCTCCGAATATTGCCCTTCCATACGAATGAAAATTGAATAATCAAAAAAATATTTTGAGTAATGATACAGCAATTTCTAGTGGCGCCTTGCAGTCGCCTTGCATTCGAGTGCTAAGAGTTAACAGGTGTTATAATAAATTACATTTTCAAGTCGCAGTGATTTTTCTCCCACTGTTTGGAAAAATCGAGCACCGCGCGTTTCTTCCTGCAGAGTCGCGGTGGCAAATGCCTGAGTAAAATGAAATCGTTGGAACACGTAACGAGACTGGTACCCCGTGCGTTGGTGTTAGATTATTAGCTGGTTGATAAGCCTGTTACGCAATTAGGATTCAGCGGATCGTCTTTTCGAAGCCGTTCGTTGCCGGATAAATTACCTGGAAGACTCTTCCTGACACGGATCTTAGGAAACCGGCATTACCAACGATCGATAATCGTGCGATAACGATCGTCCGCGGCCGGGTCCAGGTCCGGCCGTGGTGTGCACCGTCGTCGAACGTATTTGCATGCGGCGAGGTATCTCAGATTACGGAGCGCGGCGCTCTTAATTGGTGCACGCGGCGTGATTGCGCCCGGATGCAGCGAACCGGTGCAACAGCATCCTCCTTGCCAGCAAGTCGAATTCTTGGCGCGAGCGCTACAATCGAGGCGCAAACTCGATTCTGTGGCTGCAGAAAATTATTCGTGGCTCGGCATCGATTACCGCTCGACGTTGCTCGTAATTCGAGCAACGGCATTTTTATTCGTTATGATCGCCGGTCCGCGGCTGCTTCTACAGCGTCTTTATTATATTTGATTAGCACTCGGACGGATTTAATGCCACGCAATTAATTACGAGTTCGAAGAAAACAGTCGGCACCATTAATACCGAGAGCACGCGGAGGAAGTTTATTTCTTTCGTACGGAATATTTTTGTTCAATCCCTGTGCATTTAAAACAGTGTGAATCGTTTCGAATGAAATATTTTAACAGATGTTCTTTAATTGAAAATTATACAGTCCTCTTTCGAGTTCCTCTTTCGACGTAAAACAACAATTATATACGTAGTTATGAGAATGGTCAGCGGTCCGAGGGTTAATGGTTTTGTTATAAATATATTTTTAGCTGTATGATAAAAGAATTTCATTTAACCGTTAGTTAATTCACCGTATTAATGTATTTTTTTTCTGTTGCAGGTGAGTCGTGTTCCTTCCAACTTCTTATCGTGAGAACAATGGTCGGGTAATTAGTTTATTGATAATTTTATTGAAAATTGTACGAGAGAAAGTTAATGATTTTAATCGTTTTAATATTTCAACACAGATTGTATCCATGCAGATGGATAAATAAACGGGTAAATAAACAATTTAATTATTATAAAGTCGTAATTGCACATTACATTTACAACTATATACAGTTATTGAAACCCTAATCAAGAAGGTGAAAATATAGTTGTATATGTTACGCCCGCAGCTTATGCATAAATATCGCATAAATTACAATTGAAAGCACATACGTGTGCCTATTGTTTAATCAATCGAACGCAATCAAAATGTTTGCAGAGCGAGCAAACACGCAGACGCACAGTGCTCCGAATCACAGAATTCAATGAAATTTTAGTATAATTTTAGTGCTCTGCAATTTATGGAAATTACATTCGGATTGAGAAATATTTAAAACCAATTACTCGTTTTAAAGACATGTAACAACATATATTCGTTAACTTAAAAACTGTTTCTTTCACATTTTACATTGTAATGAAAAGTGGTACTAGAAATTGTAGCGGAGTCTATTAATTAACTTTTATTGTGCACCTTCAGATCGGCCTGAGCAATTAAAAGTAGAATCACATGAATTAAATGAATACTATAGTCGGTAACTTATCTACAGTGTATCATCTCATGTGTGTCTAATCTAATCTCTAAACGGTGCAGTGGGAAAGTTTGTTAGCATCATAATACAACGTAACGGTGATAGCGTGGAACAGTAATAATTTGCAGCGTAGGACGAAGTAGGCAACAATTCCAGCATAATTGCACATATAGGGGAAAGTGTGCTGAATATATATATTGCAAAGAAAGACGTCTTGTTGATGGTAACGAATTTCCACAATTTTGTTTACTAATTTGAACGTTTCTTTTTAATCCATCTGCATCGTTAGCGTATATATACGCTCAACTTTGTTGGTCACTATCATTATTCGTTAACTAAAAAATAGAAATGGAGGGTGCTGTTAGAGATGAAACTAGTAATTCGGATTTTTTCTTATAATGCTGAAATATGAAGTTCTTTTAACTGTAGTCATTTTTGTACTTAAATATAATTAAAAAAAAAGTTTGGCGATAAAGGCCTTTTTCTCATATTTCCTTATGATGCAAATTGGTTAATAGGGACTTTGTGGAATGTTTTTAATTTAAAGCTCGATACATGTCTGTTACATATTTACGGAAAAATATTTCATATAATCACTACCCTGGTGGGAGAAGAATTATTTGCAAATATATTCAAGCTGGGGAGTAATATTTCACGTTTATTAAAAAAAGTAAAGTAAACGGAACGGAAAGAGTCAAATCACAGACCCTCTTTCTTTTTCAATCGTTATTCGTTTCTATGTTCGGCATACTACAAGGAATGTAGCACCTCTAGCATAACTGTCGCCCGGTAGAACCGACGATGCGACAGTTACGGAGATACTAGTGTAGCAGTTTTCTGCAGTTGTATATGCACTTTGAAAATGGAATTTTGGCCGAGGGGTGTTTCGTCTGCGGATTGGTCGGCATTCCTCTGGAAAAATCTGCAATTCGACAGGCGCAAATATCGCGACAGAAGCTGGGCCGTGGTGATAACGCGGTTTGGAGGCGAGGACCGATCGAACAGCAACATCGTGGCAACAAACGGAGGCGAAATCAATTAACTCGGCCACGTGTGTGGACGCACACGAACCTGACCTCTCATTTTCCATTCTGCACGGTCGTAGTGATACGCGTAGTACAACCTACGGAGTTACGTACGCTCTCTCTCCCCTATAGCGTTGTCCTGAACGAGCAGCCCGTGCCCGCGTACATTAGCCGCGTGGGTTGCCATGGGCAACCCATGACTAACACACGTTCCAGCATCACGTGTCTCTCCCTGCGTTTTCTCCCTTTCTCTCGCGGATCAACCCAGTGCCGTGACCACTGCTGGGGCTGCACACCTCGATGCACCTGGAACGAGTGCATCTTTGCTACTCAACTTTGCCTCTAGCTGATATCGCTCTACTATCAACCCTAGAACCACACTGTTGCACTTTGCACAACGGGGAACAAAAGTATTCACTGTATACGCCACCATTAGATTTTCACGAACTTTCCATAAAATTCCATAAAATTAATTGCAATAAATGCTTCCGAAAATAAATGTTCAACCCTCCTAAGGCAGATGTTTTTCACGATTTTATTAATTATTCTTCTATGTTTTTGAAGCTAAATCTTTGAGATCGACGAAAATTTTCTTCTTCCGACTAAATAATGTTTGCTGAATTTTTACAAACCTTTAATGTTATCTTAATGAAAATTAAATTATGTTATAAATTACACGGTTTATCTAAAAGAGTAGACATGTCCGCGGAACATTCTCTCGTGCTAACCTTTTTCTAATTAGATCGGACGAAATTTAGGTATACGGTGGATTAATTAATTACTTTCCACGAAACGGTATCCGGCACGTCATTCCACCATTTGCTATGGGAAACGCATGACGTGTTACTGACGTCATATTTCGCTGAGGGGTTGACGTGTCCCAAGAAATAGCGCGTATCCCTAAATTTTTATTATGTGTCACAGAAAATCCCGGAAGTCGAAGCAATTGACTGAATCTACTCTGTCGTGAACGAGGATCATTTGTCATTATCCTGTAACCAATTATACCGCTGTGGTATAGTAGAGGAGTAATGGGAAATAATGAAAATGAAATTGTTGAATATCTTCCTGGGACAGTATGACATTCCTTCGCTAAGTAAAATTATATAAAATTAATGACAAAGATTGTAATGGTAAAAATTCACTAATTTTCTGCTTTGGAGATTGTAAGATCCTTGCTATCGCTGCGTTGCAATTTGTTTTATTTAATCAGTTGTGTTTTATTCTAATAGTAAGTCTCAGACGGATCCTTGTACATTTTTGGAGAACCTGTGGGAGTTAAAATTGAACTCTTGGTGCAGGACAAAAACTTATTTTTACAATAAAATCGGTACAGTTCAAGGACCGATTTTTCTGCTTTCTCATCGGGAAAATAGCGAATGAGCTATAGGGGGTACCAGCGCCATAAACGGTTGCCACTCGAAATTGAATAACGCCGAATACCGCAGCCTCCGAGTACTAGTGACGACACTGCGGTTCATTCTTCTTCGTCTGATGAATTATGCCCATCTTCTTCCAAGGTATTTCGCTCGTTGAAGTGTCCGTGCCCTAACACCGGGTCCGTTCTTCTTCTCCTCGTCGTTCTTATCGTGACATAGTTGCCATATTCTTCGTCTCTCTTTGTCCCTCGACCGGGCCTGGCTCAGGGATGTAACATTACGGTTGCACGTGATTCGCCGCGACGCGATTTACGTAATGTCTCGCAAATTTCCATGGAGGTCCGAATTATCGATTTTCAAACGCGACGTGCACCGTGCGCTCGCTTTCCTACCCCCATAAACCTACCCCTCCGGCTTTAATTGGATTTCTCGTGGCAACGTGTCCGTCCACCATGAAATAAAACCTTGCGGTTGTACGTGAACAACCGAAAGACGTTCTCCGTCTTCAGCTCCGCGGTGTACGTCCCTGTATCGAGCCGATCATGCTAGGAATATTTCGAGTTTAGGCCCTTATCGGCAATTTGTTTCGGAAAGACGTGCACGGGTATCGTAAAAAGACGAAATCCCCGTCACGAGAAAGTCGCTATTTCTGGGATCCCTCGGGGCGTTAGATCCAGGGTCTCGACTGAAAACGGATCGTCCCTGAACTCGCAGCGAGTCCACGCGAAAGGGAAGGGGTCATGGAACCTAGGAGAGGGAGGAAACTCCGTGTGGGACAAAGACGCCGGCTGTGTACGGTGGGGGAGGACGAAGGGCAAGGGAAGAAGGGAGAGAAATGGAATAGGGATGCTGTTCCTGAAAAGAGACGGGCACACGCTGCTGGAGAAAGAGAGTGCCGTCATTTCTGGCTACCCTCGTTACGCTTCCTCTCTCTGTTGCTCTCACAAACGCTCTTCTCTCTCTCTCTCTCTCTCTCTCTCTCTCTTTACTCTGTTCAGCCATGGTAGATACTCGTCGTTTTCCGGTCGGCTTTCAGCGTAGAAAGAGAGAAGCGGAATGCGTCGAAGGAAGACGGGGAAACATCCGAGTGGGATGAACAGAGAGAGGTCAAGCAGAAGCACCGGAGAATGGACGGAAGGAATAGAGCCGGGCTAGAGAGACGGAGGAAGCTATACGGGGATCCAGAGAGGACAGTGAAGAGGAGGAAAGCGGATCCGAGTGAAAGAAAGACGAACGAGAACGCGGGGCGGGACGCTGAAGAGAGGATCTAGAAGGAGAAAGAGAGTGAGGTGGGAGGGGGACAACAAAGGGACGGAGAAAGATGGCGCGAAAGGGCCCACAGTGGAGACTCACGTACGGGGAAGAGAGAGGGTGTTAGAGCCGCGCGAGGAGAGCCGTAAAAAGGAAACGGGAGAGGGAAGAAATTAGAGGGAAAGAGGAAACCGCGAAGAGGGAGAGGCGAGCCTTAACGAGAGAAAGATAAACGTAACGAGTGACGAATCGTTAGACAGGGTTGGGAATACTGTGTGTGCCCGTCGAGGGAGCACGAGCGAGACGAAAGGAGGAACCGGCGGGCGCAAGAGAGAGAAACGAGGGGCAGGGGAGAGAGCGAGAAAGAGAGAAAGAGAGAGAGAGAGAGTGACGGTGACCGAGAGTCGGAGCTCGTGGGTGAGCGAGGGAGAAAGTGCGACTGTACGAAAAGAGAGGGAGCGAGAGCCGGCAGAGACGAGACAGAGTGCGCCCACCGAGCCGCCTCCATACCACCTCCAGCATTCCCGGCCTGTACACACAGTTGCAGCTGCACTGCCGCCGTGGCTCGCTCGCTCGCTCGCTCGCTCGCTCGTTTGTTCGTTCGTGTGCACATGCGGGACTGCGCGCGCGTTCCACTCTCGCTCGCAATCATCTCGCCGGGTACGCTTTTAACGATGTGCTCTCCTTTGGATATCGGAGCGTGTCGCGTGTGAGTTTTCCTCTCGATCGGAGAGGTGTGTCGGGTGGTGTTCAGAATATATCAGTTCCCTCCGGTAGCGAGGCGATAAATACGCGCAGTGTGAGAAAACCGGTGACCAAACGCGCCACCCCCGGTGGCTCGCGGGTTCCATCAACGAGTTCCCGATCGGTAAGGTAATCGGTGAAACTTTGATCCACCTCGGATCTCGCTCCAACCCCATTGATCAGTGACACGACAACGTTCACCTTCACCCCTTTTCCGCCCTTATCTCGGACCACGTACGGTGCACGTGTACACGTCCGAGCGTGTGCCAGTTCGCTCGTACAGATACGGTTACGTGTATCGGCCCCGGAGGATCTGCGTCGTCGTTAGACAGATTATTACCACTACCGGGCCGGAAAAAGCTTTGACATTTCGCAAATGTCAGCGGCGGTCTCGCGCGCCGCAGTGGTCGTCCACGTAGTCGGAGCGTGATAGACGATAAGAGGAAAGCAAACCGTGCCGGATTTCAGCCTGCCGAGGCCCAGGCACACACGATTCTCTTTCTCTTTCTCTTTCTCTGCGCCCGCGGTTTTTCGTTGCTCGTCGCCGGCACCGAGACACCGAGACATGTGATCCCGTCAAGCCGTACAGGAAGACGCTACAGGCCACGCATTATCTTGCCGCTCGCCCGAGGCTACAATCCGCTACAACATGGACTGGATCAGGAGGCAGGATATCAAGGAGGAGGCACCGGAAACTCCTACCGCTTTGACACCAGACGAGCCCGACGAGTGCTACTTCGACGAAGACGCCTCCGTCGACGAGGGCATGGTACGCGATGATTTTCTTCCTCTATAACCTTGGCCCGCGTTGCATGCGAAATCTTTCTTGTTTCTGAAACCTGTTGGTGGTTTATTTCTGCGCACATGTGTACTTTATAAGTGTACATGGTTAACCCCTTGCCCTACAATATCGAGTCAGACTCGTGATGAAGATTCTGAACAGAGTCGAATAAATACGTATGTCATTGATTTTCTTTAAACCGAAATAGAATTTTATTTTGCTATACATGACATACACTACCGGCCATAAGTGTTTACCCACCTTCAAATTTCGTTACTATTCAAATAATAGGTATTTTATTGTTATGAAAACGTCCGTAGCATTAAATCCTAATTATAAGGCTAATAAAAAAACAACCTACATATTCTGTACATACACAATCAGGTACTGTAAATGAGTTTACAGTTTTTTATGAAAAACGACAATTTTTGAGTTCAGGTAAAGAACCCCATTTTTCTGAAATTTTTATAACGGTCAGTAGGGAATATGAACGCAGGTAATACAGGTATCTTAGTCTTCTCAAATTTCATACTGCATTAAGCTTTCATACAGTAAATAGTTGATTTTCACGTGCCTAAAGAATTTTGCGAAAATTTCTAATAATGTCTGGGAGAAAAGAATTATCGATTGATACGCGCGCTCTAATAGTGTCCCATAATAGCATCGGAAAAAGTAACAGAGAAATAGCAATGTTATTGAAGCTGAACCGTAGAACCGTGGACTACAATGTTAAAAAATATGTGGGTGGGTAAATACTTATGGCCGGTAGTGTATGTCATTGATTTTCTTTAAACCGAATTATAATTCTATTTTGTTGTACTTGATATATGTGTATCCATTGGAGAGAACGTAGGCATACAATAAATGTAAACTATCTTTATTTTTCTATGAAATTCTGAACGATGAAGAATTTCTAATTAGTATAATCACAAAATAAATAGAAGTGCAAGGGGTTTTAAATAACTTGCTTTTATTTTATGGAATTTTTTAGGTTTCTAGTTTGGCAGTCAAAGTGTTAAACATTGCGTTCACCGCTTAACGAGTTCGTTAAGGTAGAAATGATTTAACGTTGCAGCGTAGAAATATCTAAAATTCGCGTGAGCAACGAAAAGATTAGAAATCATAATTTTATTTAACGTCGTGCGTCGTATGTCATTAATTTTCTTTAAACCGAATTGTAAATCTACTTTGTTGTACTTGATATATGTATGTGCATTGGAGATAACATAGGCATACAATAAATGTAAACTATCTTTCTTTTTCTTAATTCTTCATCGTTCAGAATTTCTAATCATTATAATCACAAAATAAATAGCAGTGCGAGGGGTTAACCTTATTGTAGATTCCTGGCTTCTATGTGTGAAGCGTTTCGACAGGTTTGTTGTACATCATTTTGAGGTACAAAACCGATTCTTTGGATATCTGATTTTTCTTTGACGTTGCAGTTAGAAATAGGACGTTTCGTCTGACGCTCGCTGTACGAGCGGTGACTATAGTCGGCCCGGTGTGCGCGCTGACGATGACTTTAGTCAGCCGTTAAAATTTCAGATTGTTTCATAACTTTGCCGGAGCAAAGTGTGTCTGTTATGTCAATGGTTACCCATTGTCTCGTGTTCTATATTTCTTTTATTTCACGCTGCTGCGCAATCCGAGTACGTCCGCGCTGGAATAGCTCTCTGTACCGTGGTGTGGCGCATTTGCGCGCACGTCGGCCATACGTTATAAACGTCTAATAAACGTTTCGTATCCGCTTTTGTTTTGCTGCTATGAATTCTTTGAGCACGGCGGAACTCGCGTTTATCTGGGTCTAGCGAGCAACGCGGTGTAGATAACCGAGACACTCGAGTCGCGGTTCATGTACTTCTAATGTCTTTGAATCGTAGAGTATACGTATACATATTCTGAATAGCAAGGGATTTTGAGACACGAAGAGTTAATTGCTTAACCCATTTGCATCAGTAGCGTATATATGCGCTCAATTTTCCTGGTCACTATCATTATTCGTTAGCGAAAAAATTGAGGGTGTTGTTGGGGACGAAAGTAGTAATTCTGATTTTTACTTATAATGCTGAAATATGAAGTTCCTTTACTTGTAGTCATCCTTTTTGTACTTAAATATAATAAAAATGAAAGTTTGGTGATAAAGGCTTTCTTTTCATATTTCCTTATGATGCAAATGGGTTAACATTAGACTGCGGATTTTCACGCGAAATCCAAATTTTCTGCCGAAGAATTTTAGTACAACATTACAACGGCAATATTAAATTCTGATGTTGGCAAACGGTGGCGACAGTTATGCGATACTATATAATTATACGTATGGAAACAGAACCAAACTACAGTCCTGATTTTATCAGTCTATGTGGGCCCCTTGCATACGCGTATCTACGAGTTGCAAGACTTCCTATATGCAACAGATTCCCTAAGGTTAAATCTGCGTAGAGCATGATTTTAATCTCCGTTTGTAGGTTAATATGTTCGAAAGTGATAATTATTCGATGGCAAAATGTCTGTTCTGCAGGCTCGGCATAAATGGAGTACTACTGTACATACTCGAGACTAAGGGAACTATGCGAGAGAGTCGCACGATTATTAACCCTGCGTACACCGACGCGTGTTCTACCTCTAAGGCGGTTTGCTCGGAGCAATGCAATTAAGGGACCACGTATTCGTGGGCCAAATATTGGGGGAGAGCGAAATACCTTGCATATAGAATATAGAAACGTTTCGCTTGTGCAGATGACTAAGTGCTTTTGAAAATCGATATGTTTTGGGCAGTTCGATGTCGATTATCCGCACCCAGAAACCCCATTGAAATACGAATATGTTCTGGCAAACTACCTCGCAGCATGCATTCCGATCGAACGGGCAAATCAAGTAAATGTTACGAGTTAGAAACCACTAGTTTGCGAGAAATCAAAACTGCATAACAAAGAATTAATAATTTGAGAATAACAAATTTATTTTTCATGTGCTCGATAAAGCAAAAAGTATATCATCTATACCCAATCTTATAGACTGCGGATTTTATGCATTTATGAAAAAAATGGGTAACCCCATTTCAAGCAGTAGACACATTAAAAATATTTAAGGGCAGCAGCGTATTGGTTTCAGCTCGATAAAATAATTAAAAGAAGAAATTTTTATTCCTGTGTATTGCAATCGATATAAATATTTTGCATGAAGATCCGCAATCTAGTTATAAACGTCCCATTTAAATTCGCTTTACTACAAATCATCTATCCTCCGGAGGTTAAATATTCACTTATGTACAAGTTGTTATTCGCCTCGTAAACTTTTCAAACGATTGCTCGTCGTTTATAAAGCGACGTCCATTGTGCGACAAGCACGTGTAAGATATACACCAATAATATCGGAGCAAACGGCTGGGAGTTGTGAAATCGCAGAGCCCCATTTGTGCAAGAAAACCGTGCAAGTTACACACGTTGCAACTTGTAAATTATCGAATATTACGAGCTTGTATCTCATTGTGCAAGCGACCCCGGCACGCTGTTCATCATCGTTTGATCAACGGCTCTCGCTAATTCGACCAATCGACTAGCTGAAAGGAAACCGGTCTCCGAATGATAAAATACAAAATCGTGGGACGATTGTGCAACCGCGAACAGTTTGTCCCGCCAGCTTCGAACGGGCGTAACCGAGTCCGCAGGGGTCCTTTTTAATGGAATGGTCCGGCAACTAATTTAATGCGTCGCCACTAGGCATGTGCGGGCCGCCCGATATTCGGGTTCGGGTCGGGTGGCAGAAAGTCGGGCGGGCTTGATTCGGGCGCCCGATACTTCGTGACGCATCGGGCTACCCGAGAGTTTCGGGCGGCCCGAACGTTTCGGGCTACCCGAGAGTTTCGGGCGGCCCGAGAGTTTCGGGCGGCCCGAACGCTTCGGGCTACCCGAGACTTTCGGGCTTCCTGCTCGACTTCGTCGGGCGGGTTCGGCAAGAATCGGACAAGTTCGAGCGAGCGAGTTATCGCGATACCTGAGATAATCTCAGTGACATTCAACTCTGCGTTCTTATGAAATCCATAATGGTAATAATGATACTTCTTTCATAACTTAATTAATCTTTATTTGCATTAAATTTTGAAATAATTCACGGTACGCGTGAAAAATTTAAAAGACAACATTTCTGGCATTCTGACAAATTTGTTCCTCCGAATAAACTTGTATATGTATCGATAACATCATTAAAATATCCTTACAAAGTTATATACACCTAGAAGGTATGAAAATAAGATAAATTATGACAATTTTTTACATTTTGTGCTGTTTTTATTGACAGTGATATAACTTACTTGTTATAATATACAGAGTGTCCTAGTAGGAACATTTGCGAACAGAAAAAATACTGAAATCAAAGTTTATTTTAATGAAAACGTTGTCTCGAGAGACACCAACATTATAGAGTGGTGGGGCTGTCATCGGAAAAGATTTCCAATTTTATCATTAGCAGCTCAACGCTACCTAGCTGTACCCGCGATACAAGTTACGAGTGAGCGCTTATTTTCTGCTTCGGGAAATATAGTTACTCAAACGCGGTCGCGATTAATAACAGAAAATATTGAAAAGTTAAGTTTTCTACATTTTAATTTAAAGAAAATAAGTTAGTTTATAAAGCAAGCTAGATAATAATTAAAGTAACTGTAGTAATATTAAAATTATAATATTTATATTTATATAAATGAATATATTATAGTAAATATATCGCACATTATTTAATATATATTATGTATTTTATACTGTATTTAAAACTGTCATTTTTATCGCATTTGAGTTCAATAATTTCTATTTTGTTATTTTATTATGCATTATTTTTTAAGAATTTCTGTTAGGTTAATGATAGTTAATTAATAAGTTATACTAATAAGTTTATATATTATAACAATTTTTTTGCGTACAATTTGAATATGCAATAAAAAGTACCAGGTTCCATTTAAAGAAAAACGACTTCCGGTTTGAAAATCCGTTAAAATTGCAACTATCACCATTCGATAGAGCGTACTCGAATTAGTTAGAATATTTTTCTAATTTTCAAAAAAATTCACAGTCCACCATTTTAATAGGGGTAGACGGGTGGTCTAGGACACTCTGTATATTATAACAAGTAAGTTATATCACTGTCAATAAAAACAGCACAAAATGTAAAAAATTGTCATAATTTATCTTATTTTCATACCTTCTAGGTGTATATAACTTTGTAAGGATATTTTAATGATGTTATCGATACATATACAAGTTTATTCGGAGGAACAAATTTGTCAGAATGCCAGAAATGTTGTCTTTTAAATTTTTCACGCGTACCGTGAATTATTTCAAAATTTAATGCAAATAAAGATTAATTAAGTTATGAAAGAAGTATCATTATTACCATTATGGATTTCATAAGAACGCAGAGTTGAATGTCACTGAGATTATCTCAGGTATCGCGATAACTCGCTCGCTCGAACTTGTCCGATTCTTGCCGAACCCGCCCGACGAAGTCGAGCAGGAAGCCCGAAAGTCTCGGGTAGCCCGAAGCGTTCGGGCCGCCCGAAACTCTCGGGCCGCCCGAAACTCTCGGGTAGCCCGAAACGTTCGGGCCGCCCGAAACTCTCGGGTAGCCCGATGCGTCACGAAGTATCGGGCGCCCGAATCAAGCCCGCCCGACTGTCTACGGCCCGACCCGACGATTCGGGCGCCCGATATTCGGGCGGCCCGCACATCCCTAGTCGCCACGCATGGAGGACGCCTTGGAAAGTTGATTCGGCTCGACAACGCGCCGATCTTCGTGCAGTCTCGTACCTTTCACACCGTTCGATCTGTGAACCACGGTGCCCGGGTCTAATTGGACCCGCCCGTTTCGTTTCGAACGCTTCATCCGATCTCCGTACGAATTTCTACTTTCTCGTATTATTTCGTCAGAAGCAAAACCAAAAGAATTAGCGCTCGAGTGGTGACACTGAAATGCAACGCTAAAAATTGCTGTATTATTATTCAAAATATTTTTTACATTATTAAGTTTGTTCGTATTTAATAAATTACGTGGTAAATTGCACCGTTTTCGTGTATAACATGAAATAGAAGAAGACTCCAAAAGAAATGTTTGGTGTTCGAATAGCTTCGAGTGCAAAGGGTTAATAGAATTTAATTGCAATATTAAACACAGTCGACGGATACAAAAATTGTATAAGGTGTTTGCGTGTATCTGTATTTTCCACGTTATTCCTACAGAATAGTAATTTGTGATCTTTAATCCGCAATATTGACATAAAAGACCGTTACTATTGTTGCCATTTACAGTCGAGTCGGAAAGTAAGTTAACGACTGGTGTATGCAGGCAAATGAATATGACATGTCTTTAATCTTTAATAATGATAATATATGTTTTAGTAACATATTTGTTTATTTCCTTGCACCTCCTAAATAAAAACAATACAATAACTTGATTTTATTCATCATATTCATTGCCTACATATCACCAAATGTTAACTTACTTTCCGACTCGACTGTAATTGTACATGGAAATTCTAGGACAGAACGATACAGGTTTTCGTATTGAAGTATAAGGATAGTTGAAGCGTAGTTAATAGAAATTTTCTGTAAATTCGCATTGATTGCAATTATTGAATATATCGCGGTACAAAAAGTACCTTTTAACGTTTCGTTATTGTGCCACAGTTATCGCGTAGCCTTCGATCGGCCATTTCGATTACAGTCTTACTTCAGAGGCCGGTGTACCAATTTTCATGTAAATTGAAGTTCTCGCATTCGCGTTCCCTACACTTTTCCCCGAGTTGGAGATTCCGGAGTACTTGGCGTCCCCGCCTATGAGGTCCTCAAAGCCGTCTGCCTTCCAAGGGTTAAGGAGTACTCATTTTTATCAGGCGGGGATTCTGTGGAAGCCCCGGGAGCCATGTGCGCATCGCAGACGCGGTTAATCTTCGATTCTGGCCCCGTGGCAATCATCAAAAAGCGTATCTCGAGCCGCGGGTGTACCCTCGTCCCTCGATTCTATTACGAGAGCTCGATCCTGCGCGTTTCCTCGCGATAATTTCCGTGGGCCGGTTGTATCGCGCGTCCGTGCTCAATAATAATTCAAATTAACGATCCTCGAAGCAACTCCGACCCACGGACACGCGATTCAACAAGCCTTTTTCTCGCGCGGCCCGCCAGGCAGGGCCCGAGATCCATACGAGGATTTAGGTCTGCCATCAATTTCGCTTTATCTCGCCTTGACCCTTACTCTCTCCCCACCCTTCGGTCTTTACGACGCTTCGAGAAACAAAGAAATTAGCGCGACGCTTCCTTCCGGCGGTGCACGCCATAATTGTTATGATTCCCTCGCGTGAAGTTCGAGCAGCTTGGTTCTTACAGCCGCTGTCGGCTTGACGAATCGAGCCTTGATACCGAGCGAGAAATATCCTCGAAAGCCTAAATCTCGCTTATGTCATGCGCAAACACCGTTGTCCGATCTCTCATTGGCTGTAGAAAAGGCTGACGAATAAACCAGCGGCGAGACTATTTTATAAAAATTTTGTCGACACATTTCTGACGTTTTCCTGATTAACCCTTTGCACTCGAAGCTATGTTAACACGTTGACTGCCGTGGGGGTCACCGGTGACCGGCACTCGACTTTGCTACAGCGCCGTGGGGGCCACCGGTGACCGGCGGCGCAATATGCATCGCATAATGAAAAGTTCATGTTGGCGCCTCGGACAAACCATGGAAAATCCGTCCGGCAGTCAACGTGTTAACTCAAAAACGAAACATTTCTTCCAACCTAGAGTATTTCCCTTCTATATATTTTCTTTTCATGTTATACATGCGAAAATGGTGCAATTGACTCGTACAATACTGAAGTGTTTAGTAATTTATTAAATACAAACAAATTTAATAATGGTATAGCAATTTTTAGTGGCGCATTACAGACGCCGTTCGAGCGTTGAGGGTTAAAACGACACCAAACACGACTCGGATCATAATTACCAGTTTAGAGGTCGCGGAACCTCGACTATCCTAACATTTCTATACAATGCGACGTCTCGTTGCAGTTCGCAGGTTGGAGATTGATTAATTCACAGATTCGTGGATAACGGAACGGTCCTGAAAGCTTGCACTCGCATTTCGCATTCTCGACAGAATGGATTTTCAGGAGCCCCGACCGAAGCGAGTCCTTTGTGAAGCGAGCCATAAGGTTGCGAAGCACGGCGATTAAAACTATCGATCGTTAATGCGCGTCAAATGTTTATATCGCGACGAGATGCATTAGTGCAACGCGAGGGCCCGGCCGTGTGTGTTCCATTGAGCACAGGTCTTCAGGGCCGTAATTCAAGCAGCCACTTCAGAGGCAAGAACCGCCGCAACAATGCCCGTAACTGTAGATTCGAGGTAACTTTACACTCGAGTCCATTTTCTCTTTGCCCACTTAAGCCCGTTGCTGCAACGTTCGCGCCCTGTCGACCGAGGGAAAGGGAAAGGGTTTCGCGACACGTGTTCGAATTTCCCTTAACGGCCAGCACACGCTCTCTAGGCCCACCCTGGAACGCGCACGGCAATTACCGTCACGTAATTCGAGATCGCTGAGCTTTCGGAACCCGGGGATATTCGGGATGCCTCTGGGACAGGAAATCCGAAGATTTCTTCCCGTCGACGCCTGCTCCGCGCCATTGTTCAGTTTCATTTCAGTTCCAGCTCCCATAGTGACTCATAAAAGTGTTCGAACATTGAAATTTCCGCTTTACGGTTTATTTTACGGCTGCACCGATCAGAATTTCCTTGTCGTTCGTCGTTTCAAGAAAACGTAAGGTAAAGGCACCAGTAAGAAAAACATAAAAAATAAGATTTGAAATGTTCTTATTGTTTCGAGATTTAAACAGCAGACGGCACGGCATCCGAGGTTCGCTTTCATCAAAAGTGCACAGCTTCTTATAAAAACTTTATTTTTTTCTATAAAATGGTCAACTACTGGTGCCTTTGCCTTAATACTTTTACTACATGTCCAGCGATAAATCTGGTCGATACGGTGCAAAACAATGCAGAACGAAAATGCACGTTTTATCGATCCAGGTCAAGGCGTTCTTTTCCACGATAAAATGTTTAAAGGCTTCGCAGTGTCTAGCATTTCAAATTGAAAACAGATCACAAGCCTGACTCACCGCGAAGCCGCAAAACCTCGGACACCGTGTTCCATACAACGATACGTTCGGTTTATCGTCGAAACAACGATAGGGAAAAAAAGTCGTGTCGGAGATTAGGCTAATTACAGATGTAGCTTGTCCCGGTTATCTGGTCCGCGTACACGTCCGGGGACGCACTCGGTTAAACGTAGTCTGTCCGCGACAGATAAATCGAAGCAGGATCAGCGACGCAACGGCCGGTAGTTATCGCGGTCGCATGCTAGCGAAGACGAGACTCACGTGAGTCGTAACCTCTGTTCACTGTCGCACAACCGGCGGGCTTTTTTTCCCTAAGTCGACTCGATAAGAGGAAGCGATAAGTCGGTGGAAGCCGGTCCGAAACCTTGGCAACGCCGTACTTCGAGACACCGAGCGCCCCGGATGATTCAGCGCCAGCTGCGCCCTGCAAGGGCCGGCTAAACTTGCCCCGAAATTTGTTAGTCAAAATCGAGTTGCCCCGTTCCGAGAAACGAACACCCGATCGATCCTCGCAGAGAGACTCGAACGACACGCCATTCCGTTGCTGTTTCGAATCGTTTCCCCCCACCCTTACTCTTCGATTTTACTTTTTACCGTCGGATAAGTGTCGCTGCTCAGCCTCCCGGCGCGGCGCTCCCACCTGCATACTCGGCTGAAAATCCTGTTTACGGTCCCATTAAATTCTTGCAACCGCCTCGAAGTTTCGAGAAGCTAGCAACATGAAATAATAAAATATATAACGGCTAGAAATAAGTTCGACCAGAGTCAGAACTTTGAGCATGCTTCTTCGTGCTGGTTATTTATCGGGGAAACTTTATGCAACGCGTCGCTCCCAAGGCGTTCAACAAACAACTTATTTTGTTTTTTTTTTTTTCTTGTAACAGAACTTTTCGCTCGGTTTCGTAGTAAATTGCATCGCAGATTTATAGCTGGACGCGATACTTTTTTTTTCCCCACTTTCTCCCATCGATCCCGAACGATCTCGCACCGAAATCGCATAATTTATGAATCGTTCCGCCTCGTCGTGCTCCTTGTCTCGATAAATCATGCGGTGTCGCGTGATTACCTGCCGTCTCGTGTCTCCCTTCTTTTCGACAGCTTACAGTGATGGACGAGAATTAGGTGCTGTTCCAGGATACGTTGTGGGTGGATTCGTGCACGATCTTACGAGGCATACTTAATTTAATTGAACGCGACACAGGGAAATGTGGACCTGCGCGTGGGAGGATACGTATTGATATTGAATTCCAGAGAAAATCATTTTATAAAATAATTTGTTTGCCGAGACATTCTGAACATGAGGCAGTGAATAACTAGACTGCAGATTTTATGTGGCAGTATTTTTCAAAAATGTAGCCAACTACGAATCTCGAACAAATCTTTCTGTACACAGGTTGGAAAATATTTATGCTTAAGCAAAATCCAACAAAGGTTGATCCGTTGAGTGTTCAAAATCAGAATACCTTCTTAAAATAGTATAACTTCGCCCCGAGAACTTTTTGAGTGTTTGCAGTCCTATTAACCAGCTGTTTTTGACGAGCATACTCGTCACGAAGAATTCTGTGTTACGACAAAATATTTTCGTAGAAAGATGCGTGTATAAAATCGAGTTGACCCTTAGCACTCGAATGGCGACTGCAAGGCGCCACTAAAAATTGCTGTATCGTTATTCAAAATATTTTGTACACTATTAAATTTGTTTGTATTTAGTAGATTACTAAACACTTCAGTATTGTACGAGTAAATTGCACCATTTTCATATGTGTAACATGAAAAAAAAAAAAATGTAGAAGAGAAATATTGTAGGTTGGAAGAAATGTTTTGGAGTTAAAATAATTTCGAGTGCAAACGGTTAATTTGATATACTGGTCCAGCAGATTTGCATTTTGCGATCTGAAGGTCCGCAATTCCGCCGAGCCTGGAAACGTATCGATCGGAGAATAGGAGAGATGGCTACCTTCCGAAAATTCCATCTGTCAGAATTCGGACAACCGAGCACAATTAAAGCCCGCATCCCGCCGAAGGAATCTCGAGGCTGAGCCGATTTCCACGAACACGGAACGACCCTCGCGGCAGACAGGGCAACCCTGCGTCGCGACGCGTCGCGTCGCATCGCATCGCGTCCTGGACGTTTGCGGGGGAGGAGATTGACGGGGGGAAATATAATTTCAATCGTTCGCCCAGGACGGGAATCTATAGACCGTCGCTGCAGGCAGAAAACGGGGGGATGTTGGCGAGCAGTCACCGTGGGGATGAAGCATGACTCACCCGGTGTGCCACCACCCCTGTTTTCGGCTGTCTCGTGCCGGGGAATCCACCCTCTCTGCTGTCTGTCTCTCTCTCTTTCTCTTTCTCTTTCTCTTTCTCTGCTCTCTCACCCTCGTGAATCGAACGGGACGGAGAACGAGCATTATCATAATCCGTGTCGACAGCCCATAGAAAAAATACGAAGTCAGACGTGCTCAGGTGATCCTGCACTATTGTCCTTCGACGTTGCAGCGTGCTGGGCCAATTGTGCGCACGGACGATGCCCGAGTCATCGTCGTGGACCGTCATGGAGCTTTTCGGGGCCGGCGACTCTTGTTTGCAGAGATGAGGTTCGGGGTGAAACACTTTACCGATGATCCGTCACGTACACGCCGAAACTGTGGGCGCTTTTCTTTTATTAGAGACTATGAATCACTGCTCGAGGATTCCGAGTATCATTCGTGATCAGCGGGCTGAATTTAGGGTATCGATACAATTCGTTCGTCAGCACGGTAAAATTAACTATCCCTCGGCGCCTCGTGTTGGCGCGACACGTTTTCTATTGATTCTCGATGAATTGTATGTTCTACGCTTCGTTTGGTTCTACCCTTTGGGGATCGTGTGCACCGTACGCGCATCACCGACCTTGACCGTGAATCTCTGTGAATCTTCGTGCAAAGTAAGATTTTTCTATGTCCATTTTATCATATATTTAGTTGCAACGTCTATTCAGAAAATTAAAGTATTCGGCTTTACATCGTGTTGATTTTCCTCCATTGCGTTGATTTGACACCGAGGGGTTAAATCAAGTTAGAGAAACGGGTATTGTTGAGTTATATAAACTGTTATTATATTTTCACTATTTTATCTTACGGAAGCAAAAAGATTTCAATACTTATGACCTGATAAATATAGCAAAACAAGGTTCACTGTGAAACCAAGTCTAAATAGACTGCGACAAAGCGAGTTACGAATCGGAATTAAATTGCGAACGACGAATATAATATCATTTAAAAGCCAAGCGACAAACTAACGGAGAAGAAACATCATCGTTCATCCTCGTAGCTTTGATTCCACCTCCCATTATTCCACTGTGAGAAAATTCAACTTCCTGAACCGCCTTCGCCCACGTTATAATTCTTAGACCGCGGCTTTTTAATACCAACATCCCGAACGAATATTTCACGTCATTCGCATCCACGTTTCAGCTAGAAAAACCTTCCTAATCCGTCTTTTTCAGCATCCGTGACCGGACTCCCAGTCCCTGACTCTAAATGACTTCCATACAGGCGGCGACCGAAAAAAGCTATGATATTATTCGGGCGCACACGTGGCTGGGAAACAGTGTGTCGTCATCGCGATTGCTCAACGAATTAATCCCATTACTATCGTTCCCGATGTCCGGAGCAGAGAGAAAGAAAGAGATAGAAACAGAGTAGCGATGGCTGCGATCCTTCTCAATTAATATATATATGCCTAAAAACAAAACACGATTGCATTTAAGACACGTAACAACAACCGGTGCCTTTATTTTTCAATACGATTCTTCCATAAAAGTATCCGATTACTTTAAAATCGTGAAAAAGCATTGAATCGCTCCCATCGCTAGAAGAGAGGGGCATGATGAGGGGAGGGAGCACGAGTCGAGGGGAAAAAGTGACCCTCTCTCTGCCAGTACCGGAGTATGCGGGAGAGAGACGGAAAGCGTCACGTGACCGTACGGTGGGGGAAGCGTGGGGGAATAGCGCGGTGGAAGGGGAAATTAGAGTGGGGGAACGAGTCTCGATCCGGCGACTCGTACGTAATAGCATCTGGAAAAGCTAGCATCTGCGACGGAACGGTGAAAGACGAGTTTCGATGTTGAAACGAGATTAGGTACCCTTCGAAGGCGGAGGAGTACGTTGGATTTATGCTCATCCTTGGGCGTGCACGGTCGGACAATCATCGTGGCACAAAGAGGGGGGTGGTGCTCGGCAACATCCACCCTCGAAACCTGTAGTAGTGGGGGAGCAGAGGCTATCTTTTATCATCGGCGATTCAACGGATCGCCACAGACAAATTACTGCGGGTTTTGACAGCGAGCTGAGACGAGCAATCGTTATTTTATCTCGATTCCCGGCCCGGGATAATTGGCACGAGCTTCCTGAAAGCTCGTAATAAACGCGCCCGTTTAATTGATCCTGTTTACGTCACGCCGCCTGTGTTTGATCGCCTCCTAGCCTTCGAAATCAATTGATTTGCTCCTCTTTCGCGCGAAATCGTTTCCGACTCGCTGGATTTTTGTCAGGCATAATTTCGTGATTTCAATCACGCTGAAAGGCCCCCTCCTCCTCTCCCCCTCTCCTGCTTCCAAACTCGGGAACTTTATCGCGAAATTGCGAACGCGAATTGCTCGTTTCGCAAACGTTCCCTTTGAAGCTCGTCGCACTTTTCGATAATGATGAAACTCCGGCGGAATTTGGTTCGTGTAGGTCCCGCATATATTTTTACAGCTGGTCGCGGTAATGGTTTTCCAGCAACACTTTCTTCGAAGGTTAATCGTTCCCGTTTCTTGCAATCGAATCGCGTCCATTGATCTTTCCTTTCACTATTTATTTGTACAAATCGCATCTCATCGTCGGTAGTGTCTCGCGCACGCGCGGGCAAAGAGCAACGTTTGCGTTCGCACGAGACTTTCTTTCGTTCACATTTTCCATTACTTTATAAAAGTAACAAAAGCGCGTCTGGTCCAAATTTTTAGCCACTCTTTAAACAGTGTACACCCGAAGAAATAAATTTGTTGAATAATTCCTCCTGAACGCGGCTTTACAATCTTGATAATCGTACATTAAAAATATCGGAAGCCTAACGTAGCGGTGTTAAGAATTTTTATTTTCAATTCATCGGAACTGTTAGAGACAGAAATGAATGCGGCTTTACAATGTTGATAAATTAAAAATATCGGAAGCCTAACGTAGCGGTGTTAAGAATTTTTATTTTCAATTTATCGGAACCGTTAGAGGCAGAAATAGATTTTTATTTCACCGCTGTTTCTCGCAATTAATGCAGACCATTCCCGTTTCTAGCGGGAGCTAATAAGAAGAGACGACGCACGATTGGATTGCTGCGATGCTATTTAAGCGATTATAACTTAAACGAGCAACATCACGCGACTGTGGCTGGTTTTCGCAGCGGACGGGTTAGAAGCGTGCGTTATCCCCGAGGCTCTGGACGATTCCTTCGCTTTCGCCTGCCTTTCGTTCTTTTATTCGCGAGAGAATAGCGAAGTTGGAACACGTTCTTAGCATGGGGACCCCACTGGTCTGGCGCCAAGCAATAATAAACGATCGCCCACGCTGAGCTCTTTTCCTTCTGTCTCTCTTTCTCTCGTTCTCCCGAGGTTTTTGCACCGAACCTGGCCTATAGCGTCGACGACGATCACACTCGCAGAATCCTCTGACGGCGCTCGCAAAAAGCTCCGCTGTCCTGCGGAATCGATATCCTACCGTTCGACGAACCGTTCGGTGCTGGTCCTGGGTAGTCCGAACACAACTTACCTACGCGGAAAACCATTCGCTTCCGGTAGTTATCTCTAAAATTAGTGATTTATCACAAATATTTTGGAAATATCCAGCTCCCAGTGCTTTTGGAACGAAAGTTTATCCGACGGTGAAACAACGCGAATTTAATATAGACACCGTTTCTAAAATACTGAGAGAAGAAAGCTGAGAGTTTAAATCTGCATTGGTCTTTTCTTATCCAAGCAAATAAACCACTTGTTTTCAATATTTTTCGGTCAACTTCGTATTTAGTTTCTCAATTGTGTGAAAGTAAAGATAACGAAAGATTATAGAAATATTAGAAGAAAGGGAGCGAGCCATATTGCGAAAATTAGTGCCCGAATCGGTGGAAGGAATTAGTGATTTCTCACAAATATTTTGGAAATATCCAGCTCCCAGTGCTTTTGGAACGAAAATTTATCCGACGGTGAAACAACGCGAATTTAATATAGACACCGTTTCTAAAATACTGAGAGAAAAAAGCTGAGAGTTTAAATCTGCATTGGTCTTTTTTTATCCAAGAAAATAAACCACTTGTTTTCAATATTTTTCGGTCAACTTCGTATTTAGTTTCTCAATTGTGTGAAAGTAAAGATAACGAAAGATTATAGAAATATTAGAAGAAAGGGAGCGAGCCATATTGCGAAAATTAGTACCCGAATCGGTGGAAGAATGATTTCATTTCAAGGCGGTTCAACGATTATTCAGATTTCGGTGCAGATAGAACGAAACGATCCGCTTGTCGGCGACCATAAATTCAAGTAAAAGTGGTTGATGCCAGTCCGAGGAATTCCCAGCCTGTCTCGAACCGGCTTGAAGATCCTTTACCTGGACCTGATTAGGTCCCCTCTGGAATGCCATTTATCAAGAACTCGGGGTCTTGGAGATTTCAACTACGCGATGTCCGACAAGCTTAGAGCACGGATCATGCTTTGACAAAAATGACCGGGAGACTGCGTCGTCGACCAATTAAATGCCTCGTTAGAGCACCCTTGATGGACCGGGCTGAAAAAAGAGAAGAGGACGACCAGATCGATTAGGATACGATGTTGAATCTTTATCGAAAATTCCATGTGGTATCGTGTTAATTGCCGGCACTTCGTGGTAGCTTCTTCTCCCGAATTGCATTCCTCGGATAATTTACCGCTGTCGTACCCGTCATCGTTTTACACCGAATGATTTCGACCGTTCTATGTAGAGACGAGAAAAATACAATTTAACCGACACACGGAGAAAGCGAGACAACTTAATTATCCTTTTCGGCGCAGGAGTTTCGAGAATTCATTTTATGGTTTCTTCACGAACAATCATGACAAAACTTTTTTCTTTCCAATTATTATTTACTTCCCAGCTGATCTCAATCAGTTTTAAATATGTTAGTCACCCTCCATATGAATTGTAGGTATTGTGTTTGATATAATGGACATGAAATGTCAAATATCTTGTGAAGTGTTGACAGGGCCGTTATGACCTTGGGTCGGTACAAGCAGAATAATAAAAGGGATCGATTATATATTATATTATTCGAGTATATTGCACTTGGCGGGTGCATCCTTATGAAAAATAAGGTCATAGAAAATTAGGACGTAATGTTTTTGTTCTATTTTTACTTTAAAACAGAGACAATACTGTTCAGAATCGGTGAAAAACGTATCATATTGACAGGGGGGACGGATGGGGGTTAGAAAGCGAGACAACTTAATTATCCTTTTCGGCGCAGGAGTTTCGAGAATTCATTTTATGGTTTCTTCACGAGCAATCATGACAAAACTTTTTTCTTTTCAATTATTATTTACTTCCCAGCTGATCTCAATCAGTTTTAAATATTTTAGTCACCCTCCATATCAATTGTAGGTATTGTGTTTGATAGAATGGACATGGTATGTCAAATATCTTGTGAAGTATTGACAGGGCCGTTATGACCTTGGGTCGGTACAAGCAGAATAATAAAAGGGACTGATTATATATTATATTATTCGAGTATATTGCTCTTGGCGGGTGCATCCTTATGAAAAATAAGGTCATAGAAAATTAGGACGTAATTTTTTTGTTCTATTTTTACTTTAAAAAACAACAGTAATCTGTCCCAGTTCCCTGTACAGAGACAAAACTGTTCAGAATCGATGAAAAACGTATCATATCGACAGGGGGGACGGATGGGGGTTAGAAAGTTAGATGGGGGTTCCAAGTTAGAAGAGATCCCCCTAAGTGGGTTCCTCGATAACACGGGGAACGCTCGTAAAATGTATCGCGAGAGCGGACCGGTAAAAATTCTCCAGTTTCCCGGCGATACTACGATTCCGTATCTAACGAGTCGGTGGTCTCCTTCGCGGCAGGACAATTGCGAAACGTTGGCCAGATAACCTCGCGCGGAGGTATCAGCTTTCTTATTGTCGCGCCGGGGAAGAACGTAACGCGAGACGCGGCCGCAGAATGTCGCCAAGAGATTACGAGAGCTATTTCCACGTGCGTTCTTCTCCCTGGCGTAACGGTCGGTAAACGGACGCGAGATGTTTCTATATCCCGGGATATCAGAGTTTGCTGAACCTCCGCGGGAGTCATTACGGAGGCTCGATACTGTCTTCGTCACGAGTTTAGACTGCGGATCTTTATGCGTTTATAGCTCGTTGAACTCGCTGCGAAGCGACAAAGTACGAAACGTAAACGGAAGTTGCCGGGATTCTGCTGACCGAATTATTGCCGCCACTTGCCAACGGATTAGATTGAAACAGTAAATTTTTATGTCGAACCTTAGTTACAATCAATATTTTTTTTTTTACGGAATATTTACGTTTACAAATTAGAAATAAATGTGCTTTTCACACTTCTAATTTTCCAAAAAGTGGAAAAATTTACTTTGCAATGTACTTGGAAAAGTACAGTAAAGTAAGTACAGTGTAAAATTTACTTGGAATGTACTTTTCACACTGCTAATTTTCCAAAAAATGGAAAAATTTACTTTGCAATGTACTTGGAGAAGTACAGTAAAGTAAGTACAGTGTAAATTTTACTTGGAATGTACTTTTCACACTGCTAATTTTCCAAAAAAATGGAAAAATTTACTTTGCAATGTACTTGGAAAAGTACAGTAAAGTAAGTACAGTGTAAATTTTACTTGGAATGTACTTTTCACACTGCTAATTTTCCAAAAAATGGAAAAATTTACTTTCCATTCAATGTAGGATCTTTAACCCCTTGTACTACGATTTATTTCACGGTTTCAGCGATTAGAACTTTTTTGTAATTTATAATTTCCTAAAAAAAAGGAGAAAATTTATATCTATTGTATGCCTATATGTTCTCCGATAGCTGTATATTAACCCTTTGCACTCCGCTGTCCCCTTCTCACGGGACATTAAAGTTTATTAGCGATTACGGGGAATTAATTTATTCCAGCGCAACTTTAAATAAAATATTGATTTTTTTGCAAATATATATTCCTCGATGTCAACCAATTCATATAAGTCCAATATCATTATAATACGTTACTTGGTTCCAAAATTATACTAAATAATACGAGGATTTGTAAATTTCTGCCAGAATGGTTCGGAGTGCAAAGGGTTAACAACGCCAAAATAGAATTTTATTTCGGTTTAAGGAAAATTCATAAGAAATATATTTATTAGACCCCCTGTTCAGAATCTTCATCACGAGTCTGACTCGACATTGTGGGGCAAGGGGTTAAGACCTACCTCTTGCTGCTATAAATTTTCACAAGCGTATAAAATGTAATCTAACCGTGACAATATTGGGATAAAAAAGGAAACAAGGCAATCGGATGAAACCGTAAAGGAAACCGTTCAAAGAGTTAAAATTCAGCTCTTACCAATGAAGAAACTGATCTGTAATTACATGCTCGTGATTCGTTTCTATAGGAAGGTGAACGAAGCAGTTGTACAAAAGTTATCGATTAAAAAATGCACTGCATTTTTATGATTCGTGAAACTACGAACGGTAAAACATTGATTGTTATAATTGCTGAACATTCCTCACCACTATCGCGAAGTTGAACTTTGAAAACTGTTTAAAACATCATTGCAATTACAGTATGGAAAATGAATGCACTCAAAGTTCAGATCCAATTAAGAAAGAAATTGATATACGATTTTGTTATAATAGATGTATGCAACCGTTGGTATAAACACGCATCGACTGTTGTGTTAATTTTCATTGACTTTCTATTCACGCTGCGTGGGCTACCGACGAACCATGACATTGCATTTATTACATAGATTCATAAGATATCTTATATTATTACCAGATTTATTACCACCATCTATTTCGATAATCATCTTCGTAATTACCAGTGTCCGATTAAATGCAGCGTACCGCCTGTGCACAAAGTATTAAAAAAGGTAGAAAACGATCTCGCGAACTTCATAAATCCTAGAAACGTTCATAAACTGTTCATATTTGTACAAACTTGAATATCCGGTTGGCGATTCAATGAAAAAATTCAATTAAAACTCTGAAATATATTTACATCTTAAACTAAAGTAATATCGTCCAAATAATAAATTCAGAGCAGTCGTATACTTTCAGAATTACAGTAAACTCTCGGATACAGTAGTGTACAATTAAGTGTCCGCAGTCGGGGCCGAATGATGACTCGAGGAGGTGAGCGAAATACGGATAGGTATCGTTTTGGAATCGGCGTGGGAGGTGATGGGGGGATATCGGCGGACACTTAAGTGTGCAGAAGAGCGAGCGATTCAAGCGTGCACTATTGTGCTCGGTTGACGGCACAAGGGTTAATGCTGGCGAAAGACGCGCAGTCTAGTCTCAGATTTGCAGTCTCAGAGACAGATAATGCGTGAATACGGTCCAGTCGCATGGCATCGGGAGTGCGTCGTGCGAAAGAATGGGGCTCCTAATATTGTTCTCAAGCAGCTGTTCGTCGAACGATCGTCGGTTTCCAGTGATACACTGTTGTCAAGAGCATCGAGAGCATCTCGGGCAAAGCTCGGCAGGGCGGCAACAAAGGGACGGATTTCGTAGGGGGGTACGGCGGGTGTGTGTAAGTGCGGGTAGGCCAGTTCCGCGGACAGAACAAGAGGAAGATGCGATGAAGAGACAATACGAGGATTACAGTGTCCTCGCGTCAAGACCCATCGTTCTCCCCGGGCGGGGTACACATACTCCCCTCTATCTCTCCCCCCCCCCCCGGATCGCCACGCTCTCTCATGCTTCGTGCTTCACAAAAGGGTGCTTTTTCACACGGAAATGCCAGCACGACACTCGGAGCTGGATTAATCGAGCGGAACGAGCAGCGCGAGCAAGAGCAAGAGCGAGCAAGCGGAACAGTGGACGAATGTGTGGCCACGATCCGCGATCGTTTCTCATTGTGCCTGGCGGCCGCGTGATTTTCAACCGACGCGAACGATCCCCGGCGAACTCTGTGCTCTCGCGCACCCGATTTAACCGCGATTACGGAACCGAGACCTGTTACCGTTTCACGATTCAGCCGACATTTCGATTAAAAGGGAACTTTCGACACCCGGCATAGTTACGCTTCGCCCGCCGCCACGCCGGCTACGGCACTGCCTTCGGAGAAACTTTCTGTGCTCCTTCGTTAACCCTTCGTTGACCTTCCCTTCGCGATTTTGCTCCCAACGATTCCCTACCATTAACAGCCAATGGTAGTCGCGTGACTTTTGCAGAGTCAGCAGGTCGGCAACTGCTGTATAATTCCCGTTCACCTAGATTGAACCTTCCTCTTTCGAACGAGCCCTTTCCCAGCAACAAAATGTTCTCATATGTAAGGAATGGCCGGGTTTGAAGCAGACGGTATGTAATTTATTAATATGTCCTTCTCCGATGTCGGATCTGACGAGACTGCTCGTCCTTTTTTCATCCCGTTCGCTTATCAATAACATGAACATATTTGTTATTTATATGAACAATATATACGGTGGCGGATCCGTTACAGCTTAACTTACACATATAAGGTCGAAAAGTTCAGGCACGTGAAACCATTTTTCGCCTATTTTTGTCGGTAACGTGGTCGTGCTCTACCTTATGGCTAATCTACGGAGTCTTGGCTGTCGAGTGTTTCGTTCAACACCCGTGTCGTTTAACGTACGCAAAAGTCTGTTTAACACACGTTAAATGCCATATACGAGTAACAGTGATTTTTTAGTGGGCTTAGAAATTCATTCTTATTATGCGATGTCCAGGTAAACCGAGTTTTATTGGAATCCTTCGAACTCAAAAGAGTTATGACAACGTTTCCTATAATACATTTAAAATTTCTAGTTTTGGTTTTATTAACCCTTTGCACTCCGAGCCATCGATTCTACGTTCATAATGTCCCCTGAGACGGGACATCGGATTGCAAAGGGTTAATTAACACGTTGACTGTCATGTCACCTACATATGGGGTTCATTGTACAAAATATAATTGGGATCTGTAAAATGCAAGAAAGTTGGAGGACTACACAATATCGTATATTAAATTTTTTTCAATTTTTATTTCATTAAATAACACTTTGATTTTATGGAATTTTTGAGGTTTGTAGTTTGGCAGTCAAAGTGTTAAACTACTCTGATATTCTGACGTTCCAGGTCGGTCGCACAGAAAGAAACCAAGAAACGTGAATAGCATAGATCCAAAGTTCCAAGTGTTTTGTTAAATAAATTGCCTCGGCGGTATCTAACTTTGCAAAATGGTACCGGCTAATTCGCCACAAATACTAAAAAGCGAACGGCCCGACAGTCTCGTTACCCGTATGGATAGTCCGTTCTAACAGCCGTGCACGGCAAGCTCGCGTTAAGTCGGGGAAAGGCGATTAGAGTAAAAGTTAAGATCACGAGAAGCCAGAGTTTAGAGAGCCAGCACACCGGTGAGCGTCGGTTGGCACACTAAAAGTCCGTGACTTCGGAAAGCTCTCCGAGAGCAGAGAGCTTGCGGCTTCGAGTCGCTGGGAACGCTCGGCCATGACCGTCGGTGACCCCTTCCTTCTTCCGTCTTGTCTCGTCATGGTTTCTACCGTGAAAGAAACCGCTTGAACGTCCGAGTCGAGGGGCGCTGTTGGCGTTGAAGTTGAGAAAAACTTCGGAACTCTTCCCGGCAAAGGAGAGCTTTTCGGAATGCCGAAGATTACCGTGGATGCTCGATGCCAGCCGAGTTTGCTGTCCGGGAAATTTATCACCGACGATACTCGGCCCTGAAAGCCCTCTAACGGAACATCGAAACGGACCTTAGGCCCGGCAAGCTCGTAACACGCCGGGAATTATCTCGATCTAACGATCGCTCGGCTATTGGGCCGACTTTACGCGACGATTAAGCCGGGAAAATATTCTCGCTCTTTTTATCCGTTTACCAATCTGACCGTTAAAGACGGACATTAAGCCCCTTTAACGTCCTTGCCAGCGACTTTTTTTCCACGGATCTCTTTCACTCGATGCGTGAGAATCGAACGGGAAGCGACTCTCCGGATCTGCGGACGAAAGTTCCGAACGGTTTCGGACACGCTTGTCTTCTGGGAGAGTCCGATGACTAGATAGCACGATGCAGGTCGACTGGTTGTGTGTGATTCAGACGCTTTCGCTTTCCATTCTCCTTCGCTGCAGAATGCTGATGCGAATTACAGGCGGTGCACGCTTCTTATATTAATCTTCTTATATTAATTAAATATACAAACCTATGAAAACTTAAGGAAAGAATAACAGTAGCACATAAACGTATGAACATTTTTCAAGGGCTAGTTTCGAAAAGATTTTTTTAAATAATTTGAAGAACAGTTTGGGGAACCTGAAACCGAACAATTTATTTAGCAATTTTGCTGACTAAAAGAAACGAAGTTGATATCACTTTTCTTTTTACTCGAATATGCTGTAAATTGGTTTAACACTAAATCTACCACTGTCGGCCAAAATGACAGATTTTTTATTTTCCAATTACTGAAATTTTAGAGCTGCTTTCAGCTTTATAAATATACAGAAAATCCAAATAGAGATTCAGTCTCGTCACTTTTATGAGACAACATGTGTATCGGTTTCATTGGAAGGCTTAAAACGAATCTTGTCAAACTTCTGTCTCGTATGTGTTCAATGTACAAATAAACATACGCGGTGCTCGGGGCAGGAACGTTTATTGACCGTGCGCCAACTTGGCAACAAGCGATTAAATAATCGTCCACGGATTTACGCCTCGCCATGGGATCGGTGGAACCAGAGCTGCCGCGTTTAGTACTTAATCTGTTATCGCCGACGGGAATTCAGAGACCCTCCGAGAGTGCACTTATTTTTATCGTCGACGTCCTAAATCGTGAACGGCCGTTTTTATTTTCGGTGGCGAGACAGTTCCATTGACGTGCTCGGCGCCCCATTTCTTTCCGGAGTTCGAGGGTGAAACCCGGCCCTGCTCCCCCTTATGGGGAGTGATTACTTGCGCCTCAAAACGGAGTTGAAGCACTTGGACGACATTGCGAGCATTCGAGCACGAAAGTCCCGCGAAGACACTCTTTCCCAGGGGAGACGCGCGAAAACCCTTTTCTCTAGCTGACAATTTTTCGGATTATTTTCTGACAATTGCTTTCGTTTGCAAACTATTTCTATCTCTCTTACGTATTCCTCGGCGTGAAATCCATTCACAATTTTTACATACGAGTGTGATTTCTGTATGTGTTGCAAGATATTATTGTTATTTTTGCTCGTCTCTCGTTACCCAGGAGCAGGATATTCCTAAAAACAATTATATCCCCAGATAGCACAGAGACGTCTTTAAGACGTCTATTAGACGTCTGAATGTCCTACGAACGTCTTCCGAACGGCTTCTGAACGTCTCTGGAACGTCTTTGTGGAAAAACTGTACGTCTTAAAGACGTCTTTAAGACGTCTCGAACAGACGTCTTTAAGACGTCTCGAAATAGACGTATTCAAGACGTCCCGAAACAGACCCCTAGTACCACAAAAATATTAGATAGATAGATAGATATGTTTGTCAAATATTGGAAAAATATTTTTTAAGCCACATTTTTTCTTGTGAGAAAAATATTGAATTTGAATATTGTATACATGTACAAGAAATATAAATTGAATGTTTGATATAACAAAAAAATTAAATAAATAAAAAAAAATAAATTAAAAGAATGTTTTTCAGCATATCCGCGCACATTAACATTTTATGCTTTATTTATTTATTTAATTAATTAATTTATTTATTTATTTATTTATAAATAAAAAAAATAAATTAAAAGAATGTTTTTCAGCATATCCGAGAACATTAACATTTTATGCTTTATTTATTTGTTTAACTTATTTATTTATTTATCTATTTATTTTGATATATTATTTTGGATTTTGGATTTGTGATATATAATGTATAGTTTTATTATTAAACAATATTTATTGCTAAATTCTATTGCGAATATATATGTAATATATTATAATAGTACTAAATTAACAATTTAGTTATTTAACTTTCCTAAATAAATAAACGTCTATTCGAAGGATGGAAAACTGCATTATACATATTGTGTTGCGTGTGTACAGTTTGTAAAGCTTTTCTCTAGCAGTTTAGAATGACTGAAACGTCAAGAAATGAAACGTCTTAAAGACGTCTTAAAGACGTCTTTTCAGGACGTAAGACGTTCAGACCAAAAATGGACGTAAAACAGACGTCTTTAAGACGTCGAGTGCTATCTGGGTCTGAACGTACGGGCTCAAACATTTCACATACGAGTGATTTCTGTATGTGTTGCAAGATATTATTGTTATTTTTGCATGTCTCTCGTTACTCAGGAGCAGGATATTCCTAAAAACAATTATATTTGAACGTACGGGCTCAAACATTTCACATACGAGTGATTTCTGTATGTGTTGCAAGATATTATTGTTATTTTTGCACGTCTCTAGTTACCCGGGAGCAGGATATTCCTAAAAACAATTATATCTCAACGTACGGGCTCAAACATTTCACATACGAGTGATTTCTGTATGTGTTGCAAGATATTATTGTTATTTTTGCACGTCTCTCGTTACCCAGGAGCAGGATATTCCTAAAAACAATTATATCTGAACGTACGGGCTCAAACATTTCACATACGAGTGATTTCTGTATGTGTTGCAAGATATTATTGTTATTTTTGCACGTCTCTCGTTACCCGGGAGCAGGATATTCCTAAAAACAATTATATCTGAACGTACGGGCTCAAACATTTCATATATGAGTGATTTCTGTATATGTTGCAAGATATTATTGTTATTTTTGTACGTCTCTCATTACCCAGGAGCAGGATATTCCTAAAAACATTTCACGGATTTTCACGGCTAGCGATAGCGGAGGTGTCATGTTCTCTTGTAGAATCGTAAAATTAGCATGATGTTCCTGGTTATCGGGGCTTTTCGCGCGGCCGCTTCCGCGTAGGCGTTTCGCAGCAGCAGGTAAACAAAGTCAGGATCGTACATTCCTTATGCAGAGTTGCCAACAAGCGAACCCTGGCCGTGACGCAGGCACTCGAGATGCTTAGGGTTCGCACTGGAACTATTCGTGCTTAGATCGCGAAAGTTGCGAGCCGAATGCAATCCGCAGATGTCGAGCAGCTGCCGCGGCAAATTGCCTTCGTGTCTTGCATTTAATCTGCCATTGGTAGCTTCTCTAGCCGGAACCGACGAACGGCACGGCACAGCTGGCAGGACTTTCGAATTCGACGATACAACGAGAGCCTACGAGTCCCATCGGGCCATTCCCTAGCCGAGGTTAAAAATGGGCGAACGAGTTTCCGGTTTCACGGTTCCCGACCGCTTTTACCCTGCCTTTGACCCACAATCTGCGAACCGTTTTAACCCCGCAAAGCAATTAACCTTTGAGACTGCCTGCGATTTTCAACGCCATCGACAACGCCAATCCTCGAAATCAAGGTATCCAGGAATGTTATTCCGTGAGAAGGAAATTGTATTTCTGAATTTATTTACCGGTTTACTTTATTCCAAGATAAATAAAAGTAACAGCGTTAACCCCTTGCCCTACAATATCGAGTCATACTCGTGACGAAGATTCTGAACTGGGTCTAATAAATCTGTATGTTATTAATAGACATCGGATGTTTATGCAATTTCCAATTTTTATAGAAACATTTTAAGAAAGTGGAATGAAATAAAATTTTATTTTTAGTGGGGACAGCCTTTGTAGATCCAAAGCAAATAAAAATCGTGTTAAATTCTCTCGAATTTTATATTATAGCATTTTTTTAACATTTCCATAAGCCATAAATGCATAAAGATCCGATGTCTAGTTATTAATTTCCTCTAAGCCGAAAGAAAATTCTATTAATTAATGTACAGCTATTCAAGAACGTATAGGTATACAATGGATAGAAATTTTCTCCTTTGTTTAGGAAATTACGAATTACAAAAAAGTTCCAGTAACTGAAACCGCAAAATAAATCGTAGTGCAAGGGGTTAAAGGCATTTTTTGAATATTTCGTTACTTAATCATTTTAACATGTACCGGGAATGGTATGTAAATTCTTTTAATCTTTCTAGAATTTTCAATCGAATCCATTTCAACCATGCAACGAATTGCAGCGCCGCTTTCCTCTGTACGCTGTCTCGATGGAATTGAATTTTCATTTCCGGTTCGTTCGGATAAATTTCAGAATCGGAGAGCAATTTGACACGAACGGGGTGGGATATTCGGCGAAAGTTAGGAGCGAAGAGACAAGAGATACGTACGCGTTTCTCGGTGGATCGGACGATCGAGAGTTCGTTCCTTCAGAAGGTCGAGTAACTTCGTTTAATCGGTGGCACCCTCGTCGCGATTTTATCGGAGGATATTTTACCGAAGGGGAGACTGGTTAACAGCGGAAAACTCGGACGCCATAATTTCAAGGATTTCGTCGAGATCGTGATTTCGTTGCAGATTTTTTAAGAGCCCCGGGATTTCGGAGCAGTTATTCGACCCCTGCGCGGTTCGGGCCAATCTGATCTCCCAAAATGGATGTTTGACTTTTAGTACTTTCTTATCGCATAGAAATTACATTTAATTTCGTTTGCGCACGAAAACGGAAGAGCGTCGAGTTAATTTTCATTCTTTAATAACGCCACTTTCGTCCCGACCGATACTCGTGTGAGAAATGAATCTCTAAAAATGTTCAAGGGATCGATAAACTATTGTAAATGTAATTTTAACGAAGTTTCGTAGAAAGCATACGAGTGTGGGTAGTATACGAGCAGAGCTCGAGGGTTGAGGAAGGGAAAGCCGAAACACGGAGATAGGAAGAAAGAGATAGCGGCGAGAGATCGTGAGACACCGTGTTCTTCGGTGCATTTATTTTCAGATTCCTCGGGGCGCAGCTGTATAATGCGGGACGACGACGTTGCGTTAGGTCCGCGGCGCTGCCATTGTCCGGCGGATTGCCTCGTAAAATCTAATACCTTGTATTCGGATTAGACGGGTTTAGAGACTCGTAACAAAAGCAACGGCCCCGGGGGCGCGGCAGAAATCATTCCATTCGAGCTCGGCTCAAAGGAAAACTAAAGCGAGATGGTGTCTGATTACCGGTTTCTTTATTAACGTCCTTATACGCGGAACAAACATGATTATTCTTTGTCCTTTTGGATGACCGTGACTAGCTAATTTTCTGTTCGCAATGGCTCGGTATTTGTCCGTCAAACATCGAATAATGCATTCACATGAAAATTATAATTTTTTCAGAGGCCTGTCACAACTGGCTGCAATATTTCCTATTTATAATACAGTACAGAATTATATCGAATCGCTCGTTCTTCTCAGTCACAGTTATGTTACAATGAGTCAGAAATAAATTGTTCAACCAAGAACACATTTATTAGGTTGTAACATATGAAACGTCCGATTTTTAAGATTAACTTTAAATGAACACAACGGACATTTCATATGGTACAACCTAATATATTTCCAACCTAAAGAATTTATGCTACAACCGACTATAAATCATCTACGGAACGTGACATGAAAATCAAAAATTCCATTTTCTTACGTTTTCGAAACTAATTTACTACGCGTTCGAATTAAAAAAAATAATTTATACGAAGACGACGATGGCAACGTATTATATGCAGTTGATCAGAGACAGAACAAGAGTGTCCGTCACGTGTCAGAGATTTCAAATTTGTTTTTATTTGAAATTCTTTTAACAGAGTCTAACAAATATGTATGTTATTAATTCCCTTTAAAGCGAAATAAAATTCTATTTCGTTGTAGTCGATATATATCCTTTGGAGGAAACATAGGCATACAATAAATATAAACTATTGTATATTTTCTTTTCTATGAAATCCTGAACGATGAAGAATTTCTAATCGTTATAATCGCAATGATAAATAGTAGTGCAAGGGGTTAATTCGCCTACCGCGTCAAATTGCACCTTCTCGTTTTCGCCAAAACCGCATAAAAAATCCGCAGTCTAATTATTAACAGAAAGATAGCACGATCCATTGGCGTGCGAGGCTCACCGAGCTGTATAATTTTGTCAGGGGTGGCCTTCGAAAGGGTTGAAATCCGCATCAGAGGTTCTATTAAATTAGGCGTTATCTCTGCGCGGAAACTGCGCAGGCCGCTGAGTCAAGGTTCTAATCGAGCATCGCCGGGACATTGCATCGGTCGCGGGATCTACCCCTGGCAACAGCCTTAAAACGCATTTTAAATTACCGATTAATCTCGATTGCGGGAACACGGGCCCGATAACGGTCATTATCTGGCCGGGCCAGCGGCGCGCGAATTTATTTTCGGCAAGCAGAGACCTACACACATGCACGCGCGTGCGTGCGTGTCGGAAGCGACGCGCACGCTGAAAAACAAAACCACCGCCGGTGGTGTGAATACGGTAGGGCGAGAGGGGTGAGAAGGGGCGAGAGGACAAAAGGAGTTGCGTGCACCGGGAATTTATGCGGAGGCACGCGCCACGCCGGCGCGCATACAATTTACCAAATTTCCGGAAGCGGCGCGTTAACCTTGCGGACGGGCTGGGCATATCATTAAACCACCATGCTCGCAGGGACGACACGACGCTGCAGGCCAGTGCATTGTCGACACGCTGCAACCCCCGATTCGTTCCGCTGTTCCGCTTCCGAAAAACGTTCCGACCGATCGTTGCGCTCCGATAGGAACCGTGCGCAACCCCTTCGAGTGCTCGACCATGCCAATTCTTTTTCTTGAACCTTCAGACTCCGGTTTTTCCCATTTCTTCCCCTTATCATTCTTTCCAAAATCTATGTTACTCTTATTATTCTGCAACACTCTTCGCAATACTGTAACATTTTATACCTCAGCGACTTGCGCTAACCCTTCTGAAGACGACCCGGGTGTGTACTCGTTTACCGCATTTCAACAATTTCTTAATTTTCTACAAAATATTACAAAACTGCTCTGAACGTGTATTCTCTGTTCACCCCTTGTGCAGCCATAAAGCAGTAAGGATAAGACGTCAAGGAGTTGAAAATAAAATTTCAATCGGTCAGAATTCTTCAGGGAATAGGGTAACTAGGGTAGCAGTTATTTTCTAAGTTGTTTTTGAGATAGATATCTCTTACGTTCAAGTAATTTATTTTCAGAAAGGTTGAGTACTGGATAGTGGCTGAAATAAATGCTTTTTACAACTTCTTTAACCGAGACAGATTTAGAGGAATTTTTATAGAAAATTTAAAATAAGTGTAATATATAAATTATTTCTGTTAAGTCAGTAAGAAATTTCTAGGAAGCTGATCCGCGCCAATGGTCCCACCGAAAATATGTTAAGTGTCTCGTCTTATTTAGTCTGGGGTATTTTTAATCCACTATGTAGTCCCGGTTGTATTTAAGCAACGGTGGAGAGTTTATTTGATAGCATGGGAAAATGCGTATTCGTTTGTGTAGAGCAAGGGCGTGCATTTTGAAGGAGCTGCTCGAGAGAACACGTGAGAACGAGAAAGTGCTAGAACAACCTGAAATGCTCTTTTGTAACGTTGTACGATCATCGAATGTTATGCTTGTCGGTTTGATTAAAATAATCTTACGGTTGCCAATGGACGTAAATCTAAGCTGATATTGCACTTACACATTTGAACACATCACACACACATCACACATCACATTTGATTCTTTTTTGTAAAGTAAAATTGATTTTCTTTTTGTCAATTCATAATAGTGCCCAACACTAAACCTACCAAGCATCAACACTATTTGGTAAATATTGCCTTATAAAAATGGCAACCCCAAATTTATTGGCATTGTCCGTAACTTTCAATATATAACAATTGCTTGGACAAGGAAATTTGTTCCACTATTTTCCATAAACAAATTTCTATACTTTCAATCATTGTAAAGTATAAAACCGGCTACTAAGACCGTCTAGTGTTAATTTCGCGTTAACTAACAAGCTTAATCAGAGTAAGCATCTGCCATAAAGAGGGTTAACGAACACTTGGTCCGCAACTTTCCACAAACAATAAAGTTTTCGTCCTACACAAGGAACCCTTCGAGCCGAAATCCCTGTCTATTTTCATATTAAACTCGGCCCGTTTCATTCCCCGTACCCTCTCTCCCAAAAAAAAACAGATCCACCCCAGAAAAGCAGGCAATTACCAACCCTTTGTATCCACTGTCCAGCGCATCGGGTTCCGAAATATCATTGCCCGAGGGTCAGAAAAATATTGACACGCGAATGAAGAGCACGCATTCGTATCGGAGCGTGGCAAGAATGATGGAAGGTGAAAGGTATAGAAGGGGGAGGATGAGGATGAGGACGAGAAGGAGGGGTAGAGAGAGAGTAGGCGCGGTAGTTGCGTGGGCGAAGGCCAACGCAAACAGAGGAACTCGTATCAGTACAATAAGTTATAACAAATGGTTACCTCGGTCGTTTTCTTGGTTTCCCGTCTCTGTTTCTCCCGTAAAAGGGTATAAAGAAGAAACGGCGAGGGAGCGAGATGGATCGCGGGGCGCGAAGAGGGGAGGTAGGGAGGACGATGCCACGCCTCGGCATATAAAAATATCGGGTGACTGTAGGCGTTTAAATAAGCTTCCAACCGCCGCGTCGTCTATGCGAGTCCTCGAAAATGAGACGAGAAAAAGGAGCGACGCGCTTGTCTCCACGTGGAATGAGAAATGACCCGTGACAGAATATATAGGGTTTTATGACTACGGTAAGAACCGCAAGCTGGACGCCTGAAAACGACCGAAATAAACGGCTACCTGCAATAATATTATTAGTCTGCGCTCCGGAAGAAGACTGGTTGCTTGTTTTCTAAATGCACGGAAAATGTGTCTTATATTTAACACGATACCGCTGACCCTACTAGTCGAATCATGCGATAAGATCATTGGTGATATTAGGTTTATACGATGTGATTTATAAATTTCGGTTTCTTACTGTACGCTCGACGTTGTGCAGTGTTATCTAATTTTGCAGCACCTAGACAAAATATCACTTTTGTCTTATTAGGTCAGATACAAGATTTGGGGCTCTCATAATTTATTATTTTTTTTAACACTAGAAAGACGGGAGCTTAGTATATACCTATATTGCCTGAAAGCAGTCAAAATGACTGCATTGTGAAAAAATAACTAGTTTAACAGTAATTTTTAATATATTTTATATCACTTACAGTCATATAACAAGTTATTAATAAGTATTAGCAATAAAAAAAATGAAATTCAAAAGCAGTCAAAATGACTTGCTTAGGCAATCTAGTGTTAAGCACATTTCTCAAAGTACTCCTTGGCGGGGAATAGTCTCTCTGCGTTTTAATTGCTAAAAATTGAGTATTCGAACGATGATGTTAATAGTATAGTCGGCCAGATGAGGGAGCACGAATCGAGGGGAAGGAATCACCCCCTCTCCGCTAGTACCGGAAAGGTCACGTGACGGAACGCGTGACAGAGCGGAAGCGTGGGGGAATAGCGCGGTAGAGGGGGAAATTAGAGTGGGGGAACGAGTCTTGATCCGGCCATTATGCTCGATACCGCCGAAATAGAAAAGCTAGATATCCCTGCGACTGTTATCTAAACGAGTCTGCTTATTACACAGTTCCATGGCACACGAAACACAATGAAGAGAAAGGTGACACCGCAACGAAGTGTATCAAGATAGAAAGGCCGTGCGTAAGCTCATTGTCTCTACCGGGGAACACAAAAAGATTCACCGCGGGTCAAACACGACTCACCCCCGCGGTCTTTTGTCCGATCGTCGGACAAATTCATTCGCCGGGAGGGTTAAAAATGGCCGGCCGGGATTTAACGTGGGTAATAACGAAGTTACCTCGGAAAAATAATCACGAGGAGGCGAACAAAGCGCGGCGGATATAATAATAGCGACGGACATTTCGTGAACAAAGGACCGCGACGCGAGTGTCTCGAGTCACTTCCGTTTGGTGAGACACACGGGGGCCCCCCGGTCGTCGTTGTTTCCTCTCGGAGACGCGTTTTTTGTTGCACGGCGAGCGTGCGCGCGAGCGGAATGAAAATTCGTCTTCGATCAGGCTCGGCCGCACGGAGAAAGTTCCAGACACCGGCGCATGATAATTACGGGCACTGCACTTAGGCGTCCTCCCTTTTTTGCTCGGATTCGGAGCACAGTCGTTCTTTTTCGGCGAATTATTCACCGACACCTTCGATTCTCTTCGTACTTTCTATTCCGTTCGTCGGCCACGACTTTTTGGTCGCGAGAAGAACAGGTTTCTACGCGATTCGCGACAAGGTCGACGTTAAACGGCGTAATACGCGTGATAAACCGCGAACCGATGGTTATCGAGACCCAGGTGCTGACCGGCTATTCGATATCGATGCTCACGCGTGGCTATGGCAAAGAGCCCTATCGACAGTACTATCACGTAGCCGCGCGAAATGTGGACACCTTGCTATACGCGTACACGACACGGTTCGTTTAGTGCTTGACGAGCGCGGTACCGTATTATTGCGTTTCGCTCGAATTTCGCGTCGTTATCTTCGCCGACCGGCGCGAAACGTCGACTTTTAATTACCGTGTCGGACCCCCGGGAAACCTTGAAGCGTCGTATTCCTGGCCGCGACGCAGAACGAGACGACTAGACTGTGACACGTTGCGCGCTTCACGCAGAAAAATCATAAGGCACAACGATCGAACCGATACAACGTTCCATTTTTCTTTTTTGTGTGCCGGAAGCATCGACCAAGAGGAAAATATATTTATATCAACCCTTTGCACTCGAACGGTGACTGTGAGGCACCACTAAAAATTGTATTTAACACTTTGACTGCCAAACTAGAAACCTCAAAAATTCCACAAAGTCGAAGTAACTTATTTAATGAAAGAATAATTGAAAAAAATTAGATGCATGATATTAAGTTGTCCTCCAACTTTCTTACATTTTTAAAAATTTGTTTTAAAACCTGGACAAATAATTCCGTCACCCACATATGGGTGACATGGCAGTCAACGTGTTAATAAATTACTGTATGTACAGTCGAGTCGGAAAGTAAGCTAACATTTGGTGATATGTAGGCAATGAATATGATGAATAAAATCAAGTTATTGTATTGTTTTTATTTAGGAGGTGTAAGGAAATAAACAAATATGTTAGTAAAACGTGTATTATCATTATTAAAGATTAAAGACATGTCGTATTCATTTGCCTGCATACACCAGTCGTTAACTTACTTTCCGACTCGACTGTATGTATGACATGAAAAAAATATATAGAAGGTCAATATTCTAGGTGGAAAGAAATGTTTCGTTTTCGAGTTAAAGTAGCTTCGAGCGCAAAGGGTTAATATATTTTAATTTCGATTCTCGACAAAAGTGGCATTTGTTTCGTAAAGTGAAACACAGGTTGTGATTACACTCCACTATTTCACCTTTCAAAATTTGGAGAAACAGACTAATCTATTTCGCATTTTCTTAAGCAGTAAGGTTTCAAAAGGTTTCGCTAACGCGTGCTTTTCCTTGAGACATTTGCAAGTGCCGTAAATGCGCAAAACTAGTCGTGTCATTTTGCTGACAAGGCCGAAACAACTCGTGGAACCGTGGACGCGCGTGACGCGGATTAAACGACCGTTGACACGTTTTTGGTGAACTTAATTACGGTTTGTCCTTGCTTGAATTTCGTGGTTGCAAATGATTCACGAGTTTGTGGACAGCTGCGCTCGTCGCCGGTAATTAACCTGTTTCGCGTCGAAAGAAATTATGAAGAAATTGAAGCAGGAAATGGTAAATTGAAACATATCGATTCGATCGATTGCAAATTGTGACTTATCAGCACTTTTAGCTCGTATCATCTCGAAATGTGCCTGATTGAACTGATTTTGATTCGTTTGATTATAGTCGGTAGATTATTCGATTCAATGCGTTATTATTGTTATTATTTCAGTCAGCAAATTACACATTTCATTTGTCTATATTGACTCGATTAGTCGATTGATTGAACCCGAGCTTATACGGCTCGTTTCGATTATTATATTTTATTGACTCGAGCATCTGGTGTCGTTGCTTGACTGAGTTTATCGTTTGATTTATCCTTGTAATCTATTTGATCCATTTAATCCTTTAGACGGTCTATATTGCTTGATCGCGCGCTACTAAATTTTCATTGGAAAGATTTCATCGTTTTATTCTTTAACTGTCCGTGAGAGTTCGTCGTTGTTCTCGATTGTTCTTCTATTATTTATTTATCTCCTTCCGAAATTTTACTGTATCGCTATTTGATGGGGAATGTTCATTGGGGAATGCTCCAGTTGATATAATGTAGCACAGGAATTGCAATCAAATGAGAATTATGTACAAACTTTTTCACACATTTTTGGTGTCAAAGAAAAAGTATTTACTCCACTGACTAAAATTGATTAAATTCAGAAGAAATGCTTTTCACTCTTAATCAACTATTTATTCTCTCGTGTTGAACCTCTGTCGAATGACTGCTTTTTTATTTGACAATTATTGAACCTATAAGAATGCACTCATGGAAAATCTGAGTGCAATATTTAAGAGGCAACTAGTTGCTTCTATTGCTTGGCACACCGAGTTTCGCGTGCGATTAAAATGATAAGACCGCAATCTCGTTGCAGTGAGAAGCAATTAAAGAGCAAAGGGAAGATGGAAACTGGTGGAGGAATAGCATCTGTGAAAATGCATTCGAAGCGTGTCAAAACAGCTGCTGCAGTTGACCCAGTGTACAGTTACAGAAAAACCGTGGCCCTTTGAGCTCTAGATGGGAGACCTTCTTTTTCTATTCTCGGTGGTTCACACCCAGCGAAATGGACAAGTCTCTGCCTATTTATAAAGAAAAACACGATACCGAACAGGAAACCCACTTCTTCGGCTGCTCAAGGATCCGACACCATGGGCGGCTCGTTTACGCCACAGTCATTCAGAGCTCCATGAAAGTTAGGAAGGGTTTCGCCCTTGAAAAAGCAATAAAAACCAAGTTGCGTCCAAATGGTCCGTGTCTCGAGAACCGAAGGAGTGGCTCACACTTTCACTCCCTTTGTTGTTTCGCGTCCGAATATTTTATTAGAAAAATGTCGAACCTCGAACATTTACAGTTTCTTTATATTTTATACTATGCTACAAGACCCTAAATCAATTGCAAGATTTTCCTGTGGGATTCTTGCTGGATACATTTAAAATGAAATTCAGACTACTTAAATAATTAATATTTTGGAAAATTTTGTTGTTACCGGATAAATTCTGTCCTTTAAGATAATCCCATTTATTTTGTTTTTTTTTCCTCCTCTCATACTGTTCAGTTTATTTTATAGTTTGCTCACGCTTAACAGGAACTGACAATCTTAAACAATGTCTCCTTAAGTTAACATGTAGAAACAAGAAATTCTTTCGTATAATGTACACGTGTATGGTTTTATATGGTATACAGAACTTGTTTGGAGCAAGTGTTTTTCAAATCGCTGACGATTTTCCTGTTTTCCTCGAGACCGGACGTGGACCAGTCTTCTCGAGGGATTTTCCAGGAATCGTTTCCGGTAGACGAGAGAAACAACACTTGCTCCGTGCATAAATTACGTCGCGAGATTATATACATGTCTGCATAACGCTCGTCGCATGACTGCGTAACACAGAATTTGAGAATACTAACACGTTTCTTACGACTTAATAAAAATACTAAGAAATAAAAACTCCTATTTGGTTCTGTGTCCTGTAACCGATACAAATAATTTTTATTTTACATAAAATTTTCCTTATTTTTTGGAAAACCCATAACTAGACATCGGATGTTTATGCAATTTCCAATTTTTATAGAAACATTTTAAGAAAGTGGAATGAAATAAAATTTTATTTTTAATGGGGACAGCCTTTGTAGATCCAAAGCAAATAAAAATCGTGTTAAATTCTCTCGAATTTTATATTATAGCATTTTTTTAACATTTCCATAAGCCATAAATGCATAAAGATCCGATGTCTACCCATAACTAAGGATTTCATAAAGAATTTCTCAATTACAGTAACAATTTCAATCGCGAACTAACGAAATTTCGGAGTTTCTTTTAGCGTGATCACTGAGAAACCTATCAATTATTAATTCGGAGCGTGCATAACCAAATCCGTGGAAAAAACGTTACACGGTCGTGCGCGTAACATCGGAATTCTGTGCTAGAAATCTATTTTCCCTGAAACGTCTGGTCTTTTCCGGTGACGTGGGCCGCCAACGAGCAGGAAATTGCATTTTCCCGGGGCAAACGGCAAGAAAGTGTGACGAAGCCGGAAAAAGTTTTAAAAGCTGATCGACCAATTTCGACCGGCGGTTGACCGTGGCTCTCTCCCCGGAGATCGTGGAATAAAACAACGGGGGACGTGATTCGAAGCCGAAGATGGTGGCACAAAAGCCGATACATTCTGACAAAGCGAACAAAGGGTGACCGTGGGGACCCGTATTGCTCGAAGGATCACGAACTCCGGCAAGGATCTTAGCAGAAGGATTTGCTGAAAAGTTCAAGAACCAACTGTCGGAATAAAGGCCGCGGAAAGAACGAAGAAACAAGACATTCTTCTTCTTCATTTTCGGTTGAGAGAAGCTGCTCGGAATTGGTCGATATCTTCGGCTCGGATACTTTTCTGCTTTCTGGCTTTACGAGTGCGTAAAATTCGCAGTTTACCAATAATCTATGAAATTTATTTTTATGATTTCTCAATATATTGGGTTGGCAACTAAGTAATTGCCGATTTCAGTTATAGATGAAACTATAACTTGACTCAGTTTTTGGCCGAAAAGGATCAGACTTTCTACGAGCGTGGAATTTTCAAGTTGTCAGAAAGATGGCAAAACGTCATCGAACAAAATGGAAAATACATCATAGATTAAAGTTCATTCGAAGTAAAAAAAAAACTCTTTTATTTCATTGAACAAATCGGCAATTACTTAGTTGCCAACCCAATACGATTTATACTCCGTATCCAGTAAGGTAAAGGCACCAGTAGTTGACCATTTTATAGAAAAACATAAAAGATAAGGTTTTTATAAGCTGTGCACTTTTGATGAAAGCGAACCTCGGATGCCATGCCGTCTGTTGTTTAAATTTCAAAACGATAAGAACATTTCAAACCTTATTTTTTATGTTTTTCTATAAAATGGTCAACTACTGGTGCCTTTACCTTAATTTCTCTTCAATTAGGCGGGTAAAATAATTGTAATATTTTCAGTGGGGAAAAATTCAAGCACCCTTTTTCATAATCTTTCGGCAATCAAAGTGAAATTCACTGGTTCTAATACTTTCTGATTGGTCAGCACTTTCTCGAGCTGCCGAATTAATAGGGTCATTTAAAAGCAGCGAACGTAAAAATTAGCAACTTCAGACCCGCGGATAATGTGTTAATTGGTTCTACGGGCGAGCGCAATTGCGCGCAGTTGAATCATTGAAGCACATTGCGAAGAAAGCGCGTATCTTGGCAAAGGTCTGGTCGAGCGTCTGCGACGATGCTTCTTCGTCTGGCCTCTGAATGGCGAATTCTCTGATAGTTGAGTCACTCCTAGCTGAGAATACTTTATGCACCCGAAAGGTGCAGCGGCGTCGGGACGCTCGACGTCGGAGAATGCACCCAGGTCCGGAGGGACCGACTGCACCCTATAAATAATCGTCAGCGTTACTCGCGTTCGGCTATTACTGGAGCCGCGTCTCGAGGATTTTCCTCCTTTTCCTTCTGTTTTTCGCGAAAACCGTGCTTCTTTTTCGCGGTCCGCGCCTGCGCAGAGGGCGTGTCGCATACTCGACCAAAATGGATAACGAAACCTCCTAAAATTCTCCAAAGTCGTGTTGTCTTTACCGTACAGGGTGTTCCAGAAGATTCCTTGGGAAACGTAACTTTTTCCTCTGCGAGAACGTTTTCCCGCAGCCATGTTAAGAAGTTATTAACTATCAACGAAAGACACGGAGTTTGTGTCTCCCATTTTTCTCTGTCGAAACTGTAAGAGGGGAGCTTCTAATCGGCGAATGGCAAGATGGTAGAAGAAGAAAGAGCCCGGCTATATTTAAACTGACGGGCTACCACGTATATACGATTGGGATGCGTGGAAATGCCACGGGACGTGCTTAACGAGCGGAAGTACGTTGCAGCTGCAGCTGTAGTGAAAAGGAATCGGCCGGATGGGCCGCGTGTACCGCGTGAAATTACTCCATCTTCGTTCATAATATTCATATATAACACCTCCTCGGACACAGTTTTCTCCAGCAGCTCGCCGAAATCTCTGCACAATTATTATCCGCTAAATAATGCTTGTGCACACGCCTTACAGTCCATTTTACTATATAATCGAGAAGCCAGCAAGAATTAATTTCGGTTGCTGAAAAATCTGCGAAATTAAACGTGGAACGTACCAAGTTATATTTTTTCAATTATTGTTACCCATTTTTCTCAGTTTTCGTCACTTTATTTTTGGGACAAATGATCTGATTATGCATAGAGAAAAGAAAATTCTATTTACCGTTTGTATCTGCCGGTAGAATTTAGTAAATCTACATTTTCAACAAATTCTACTGCTTCTACAAAACGTTGTATAGTTGGATTTGAAAAGTTTATTATATTCATATCATTTTTTGGACCTTAACACGTTGACTGCCATGTCACCCATATGTGGGTGACGGAATTATTTGTCCAGGTTTTAAAATGAATTTTTACGTTAATATATTCACTGTACCAAATTTGATTACGATCTGTAAAATGCAAGAAAGTTGAAGAACTACACGATATCATGCATTTAATATTTTTCAATTTCTATTTTATTAAATAACTTACTTTGATTTCATGGAATTTTTTAGAGATCTTGTTTGGCGATCAAAGTGTTAAACTCGAGTGAACGTCAATCTTTTCAATTCTTAGTTTTGCGAGTTGATTTCCGAAACCACAGTCTAACAACGTTGAGATACCAACAGCGCAAATACTAACGAGAGCTCGCTGGTAATTGGTACCGTGGCACTAAACTGTTTAGCATGGTTCCGTTTGTTAGTCGGAAGGATTAAACGAAGCACGCCGAAGTAAAATATGTAGAGAGTGGTTAATCGAAACAAATGGAAATGCGGTGGAACACGGCTGAGAGGTTGCAACGTTGACCAAAGCCAGTCTCGATGGGCGCGCCTAGCGAGAGAACTAAAACCTCCGCCGTGCTTTCGTCGGGATTAGAATTTGTTGAATCGCGTCCACCGGGTGTCTCTGTCCACAGTCCTTTGTTTGACTTTCTGCTGGTTCCTCTCTTTGATGGCTCGTGGAGTTTTTAAAGTCAATCGTTACGCTCGACCGGTCCAAACCGAAATTCCCGCGGGTCTTATCCGTTTATCCGTGACGTTTCAGTGTTTATATAAAAGCGGCGCGGCGTCCGGGTTCGAAATACCCATTCGGACAGTCTCTGCGCGCGCGTGGATGCAATTTTTACGCTTCCGAGCATTCACGGAAACGTGCTTGTTATTCCTACGTAAATAATATTTGTAAATCATCAGAAGTATTAACCCTTAACGGACCAATGCCGCCGCATAAGCGGCATGGCACTGTATTAATATAATTATTTTTTCTTTCTATATTTCACATAAAGTATCATCGTATTAATTTAACGAAAATATATTGACGTTTCGTTTCCTTTTTTGTTGCAGGTGAGTCCGGGATTTCTCGATCTAACGCTTGGCCAGCTGATAAGTAGTCGAATTATCTAAGATATATATATTTTTATTTCATTCGTTGGTTGTTGCCACAGAGCTGGGTGAAATAGTACTTTAAATAGTAAATAATCTTATTGATTTGAAAAGATGCGTACAATTTTGAAAATCAAATATTTTATTCGATGCAATAAGTTTTTAAAATAGTATTTTATTTGAAAAATATTTCGATTTCATCTCGAAATATTTTATTCCTTTTATTCTAAGTATTCTTGCCGGTTCGTATTCGATATAAGTATTTTATTTTATGCCAGATTATTGAAATACAAATATCTTATTTCATGGTTTAGATTGTCAAAGTAATTTTAATATAAAATATTAACACTAGAAAGACTGAAACTTAGTATATACCTTCATTGCCCAAAAGCAGTCAAAATTACTGCATTGTGAAAGAATAACTAATGTGTAAAGAAATTTGTTTATAACGAAAGCTTAGCTTAGCCAATAACTCACTTCTATTTCTTTCATGAATTTAGGGCGCAAAAAACATAAAATAAACAACTTGTTAGAACAAGTATCACTGCATAAAGATTCGAATAACAAGTACTACTTTAGCTTATTGAGCAACTGCAACTTATCAAGTATAAGCCCAAATCGACAATTTATCATGAAAAATGTTATTTCAATACAGAGCCGAACTTGTAATATAAGAAATTTACTCAATTCAATAATAAGAGTCATTTGATTATTTAAAATTTCCCAAGCAGTAAAAATGACTGATTTTGAGGAATATAGATATAACACACACACACACATATCTATATATATACCGGAAATGAAGGAGGGTGGAGGTAACTACAATTATTAATAAACGCATTTATATGTTGTGCAAAAAGTCACAAAATTCTAAGAAATTGTGTCATTATATACATAATTGTTTTTCTAGTTGAAATTAAAAAGCAGTCAAAATGACTTCCTTGGGCAATCTAGTGTTAAGTAGTACTTGAAATAGTTATTTCGCCAAGTAAAGATAAGGTATTTTGATTTTCTGTGAGTTTTATATTAACGTGGACCAGCGTAGCCACATCAGCTGTTGCTTGCTCGAGCAAGATTGAAGAATCAATTCTCCGGCCACGCCGGAGGAAATGAAGACAGTCGTGGAACGGCCTCTGACCTCTCACGGTGCATTTCGGTTTCAGTTTACCCGGTTTTCAATTACCGTTGCTCGGTAGCCGCGTAATTAATCGGTCATTACACGGCCGGCACCGTGTAATCGAATGAAGGTTCTCGTGCAATCGGTACGGACACGAAACGGCGAGCGGACTCGTTCCGAGGCGACGGCGTCGAGTGAGTTTAATGGGCCGCCATTAGCGCGATATCGTTCGCGAAAACGCGCGCGGGACACCGTCGCTCGATTGCGAAACAGGGCTTTTGCACGTTGTCGACAATGGCCGCCAGCTCGCGCGCGACACACACGCACACGCACACAGACAGACAGACACGCAAACATACGCACCGCGTGCGTGCCGCGTACGGTTTCCCGCAATTTCTTCGCACACGGCGCAATTGCGCGATATTGGCTCGCCGCGAGCGGAATTGCACCGTTTCGAGGAAGTGAACACTTGAACGACGTCTGCGCATGAACGCTCCAATTTGCCGGTAATTGACCGACCGGAGAGCTCGCCTTCGCCTTCGTCTACCACCGGCTTCAGCGTTGTACCCGCCGCGTTTTCCGGGTCAGCAGACACACGGCCCTTCGCAAACGAAATCCCGACCTCGAAATCCCCGCCGCCATTGTGATAGCTGACTCTGAGGACTTTTAGCCTCTTCTCTCGGTGACGGAACCTCGGTTCGTGGATCCTCGTGAATTATGAGCAAACCGTTCAAAGAAACCTTCAGCGCCTTGTTCCTCAAATATTTAGCCACTGTTTCTCCTTGAACCCTTTAGGGATCGACTACCTTCCTCGGCTGTTAGGACAAAGCGGCCTCGTGTCTCCGAGACGAAGCACGCCAGAAACCCGTTTCTCGTCGCCATAGTTTATGAATTTCTCAATTTTCGGATTTTGAAACTTCGAAGCTTCGAAATCCGAGACATCAGCCGTTTTCGATAATTATGTGTGCAGGCACCGTCAATCATACGCATAGTTTATGAATTTCTCAATTTTCGGATTTTGAAACTTCGAAGCTTCGAAATCCGAGACATCAGCCGTTTTCGATAATTATGTGTGCAGGCACCGTCAATCATAGGCATAGTTTATGAATTTCTCAATTTTCAGTTTTTGAAACTTCGAAGCTTCGAAATCCGAGACATCAGCCATTTTCGATAATTATGCGTGCAGGCACGTCGATCTGAAAATTCGGAAATTTTCTTGAGAAGAATTAAATAATAGTTTGAACATGTATTTATTTATAAATTGCTCGATATCTCGTCTACATTAGGGAAACAGGAAGTGAGCTCAGGTTGGGTTTCGTGGAAGCAGGCGTTTCAATTACGGATTAACCCTTATAACGTGGCTTCGTGTGGTACAGGTCTTCATGGATTTTCTATAAAATCAATATTCGCTTTGCGCTATCTATTGCGATACCTATGCCGCGTCTAAAGCGTTCCACTGATTGCTTCACAAAAATTATTAAGAAATTCCAACTTATCCTAAACTGTCACCAGTGCTTGTAATTGAGATAATTCTTAACCCGAATGACATTAAAACTGTCAAATTTTTCAATCGAACGAAGCCACATTTTCGGAAAGGAAAAAGTTAGTTCGAACGACCTTGGGAAAATCACTCTTTTCAAGGAAACACATTTTTGGGACACTCTGTGTATATCATTTTATCATGTTATTACAATTAACGGAAATGTTTAAGGTGGACAAAGTTATTGCTCCACCCTGTACCTGTGAAATACCTTCGTCGCATCTGCCATAATTGTGAGAAATACGCGAAACGATCGAGTGCCTGCAACTGGCAACAGTTTGCGAAGTGTCTGAACATAATCGACATTCTTGCGTCGAAGACGCAACAAAGGCGGCTCCATTACTGCGGTAATTAGGCCTGTTAATTATTTGATAAAGCTCGGAAAGCCGATTGACGGTACCACGGTGCGCAATTAGCCCCGTTCGTTGTTGTCGCTCGGGGGTTCTCCGGAAAATGGGAATCACCTGTCGGATATATATATTAACCCGTCCGCGCGCATGGTTAATTAGGATGACAATTTTGCTCCGTCGTTGACGGCATATGAAATTTCGAACGATTGCCAACAGCGAGAAAAACGTTGCCTGTCGCTTCATTTTTCTCGCGAACGTACCCCGTCCCAGTTGGCACGGCGTCAACGTTGTCGAAAACCGACGGAAAAGAAAAATCAACGAGCTCGCCTCTTTTTTTCTTGTCTTCTTCGACGAGATAACGGGTATCAGCCACCATAGATCCTCGATTACCAGGACACCGCTCGACGGATCGATCGATTATCGAAATATCGGTTAACGCGTTCGCTGGCGAAACAGCATACGCGAAACTCTTTCCAAGTTCCGGCTGCATTGTTTAACGCACGATAACTGAACAATTTTTGGCGTTTCCTAGGCTGTACATGTTCATATACATGTTTTGTTTCATGTATATTTAAACTCTATGTAGAGAAAGAACGTTTAATAACGATCATTAAAATTTTATTTTATAAGTAATTAATAGCAAAGTAAGTAATAGCATTGTGTAACGATTAACAGATTTTATAAATTATTCAAAATTTCGAAATATATTTTTTAAATTTCATAATTTCCTTATTCTGCTAATTATCTACAGCCTGTTGATTACTATAAAATCTTGTATCCAAATTTAATACTGTCATTTTGTCACTGTTTTTTCTTTATACAAATCGTCGTTTTTCTTTTCTCACGATATCTTTGTATTATTATTTGGCAGATATTGATTAGATTACACTGTCAATAATGTTTGGCTGCTTCTATACCGGTGCCGATGAAAAGGCAGCATACTACCTTATCGCCATAAACGAAATATATAGTGATAAATAGATTAGACCGCGGTGAGACTGTAACTCAAATAAACTATGAATACAAAACCGATATATTGACTGTCTTCGGCGTGAAAACGTCGAAATGTGTATCTGAATGGAAACTTATCGAGTTCGTTAAATGGGAATAATTGATAAGATTATGAAATTTGTTGATAATACATCAATTACGTGATCAAAACGAAGGGAATATAAGTATAATAATAATTGCATTACGTCACCGTTATTACGAGGCAGAATATTCGAACATCTTGTAACATTTATATCCTATATTATATTAGTAAAAGATTCTTAAAAACTTTTATCCCATACAAAAACCCTTCTAGTCAACGTTGAGAATTGAAATCTGATGCGATACGTTTCTCCTTGTCGAGTTAACGAGTACTCGCTCGCCAGTGCAATTTCGCCGGCGTTTCGTGTCGACATTTTCTATGACAATTGCAAATAAATCATTTTGCATCGTTAAGATATTGTATAACAGAAATAGCAGGGAAGCCATTGAAGCCTCGTGTTCCGGTTCTCCGGGTTATGAACTCTGCCAACACGGCGATGTTCGATACTTTTAATCGGCCACGCCCATTTTCATAGCGCGACCCACTGATTGGAAAGCTTTGTTTGGTCATGTTATCAAGAATAGTCCGATAGCGTATTGGGGATTTCGTACTTAATCGGTTCTAGCCTTTGAATTATAGATACGAATGTTTATCCATCTAGAAACAGCTCCTTTATATTGTCGTAAATGAAAAGAATGGCCAATCGACGGTTGTCTATCGATCGACAGCTAAAAATATGAAAATGCGGAATTCTGCGCGCATTCGACAATTTCAATTTGTACTTGGAAATAATCTTTCATAATTTCAGAGTCGATCGATATCCATTTCTCATTATCATATCTCTAATTAAAGAAATCTCTTAATACTCGTTGTATATGTTTCATAAGATAACTGTTTCAAGATATCTTTATACATGTCGCCAATGCCTGGGTGATAAACGTCTCACGGATCATCGCAAGAAATAACATTCATAATTGTCATCGAATTTCCCCGCGGAACAGAGAAAACCTTCAGAGAACTGTCGCTTATCGTTGAACGATCGAGGGCACAAGCAATTACGTCTCTTGTGGAGAAACGCTAATACCGTTACGCCGGACAAAGAGTTTTATCAATGCGTGGCAGATAAACGTCGTCCGGTTTACGTGTCGTCGCGTCAAAATTCGTCACTGACCATGAAAAAGCTGGCCGAAGCTTCGGAACAAGCTTTGCTACCCTACGATTTCGATGATTTTTGGCTGTGCTATAAATCTCAACATTTTCAACAACATTATTCTGTGCCTGTCAGTGGTGGTCTCGCTTAGTTTCCGAGATATTCGCGAAATACTGTGCACACCGCTACAATGATTTCCGTCTGTACTCGTGCGTCCGTGAGAGCATTAGTATCGGTGGCCGCAATTAGAGTGGGGGAACGAGTCTTGATCCGACGACTATGCACCAGGTTAAGACTCGTCTCCCCACTCTACCCACCCCTTCTACCGCGCTGTTCGCGTCACGTGACTAACCCGGTACTGGAAGAGAGAGGGTAACTGTATTCCCCTCGATTCGAGTCAATTCCCCTGATCGGGCGACTCTGCCGGTCACCAACGCATGCGACGTTACCGACGCACAAGTGTGCGCAGAATTCACTGTAGCGGTACACGGAAGTTTATCGCGAATATCTCGGAAACTAAGCGAGACCGCTGCTAATGTGCAAAGGAAAAATTTGTTCGGAATATCGATTTCTACATCTGCAAAAATCATGGCAATCGGAGGCCAGGTATTCCGCAACTAAAAATGCCGTGACCTCTATGGTGTCTCCGCTCTATGAACCCTCGGGTCGCGTGATTTTCGTCGATTTTCTTCTTTGTCCGTCCGCTTCCCCGCGCGGAAAAAACGCAGGCCTTTGTGTCCTCGTTTGCTTCGGACGTCGACCAGTCACGGTTTCCCTTTCCCCTCTTTCCTGCCTCTCCCTTTTTCGCTCTGTCCTTTGCTTTCTCCGTTGTTTACGACGGACACCTGGGGACAGGTCTAGGGGTGACAAAGACCTGCGACGCGTTTACGGTGCAATCAGCGCGCCCGGTGCAACGTCGGAACGATGTCAATCTCTGGACGCGCGACGGCCGTGTCGTTAATTGAATCGTGACAGGAGAAATTGTCGGCCGGCCAGACAATCACTGCCCTTATTGCGCCTGTTTTTCCAGCGAGCTCCGCGGTTCTGGCGCGGTTATATTTAAACGCGGGAATCGCGCGCCTGTTTATTGCCGTTGCGCCGACCGGTCGTTGCGCAATCCAACACTGTGATATGACATATTATGGTGTCCAGAGACGCGTTTCCTGCTTCGGAACAGAGAATGCTCTCGTCTCGCGAGAGAACACACTGTTCGAAATTTGGTATAACATCTGAACTATTAACACTTTGACTGGTGTCACGTCCGGTGGTTCGACCGCCAATGATTAATCAATCTAATAAAGAATTATTGCAAAATCCGATAATGTCACGAGAAAGTGACGCATCAACAGGATGCCAAATCAACAACTCAGCCTTCTGCGAAACGCACAAATAAAGATCGGTTTTTGCACCCTTAGACTCAATAGAAGAGACATCAGATATTGCCACGAGAAAAAACTATGATAATTCAAACTGCACAATGAAAGTTCGGTTTACATTCTGAGAATCAATAAGAATGACATCGGATGATGAGGACCCCTACTCCTGAGCCAGCATCTTCAAAGACAAAGAATTGGCTACCCTATAAATAAAGGAATCAGCCCCTTAAGAGAGCAGTTGCAACAGTGGTGTCAATTGAGTTAGTTGAGTTGAGTCGAGTTGAGTTTATTTCGTTAAAACATTGTGTGGGAAATCGTTCGAAACCGCGAGTTCCGCAAGTGAACCTCTGGATATAAACTACGTACACCTCGTGAAGGCCAAATATAATCGAAGGAACCCCGAGGTTCCACGAACGTCCTCTGGATACTACATTGTATAAAACCAAAGAAGATTGTATTTCGGTAATATTATATTATATTATATTTTCTATATTTTTATAATCGCGCTAAATGCACTCACGTATATCTGCTCTATAAATAATATCTGATTTAGTTTCTTATTTTGAATAAATAAGTCAATTTTTATCAATAAAAGGGTACAACCTTCATTTAAACGATCCTAAATTTCCCGAACCATAGCCGGTGAATGCAGGTATAGGTTCGAAACTGCGTACTATCCCCTCAAAACTATAATTCAGTCCACTCAAGACGTAACAAAATTTGGTGACAGCGATGGGATAGAACGCAGAATTGAGGATTGGAAAATACAGTTTACCTATAACTTCTCATAAAAACTATAATGGCAAATCCCGGTGGTGACGAATCTAAATTACCTGGACCTGAATCAGACATATTAAAAATGGCTATAGAACAAATAAAAAAGGCCCAAGAAAGTAACGATTTTATAGCCGATCTTGGCAATAAGTTTCGAGAATTAAGTCAACAAGTAGCAGATATGCAAGATGCATTATATTCGATACATAGAAAAACGACACCGATTAAAATCCAACAAACGACTCCAGAAAAACCGACACTCGGGCGTGACACTGGCAAACTAGAAATCTCAAGAATTCCATAAAATTCAAATAAGTTATTTAATGAAATAAAAATTGAAAAAAAATTAAATGTATGATATTGAATAGCCCTTCTTTTAAAACCTGGACAAATAATTCCGTCATTCGTGTCATCCGTGTCATCCGTCAACGTGTTAAACATACATACTGTCGCATCGTTCGCAGCTTATCAAAATTATTAAGAAAAAGAGTACGTGCCTATGACGTAGCTCCTGTGTTTTGCATCAACAATCTTGATTTTGCTAGATTAATCTACGTATCGAAGAAAGGTAATGTTCCAATAATTTACAAACAAATCCTCGTATGTAATTTAAACTCACAAACATCTAACGATACGAGATTCGCCGAGAAATGATTTCCAGAGTGGAGCCAATAAAATGTAGAACGAATGGCCGAAAATCGGTTAGGCAAAGTGCAAAGAGTGCCCGGAACCGTGAATAGCGACATGCTTTCGCCGAGCATGATTTCTCCAGCACCCCGTGCAACGATTACACACCGTTCCCGCGTGCGTTACACTTTTCACGTTCGCCAGGAGCACTTCAAAGAGCAGAGTTTAAAGGGCGGCCTTTTTCCCCCCGATGCATCTCTTTTCTTTTTTTTTCTTTTTTTTTTTTTTGACCGGCGTTCATTCCGTCCCGTTGTTTTTTTGCAACGTTATTTTTCATCTTCTTGGCAACGGTATCGTAGTGTCCATTAGCCTTATTAGAGCCGGCCTCTGTCGGGCAAGGGTGCACGGGGTTAAAAGTATTGGGCACGCGGTAAGCGCAATCCGCGTCACTTATTGAAATGAAATCCGATACCACAAATCAGATTTCCGAGAGACACGCGAGACGAAATTCGCTTATCGGTCGAGTCGATAACGTTTCCCTCAGGAACTTCGCGAAGAGAATCCGTACGAGACCCGTGACAATGGGGAACAAGTTTTCCCTGCCGTTGGCGTTTTTTTGTGCTTTCTATTCATTCGCTGGCCGTTTTTCTTTCGCGTCTTTATAGACGCTTCGCGATAGAACGCCATCGAAAACTCTGATGGAATGAAACTATGCACCAAGTAATGTAAAAGGCGTGTCTCCGGCTCGGCCGTGAGACAAGTTTTGTGTAGTCTTCTCACCAAAGAAATCTTACCCGAATAAGTAACAGAAGATTCGTTAAAACGATATGCCTATTCGATATCGTCCACCAAATATTTTTAATACTCACTGTATACGCTGAATATGAAATGTATTTCAATGCTTTAAATTAAATTAAATTAAATTGAGATCAAGTAAATATCAAGTGAATCGTTTTCTTTTTTGTTTCAGGTGAGTCTCAGATTTCAAGATTTATTTCTTGTTGGAGAACCAACGGATAAGTAACTGAATCTTTAAAGAAATATTTTTATTCCACTGTTCCGTTGTTGTTTAAGAGCCTGTATAGATTCTAAAGTGTCATGTTAAAATTAATCACTTTTGTAGTGGAACTGTTTCTCGATTCGCAAATTGGTTCCAAACATTCTGGCAACGCACGAAACGGTGAAAAAAATATTTTTTGAGTACCTAACCCTGTGTTGTTCGTATCGGAGACACCAGATTCATTGACTTTAACCTTCCACGTAAATAACGATTAGTCACGCGGACCATAAAGCCGAAACGTGCCGTAAAAATGTCGAAAATGTCCAAAACGAGATAAAACAGCTCGAGTAGTTCGAGGCAAATAAAAACAGAATCGACGCTCGAATTTTATTACAAAGTCAGGCGGAACGTGCCGTTTGCAAAAATTCGCTTTATTCATTGAGGGGCTCTGGTAGTACAAACGCAAGCTTTACCGCTCCTCAAACATCGATTTATCGAAATGGACATCTGAGCAAATTCGACGCCGTGAATGGACATCGGTGAACGAACGATAGAACACGTATCTGCTCATGGGCTCAGAGGCTCTCGTTCACGCTTTATCGGACGGCCGACGGCGTAAAATCCGGAACAAACGTCCTGTTATTTTCAGAGGCGGTCAGACAATTCCGAGCAAATACCCGGGGCCGATAATTGGCCAGAAAGATGACAGAGCCTCTCGTTACACTCCAATAGGCAGATTTCCATTAGACTATTTTTCCGGATTTTACGCGACCTCTCCCCGACCGAATTTCTTTACGACAGGGTTTACGGTGCACGCATCCGTTACCTTTGAGATCGAGAAGACGTGACCAGAATGTGATAAATTCGTTTACGATCCCTGAGGTCGCCTGTCCGCTGCGCAAATTGACGTGTCATAAAACCATAACTGACCATAATGGTCTTGGCACATGGGAGAGTAACTACGTTGGCCCCAAATTTTCGACGTCTTACACTCCTGGACAAGCACAAGTGTGCTATCATTCAGTTTTCAAGGATAAATCAAGAATTCTCTAAATTTTACAATTGGTACGTAAATATCAAATTACGGAAATATATTAAATAGCGATAAATTGGAACTACGCTGTCCGTACTTGTATTTATTAACAACAATCTCGTACCGGAGGTCGGCGAAATGATAGCACACGTTAATAAATCAGGCATTAACTTAGGTCATCAAAATCGGTGAGGAAGCCCCTAATGTAAATAATTACCAAATAATGTTAAGTAGTCAGTTTTAGTGCTCTGTGAATCTAGTGTTAAAGGGACATTGAAGTTGCAAAATATCCAATATTCTACATACGAATAATAAAATATAATACTAATGTACTATAAACTACATTATAAAATACTAATGTAAAGTGTACTTACTTCTGAGTCTTCTGTGCCTCCGTCGGATCCACAGCACACAATTATTCACTCACGAGAATAGGTCCGAATAATTGCACAACAATCACTAACAATACACACAACACACTTAACGAAATCGTGACAGCAGACGAGAAGATGTTACTCCGACCACGAATAAAATAATACTGCGATTTTAACCGCCCCCCTCCCACGGACGTGTGATTCGAAAACAGGGAATTCCGGGAAATAGGGTCGGCGCCCCGCCATAATTTTTTTACCTTGGTTTTGTATCTAGTGTTTATAGACCCTCAGCGTCTAACCTTCCTAGGATAACCTGACCGTACGACCTCCGTGGAAGGGATCATTGTTCAAATCGCAGTATTATTTTGTTCGTGGTCGGAGTGACATCTTCTCGTTCGTTGGCACGATTTTATAAAATGTGTTGTGTGTGTGTGTTGTGTGCTGTGGATCCGACGGAGGTACAGAAGATTCAGAAGTAAGTACACTTTACATTAGTATTTTATAATATAGTATTCGTATCTGGAACATTGGATACAAGGTTTTCTATCATATTTTGCAACGTATATTAACGATCATTGATGATTTGGTATATAGTATAATTTAATGTGGTTCAAATAAGATACTACTTTAAATCAAATATTCTTATTTTGATAACCAGATAGATAAAATCAAATATTTCCTTACAATGAAAATAAGTTCCTCAAGTAGTTAATATTATAAATTATAATTTTTAACACGAGAAGCTATAATAGTACGGCGACAATGAGCATTATTTCGTCACTTGTGCGTTCCAGTTTTTCTCCGAACTATAATCATTTATATCCGATGACGTAAGACGTAAATCGCGGTTCCGCGAGCATCTCAGCCAACAAAAGATGAGCGATCGAGAGATCAATCACAGGTCGTGACCTTACGTCTGCATGATTCTGCGAACACGCGACACCGTTTCTTCCCTCGCGAAGCTTTTAGCCGTGCTTGCACCGTTTTCAACAACGGCACTAAAGAAGCGACGACGATTAATCATGCCACGCACACCCTCGCGGATAAGGGAAGTCGATTCCGAGCCGCGATGAGAGACGGCCAGGCAATGGACGAATATTAGGGTGGCCGATTTTAACGACTAGATTCAATCTAATTCGTCAGCCAACTGACGGGACAATCGCCGCGACAGGCGGTCTACTTTGAACTGCGCGCGTCAATTAGGGCCAACTTTTTGTCAACATCCTCGGCAGCGGAATGACTGTTAGACTGTCTGCTGACTTCTTATCTTTTCAAACGACGCGCCGCTCGTTTAGCGTCAGCTACTCCCTTGAAACTATGCGTCCAGATGTGTACCTACGTGTGCAGATATTTTTGCATATCGTTCTTTCATGTTTTATAGGCTGGGGCTATTTTTTAAGAAATTTTCCCCGATGCATGTATTCGCGGGACTTTTCCGATCGAAACGACTCCGAACACAACACAATTTCAATTATATTCACTCGCGTAATTCACGATATAGCAAAACCTCGATTATCCGAACTAACCAGCTAACAATCACGTAAGCTATGTTGCTAGTTTAAGTCGTTACCGATTTGTACAGCGAACGGTGTTGTACCATAAATCGTTTTAGTTTGAACTGTTTACGTGTGGAGCACTTCGGAAGCCATCGGTTCGGATAATCGAGGTTCCACTGATTCGTGAATTAAGCAGGCAAATAGGACTGGAATCGTGTCGCGTTTGGACTCATTTTAATTAGAAAAATGTCACCGATATGTCCAAAAAGTTTCAAGAGAAAATAATCAGAAACGAGAATGTTTTATCACCGAATTAGTTGTGGTTTATATTACTTATCAATTAGATTGAGGATTTTATGCATTTAGATGCGAACACTGTGATATTATTTTCCCTTAATTTTCCGGATTCCTGTTTGTTGCTATTGGAAAGTGAAAGAAAAAATTCGCAGTCTGTGAAGCGGTGTGAAACGGTAACTTTTAGCGTTTCGCAGAACCAGTGTAAATTAGGTTGTGTCAGGAAATCGTCCGGATCTAAGTTTCGTGGAAATTTCTGTACACGGTGTTGTCAACGGAGGGAGCTCGTTCACAGACAAGTCTGCCGACATTAGGGTGGCGGTTTTAGGGACTAGACACCGGTCTAATTTGCCGTTTACTCGCAGGATGTTCCTCGTTCCCTCGAAGAATCGCGCGGTACTCGGTGATAAGCGGCGAACTTTAAAGGGGCGCCGCTTCCGGACATGAAACACTGATCTATCATGCTTAGAATTTATCGCGTATTCTAGGCGTCCGCTCGCGGATATCTGCTCGCGGAACCCTTGGTAATCGCATCGCGGCAAGATAAATAGACGATCTTAAGCGGAAACAGCTGCATCTGATATTGCAAAATCCGCCACGTTATTATCTATCTAACAATAACAATTTAAATTATTGTTTCACCGCGATACAATTCTCTGTTCAGTCTACAGGGCATCCTACATTTGTACTAAACATAAAGAGGACACTAAATCGTCTACCGAATGATTTACAAAGATAACAGGAATGTGCCTATCCTTTGGCCATTTCTTTTTTCAAATATATACCCAAAGATTCCTCATTTTACATTCCTAATTTAACGAATGAAAATTTAATTTAACCCCTTGCCCTACAATATCTAATAAAGTCTAATAAATAGATATGCTATCAACGTCCTTTGAACCGAAATAAAATTCTATTTTGTTGTAGTTGATATACAGGGTGGTCCACCTAAGTAAGGCCACCTAAATATCTCCTCTAATTGTGGGGGTACAAAAAATATTTTGTATGCTATTTGAATAGCTTGAAAAAACCATTCTATTGCAAAAAATGTTTTTTTTTTCTGGGATAATTTTTTTCGGAGTTTACAATGTTATCGATGTTTTGTTGTGTATAATTGTATAATTATTTTTATTGCATCGTGTAGCTGATGTTAAAATACGTTCAGTTATGTACATTACATAGGTGGTACATTAAGTACATTACCCTTACTTAGGTGGACCACCCTGTATATCCTTTGGAGAAAAGATAGGTATACAATAAACATAAACTATCTTTTTTTTCTATGAAATCCTGAACCATGAAGAATTTCTAATGATTATAATCAGAAAATAAATAGCAGCGTAAGGGGTTAAGAACTCATTAAATTAGGAATGAAAAATTAGGAATCTTATTACTTCGGGTATATATTTTGAAAAGGAAATGACCAAAGATTTGGAACGTTCTCGACTTTTTACGCCGAGGAAAGTTGGCGATTTATGAAATACTTTCGCTGCAACGTGTTCCAAAAAATCGCTGAAATCTTTTGATTTACCGTTTAACCATCGTCGATCTGGTTCCACGGAATGCGTGATACCAAGAAGTGAAGGGGGACAAGTCGCTATCTCATCATCATCGGGAAAAGGAGCGATGACATCGCGCGGTACACGCAAGTCTCTAGTGCACGGTATATTGTGGCTCGAGACTGCATTTCCGTGTTCCGGATACGCTGCACCGGTGCGCGGTGGATGCACATTTTTCGCATACGTATGTCCCCGACGCTGAAGATTTTTCTTCGTCGTCGGAATCGACAGGACGACGTCCTGGAGATTTTCGAGCGCGTCTGTACCAGGAATTATTCCCATAGAAAATGTTTCCCATGACTTTCGCAACGAACGGAGTGTCGGCTGACCGATGACGTCGATAGACGAAAGATCGAAGAATTTGTTCACCCTTCCAGATTTCTCGAACCGTGACGCCATTAATTCGAGAGCATCAATGGCTCAAATAGCGCTTTGCAATATGGTGGAGCTACCGGTGAGGGTTCTTTTCGATCTGGAACACCATATGTCGATGTTATTCACCGTGACGTGTGGAATTTTTTTTTTATATCTCGATATGACCGTAAATTGCTTGTTTTAAGTATACAATTTCAGTTGTTAGAGAAAATGATCGGTGTCCGTTTATGGTTACTTCGTGCCTGTTAGCTCCATCTGGGAAGCTTTCCGTTACACTAACGCTGCGGAACGCTAAAATGGAGGAATCGATTTCTGTTTCGCGATTAAACTCGATTAGATACATACGTAAATACGTGAGAAACTGTTAGAGTAGTTTCCAAAATTATTGAAACTCGCTATTTTAAATAAGACTGTTTCGCTTGAAAATATGAAATAACTGGTTGATCGGAACGGTTGGAAAATAAATGGTTTACGAAATGAAAATTTTTGAAAAACTACATTCATTTCGTTTCTTCCTGCAACTTCGTTGTCCACCATCTTTTGTGATCGTCATAGGTTTCGCGGCGATGGTGCAGGATTAACATTCGAAGCTGCAGTCGAGTGCACGAACTCCGAGGTTGCGTGTCTCTTCGCGTACTTGTTTTCAAGTCAGAATTAAACTTATAACTTCTCCTTCGAAAACAAAGAGCTCGTCTCCAGGCGATTCCGCTGCCCCGGCAACTGGTCTATAATTATATTTGCCACCGCAACTCGGCACTTCGCGGTTCTGGGATTTCTATTGCATGTTTTGCGGAGCACGGGAGCGTTGCTGCATACGCAGACGTTTCGAAATAAACGAATCAACGGAAAAACGGGTCCGTGGTGAACAAATACGAGTGAAAATTTCACCTATTCCACAGAGAGCCTGGAAATGAAAAATTCCAACACGTTGACCGCCATGTCACCCAGTTGTGGGTGACGGAATTATGTGTCCAGGTTTTAAAATGGATTTTTACGTTGATATATTCATTGTACCAAATTTGATTGGGATCTGTAAAATGCAAGAAAGTTGGAAGACTACTCGATATCACACATATAATTATTTTCAATTTTTGTTACCTATATTGCCTGAAAGCAGTCAAAATGACTGCATTGTGAAAAAATAACTAATGCGCAAAGAAATTTGTTTAACAGTAATTTTTAATATATTTTATATCACTTACAGTCATATAACAAGTTATTAACCCTTTGCACTCGAAGCAATTTTGACTCCAAAACGAAACATTTCTTGCGACCTAGAATAATTCCCTTCTATATATTTTTTTTCATGTTGTACATACGAAAATGGTGGAATTTACTCGTACAATACTGAAACGTTTGGTAGTTTATTAAATACAAACAAATTTAATAGTGTAAAAAATATTTTCACTAATGATATAGTAAATTTTAGTGGTGCGTTATAGTCACCATTCGAGTGCTAAGGGTTAATAAGTATTAGCAATAAAAAAAATGTATTTCAGTTCGAAAAAAAAATAATTTAAAGCAGTCAAAATGACTTGCTTAGGCAATCTAGTGTTAAATAACTTACTTTGGTTTCATGGAATTTTTTAGGGTTCTGGTTTGGCACTCAAAGTGTTAAAGGCAAACTGCACGGTCTGTCATTTTATTTTTTCCGTGTACTTGTGCTTAGATACGTGCTTATAACATAAAATTTGTCTAACACCGATACGCGCATACGTTCATATCTGGCACATCGACTCGCCGAATAAACTATAGCAGACGCTAAGCAGGTAATCATCGCAGGATGAATTGAAAACTGTGACGATAGCGAGCGTAACAAAAGAGTTGAAAGGGACGACGATCGTCGGCGTGACAGAAAAAGCGTTAATACCAATCGCAGACGGGCCGTTGAGAAAGCATCTCGTCAAGGAACGCGCGGAAGATCGTTAGGCTTAGATTGTTCTCGCAATTACCTCTGCAATTAACGCGGGCCGAGAAACCGATGTTCGACTCTAGATTTTCGGGGACGGAATCGAATGTCTCCATTACCGAAACTCTAATTGGGGTTGAACCGCAGCCGGTAGCGGGATTATACACTGCGAGGGCACTGTACACATGGTAATGGGTACCTTTAGATCGCGTTTCTGCATTCAGACGATAATGGAAGCCAAAGAGACGCTTGTTAGAGCCCAGGTTCAAGCAAAGTGCGTGCGCTCGTGTGTTCTACGCTGATCGATCCATTATCCGTGCCTTTCCATTTCGCTTGAACGCGATAACAGCTTGATGATGGCAACCTAAACGAACACTCTTCCTGCTCTATCAAACATCATTAGCACTTTGTACAATTCGATTTTATCGAAAATCCTGCAGAACGCTCATCGACGCAACCGTTCACCGACACAATGTTTCTAGCAAACTTGAAAATCAAAACCAAGTATTTGTAAATAGACTTTATTTCGTGATATTAACACTAGATTGCCCAAGGAAGTCATTTTGACTGCTTTTCAATTTCAATTAGAAAAACAATTATGTATATAATGACACAATTTCTTAGAATTTTGTGACTTTTTGTACAACATAAAAAATGCGTTTGCGCATATAAATGCGTAAATTGTAGTTACCTCCCCCTTCTTCATTTCCGGTATATATATATATATATATATATATATGTGTGTGTTATATCTATATTGCCCAAAAGCAGTCATTTTGACTGCTTGAGAAATTTTAAATAATCAAATGACTCTTACTATTGAATTGAGTAAATATCTTATACAACCAGTTCGGCAACGAAAAGAGTTGCCAATACAACGAAAAGAGTTCTTGTTTCAATTAGTAGAACAGCTTCAGTGAATTTCAAAATTCACCAGAACATGAAGACCCACAAAGATCAACTGCAACATCATCAAATGCAACCAATTCTAACAAACGCAAAATTTGTCAAGTACGACTTTACCACAACAACAAAACAAATAATATACACATTTTGACTGCTTTTGGGCAATATAGGTATATACTAAGTTTCAGTCTCTCTAGTGTTAATTGCAACTGAAATTCTGTCTTGAAAATCAAAAACGAAGTATTTGTAAATAGACTTTATTTCGTGATATTAATTGCAACTGAAATTCTGTCTTGAAAATCAAAAACCAAGTATTTGTAAATAGACTTTATTTCGTGATATTAATTGCAACTGAAATTCTGTCTCAATTTCATCAAATATTATCAGAGATGGCTGATATCCATTGACCCTGTGATTTATACTGCAAGCACTAAATAAATCAAGATACAATTCCACAAAAACGTATGCATGTTACTGAAAACTTAGGGCTTCATAAATAAACGACTATTTTTCCACAAAAACATATGCATGTTACCGAAAATTTAGGTTACTTATAATTGAATTGGACTAATTTGCTTCCCAAATACAGAATAATATTTCTGCTTTCAGTGCTCGCTCTCATTCCATCCGAATCTAACGTTCCAACTCGGATTTCTGCAAAGCTGTTGAAATTGAATTTTTTCGCTCAGCCAGACAATTCCACAGATTTTTTCGTTCTTCGACTCTCGTGCCCCGAGAAAATCAGCTTTTATCTCTGATCCAGGCTTCAGTGGTTACTTGGTCGATTTCACCCAACTTCCTGGCACAATTACGTTGACCCAACACTCCGGATTCCACCGTAAAATTTTATTAATCAATTCGCTGCACACGTAATTCCAGGTGACACCATTTTGCACCGGCGAACGAATATGCTCGATCTAAATGGATCGGCGCTAGACTCCGATATTCATCTGCCGTTCAATTTCTGGATTGAACCTGCCACATCCAGTCCGTTGAATTTATCGTTGAACGTCGAACATAATTCGATGAAGCAACTAGTGAAACGTTCGACGCGTTGGTTAATGGGTTTCCTAATAGACGTCTAACCTGTTAACAACTTTACACGGGTATATATCGATACGTCGTGTGTCATATTAACACTATGACGTCCGGCGACACCACAGTGGTGACTTTCACAAAGTATCGCTTGGCGGCCGGCGACACCACAGTGGTGACCTTCGCAAAGTATCGCTCGACGGCCGGCGACAGCAAATAAAAATCATAGTGGTGTAGTGCGCATGGTACCGCTCAGTGACCGGCGACACCACATTGTTGTAGTGCGTATGGTACCGCTCAGTGGCCGGCGGCAGCAAAAAAAAGTCAGAAAAAAGTAAGTAAGTAAGTTCATTAATCTGAATTAATGCTGCCGGCGCCAAGCGAAGAAATGTTTACGAAACGTGCGGACGCCAAAGTGTTAATACGTCTTTCGCGGTGAAAAGGTTAATTATTGGACACGAGAAACAAACGTCGTCGTTAACGACTGGGGAGGAAACATTGGTGGGGGACGATCGCATCTTCTCGGCGCGTTGAATCCTTTCAGGGGCGAGCGAAATTTTTCACCGCGAACCGGGGGACTGGACATAGGCAATTCCTGCCGGAGGGTTGCGTTCACGAATATCCACCCCCCAGGCTCGCAGGTTCGCGTAGTCGCGTGAACGCACGAGCGAGCTCGAATGCGGCACCTGAGCGAATGCATCGAATCTCCTCGTTCAACGCGTTCTGCCCACCTCTGTTTCCCATTGCGTACCCTCCGAAGGGGCGGGGAAGGGTAACGCTACCCCTCGTGCTCTCATAGTTGTTACTATCCCTTCGGCTCGGAGGGTCGCGTCGGGCGCAGTTGGCACGTTGCAAATAAGACGACCGGTTCTGCCGATAAGCTGCACTCCGCACGGGAATCGTGAAAGTCAAATTAACCCTTTGCACTCGAAGCTATTTTAACACCAAAACGAAACATCTCTTATGTCCTAGAATATTTCCCTTGTATATATTGGGTTGGCAACTAAGTAATTGCCGATTTGTTCAATGAAATAAAAGAGTTTTTTTTTTTACTTGGAATGAACTTTAATCTATGATGTATTTTCCATTTTGTTCGATGAACTTTTGCCATCTTTCTGACAACTTGAAAATTCCACGCTCGTAGAAAGTCTGATGCTTTTCGGCCAAAAACTGAGTCAAGTGAGATTTTACAGCGTCATCATCATTGAACGGAATTTTTCAAACCAACTTCGTCATTGCCTTTCTTTAAGAGTTTCATCACCATACACATCACGTAACTTTTTGGCAGCTTGCACTGCGTTCTTTCCTTTACGGAAATAATAAAGCAAAATATGGCGAAAATGTTCGTTTTTGCACTCCATATTAATATTGAGGTAAAAAAAGAAAACTTTAAGAAAATATCTACGCAATGAACTTGTAAAGCTAGGTTAGGATGCCAGCTAACATATATAAGAAAAAGAAGATGATAACGTTTACGGATATCATAAAAATGGGAGTTAGAGACATCTATAACTGAAATCAGCAATTACTTAGTTGCCAACCCAATATATATATTTTTTTATGGTATACATATGAAAATGGTGCGATTTACTCGTAAAATGCTAAAGTGTTTAATAATCTATTAAGTACAGACAAATTTAATAATGTAAAAAATATTTTTAATAACGATACAGCAATTTTTAGTGGCGTCTTACAGTCGCCATTCGAGTGCTAAGGGTTAAAAATCGAGCCACGATGACAGATTATCTTCCGACAAGCTCGTTAAAACAGATATCGACGGTGTTCAAATATTTCATCAAAACCGAACTGGTTCGTACGGATGTTCTCCGAATTTTGTTGCAACAGTCCGTTGAGAGTCTCGTTTTTTTTTTCTGAACGCGTCTGAAATTGAAATATCGAAAGACTTTCACGCGACCCACAATGGGGCCAAGTTGCGAAACATGGCCAAAATTGGAAGCACTCAAATTTATTTCAAAATTGACACCCTGGGGTTTTTGGGTTGCTGAATCTGAAAAAAAAATTGTTGCATTTCCTCGAAAATTAGTATTCCCATGTTTTTCGGGTCGCTGAATGCATATCCGATGTAAAAATTACAAAAGAAAAAAATGGCGGATGCGTGTGCTAAAACAAATTGTTGGATTTCCATGAAAATTAGTATTCCCATGTTTTTCGGGTCGCTGAAAGTCTGAGGTAAAAATGACAGAAAAATGGCGCAAGGTTCAGTGTGCCAGTAAAATATCCCGAGCATTGGAATTATCGTGCTATACCGGTTCGGCTTCATTAGAATAATGTGTATCAATGCTGCAACTTGCAACGGGGAAAACCAGATTTAATCGTTAGAGCGCAAACGGGATCCACATTCGTTCCTGACACTGTTGACATTCGACAGTTGACAGTTGTATCAAGTGGCATTTTACGACACTTTACGAAGTCACTATATTTGCTCTACCAGGAATGAGACAGCCCTCAGACTACACGATTTATCATGCGACGAGTTGTGCAACTTTCTTCGATGCGACTGTTTGAACAATGATTACGGTACGTGGGGACTTTCGCGTGTCCCGGTCGTGTTTGATGTTTTATTCATGTTTAATTCGTTGTAATAAAGTTCATCGTAACTGTGCTGTTACAAATGATATAATTAAAGATACGCCGCAGTGAATGAACGCGTTCGATGCACCGGTTGGAAATTCATTTTTATAGCGAAAAAGATTTCAAATGTACTTGATTTCATTTCTGTTAGATATGTCTTTTTCAGTCGTTCATAGTGACTAATAATTATAGTGATTATAATCTTCCGCCGTTTTGTGCAATGCTTTCTTCGATATCGACTGGTAATATACATCGCATATATATCAAAGAAAATTGAAAGAGACGACTTTTGTGAAAGTAGAAAGCAGTAAAATTATTGTTATTATAGTTTACTCCGACGATATAAATTTGTATCGTTACAGCTTATATTAACGATACTAAAGTACGGTATAGAGACCTTTCACGCCATAATATAAAACGTTTTTATTTAATACAGATTGAAAGTTAACGATTTTTACTTACTAAAATGGTGAAGTAATTTGCGATACAATTTTATCAGATTCTTTATAAAGCAATTTCTAATAATATGTAATAATATCGTTAAAAGCTCTCGCCTCTCGGAGTCAGAAGATCCTTTTATAGAATGAGTGTGTTTCTTTGAGGAGAACTTAAAACAGGTCGCTGTTTGAAGTTGCATCTCTCTTTCTCTTTGAAGAGGTTATTGCGTCGCGAGAGTTTACGTTTAATTACTTTTTTGCCGTCGAGCTACGATCGCGGAACACATCCACGAGGAAAACACAGAAAAAAACCGTCCGAGAAATAAAACGAAATATGACGCATTGTCGTCGAATCGATGCGCGTGCATCTTTAATTAAACCCGCCTAGAAGTCGCGGTGTGCCGTTCGTTACACCCTTTTAATTAAGCCCGTTTAATCAGGAGGACCAAGCTCCGCTCTGGGTTAAACCGAAAACACGATAGCAATTCTGCTGTATCCGTTTTTTTTTTGTATGTGTGTGTGTGTGTGTAAGCTTTAACGTTGAGAAACGACGGAAATTTTGCGGGTTATCGGCAGAAGAATGGCCACCAGACTGAATTATAATTAAAATATTTTGTGTGCATGCGCCGTCGTAAATATTCATGTCGTGCTACCAATACTTTATGCTAACGTTGGTTTAATTAGTTCCCTTCTCGTATAATAATAATGGAATTTCGCTAGTAATCGGCGGGAAATTTGCCGGCCAGGTGAACACGCGTAATACTGAAGAGGATTATATTACGAGCTAAAAGTATTTATAACGAATGTTAAAATGCGCATTAATTCAGAACTTTTTCGAAAAGATTAACACGACATGCTTTTGTTGGCGTAAACATTTTTGTCTTTTACAAGATAGTAATCGTACAAGTTCAAAAATAAAATGCCGAGCGAAATTAACTTGACTTTCCCTATATTTTTCGGGCATCGATCAACTAGATATGGGCGAGTTGTTTTTGAAAATAGTGCACCAAGAAAAACAAACGTAAAATGTCAATGAATTTCGCCATTGTTAATGCAGAAAAGGACTCGAAAACATTGAAAAATCAATCCGAGTAAACATATTTGTATGTTTCCTGTCCATTTTGTTGGATCGGTATCGGATTACCGTCGACTTGCATGCAGGTTTTTTCAACGAGAGACTGTGGCCCATTCATTTTTCAATAATAAAACTGACGTCCATCGACGAAACACATTTTTCGAACGAGTTTCCCGTGTTCGCTCAAAAATCCGTTGAGTTTCCAAATAAATGGATATTCACGGAGAGAAACAAAGTTTGACGGAATAGGCAGCTCGGATAGCTGGTCGCGACGTTCGATGCGTGGAAAAAATCTCGCGAAACTTGCTCTCCGGTAGATTATTCAACGAGAAGATCCATAATCCGGAGATCCGATTCGCGGGTATAAACAAAGAATCGGCGCATCGATTTCATATGCAATCCTCCCCTAACCGGCGATACTTAGCCGCGAGTTTGAACGTTGGTTGATCCTCGTGGCCTTATCCGGAGCCTGTCTCCGTAAGTCAGAGGACTCGCAGGACCTCGGACGATTTCCTCGCGGCATTGCGCAGGAAAAATCATCGTTGTAGTCCTGTGTTCCTACGAGAACCGGCGGAATCGATAGTCGCACATGCGCTCGCCGGACGCGGAACCATGGGGGAAGGAGAAACACGGGGATAGAAGGACAGAGAGAGAGAGAGAGAGAGAGAGAGAGAGACCCGTTTCTCCTCTCGTTTGTTCACGTCGGCGAAGAGGGAGCCGAGAGGGCGAGGGACGAAACAGCGACCGGCTCCACGTTGAATCCCTCGCGGATCAGCATCCAGTACTCGCAATACCACGCCAGTCGCGATCACGCCGCACGTTTCTGTCCACTTTCGAGCCGTCCACTTTGAACCTCGACCGTGATTCAACTGTGATTCATCCGTCGTTCTGCCCTCCGTTCTTTCTCCGTTTCATCGATATTCCTGAAAATCATAGTTCCTACGCGCGGCAACGGTCAAGGACGTCGCCTAGATCTTCCGTACCTCGAGCCTCGGCTCTAGAACGGTGATCCACACGAGATTTGACTCGAAGCGGGAGGTCCGATTTCCTCAGGGACACCGGAAAACGCTGCGTGATCGATCCGACTGCGGACTCTTCCTCGATCCCCGTACCCGTGCGTTTTCACGTCGAGTCACGTGTGCCCGGTGGAAGTGATTGCTCTCCTCGATCAGTTTGTCATCGGCGTGATGCGTGCGCGACGCCGATGCTCTCCTCGACGGAGGACCATGACGACAGGCGGCTAATCCGCGCGATGACCGTCATCGGACTGTCAGCTCGATCGAATCGAAGGACTGCCGTTCGGGGTTCGAACGATGTTGCGCTCGTCCACGGACGGACGTCGCCTTTGATCGTCCGGCATGATCGAACACCGCGGGCCTAAACGATGAACCCGCGGAAGCTACTCGATCGAGGATCAATCGGCGCGTCCCCCGCCGTTCGAACGATATTTATTTGATCAACCGGCAGTTTACCGGCCGTTATCGAGCGACCGGCGCTCGACGATAATTAAACCGAGATGAACAGCGGCTGAGAGAGATCGCAGACTCCCCGGAGAGTTGTCTTGTTGTAAGTTCCTCGAGGCTGTACCCTTCCGCGGAACGATCATGTCGAGAACAATGCCGGCACCGCACCGGCGTGCTTATCCGTCCAACCGAACCACGATCCCGGATCGGCCGAGCTGAACAGATCGGGAACATCGTGTTTCTAGAATCGTTGAGCGGCCCGAGGAAGTTCCACCGACTTCCTGATGGACAGGTTTTTCCGCTGGAAAAGCCATAAGGCGCAGGATGACGTAAGTAGCCATGATCGAGAGAAGTTGCTTCGCGAAGTTTCAGGCCTGAGGAATGTATGAACACACTTTGCCTCTAGATCTCCTTGGATCTTTCTTGGATAATTATTAGACTGGGGATCTTTATGCAAGATATAAAAACTTCCTTCTTTCTTCGGTAATTTTAATAATTCATCGATGGCCCTGAACTCGCGTAATGCTTTTCCTGTTTTGAATTGCAGTTAATCATTTTTCTCATTCGTGCATAAAATCCATAGACTACGCATCATCTACCGGTGATTATTCCGTAATTCTTAAAAGTCTATGGTCTATCGCAGAGGGTTTTTTAATAGATCGTAAGAACTTAATGATTTCCTTTGATATTATTACGTGGAAAAAGATTTTCAGGCTTCCTTTTCGTACGGTAGAATTATTGAAAATCCGATTAGCTCCTTGCCCTAACATATCGAGTCTGATTCGTCCGAAATAAAATCCTATTTCCATGTTATCGATATTTAACTTGGAGAAAATCTAGAATATATTATGTCGTAGATGTAAAGAAAATTTTTAGTGAATTAAAAATCCGGAGTTTTTTAAGTTATTCTTATTTTAATAGCGTTCGCAAGCTGTTGGCAAATTAAATAAATTCCTGCTGACTGTGTACACCGCAAGAGCAAATACGTAGATAATTCAAATAATTCAAATAATCATTTTCCGAATAATTTCCACGCGAGTATCGACCAATCTCGTCAGAGTTAAATAAAGAAATAAAATGGTTTCGACGCGGAATACATACACCGGTAAACGAAAAACCAATACGTTACGTTTAATCAGTCATTTGGTTGCACGGATTGCGTTGTCGCTTGCTCTCCCGAAAACGGTCCCAGTGAAGAATGAAGGTTTGCAAGGATAAACGGGGGAAACCCGAGGGACAGTGGATCGGACAAGATAGAAGATGAAATTATGTATGTAGCATTAGGGCAAGCCCGGCTTTGCAGAGCCGTTTCAGGTGGAACGGGCTTCGGCTGCGGCTTGTTTCCTCCATGAATGCGTAGGATTGTGTTTCCCGAACCGGTTTCCGCGTTTAAAACACACTCTGTTTCACGTAATAACCGGCCATCCTGCGGAAAGTTGTTCTGAATGGCGGAGACGCCAGTCGGGAACCGATGATCGTAAGAAATGAGATTCCGTGAGAAAGCAAATTGTCTCGGTCTTCTTGCTCCTTTGCCATGCGAGGCAAGTGTAATACCGGGAATCTCGAAGAGTTCATCTTTTTCCCCCCTCCTCTTCTTTTACGACTTTGATTTCCCTATACTCCGATCATTCGCATCTCTAGAGTCTGTTCGACGTCTTCTTCGTCGCAGGAATACGGGGGCGAACATTTTTATACTTTATTTCATTTTATTTGGGTGTACGTTATTAAAAGAAATGGCTAAAAATTTTTTTCACGAAGTAAATAGTCACTTTTAGGGTTCCGTGATCCTAGCGTTAGCAAGGGAAAATGCATTTGCCAAAGGGCAGTCGCATGCATGTTAATGGCAATGGCCGCCGACGATACATATTGGAAAGCTCGATACACAGGGGGCTGTGTGTCTACGTTGTCGCAGTAACGTCGTCACTCAAGGAACGCCGGGAAACACTGTCTTGGCACGAAACACAGTTGCGACAGTGAAGGGTGTGGGGGTGTTCTTCAGGACGGAGATAAATCACGTATCTTTCTCACTCGTGCAGTATCTCCGTACTCGGTGCCAAGGAGAGGATTAAATACACTCGACGCCAGCTTCTTTTTTTTCTTCGTTGTCCCTTCAGTGAATTTGAGTGGTTGCTTTTGTCAGACTTTCCTACTTTGTCTTACTCGAACTCCTAATCTGTGGCTTAACAATTTTCGGGGACATTGAAAATGAAATTGTCAATAAAATTCTTGAAGCTTCCTCGTCACGATTCGATTCGTTAGCAATCGTCCCTTCACTTTTGGAATTAAATACTTTCAGTTGTGAAGAAATGGAATTAAGTGCTACACTGTGCTCGAATATTAAAATTAGTATAAAGAAATATGATTTTCAGAGTAGAAAACGAATCTCTCTTCTCCTATCGGGTATTGGCAGCTGCTACGTTCTAGCTTCTAATATATTTGCTGGCATGTCAGCTGCGAATGCGGGCGACACCTGCACTTTCCTAGGGGCTGTTCCATCTTCATACGGCTGGCAGATCTATCTGATCGTGCAACGTATCGTGGCGTTTCATTGCGTTGATCTTCGTCCGCCGATCCGTCTTGCCAGTGGTTCTTGAGATCCCTTCGAAATTTATTTCTGTATTCTTGAAAACCAGGAATTCAGTTTAGTTATCTATTGAATTTTCCGTTTTGCTTCGTTATTTTTCCAAAATTTTACCAACTGCTCGAACATTTTAATTTTAGTCATCGATTTAGGTTTTCTGTTGCCAGTGGTTCTCGAGATCCCTTCGAAATTTATTTCTGCATTCTTGAAAACCAGGAATTTAGTTTAGTTATCTATTTAACACTAGGTTTACGGGGCACTAAATGTGCCTACTCTACATTACTTTGTAAAAATAACAGAAATGTATGTATCCAAATTTATAGCCGTTTCTTTTACAATATATACCCAAAGAAACCAATTTGTTGAATAATATCTTCTTCATGCATCCTTACAATTTCGATAATTGTGAATTAAGAGGTACCAGAACCCGTCATTTTGACGGGTCCCGTAAATCTAGTGTTAATTTTCCGTTTTGCTTCCTTACTTTTCCAAAATTTTACCAACTGCTCGAACATTTTAATTTTGGTCATCGATGTGATTTTCTGTTCCAAAGGAAAGTCTTCGACATTCGATGATTCCCAGATGGAAAGGCACGAATTAATGAGTTTTCGTCGGGCTCCGTTGATTATACTTTCCGGACGCGGAAAAGGAAGGTTCGGGCCAAGTCTTGTAAGATCCTGCGGGATTCGTTAGCCGAATCGGGCTCGGCTCGATTTCGTGCGCGGCCTTATTGCCGAGCAATGAGGCTCGATGAGAGGCCTCGTCGCGTCGAATAAATTGCGAGAGCAGAGCGCAGCGCCCTTGCCTTGCCTTGCCGCCTCTCTATCTTGTGCCCGGGAAAACGCGAGCCCTCGAGAGGGCAACGTGAAAGGCTGAAAAAGCAGAGTCGACTCGAGTCGAGAGTAAACTCCACTCTTACCTCGAGTAAACTGACACTCGGCGAGTGTCGAGCTTTCTGCTCTTTTCATACTCCTTGGTGGCTCGCCGCTCGGAAGCGACTCGTCGTCGTCTCGTGGCCATGAAAAATTTAAGGGCCAACCGCCGAGCCGCGTGGAAATTATTGCATCAGAAGCGAAGTGGACTCCTTCAGGTACGCCGCGCTGGGCCTCGAGAATGTTCCCCGGCTGTGTTTCAATGTTGTCCCATCCCTGCCGCTTTGTTTACACTTGCGCGAGTTTGCGCTCGATGCTTTGCGATTGGTCCGTTTCAGCCGAACCGAACTTCTCTGTCGTTCGCGATCGCTTTACGGTAGCGTCTCGACGGGTAGAGGTCATTCTCTGTAGTCTGCCGAACGTGGAGAGGGACGGTTACAATAATCCATGGACATTAACCCAGTGCACTACTATTTATCTTGCGATTATAACGATTAGAAATTCTTCATCGTTCAGGATTTCATAGAAAAGAAAAAATAGTTTATATTTATTGTATGCCTATGTTTTCTCCAAAGGATATATATATATATATATATATATATATATATATATATATATATCGACTACAACGAAATAGAATTTTATTTCGCTTTAAAGGGAATTAATAACATACATACAGTCGAGTCGGAAAGTAAGTTAACATTTGGTGATATGTAGGCAATGAATATGATGAATAAAATCAAGTTATTGTATTGTTTTTATTTAGGAGGTGTAAGGAAATAAACAAATATGTTAGTAAAACATATATTATCATTATTAAAGATTAAAGACATGTCATATTCATTTGCCTGCATATACCAGTCGTTAACTTACTTTCCGACTCGACTGTATTTATTAGACTCTGTTCAAAATCTTCGTCACGAGTCTGGCTCGATATTGTGGAGCAAGGGGTTCACGAGAGACGAGATATCACAATTAACTAGAAAATATAAGACCGAACAGAAATGTGAACGGAGAAAAAAAAAAATGCCCGTCGGATACGTGTTAAAATCGGACACCCTGTGTTGGACAGCGTGCGGAACATTGCAAACGGACAATGGAGGGAAATGAAAACCGTGATGGACAGATATCTGATGCGTTTGAAAACAAACAAAAAAAAATGTTCATTTTCGCGATCAATGAGGTGTGTGCATCGGGTTCGATAAATCGAGGTTTGCGTACCGGAGAACACAGAGACACGACGCGGTATCACGGGAGAGCGGTGTCGATGGTTCTGCCGATGGAGCGAGCTGCGTTGTCGGACGCGTGGATGTGGATGTGAATGTGAATATGTGGTGAACGACCCGGTAACCACCATTCGGCCAACAGGCACAACAATTAGATTCGAGCGGATAAGCCGACTCTTCCTGTAATGCGAAACTCGTGGATGTTATATCCGCCGTATCTCGTGCGCATTGTCACGGATATTTAGCCGTGTTATTGACGTGCACGCAGTATGTAGATAGCTCGGCCCGATAGGAGAGAACGAATTTCTCGAGGAATTCTACGCCGGTGCACGTTCATCGACAATTTAATCGATTCCGTGAGCAATTTTGCGAGAGGCACGCGTGGGACGAGAGTAACTGTAGATTCCGTTTGGTTGCTGAACTTACGGGGACGATTTCGAACGCGGTCGCTGAACGGTGCACAACAATGAGGAAGACCTTCGCGTCCTTTGTCTTCTTACCGTGGAGACGGGCAATTCGAGCGGAATCGTCCAATAATATTTGATCCGAGCTGCCAGAGTCCTGTGCATAAATTTAACACGTTGACTGCTAAACTAGAAACCTGAAAAATTCCATAAAATCAGAATGGTATTTAATGAAATAAAAATTGAAGAAAATTAAATAAATGATATTGAGTAATCCTCCAACTTTCTTGCACTTCGCATGTCCTAATCAAATTTGGTACAATGAATATATTAACGTAAAAATTCATTTTAAAACCTGGACAAATAATTCCGTCATCCATATATGGGTGACATGGTAGTGAACGTGTTAACGTGTCAACGTGTTAATAAATGCTTCCAAGTATTAGCCCTAAGTAACAATCTGTTTGACGCAATTTTTCAATCGTACGGATCAATAGCTAAAATCGCTGGATAAATGAAACGGTGTTACAGCTGGAAGGCACGTCGCAGCCAGAAAACGATGGTACGCGGCTGTGAGGGACGCGCATCGTGTGCAAAGCGTTTCCACCCTCCTCATTAGATCAACCCTCGAGTGATTCTATCCTTTGATGTTTTTATAAATTGTTTCGGAAGTTCATATTTTCCGTTTCGCATTGCAATCTTACACAGTTTTATTTCCAGGTACAATACGCGACATATAAAACTGTGAAATTTTAAGGAGTTTGAAAAATTTTATTTGCGTTTGTTAGACGCGAAGATAATTCCTCTTATTTTTTTAACACGACATTAACTCTCTCAAATAAAATTCTGTTTGGGCGATATCGATTTGAGAAGAACAGCAAAACTGAATATACCGTGATATTGAAAGTACTGTGTACATAATTTAAATGGAATCACATTTTATTAGGAATTTAATTTTACGCGAATAACACGCATTCGTAGGGCAGACCACGATGCCGCATAATTTAAGACAACCATATTCTGCGCCATAATTGGTCCAAGACTGCGGATCTTTATGCAAAATAAAAATTGTTTCCATCGATGTCGAGAAACGTGAGCCGAACAGCAATCTCGTCCTAGCTTTAATAATTTTAATAGACATCAACTGGCACACTGATATTCTTAAATTCGTTAAATCTGGACTGCTTCAAAGTATAGACCCACTCGTCAAAAATGCAAAAAGATCCGCCATCTACCGTTAACTAAAAATTGCAATTTCTCGAGTTGCGTCACTTTTGCAGCAAGGATGCGATATCCAAAGAGTTCAATCGGTGAATTGAATACATACAGTGAAGTCAACACGTTAATTTCGAAGAACAAAAATTGCAGAAATCCCTCGACAAAATGTGTCAACCTGGCCCGGCCTGGCGAATCGTAAAATTGCCAATCAACGAAAATAAGCGAAAACTGATGGACTCATGGTTGGAACACTGATGCTCGAACATCATCGTACAGTTCACCGAAGAGCCACCCCCGTGGTTCGAACCGTTTCACTCGGGAGCACGCTCGGCCGTCGAGGAATCGCCGATAGAATGTGCCATGGGGTCCCGTGTGCTATGGAGCACACGGAGAACTAGGCCGTGCGGAGAAGAGAGTAGAAGAGAAGAGTAGAGTAGAGAAGAGTAGAGAAGAGAAGAGAAGAGAAGAGAAGAGAGGAGAGAAGGGAGAGAGAAGAGAGAGTATAGAGGAGAGTAGAGTAGGCGATCTATCGGGCGTAGCGGAACGTGTACACGACGTACACACGGCGAGTCCAGTTTTCTCCTGTCCGCTCTCGGACGGTTTGTCGTGTGGGTGTACGGGGCCGAAGGCGCACCGTGTGTTCACCGTACGGTGCTGTTGCTTGATTAACCGCCGTAGAACGCCGCATGTACACACACGGCCGAGCGGACAACTCGACTCTCGCATTATTTACGGCTAATGGTTCAAAACGCGGAAGACAGAACGCTGGTTCTGGCTGGCTTTGCGCCACCGCGCGGCCAGCGGTTGCGTTTCCCTCCAACTTGGGGCGAGATTTTTCAAAACGTCTTGCCGCCGTAAAAACAACTGAGGTAAAGGCACCAGTAGTTGACCACCATGTACCAGTAGTTTGACCATTTTATAGAAAAACATAAAAAATAAGGTTTGAAATGTTCTTATCGTTTTGAAATTTAAACAACAGACGGCATGGCATCCGAGGTTCACTTTCATCAAAAGTGCACTTATAAGTGCTCTTATAAAAACCTTATTTTTTTATGTTTTTCTATAAAATGGTCAACTACTGGTTCCTTTACCTTACGGTAGCGTTCACTTACACCGTGCGACAAAACACGATTTCAGTCTATTTTCAACATTGGCAACTGAAATTTGTTTCTATGCATAGGACACGTTTAGCACAGGCAGTCTCCAAAAATGCTGTATTTCGTTGAAGAGATTCCTGAGCTCGTTCGAAATAACTTTTTCCTTTGCGGAAATGTTCCCCGCGGCTTCGTTCGGAAGTTATTGACGAAAATCACGGACCAATCGGAGCGCGTCAGCGACAGCACCCGTTGGGCGCGGCGTTGGCATTGGCCGAGCCGGAATCGGTCTACCAAAGACGCGCTCCGATTGGTCCGCGTTTTTCGTTGATAACTCCTCGATGAAGCCACGCAGAACATTTTCGCAAAGGAAAAAGTTATTTCACGTGACCTCAGGAATCAGCCGTTTCAAGGAAATGCAACATTTTTGGGGCGCCCTGTACAAGTCGAATCTAACTTTATTCGACAGAAATAACATTGTAAGCTACGAGTGCGAAGCCATGTGCGTTATATGTCGACGGTTTTGAGTCGCAGAAGCTCGAACGTCTGGGAGACGTCGTTTCAGCGCAAGAGGTTAACTGTCGCGTGTGATCGTAACGATAGTTCAAGTGTACGAGAGCAAGCATGCGGTCGCTGACCAACAGTATTGGCAAAAAAACAATTGACAACCACATTGCCGTCGATCGCCTGCGTACACGATGCCGATGGTCATCGTACTTACAACTCTTGGAGCGTGTGTTTATTAGAGATTGCAAAGCTGGCGAACTATTCGCAGACCGTTTTTGTTCGTAGAAACGTCCGATCGCGAATAGCTCGTTTAGAATCGGTGATTAGAGTAATGGGGTCTAGTACTTAAAGTTCTTACGATGTTTCGATGCAAAGGATTATCAATGTTATTACGAAAATCATTACTAATCTTGTGCTTATCTTATCTGTGCATTAAATTCAGTCGCTCTTCAAGAAATTGAGATTTCTTTCTTTGATACTTTTTATTGTATTTTCAAAGAGTGCTGGAATTATGGCATTTTGGACTTTGTTTGTTACCGTCTCACCCCCGCAGGGTTATCTACAATGTAATTACTGTTGTACAAATGATGGGAGTCGAAGGTGGGGATACTGTCCACTGAACTTTGGACGCTGTTAAGAGAACAGCGTCCGCCATGATGCTTATGGGGGTAGCAACCATCACGGAGAGGCCAGATGCGGGTGGAATAGTGCAACAGAACTTTCTTCGCAAAAAGTTTTATTGGGGAAAACCCTCGAACAGAATATCATTAGGCGCCTGGCGTTCTATTGTTTAGTCTTTTATGGAGGTAGCAATCTGCACCATCAGGCACCATCTGCAAGCAGTAAAAAGATCTTCCAGGGTGTCATAACTCAAAATGAAATATGTTTTGGCCTAAATGGCACTTTGTAAAAAGCTTGGGTCCTTGACTGAAAAATACCGATCGAATAGGTGTCCGGTAGAATGAAGTATGTTACATTTTCATAAAAATCAAAACCAATTCAAGGTTCAATCCCATATTTATCAATCTCGCAGCATTTCTAGAAAATCTGCTTCCCGCAAGCTTAACCTTTCGAGAAAGTAAAACCAAAACTGCCAAAACTGTATGGAATCAAAGTCTCGGCGCACCGACTGCATTTTACAACAGTTTTCTTGCAACGGAGAAGATAAAATTTCCATCACCGCAGAATCGAAATTTTAACGGTTTCATTCGACCGAAACGTATCAACGACCCCCGCAAATCGAACCAGTCCGAGAATCGGTTGATTTTTAAGTCCTCCGTACATTCTTTACAGTCAGAGGAAACTCAGACGCTCAGAGGAAATTGGGTGAAGCGAGTCCACGGGCTCGGGCGAATTGCATTTCCCGCCGAGCCGTGAACGTAAAAGAGGATCTTGAACGGATTACCGATCGACCGTGCCGCCGGCTGACTGCCTGCCATGTCGGTGTCGCAAGAAACCTCGGAGCCACGACGAATTCAGCCTGCGTCGCGAACGCTATTTCCGTTTCAAGGAACCCATCGTCGCGAAGCTTGCTCGTGAAATATACTCGACCATTGACGCCATTCCGCAGAGACGAACGGGGAAAAATTGCGTGAAAAGAAACGCGGATCCGTGATTTCGAGACTCGGGTAACTTTATTCTGCCGAGCAACACGGTTCCATTTTGCCGAACCAGTCACTTGTTATTCAATATTAACACTTTGACTGCCAAACTAGAAATCTCAAGAATTCCATAAAATCAAAGCAAGCTATTTAATGAAAAAAACCTTGAAAATGTAGGAAATTAATAGGATGGGTTAGGATTGTTTGGAATGACTGTGGGCGCATTTGCATTCGGTGTGTATATGTGTATGATTGTGAGTGGGGATGGTGGCAGCTTGGTGACGAGAGGACTCGCGTGTTTTGTCGTTGCCGGGTGAATTGTTTGATTATAAAAGAAGAGAGTTGTTAATTAGTTACCAACGAACCGGCGAGCGATAAACACAACGTACACGCGCCTGAATTATAAATTAAGAAAACGAATAAATATAGTTTTAATAGGAGAGGAGATAATCCTGGTTGTTCTTTTGAATTCCCTCCTTCCCCTATAAAAAAAAATTAAATATATGATATTGAGTAGTCCTCCAACTTTCTTGCATTTTACAGATTCTAATCAAAGTTGGCACAGTGGTCAATATATTAACGTAAAAATTCATTTTAAAATCCGGACAAATAATTCCGTCACCCACATATGCGGACATGGCACTCAACGTGTTCAAAGCGCCTCGTTTGTTTCTTCTTGTAATTCCTGCTACTTGCAATTTTTTTCCAAGTCCAGAATTCATAATATCGATGATACAGAGGAAAAAATGTGACAAGTTTAATCACAGACTTAAGACCCGTCGGATCAAGACCAAGACGGATCTTAAGTCAGTGGCTGAAGGCTGTGAACGGAAATTACACAGCAGTTGCCGACCTGCTGTCTCTGCAAAAGTCACGTGACTACCCTTGGCTCTTAACTGTACAACTTTACGAGTGTTGACTCCGCGAACACGAAACTCAACAAAAGTAGAAGCACTTAGCAACGAGAGAATCGCAGGAGAGTCTTTTATCTGTTATCGTTTTATCTTGCCGAGTGGCTTATATCGATTTGCACCGATCGATTCGGGATTAATATTTCAGTCTTCGGATCGGCAGATTTCCGATATTCGGAAATCGGATTCGTTCGGAGTAGCATCTGTGCATACGTATATTCCAGAAACCCTCGGGCAGCGATGTCTGTGTCAATATTGATTCAGGTTATCAAAAGATCGGTGCAATCTCACAATTTCCGGTGGCTGCTCTTCGATACTAGATATATCGAATACGATATATCTAGTATAAGTTCCGATACGGACTAGTATAAGTTGTTATGTAAAAATTCTAAGATTAAATTCGTTTAGACTTTTCGTAACTGTTGTAATATGTGCTCGAACGAGGAAATTTATCCAATAAATGCCAATGGTAAAGCCACGGTAAAATAAATAATATTACACCGGTTTATTGACTGGTAGTGGCACACGTTCAGTGTTAAAAATCCATTAACCTTTCGGGGACGACGCGCGTGTGCTTATTTCGGCGAATACTTGAAAACTTATTACACGAAATCAGATCAAATCAGGCGCGACAGGCTTTCAAGCGATTGTAACGATTCGCTATCTAGAAATTGAAGATAGCTGTGCGAAGCACGTATCGAAATGTCTACATCTCCAGCAAATTATATGGTACAACGGTCTGTAACATCGGTCGCGCGGAAAGAAACCGGCAGAGTCCGAGGTCGTCTCCGAAGGGGTTGAAGATTTACAATTTGTATCTGAGAATCGCAACCGTTCGTATCCCCTAACGTTCCGATGAATTGATGTTTCAGGGTCTGGACAATGTGAGCTCGGCGACCCTCAGGCCTTTCAACTCGGACATCAACACGCCGAGGATCGACAGCTATAGGTTCTCCATGGCAAACCTCGAAGGTAATCTATCTGTTCGGCGAGCAACCCCGCAGGGGGTGAGCTTCGATCGTTCCATCTAGGCGCAATTTCCGTAGCCGACGTCGCGTTTCGCCCAAGAAGAAAACACGTTCTCGCCCCGGCAAAAAGCCGAACGTATCTCTTTCCTTTGTCCGTGCTTCTGTTGCCTCGATCCATCCCCGTACCCCTGTATATAGGCCAGTTCTTCGATGTCATCCACCCTCTGTCCCGTGCGTCGCGAATAAACACAACGGACGGTGGACAAAGTGGATAAAATAGACAAAATGTACGAGGTTCCGTCCGACAAGATTGCGCCACGTATCTCCGACGTCTACCACGCGAATTTTCCTTCCAAAATCTTGTTCTGCTCCTCCGTCTCGAACGGGAAACTGCTTACCGTAGGCGTTCTCGATATTCGAGAAACCGAGCCGCAGCGTCGCGTCGGCTAATGAGTTTTTCTGTGTACAGACGGGACGGTCCGCAAAGAGCGATTCCTCGTGTTTTATTACACGCTGTAACGATTCCGCGGCGACACCGAGCACACCGACCGGTCAGGAAACTCATTTCGACTAGACCATCGTCTACCAGTAACGACGCTTCGCGGCTATAAATCGCGATTATCGCCATACTCCGGTCGGGAATGGTCATTTCCAGCGGATTTAGTAATTTCAGAGCATCGGTTGAATCCCGTTCGGCAACACGGTTCATCATTTTCCGTATCGAGTCTCGCGATAAGTGTTTCCTCGAGTACGTCAATATTCGAGCCATATTGCTAATCCTTTGACTAGGAACTATTAACGAAAGGCGTGTCTATTAACACTTTAAACTACAAACAAGAAAGCTAAAAAATTCCACGAGATCAAAGTAAGTTATTTGATAAAATAGAAATGGAAAAAAATTAAATGTATGATATTGTGTGGTTCTCCAATTTTCTTGCATTTTACAGATCCTAGTCAAATTTGGTACAACGAATATATTAACGTAAAAATTGATTTTAAAGCCTGAACAAATAACTCCGTCACCCACAGCTGGGTGACATGGCGATCAACGTGTTAATCGTTCCTCAAGATTATAAAATTATCTGCTACTCGAGATGTACCTGGCACCTTGTCTTGATACATAAATAATGTTTTCCTGGAAAAACGGTTTCGTTCGAGTTTGCTTCTCGCGGTGTATTCCGACCACAGCGCAGTGGTCCAGAAGCCCGGTTTTTGTGGCCAAAATTCAAAATGTTGTCATAATTTTCTGAAAGTTGGTAATTAGGAGTTTTTGGAGTCGCTGATAACGAATCTGGCATTAAAAATTAAAAATTTTTTACGGCAGGATTATTATGGCGATCTAGAGGGCGGTATTTCGTGGCCCGATTAAAAAATTTTGTAAATCGATGTTTTTCATCATTTTCATAGAACAATATCATTGAGATACTTAATGCCATGTTTTAAATTAGTATAACCTATAAAAAGAAATAACAATAGTAATAGAATTTTTTATGATTTAAAAAAAGACTGTAATATTCACCTATATTTCTTCCATATCTAAGTCAAAGTTATTCAGATGTCTAAATATAGGTAATGCGTCATCAGTATCTTCATTATCGTCATTATCGTCACTGTCGCCATTATCATCACTAATTTTCTTTAAAGTCTTCGTTTTCATTTGTTATTTCGTCTGTGGATGTCGTTGGCGTTGTTTCTGGTTCCGTAGATGCAGATAGCGAACACAATAATGGTAAAACTTCTGCAGGCAATTTAAGTTGTTTTAAATTTTACATAATAGTAACAAAAGATAAGGTTCCCTTTAAGAAAACATCACAGTTATGGTCCACAGACGTCGAAACAGATAAGGCGGGTTCAGGTCCCGAACGCAACGTCAAAATACCTCGGACGCCATTATTAAAATTAATACAGAGTTAAAAGTCGCAAGTGGGCGCAGCTAAACTTTGCATATTCTTTTTAACAAATGTTTAAACTTTCGTAAAAAATAAGTCCAAAGTCTAGCACTTGCTAGCATTTTTTTAAAACCCTTCTTAAAGCTTAAATTGTTACAAACTTGGAATATTTGTTTATGGATTAAAAAATGTTTATGATGGCATTTAGAACTTAAAGTACATCTACTAACATATAAAAAATCATAATTATAACTTGTTTCCTGATATCCTATAAGTGGTATTTAAAACGTTTAATAGAATGCTCAATTTTATGATTTTGTTTTTAGAACGCCGTATCTTATTATACAATTACCTAAAATCAATAATATTTTGGATTTGGGAGCTTTGAAGAGTTATCAGTTTATAGCAAAAAAAAATTTTTTAATCTATTAACCTTGAAAAATTGAATTTTGGCCACAAAAACCGGGCTTCTGGACCACTGTGCACAGGTGGAATCTGTGAATAGGACGAAGGATCTTTCTCGTGATCGTACGTGCTACAAATGCCACGCACCCGCCTGGAAAAGAGGTAGCTACACTACCGGCCATAAGTGTTTACCCACCTTCAAATTTCGTTACTATTCAAATAATAGGTATTTCATTGTTATGAAAATGTCCGTAGCATTAAATCCTAATTATAAGGCTAATAAAAAACATCCAAAATATTCTGTACATACACAATCAGGCACTGTAAATGAGTTTACAGCTTTTTATGAAAAACGACAATTTTGGAGTTCGGGTAAAGAAACCCATTTTTCTGAAATTTTTATAACGGTCAGTAGGGAATATGAACGCAGGTAATACAGGTATCTTAGTCTTCTCAAATTTTATACTGCATTAAGCTTTCATACAGTAAACAGTTGATTTTCACGCGCCTAAAGAATTTTGCGAAAATTTCAAATAATGTCAGGGAGAAAAGAATTATCGATTGAAACGCGCGCTCTAATAGTGTCCCATCATAGCATCGGAAAAAGTAACAGAGAAATAGCAAAGTTATTGAAGCTGAACCGTAGAACCGTGGACTACAATGTTAAAAAATATGTGGGTGGGTAAACACTTATGGCCGGTAGTGTACGTCTGGAAAACAGCGGACATTGGTTTGTGGCCGTTTTCGCGGATTTCTCGAGAGCTCGGTATCGTCGGTCACGTTCGAGCGACGTCGCGCGTCGCCCTCCTGCGGCAATTCTGCAGCAGCTGCAGTTGCAACTGCAGTATCGGGGGCCTCGCACCTACAACACTGGCGACCTTATCCCGACATCTTTTGAACTAGCTCCAACCCCCTCCCCCTCGGGCGGAGTTCAAGTCCCGAGAAAAAGCCTAGGCTGGTCCTGTGTACCGGCGTCGGCTTTCACGTCGTATCAGCGGATTTATACTCGAGGATGGCGCATCGCCGCCCCTAACCGCACGTTCATGCGCTCGATAATATCCCGCTCTGCGGTCTCACGATCCCTCCTTCGCGCCTTCTTCGTCTTCTTCGTCTACCGACCAGCCAAGCCAACCAGTCAGCCAGTTTCGTCGTCCTCTTGTCTCGCGAACTGCTCTCTTCTCTCCTCCCTCTCCCTTTTCTCCGTCATCTGATTACTCGTGCCCGGAATTTCTTATTTGCCCCGCTCGTTTTCAATTACGCTTCCTTCGCCGCGACCGTCGCGCCGGCGCGTCGTTTAGGGGTGACTAAGCCGAATGGCGAATGTGTCCTTTCGTGCTAACCATTTTCGGCCACCGAAATAGTCTTTGAATACGCGTTTCGTGTATGCTCCGAACACGAGGATCCGGTTCGAGCGTCTTTTCATTTCACGAACCTGTCCGTTCTTTAATCAAACGTTCGCGTGCGACGGTCCGACCCGAGCATTGAAATCACCAGTGTTGCGCACGTGTATGTATTCGTGATTCTAGTCATTTATTTCCTTGCTGTGTCAAATTATATCAAACTCTTCGTAGCACGTCATTTCCGGGCGAGTCTGCGGGTTTCACTTTCGCGTGTCTCCTACAATTCCAAAATTACTTCCTTCTTTCGTGCTTCCAATATTTTGAATAATAATTATTATGACTGTGACATAAGATCATTTCAGATATATCTTTTCAGCCATCGTGGAAAATTTAGGTAATCGAGGCGGAGAGTACTTAATTATGAACAAGACAAGGCCATTAACGAGAATGAAATTAATACAACAAGTTCACGGCATAGTTAGAAATTTCGTTCGTTAATGTACCTATTCCCAGTGAAACTCGGGTCTCCAAAGGCAGTATCATTATCCTTATAATATTAAAAGTTCTACCTTGAATTTTTTCCCTCCTCGAAGTTCGTGTCCCCTCGTTGTTCAACAATTCCACTCTACGAAGTTCGCGTTAATTATTCGCCTCGATGAAACTTCGATGAACGCTGCTAATACAATTTATTATGAAAATCGATTTAACTCCTCGGAATGTTTAAGCGATTAACGATTAGTTTCAGTTGTTGTACTCTCCGTTAGGGGGAGTGGGAACTCGCTTGCTTGATTTTCACTGTATTATCATTCGTTTCAATGTTATTGTGTTATAGGGCTTTTACTTAATTCCTTGTTATCCGATGATTTACTATTTTGGCTTGCACCATTTTTGCATTAGGCGCATCGCTTCAAACGCAGAATTTGATATTCCGGAAGTTGATATTTTGACGGGAGCTTGCTGCGTATTGGTATGTTTCGTCTACAAGCTGTTTCCACGAGAATTAGCCAAACATTGTTCACGAAGACGCACCACGCATCGGTAACTACCCACGCTGCAACTCGGAATATTCCTGAATCAGTGCGTACCGGAGATAATAGCAATTTGTTCAGTATTGCGCCGGAGGCTCGACAATCGATACGGTAATACCTCGATGCATTCTCGTTCGGGTTGCGTACGAAGCGCTGTAGATTTATGACACCATAGCAGGGGGAATTATTATTTTAGCCGACACGGGGTAATAGTTCGCGTGGGAGTGCCGTTAATTTCTCAAATTTATCTCCATTTTCGTATATCTTTTCTTTTTTTTTTGGTTTTTATAAATTATATACCCCTTGTTTATGCGCTATACGTAGACGGTGTTTTGTGTGCACGTTTGACAGCGCGCAGGATTTCAGTTCGTTATTCATGCCTTATGATTCATGCCCGTCACGTTTCCATAAAATTCGGACAATGGTCCGTAATATTTGTGAAAGTTTGAATCGAAACAAAACCATCTCAAAGACTATTGTCTCAAAGTAAACCCGTTTGCTGACTAAGTGTGCAGAAAAGAACTTTGAGAAAAAGGAGAAAGTTGGAAGAGTGAAATTGGGTAAATGAAAGGAGAACACGTAAGAACCACGTAAAACATAGCTTACCTATCTGATAATACAAGTTAGTACTTCGAGACAATAAAGCCTGAATGCTCTTAAGACATTTTATCAAGAATAAATTCTTTCTAAACTTCATATATACACAACCACTTTTTACTTTGAACGTCACGTTACAGTTACAGTTACAGTTTAGAAAAATTATAGGATGATAATGATTTTTGCAATTTTTCTCATCGAGCAGCGGTAAGGGAGGGGAGTTGTTGAGAACGGTGACCCCGACGGCATAATTCAAGGTGATCGCCGAGGAATCGGCAAAGTAAATAATTACCCTTTACGCGAACAAAGAACGACAGTAGAAGTTCCAATCATCGCTGTGACCATAAAATAAATCGTGGTGCAAGGGGTCGATGCAGTGGATGCTAACTTCAGGCTGGCAATGACGTTTAGGGTAAATCGTGCGCGCGCTGCGGGCCTTAGACACGTAGCTATCGTTGCAAGGAAAAAATGCAAACGCGCTCAGATCGAAGAAAGCGATTAGGCTGGGCGTATGCAAGCGGGGCACGGGCAAAATTGCACGGCTCGGCCGTTCATTGAGATCCGGTATCTTCGTGGAAGGTTCGCCGGGCTGCTCTCCCGGTCGAAGAGGGTAGCCTATCCCGTAGCCGTAAAAATCGACACCCGTCGGGACGTGCATTCAATTACAGCGGCGGAGGCTCGCAGAAATTTAATCAATCATCTAGCGACGCATTAAAATAGCTGAACAGCATGCCACGGGGGCGTCGTCGTCGTCGTTCAAGATCCGTGCTCTCCGCGTCTTCCGTCCATTTTCCTCTCACGGCCGTTCTTTCGGGCGAGCCCACGCGGAATTCTACGGCTCGTTACTAACCGCGTCATACTAACCCCCTCCCACGATTAATGCTCGTAATTTGCATCGTTTCGGAGACCTTCTCCCGAGGCATTCCGACCTTCCTGATATGCCATCATAAAATCAATTGATTCCCCGACTGACAAGGGGAGGACCCCAAGCTTTTACGACGTTGGGCAGGGTCGACGGGTCAAAACTTCTTCCCCCACTCTAATTTCCCCTTCTACCGCGCTGTTCTCCACCTCGTCCGGGTCACGTGACGCGTTCCGTCTCTGTCGCGCGTATTCCGGTACTTGGAGAGAGGGGATAACTTTTTCCCCTCGATTCCTACTCCCTCCCCTCATCCGGCGACACTCATGCTGGACTCCACCTCGGAACTCTAATGAGAAATGTGTGAAACGTTAGCCGTTACTTCATAGTTTTAACACGCCTACACTCTGTGTCAACAGGGTGCCCCATTTTGTAAGTGCATATCTGTTGAAATTCGTGTAAGCAAATCGTTGTTTAATTTCTTCAGGGCTGTTTCTGTAAGATTTCTACCTTTCGCCATGGCCGTCGTGTTAAAAAATTTGGCACGATCTGATACAAGCCTTCTCCCTAAAATAAAAGGAAACAAAGATGCGTTTAACGTTGTTTAGTCCTGAACTATAAAAACTACTCTTAACACGTTGACTGCCATGTCACCCATATATGGGAGACGGAATTATTTGTTCAGGCTTTAAAATGAATTTTTACGTTAATATATTCGTTGTACCAAATTTTATTAGGATCTGTAAAATGCCAGAAAGTTGGAGAACTACACAATATCATACATTTAATTTTTTTCAATTTCTATTTTATTAAACGACTTACTTTGATTTCATGGAATTTTCGAGCTTTCCTGTTTGGCGATCAAAGTGTTAAAATCATAAACTGAATGGCAGACGTTGGAGCGCGACACGCGACGGTTTCCGCGAGACGATAAGAGCGCGTGATCGCGGCGATTGAAAGGTCGATTTCCGTTCCTTGAGCGGAACGTAACGACACACTGATAAAGAGAGCACACGGGCGGCATATGATTGCCGGTATCACGATACGGCCCTCCGGAGAGTCTGGTACGTATCGGTCGCGGATAAGAAACGTGCACACGTGCGATCGCGCGTCGAGTCGCGTCCGCCACGCTCATGTAGTTTTCGCCGGAACGAGCTGTGGGAACGACTCGATAATAAGTTCGCACCGAACGTCCGATTCTCGGTGGGCAATGGCCAACCGGAAGTAATCCTGATGCTACGACGTTCTCGTACCTGTTCCATGGACACGAAGATTCTTTAAGAGATCTCATTAGACAATTACACAATCCGATCAGCAGCATTTCAAAATTGTTTTCAGGCATTGAAACATTCTATACTTTAAAACGTACCTGTTCCATGAATAGTAAAGTTCTTTAGAAGACCTCACTAGAAAATTACAAACTTTGATTTGCAGTATTATAAAATTGTTTTGAGGCATTAAAATATTCTACATTGTAAAACGAACCTGTTCCGTGAACAGGAAGATTCTTTAAGAGACCTCGTTAGAAAATTATACACTGTGATTTGCTGTATTTTAAAATTGTTTTGAGGCATTCAAATATTCTATATTGTAAAACGTACCTGTTTCATGGACAGGAAGATTCATTAGGAGATCTCGTTAGAAAATTATACACTGTGATTTGCTGTATTTTAAAATTGTTTTGAGGCATTGAGACATTCTATACTTTAAAACGTACCTGTTCCATGAATAGTAAAGTTCTTTAGAAGACCTCACTAGAAAATTACAAACTTTGATTTGCAGCATTTTAAAATTGTTTTGGGGCATTAAAATATTCTATATTATAAAACGTACGTGTTCCATGGACAGGAAGATTTTTTAGGAGACCTCACTAGAAAATTACAAACTTTGATTTGCAGTATTATAAAATTGTTTCGAGGCATTCAGATATTCGTGTGCGAAACCGTAGAAGTTCTATCCTGGTGGAACAAAATTTCCCAAAGAAGGATAGAGAGGGAATAAAATATCTAGGGCAAACGTAACTTCCTGTGCCCGAATAAGAGTTGCCGCGCAATGGTCGCTCGCCAAGCGGAAATGCTGGTTTTATTTGGCCCCGTAATAAAGGACGGGGACTTTTCCACACGATCCCCCTTTCGCGAGAGATTTTCGCCCGTAACTCTTCCCACGACGGAAATATTTCTCCCCTTTTCCAGTCGTTTTACGATCGTCAAACATCGACACAGTCTCGACATCGTTCGGCCACGTTTAAATCATCGCGTCGCGTCGCGTCGGGATGCTCGTCCATTCTGTGTGCGCACCGGTGCTCGTTGTATCCCTGCGAAGCGCGAGATACCATATTTCATGGTCGCTTTACTGCCGAAACGTGTCTTTACACCGATTTACCTCTTTGCGAACGGGCGCGCACACTATCGCGCGGCTCGCGCGATGAGTTACTGCCGACGATCGTAAACGCTCTGCACAATGTGCCGGGGACGGGTTTAATTCGCGAACGTGGAAATTGAATCGTGGAAGTTCGTCGAATGGGTTTTTGGCAGAGACCGAGAAAAAGTTCATTCCCGTCTGCCCGGGGTCTGTTTCGCGAAAGTTGGTCTCGTTCGCCCGGACTTGTGATGCCGACCATAAACGGAAGAATGGAGTTTCGCGCGCTGGGCACCAAGTACCGAACAGACTGTGCCGGGAATTTTCATATTCTTTACGATTCCAGTACGCTCGCGAACTTCGGCATCGTCAGATTTATGGCAGGTATCGTATAAATCCCCATTTTTCGGATGGTGGAATCGACCGTTCGCATTCGAAGCTCAACGCGTCCTCGCATTTTGCTTTCGACGCGTCGATCGTACATGCATGGCACTATTTTTTTCACCAGGTTTAGAAATTAACTTTTGCATCGGAGAAAATTAGCTTCCGTCGATTAAAATTAACTTACACGACTGTGCTTGCAAAACAGGCTTAACCCTTAGCACTCGAATGAAGGCGCCACTAAAAATTCCTGTATCATTGTTTGTATTTACTAAATTACTAAACGTTTCAGTACTGTACTGTAGTAAATTGCACCATTTTCGTATGTATAGCATGAAAAGATATATATAGATGGGAAATATTCTAGGTCGGAAGAAATGTTTCGTTTTAGAGTTAAAATGACTTCGAGTGCAAATGGTTACAAATCGTTTACTAATTTAATTAATTGAATGTCTCTCGTCGGAAGTTTCTTGCCGTTCCATGCTCTAGTTTTTGCCCCCGTCGCTTTTCTGCGAACCCAGAGGGATGCGTTTCTCGTTGAATTAATTAAAATGTAAATTTTCTATTCGGTGAACGTGAACGATCGTCACACGTTTTGCATGCTGTTTTCCATTCTTTTTCCGACTTCTCGTGGATTCATTCGCTTTGACAAATTGTTTCTTCCTAGCCCGGGAGCGAGCATATCCGGCGAGAAAGCTCGGGGAAGAAATTGCCGGCAGCTTCGCGCGGCGAGCTCCGCTCAAACCGGTCGTATTAGGTTCCAAGTCCTCCGGACGAATAACGTCGCGACTTTATTCCTGTGTCATCCCCCTTGCCCCCTCTCCCCCCACCCCCATCTGCCGCATAATTCACCCCGTGGATTTTATTACGAGTCCGGAGACCATGGTTTTCTTACCTCGACGCGGATGAATTTATTTTCTGGGACGGGTCGGGGGTTAGGTTCGTGGCACGCGATCAACGTCGCGGCGGTTAAGCTGCTTCTTCATGGTGGGGATACCCTGGAACATTTTTCGGGCTATTAATCTTCTCGTATGTCAACGAAAGTACAGTGAATTCTCGATATATGTCATGTTTCCGTCGGCGTCCGAGGTCTCACGGTATTCGCGGTAGTGGGGATAATTCCGCGACATTTATCACCCAGGCTTTGGCGACATACAGAGAAATCACTGTACTTCAAATTTCAAGAAAATGTGACCTTCTTTTGTGGTCCCCTTTTTTATCTCGAAGAATATTGGAAGAAAAAGACAAATTAATGTTCGTTATGTATCTGTATTCATTTCAAGAAAATGTGACCTTCGTCTGGTCCTCTTTTTTATCTCAAAGAATATTGGAAGAAAAAGACAAATTAATGTTCGTTATGTATCTGTATTTATTTCAGAAGTTATGTACGGTGTTGTGTTGGTATTTGTCGATTGATATTTATTTGTTGTTCGAGCAACAGCTCGAAAGCAATTTAAAGACGCGAAATTGTTCTCGGCGCAGCCGTCGAAACGAGAGAGAAACTCGCTCGAGCTCCGTGGAAAAAATTATTACCGTAGATTAGTCCACTCTGCCTTCTTGCGACAGACCTAAAGTGACTGTCATTATGCCTTGCGGTAGTGTTGTAGCTCTGACTAACGAGCGCACGCTGCACCATGTCCGCAGCTGTGTTATCGCACGGCGCAGCCTTAAAGTTCTTGCATTTAACCTACTTATACAGTTTCCTCGCTGGGGAACGGACTCGCAGTCCGCGACGATCTGTTTAATTGCACGAAAAAATCCTTACTTCCCGCGAGCAGCCCCTTTTTCCCTAGGCGACTCGCTATACCATCGTACGCATTAACAAACTTTTTCCGCCGTTTACTGCGCGTGCCCGTTCAACCGTGCTGAACTTTTCGAAAAGTTCTTTTTTGTGTCCTTCGTTGCAGACTTTATTAACGATAACCATAGCAGTTCGCGTTTTATTCTTCCCGGTAGTTGTCTATAATACCACGGTTTTACAACGGTCGTGTTAAAACCTTACAGCTTGCTCGCGATAAACTAACCGGTAAAGCCGCGCAGCACCGTAGATCTACTCGGTTTCCACGCACGTAAAAAATATTTCGAAAATTCTAACAATCACGGTACAATATTTAGAGGATAGCAGAAGCATCAGGGATAAATATTTTTAACAAAATAAATATTTTAAAACACTGTATGAACCTGATATTTCGAGTGTAATATTTCCGAGCAAAGTTAAAATCATTTATCGATTAATTTTTCCTTGGTCTTTAAAGCGTAATTCGTTTGTTGCTGACTAATTTCACAACAGTCACCGTTCGGTGACTCCTCCAGACGTCCATGCCGGTTCCTTGACAGTGCGTGCACACGCAACGCGAGGGGGTTGCATTTGTGTGCACACACCAGACCTAATAAAACGGAGACTGTTCGTGACGCAGGGCGGGGCTCATTAGTTAATTAAACAAACTGTGGGTCACGTGCACGCGATCGAAGGTTACAGCTCTCTTTTGTTGACGCAGACTTCGTGCTTCGGCAAAACGTACGATTAACTCTGCCAACAGTTTCACGTGCAGACGCACCGCCAACTTAAAACACAACTAGAATCAACATTCGTGCTGTATGGATACGTGGATTTACGTTTACGTGTCCTGAAACGTTCAATAATTGTTTACTATTCACTGGTTTCAAAGTTTCATAAAGGTGACGCGTTATAGTTAGCGAAGCATCCGAACAACGAGGATAGACAGCGAAACAAATGGCGACCAGGCGAGTTAATAATACTCTAAAAAAAAACTCGGTCAATACATGTCGCGCGTGCTTAATGTCAAGTTTTTTAAGTGACACATGGTATTCGATTGACCTTTACGCGAATTGTGCCATTTCTAGAATAACTGTTTACTTTTCCCTCGCGTTCTCAGAAATATTATCAGAATTAAGTTTAAATTTGTTTAAATTTTACGAGCTCTGCCATTGAAATTTACTAAAAACTTTCCCATGTAAATCTCTGTTTTATCGGTTAAACTTCACCTTGGCAACCCAGAAATTTTTACCATTCTTTTTTTTTATATAATCCTGTCAATTTTCACAAGAAAATGCCAAAAAATCCAGGTTTTAATTCCCTAGATCAAAAGTTATGCGTGTTTAAATTTGAGCGATGTTGGTTTCCATTGAAGCGAAAGTGTTGCCAAACATAGCAATCAATGAGACCGAGTGTACACTAACCTATTGTTATCGGAATAAAACAGAACAATGAACCTGTTCGATCTATCGCGCTGCGTTCGTCTGCGCCCTGACTATAGTTTCGAGGGTAATAAGAGGATTCGGAAAATAGCGAGCCGGCGAAACAAACGCACGGCGTATTTTCCACGTGAATTCTAGCCTCGTAAGGAGATTGCTGGAGCTCGAGAGCGATGGAATAATTAATCGACGAGAAAAAAAAAATGTCCTTTTGTTCGGTTTCGAGTGACAGAGTCCTCGCCTCGAGCACGCTCGACTCGAGCGTTCGATTGTTCAACAGACATTGTTTGATTTACGCTACCCGAGGCTCATTTAAATACACTTTAATACACACGCACGGCCACCACCCCCTTCTCTGAATTTACTATGCAAGCTCGTAAATATAGGCAGTTTCCCTATTGTAAAAGAAACTCAGCGGCGGGACAATGACCTCCTATATATCGAAACCAATGTGGCGCTGGTATAATGAATATATCGCGGTAGTTTGCGTTAAATAAAATCTCATTTTCACCGCCAATGATTTCAATACGCTTCGGACAACACGCGTAGCTAATTAGAAAAACGATTTTCACGTTTGTGTACAAAAATATTCGATAAACTCCAGAGATGCGAAAAACTCGCCTAGAAAAACGCGTATCGAATTTCCGACGGTAATTGGAAGTCGCATAATTTGCCGCCTGGACAAGCTTGACGAACGGCGCGGCGCGCACGTGTAATATTTTTCATACCGTTGTAAACGCGAATATATCGACGCACGAGCATCGACGAGCGCGATCGATGTCACGGTTTCTTTTTCCCGCACGTGTCATCGACACGAGCCGATGGTGCAGAGCGGAGTCGACAAAAATTGACAAACGTTCGCAAGAAATCGATGGAAACTAGACACCTGGGAACGGCGCGCACGCACTCTCTCGCGGATTTCGCAACCCGCCTCGAAACGACAAAATCAGCAGGCGAATTTTTCGATCCGATGAAATCGGACCGGCCGATGGGTTTTTGGTCGCCGTGTAGGCGAGCGGCTCTGCCCGTTATGGCGAATCCCGGAGACCGGTTTTTCCTTCGCAATTCGACAAATATGACACAGCTGCCTGCGTCAGATTCATTGCCAATAAAAGGTACGGCAAAAGGTTACCCGAGCTCTCTCATTAGCACTCGTCGGAACGCGCGAAATATTTCAAGTCCCGGCCCCACTTTGTTCTTTCCTGCTCCTTTATTTTGCTCCCTGAGAGAGAGAGAGGGAGAGGGGGGGAGAGAAAGATAGGAGCTGTTTGTCCCGGGGGCTGACAGCCTGATTTGTTCAGCTCGCCAGCTCGGCTAATTAATTTACTAATTATCGCCGTTTAATTGGTAGAGCGCGGAACGCTCGGGTATTCCCTGAGAACGGGAGTGCGCTTTAATATTCGCGACGCTGGACGAGAAGGTCTTCTGCCCGGAGAATAAAACGGGAGCACTGGGTAACGTCGATCCTATTATTACGCCACGAAACGAGGCTTCGTGTTAATTAATTCGACAACTGCAACGCGAAATGTCGACGCTCAATTGTGACCCGATGAGTCGCACGGTGCGGATGAAAAGAAATAGTACGTTTCAATCCGAAACCTTGGAATTAACTTGTAAGGCAGAGCTGTTCAGCCCGTATGGCACGAAGCCACGCCCCTGCGGGCAAGTACCCCCACTCCGTTAAGGCATTTGCCCGTAGCTCTCTGCCAGATCAAGACTCGTTCCCCCACTCTAACTTCCCCTTCTACCGCGTCATTCCACCTCTGTCGTGTCTAATATTTTGTTCGCACAATAGTTCACGGTTTATCCGAGACAGGTTAGTGGAAATATTGATCGGTATCGAATTATTGTTCCATTTAATACAGAAAACTGGGTTAAGTGTCCGAACGATAACGAAGATTAAATTTCGTGCAATAACAGATGCGCGTTCTAGTTCCTAACTAGACTACGAACGCATTTAAAGCTCGAAAACATCTTCACAATGCAGAAAATAGTATTTTCATTATACCGAAATCGTTAATTAACAGATTGGGATTCCGAACTGTCTGCGAAAAAGTTTACGGGCGTCCTTATCTTAAGCGAATCTTCACGCCTTGAATTTATGAAGTCCGTAGGCACGCGTGTGTATAATAATAACAGAAAATAATTGTATTTTCAAATCTCCCAGAAGTTCTTTCTGACTTTTACGAAGCGGATTAGGAAACTTGAATCATAAGTCCAAGCGTGTCGTGTGACTTATGATTCAAGAGTTTTCACATTTAAACGGGGACAATTTGCAATTAGTTCGGACAAGTGCATCGGTTAATGAAACTCTTCCACGTGAATAAAGAAAGTGAGAAAGAAGCAGGGAAGAAATGGAACCATACAATCTTATCGAACGTACTGCTACGCAGAAGCGGAACTGTGGGACGTGAACTGGCAGGCGCAATCTGTGCAATAAGCGCAGCACGACCAACACAATAAAATCTTAGAGAACCGCTGACGATATTGACAACTATTGACACAGAATTGCTCGACCGTTACATCACTAGGATCACGGGGGTCAGACGCAATTGTTTCCACTGACGCCACCGTTCGACATGTCACGGAAAATTGTGATTTTCGTCGGCGAAAGATATCACGGGGAACGGCGAGAAAATATTATCCATCAATGAGGGACTAGACCAGCGATCTATCCGGTTCAATTGATCTAGTCTGTTGCGCTATCGCTCGCTTTGCATATTCGCATAATTACTAAGGGTGAACGAACCTGCGTTCGTGGCAGACCGCGGCGATGGAAAAATGCATGGGCGAATGCTCAAGACACGATAATATGGAGATCGCGAGCGAACGATTCCTTGCGATAAGATCCGAAAACAATTCTGGGAACGTGCGATCGAAGAAAACGATCTATTTGTTAGAACAATGTAACGAATATATTATTTCCAATATTCCAAATGTTAGGAAGAAATTCGGAGTTTTTCCGAAATTACATTACAAATTTTAGTATGCTGTCCTGCGGCCAATTTTGCTCATTAATAATTTTTATATGTCAAAAATGGTATAACGACATTGTTAAACTTGTTTAATTTTTTTTACCCTTGTGAAATACACCCACCCATTTTTATCATAAATGCATAAAATCCTCGGTCTAGTAATTACCCTTGAAAGTAGGATACGATACGCAGGAAGTTTCTGGTTGATACTTTGTACCGAATTAAAAAAAAAAAAACCGGAGAAAAGACACCCTTCGCTGTGGAAGATCCCCTCAAAAGTGTTTACTCGCTGGATAGGTCACCCTATTTCGCATGTTTATAAAGCAGAAATTCAATTTGAAGCGTAGCGCTGGCGCAAAGCTGCGTCTCATTTCGTTCCGGAGATGCGGCCGAAAGTTAATTAGTTTTCAGCCTGGTGTTTCCACGGATTTCGAAATACCGCACCGTGAACGGGGACTCGCGTCGAACGCGAAGGAGAAGAAGCTCCGATGTGCCCGCCAGACCCTGATAACCGTATCGGTCGGCATTAATCACCGCCTCCCCGTATCCTCCCGTTGTTCCCGACGTGTTTGACACGCTCGACTCGCTCCGGCGACACGAATTACAACGCGAATTAGTTGTAAGCCCGGGGAGAATGATCCAGGCAGGCGTTGAACGGCGTCGATTGTAATTTATCAAATCGCCGTTGGCGCCCACACTTCAATCAATACGAATCCTCTGCCCCGTGGTCCCTGAACTCTCTCGGCCGTCTTCGCCTCTTCGCCAACGTCGTCAGCAACGACGAAAATTATTCTTCATACTCGGCTCCGGATCCCGGCTGTCTCTCCAGCCCTGCTCTTGTCCACGTAATTGTTTAATGCGTCGTTTAATAATTTTCAAGCTATCGTTTAATGCTTCAGTCTCATTTTTACTTTATTCTCTCCTTTGCGTTGGTTGTGATATATTGTAGCAGTTGTGGAATGATGTTGGAAAAGTGTTGTTTATCAAAATTTATTATAATTCTAAGGAATCGAAGAGAACTAATTCTCGTCACCAAGGACGAAAATTATTCTTCATACTCGGCTCCGGATCCTGGCTGTCTCTCCAGCCCTGCTCTTGTCCACGTAATTGTTTAATGCGTCGTTTAATAATTTTCAAGCTATCGTTTAATGCTCCAGTCTCATTTTTACTTTATTCTCTCCTTTGCGTTGGTTGTGATATATTGTAGCAGTTGTGGAATCCCTTGATGTTGGAAAAGTGATATTTATTTATGTATTCAACGTTTATTATAATTCTCAGGGATTTATTAAAATAATCCTACTTCCAGCCATAGCAACAGATGCATGTACGTTGAAAAAGATAAGCTGGTCGACGTAGTACTTTCCGAGAAAAGCGTGGGGATAAGCTGAAAAAGTGAAGTTTCGAGGAAATAGTGTTTTCAACTTCTGTAAACGATTTCGAGACAAGTAGTCGGGTACTTAGGGCACTCCAGTTAGTTTACTATGCCAGGACCACGCGGAAGACCTCTGTTCTCTTGGGAGAAATTTTTGAGATTGTCGCGCTGGCGGTTTGTGAAAACTGAAATGCTTTTATAACTGTTGCAATTATTATTTTTCAATCGATCCTAACGTTGCTTCGAATTCGAATTTTATTTGGAATTTTTATTACAAGGCTAATTCAATATTATCGGGCAGAAGATGAAAAATCTGGATGCAAGTTTAAATATAATCTATAAATCTCCAAACTAAGAATCAAAATTTCGGTTTAATCGACTCGGAATTGTCGGAGGATGATGGGTAGAGAAGGTCACAAAGGTCGAAAGGTTTGCTATATCGCGAGGACACAGTCGATCAACGCATTTCTGGGTCTGATGAGGCGCGGCTTTGAGGTTCGCATGCAAATCCGCTCGCGGCTTTCTCGTCGCGCTATCACCTGTTTTCTCCGATTCCGGTCGAGAGAGGTGTCTTTGACTCGGCGATGGCGTGAAATAATTTTTAACGGTAATAGCTGGCCAATGGACGTTTGCGTAATCCCCTTTGCGCGTCTAGCTCCGGTTCGCAAACGACGGAGAGCCAACGGCAAGAGCAAAGGCAAGGCACACGCAGGGATCACCTACACGCAAGCGTGGTGGAGCGCGTCCGCGCGGAAAACTCTCGAGGCAAGAGGCAAGTGTATTCACCTTAAGGCTTTAAGGCCTTTAGTCGAGCGCCGCTCTACGCGCCGTAAACATGTGATCTTGCCGCGAGTCGCCGTCTTCGCTGCTTCGATCGTTTTCAACCATTTTGCCCCGGCAAACGATTATTCGAAAATCGATTTTCAGTGAGTTTTAACGGTGATCGAGATTGGAAAAATCTCACCCTCGTGCTTCGAGTGTTGCACCTGTGTCGAGTGATTAACGGCTACTCCGCTTACGAGCAGTTTCACGCAATCGTTTATCTTTTTATCATCGCGTAAAAGACAACAAGCAGGTTCTTGATTCAGAGTTTCTGTTTTATTGCTTAATTTAACGCTGAATCTCGTCAGACAAGCCAAAGATTGTATTTTACGATTGGTAAAGACGCTCCAATTGGAAATCGTAAAATGTTTTTATCCGAATTGCACAAAATAAATTGAATCGTCTCATTTTTAGAAGGCTGTGCATATATAGGAAATGTTTTGTGCTCGATAGGTTCAGCGTTAAATGACGTGCGTTGAAGTGTATATAAACCGTGATTCTACAGAGATAAGTCAGAGAAACGTAATAAATTGTTTTCCTCCGGTTTCCGTTCTCGAGAAAATCAAGTTTGCAGACGTCTCAACTGTGCGCGCGCGTTTGTTTGATTTTTCTTGAACAAACAAGTTTTATTCTGCCTTCCGACTTATCTTTCCTTGTGGAATCGTTTTGTCTACGATTAAAATGGTTTCGCGATGTTGTGTATCGCGAGAAAGTGTCCAATTAAGCAATTAACGTGCATTTTCTGAAAATATTCATTTTTCAAAATGAACAAAATTTTCAGCCCCGAAGATACCTTGAGCATCGAGGTTGTGCGATTGTTTCTTACATAATTCTGTGGATTTTCCTCGACAAGACAATATATTTTCAAATTACATTATGTATATTTAAGCATGACTAATGCCAGTTATCGAACAACTCTTTCGCAATTACTGAAACGAAGTCAATGATTCATCAGAAGTTTTTTTTATCTTTATTCGACTGAATGTTATAATAAAAATTGCAGGAAGTCTGAATTAATTTGCAGTAATATTTAAACTGTGATTAAGCTATGATTGGAATGAAAAGAGAGCTGTTAAGACGAGCGTGCAGATATTTTTCAAACCTGAAAATTAAGATGTCCTCGACTCACAAATTTGAGAATCATTTTCTGCGTCGCTGATTTTGCCAGAACATTTGGTTTCTTTATCGGAACCGATACGTGATTTTCAGCTTCAATTAACGCCGTGTACACATCGGCGGGGTTCACTCTATCGCAATTAGTAATTAGACTTTCACTTCAATCAATGTTTGAATACATATACATATTCATAGCACAATATTAAGCCTCGTCGTTCAGGCGATCCCGCAGAATGCGCCTACCGAAACAACCGCATGATCGTTCCTATTAACACTTTGACTGCCAAACTAGAAACCCCCAAAATTCCATAAAATTAAAGTAAGTTATTTAATGAAGTAAAAATTAAAAAAAAATTAAATGTATGATATTGCGTGGTCCTCCAACTTTCTTACATTTTACAGTTCCTAATCAAATTTGGTACAATGAATATATTAACGTAAAAATTTATTATAAATCCTGGACAAATAATTCCGTCACCCACATATGGGTGACATGGCAGTCAACGTGTTACAGCACAAGATATCTTAAAAATGAAATTTCTGAATCTACCTGGCAGGTATCTACAGGCAAACTGTTGTTGAAATGTTACAAAAATTGGGAAAAGTTCTGATTAGACATTCCTGAGAGCAAGCGTACATCGAAATTCCACGTGTATAGTGACCGTCGGTAAAAATACGCGACAGTGGATTGTTTACAAACAGTGATCGACTATCGGACGCCTGGTGTGCTGTTGGTTCGGTACGAGCCACGTGTTATTAGATTAAGATTGGCTCGATGCTGTTGACATACCGATGCCTGGTGACTGTGATTGGCGTCGATCCACGTTTCCGCCGGTGGACCCGAAGATGCTAGGGAATTTCGGTAGCAACCAGAGCATACTCGGTTTTCTGTCCAGCAAAGGTACGTCGACCCCGCTCCGCCATTAATTCGCGCGTCGATTGTTACGGCAGATGAGTCTCTCTCTCTCTATCTCTCTCCTGAGAAGTTAAGTCATACGTCCACGCGTGTTCGCCAGGCCGGGAGATAAACTCCGCTTAGAAAGCCAGATAGAAAGCGATCCTCTCGACGTCGTTGTTCCAGGACAATGAATTCTAAACCGGCAAGATCGCTTTCGTCCCGATAACGAGCGCCCCGTTTTGTTTTCGTTTTGCTCTTTTTTTTTCTCTCCCCAACCTCCCTCCACATTTTTCGTTTCGGCCCGTTTTGCCAGGGCGCGCATAATTCTCAACGCATCGCTGAGCGTTTAGGCTCTTTGCTTTCATCGAGGCGAGTTATCGCCGTACGATTATCCCGTTCAGACCGGACGAATTGTTGCATTGAGTTTCCGCTCGCCGGGGACGGCGAAGTTTCATTCCGGTGCATGCCGGTTTCATTTTTGCATCTCCGTGCGGTACAGCCGGGAGCAAAACGGTGGGACACCTTGCAACGTTTTTTCTTGTAACCGAAAAAATACAAATTTGTGGACCGACGGTATTGAAAATATATCTGGGGAAACTATAGACAACTTTAACTCTTGACGAATTAAAACCGGTTAAGGCAAAAAACAATAAAGAAAATAATACAAATCTTTAGGAAAACGAATAATTTTCGCGATAGAATATAGAGGAGTCTACGAAATATTTCAATGTTAAACAAAACCGTTGAAATTTTAACGAACCAAATAAAAATACCGTGCGAAGCTATGTGAAATTTCTCGTTTATGTTTATTGAATAGAAATCAACAAATTGACAAATGCCCTCTAGTTTTGTCCCCGACTGTACCATGGGCTAGTTCACGTGCGCCGCCAACCAGGAAGAAAGGCATAGCTTATTTTCATAATTCGCTGGCTGCTGCGTTTCTACCCCGCGTTCTAATTGATTGTTGAATGGCCGCGCTGAGCGTCGACTCTTTTTCTTTTTTCTTCGCTGTTTGTCGTGCAAACTGCTTATCGCGTAATGAGTCATCGTAAATGACACCGTGACTGCGCGCGGTAGGTGGTCGAATCGATTTCGCGTTTGCAACGTTTCCGCGTTATTGAGATTTTTTGGTGTCCCTGCTGGGGGGGAGTTGTAAATCATTAAAACTTAATTATTTGCGATCGATCAAGGCACGTTCTGCTGTTGAAAACAATCTCCAATAATTCCGTCACGTGGCAGTCAACGTGTTAATACTACATATAGCGAGTCCCACAAATATTCGGTCGCTCTTAAAAATCGCACGACTTTGTCAATATTGGACTTGAATTTTTTTGAGAAGCTGGAACAATTGGTTCGCTGCATAACTGCTAAAGAAAATCGAAGGTCGTACGGCCCAATGTTAACAAAGAATTCGATTTCTAAAAGAGTCACCGAAGAATGATTCGGTGGGTCTCGTTGCACGTATCCTCCGTGGTCAAAATGGCCGACCGACGCGGGCCAACGTAATCGGTATTACGGATTCAGTGGGCAACGCCTTAGGTCAAAATGGTTCGGAAAAAAATGTCTAGTTTCGTCGCAGCACAGTCTCCCATGCGCTAGGTAGAAGGGAAACGCGTAGTATCGTCGAAAACGATCGACGCCACGAGCGAACGTGGTCTTCGACGTCGAAGTCAGCAGCTCGGAAACACCAACGTGTCACGTGTCTCTGTGTCAGCCCGCGCATCCTTGCGGGAATACAAATTGAACGTTTCCCAAGGCGTCCCCTGCCGGACACCATGAAAACGGTGGCCGCGTGACTAACGGTAATCTATGGTGTATTCGCGAGTTACGACAGTTCTTGCCGTGTTATTCCACCGATTCGGACGTGGAAAGTGCACGCGGCCGTAGGCGGCCGTCACGGTTTCATTTTCATCCGCATCGAAACTCGGATGCCGATCCATTGAATAACTTGTTTGCTCGTAAATTCCCATTAGGGCTCTCCTGGGGTTTGCGTTCCGTACACGGAGCCGTGTTTCATGGGCCCCGAAGAATGAAGACGTTTCTATCGCGCGTTCCTTCGCCGAGCCTTGAATTCTGTCTACGCTCTGTTAGAATTGCGAATATTCCTGTTCGACGGGTCAAAAACCTAATTTCCTTGCATTCGCTTATCACTGCTGATCGCGAGAATGTATCTGTGGCAAATCACCAGAACTATGGAGATTCGCATAGGAAACCTATTCACCATTTTGAAACAGACGAATATTAAATATATTATATATAACTGAGGACTAAGGATTCTAGCATTGGTCAAATCACCAGAACTATGGAGATCCGCGTAGGAAACCTATTCACCATTTTGAAACAGATGAATATTAAATATTTTATACAGTCGAGTCGGAAAGTAAGTTAACATTTGATGATATGTAGGCAATGAATATGATGAATATAAAACGCTCAACGGCTCAAGTTATTGTATTGTTTTTATTTAGGAGGTGTAAGGAAATAAACAAATATGTTAGTAAAACATATATTATCATTATTAAAGATTAAAGACATGTCATATTCATTTGCCTGCATATACCAGTCGTTAACTTACTTTCCGACTCGACTGTATATAACTGAGGACTAAGGATTCTAGCATTGGTCAAATCATCAGAACTATGGCGATCCGCGTAGGAAACCTATTCACCATTTTGAAACAGATGAATATTAAATATATTATATATAACTGAGGGCTAAGGATTCTAGCATTGGTCAAATCATCAGAACTATGGCGATCCGCGTAGGAAACCTATTCACCATTTTGAAACAGATGAATATTAAATATATTATATTTAACTGAGGGCTAAGGATTCTAGCATTGGTCAAATCACCAGAACTATGGAGATCCGCATAGGAAACCTATTCACCATTTTGAAACAGATGAATATTAAATATATTATATATAACTGAGGGCTAAGGATTCTAGGGCTTTATATAGACCTAAGGGCTAAGGGCCAACAAAAATACAGTAAAAATTTTGTATGAAATTCTAAGTTAAAAATTGAGATGAAGCGATGCGAATCGATACGCAAAACGAAGGTGCTCTGTTAATCCGATTTTGCGTCCGCTGGAGCAAAGAGCATTTCCTCGTCAGGGTTCGTAGCCGGCGTGAACGATTACTCTGGGCAAATGACGAAGTCATGATGGAATGCGACGGTATCTCGCTCGGAATTGTCCAGCCATGCGTCGAGCACGCGCGAATCTCTTCGTCCGCGGGGACACGAAGTCGCAGGAACTCGACGAAGTTGACTTTGTCGGTCGAATTCTTGTTGCCGTTGCCGGCAAAAGCTGACGTCGAGTTTCCCCCGTGGAAAAAGAACACCGTAAACTTGATAACCACGTCGCGGGAACGCGGCGTTGTTTGGCGAGCCGCGCGAAACTGACGCGCAGGGCACGAACGATAACAATGGGAGCGGAAGTTCCGCGAAACGTATTTATGCGAGGCCACCTAACTTGCTGACTGCCGACTGTTTTCTGCTATCCGTGGTAATGCTTCGGTAGTTTCATTCGGGCCCAATCTTGTTTCGATGAACCCATCGCTGGACGAGCCAACGGGAAATCGAAGATTAGCTTTCCTGTATTATTTGAAGATCTTGCGCACGGGGTACACGGTAAATAAGTTTTCAAACTGTTGCACAGCCTGCCGAGAAATCGGAAAAATTGGAGTAGTGCCTTTTACAATATCTTATTGCCGAGTTAATGGAAAAATCACTTTTACACTTCACCGTGTTTGAATTTTTCTCAACCAGAGCTAGCTAGAAAAAATTTGCGGTGAGAAGTCTTGTTCACATTTTCATAAAAATTTTTGGGATAACTATTGTTTTACGACGGTGGTTGTAGCAGTGGATCTGACCCCAATATCAATTATCTATTTATCCGATACAGGTTCAAACCAAACACTGTAATCTTGACTATTAGGAAATAATAGCATAATCGCTAGCACCTATTTATTTACTCGGTTTATTCGACGACGATCCGTGATCCGAATTAACCACGATCTTGACACCAATTCACAAATAATTGATCACCTCGATAAACCGTACTGGTTCGTGTCTGTGTAGAAATACGACTTATTTAGGATTATATAGCACGTGATACGTGCCCGCTCAAACAAAGTGTAAGAGCCTACACGCGTGCCCTTAGTTGCACTCACGCAACTAACAGTGGAATGCCTCACGCCTTCGCACGAATCCCAGGAATTTCATTCTTAACCGCTGTCTGTTAATTATGATTCGCATTATGGAACAAGGACAGTCCTCGGCAGATTCACAGTGGACCCAGAAAATATTCAAACATCGCATCTCCGACCCTCGAAAAATAGTTGATAATTTTTAGCCTTAATAATTTCGCAAAAACCACTGTAAGCCTCGATTCGTCTTAAAACTTGAAGCCTCGGCTTTCACAAAGCAGTGCTAATTTTTTCTAAAAATGAAGCAAAGTTCAAACGTGGTAAAAAAACTTCCAAAATTTTTCTCGTAAATGAAACTGCCATGGATTCGAACATTTAAGCCCCCTTAAAAATTGCCTACGATTTTTCCAGTTTCGTGGCACAAAAATTGAGAAAATGCTAAACTGCCATCTTGAAAAATTCCGCATAATCAGTGTAATTTAATTACCGAAAACCAGAACTTTTCTAAAGCCTACAGATCCTAGTGAAGTTCGGTTTACACGAGCGTGTTGCGACAGAAATAAACTTTTAAAGATGGATGAAGAATCGTGTCACCCACATAAGACTGACAAGTCAGTCAGCACGTTAGGCAACAAAAACTCACATTGAATGCATTCTTCATTGTGGTATGTTAAAAGTGCTTGCACACTCGTTTCGATAATGATAGCATTGAATTATTCATCGGTGCATTTAATATCTCTGTGTAATCAGTAAATAATTTTCTACAAAAATAGGACACAATATAATTTGCTAAATTGATTAAAGACATTTTACTTGGCTCCTGTTTGTTACAATTTTGGATTCGATGGAAGCCTGGATAATTTTGCAAAGGAAGTATGTGGAACTTAGAGGTCTCACAAAACGGTCGAACTCTCTTTCTCTTTAGGTTGAATAAGTGATAACAGGCCGAGATTGAGATCGAAACAAGGTGTAATGCGCCTGGAAAGGATAAGGCGGTTGTGCAACTCATTTGAATAATTTCGTTCGGGTGATGAAATCGGTTTTCTAGCTACCCGGTCGGGTGCAGGCTAATTTCGTTAATTATCCTAACGAAGCCGGCATTATCGTGCGCGGTTAACGATCCACGATAATTATTACGCTACACGGAGCCGGGGGCACACGCAGCCCCGATCGCGTTCGAGTTCGATTTCGTATGCGACCGTTCTTAGAAGAATGTTGCAACGGGGAATGGATGGAAATAAAAGGAAAACAAGAAACGGATGCCAACACGGAAACGTTGTTAGCTCGGTTCACTTGAAAACGCGGAGCCACTTTGTCCCTTTATCTCCTCTTCGTTCAAGTTTCCGTAGAATTTATACGAACTGAATTCTCATTACCACGGTTTCCTAACGAGCCTGTTATTTCAGCAACGGAAATATCGTTGTAAGCGGATGATCTTTATCGTACAAATTCGCTGCTTTGTACCCTAATTCACAAACATAAAAAACTGGAGTTTGTTCCCTAATGAACTTACCGGCAGAACATCCGTTAAAACGTTCATACAACGTTCATTTTAGGATCGAAGAGTTTAGCTACTCACTTTCTCGTAATACTACACAGAATTTTTTACAAATCTAACGAATGACACCACCATCGATTTCGAGACACGGAAGACAAATAAAATGCCTCTTTTTATTCTTTTAATTATTATATTAAGCTGAAACTGAAAATTTTTTAAATACTATTTTTGAATGCATGAAATCCAGAGTCTAGGCCTTATAAATCGCAATAATTGACGCAGTCGGTTTTCGTTGATTTGAAGATGAATTTTGTGCGGAAAATTGTGGTGTTCGAGCCAATGCTGGGAACGAGAAGAATTCTCCGTCGGCTTATGCGAACAAACTATCCTCAGTTTCGATCGAAGGCGTCGGTTTCTTGGTCACCCAAGGACTTTCGCTCACGTTAGTTGCACGAGGTCAGGTACACGAGGCCCGCGTCCCGCGAGTCCTCGTTTCACGTTCGAGGAACAGACGATCGGTCGACGTGCGGTTACCGGACGGCCATACAATCGTACGGGCAATTAACGCAGAACTGGTTTTATCGACGTATCGTTCATAATTCCAGTCGACCCTTGTCCAGCTTCCAGCGATCTCTCCAGCTGTCTTTCTCTCGGGGGAAACACGCCACACGCGCATCACTTTTACTGTTCGTGCTTCCCCCTTCCTCTTCCGATCAGGCGTTTCCTTTTATTTTTGCACGCGGGACTAATTGGTTCGTTTCGTTCTTTCTCGGTTGCAGATACCCAAGATGTCGATCTGGATGCCATCCTCGGCGAGCTCTGCGCCCTGGAGCGTCGCTGCGACGGCGACATTGCCGCGACATCCGCACCGGATGCTCAGAGACAAGGTCGCCCTAACAGCACCAGGATCACGCCTGGCGACAACACCGACATCGGTAAAAACGAAGGAGGTAATCACGACTTAATCCTTTTACTCGATACATGTACAAAACACGGGTCTAGCCACGGACATGTATCGGCCAGGAGATATTATTGTCCGATCCACGCGATCTTACACTCCCAGCAATCGAGGTCTCTCGAGGGTGGGGATAGTTCTGGGACCTCTATCTGCTAGGCATTTGGGACATATATAGAGTAAACACTGTAATAGACATTTTTTTATTCGGGTCACAGTGCGTTTTAACTCGAAGCTATTTTAACCTCCAAAACGAAACATACCTTTGGACCCAGAATATTTCCTTTCTACGTATGTATATATTTTTCATGTTATACATACGAAAATGGTGCAATTTACTCGTACTCGTGCGCAAATCTTGCAGAAATAGGGTCGAGGAGCTAGTTTCTCTGGGGACAGCGTGACGCGCGTATTCTTGTCAGTTTATCTTAGATATCAGGCCCAGCAAGCTTGAAATAGCCGGTTCCAACTCGTAGCTGCGTAATTAATATGTTGTTACATTGTCGACTTTCTTCAACGTGCGCCGACTGTTTGTTACAGCCATGCGAACCGATAGTCCTGACAATGACAGCGCGTTCTCGGACACGGTCTCGATGCTGTCCAGCGAGAGCTCCGCGAGCAGCAGCGGCTCCGGACACAAACCTCCTCAGACCGCCATGCACACAACCCCTCAACAGCAACCCCATCAACTTATGGGTAAGTCGGATCGATATCAGAATGTTTAACACTTTGACTGCCGAGCTAGAAACCTCAAAAATTCCATCAAATAAAAATTGGAAAAAATTAAATGTATGATATATCGAGTAGTCCAGCAACTTTCTTGAATTTTACGGATCCTAATCAAATTGGGTACAATGAATATATTAACGTAAAAATTCATTTTGAAACCTGGACAAATAATTCCGTCACCCAAGTATGGGTGACGTGGCAGTCAACGTGTTAATACACACCTATGCATTAATTTGTACTATTCGATTGTACTCGATCGAATTACGTTGGAGAACAAACTCGACCAAGGGAGAGAGCTTTTCGTCTGATTAACTGGTGATTAATTAAACGGGAGAAAATGGGGTGAGACGTAATTCCATAAATTCGGCAGACGCTGCGAGCAGAGTCAAAGCGGAGAAGATTCGATTGGCGCTGGAGAAGATGCGCGAGGCGAGCGTCCAGAAGCTGTTCATCAAAGCGTTCACGCTGGACGGCAGTGGGAAAAGTTTGCTCGTCGACGAGGGAATGAGCGTGGCCCACGTCTGTAGGCTACTCGCCGACAAGAATCACGTGCCAATGGACCCGAAGTGGGCTGTAGTCGAGCATCTGCCCGATCTCTTCATGGGTGAGCATTCCGCTCCGACACGATAAGTCGATCCTCGATAAAAGAATCGTCGGACACTTACCAGTTTTTGATCTTGCAGAACGGGTTTACGAGGATCACGAGCTGCTGGTGGAAAATCTGTTATTGTGGACGAGAGACTCGAAGAACAAGCTGCTTTTCGTCGAACGACCGGACAAAACTCAGCTATTCCTTAATCCGGAAAGGTTCCTCCTCGGCCCGTCGGACAGGAGTAGCGCCGAGTACGATGACCACTCGCGCAACATTCTTCTCGAAGAATTCTTCTCCAGCAGCAACGTCGGCGTACCAGAGGTAACACACATTCTTCAAGATTTGAGTTCTATGCCTCAGCGAACTGTACATTTTAATCACGTTATATTTTATTTCTTCTTATATTTTATCGTTGATCATAAAAATCTGTTTAATTTCCTTTTATCTAAATCTGCCTACAAAAATCTAAATTTGTACAAACGTTCATATCTGACTAGCTGCGTTCATGTAGTATGTATAATATCTGCAAATTGAGGCCATAAGTGCAGCGAAGGCGTGGGGTTATCTTACAGACATTGGCTCAATGCATTCTACATTCAGAGTAGCATACTTCCTCGAAGTTTCGCTTCAATGTCTTCGAAGCTAGAGAAAGTACAGTGTATTATACAGCTCTGATTATTGCAGAAGTAATCGTACGGGGGAATGAACGCAGATAAATGTAAAATAGTTTCAAATAGATCAGAATACGAGTAAGACGCTCTAACACATTAACATACGAGTTATCCGAAATTTTAGGTCGAGGGGCCGTTATACTTGAAATCGGACAGCAAGAAAGGTTGGAAAAGGTACCACTTCATCCTCCGAGCTTCCGGCCTGTACTATTGGCCGAAGGAAAAGGCTCGTACCGCTCGCGATCTGGTTTGCCTGGCGACGTTCGACGTGAATCAGATCTATTATGGCGTCGGCTGGAAAAAGAAGTACAAAGCGCCGACGGATTTCTGCTTCGCGGTGAAGCATCCGAGGCTGCAGCAGCCGAAATCCACCAAGTACATCAAGTTCCTTTGCGCGGACGACAACGCGTCTCTGGAACGATGGATGGTCGGGATCAGAGTGGCCAAGTATGGCAGACAGCTGATGGAGAATTACAGAACTCTGATCGACGAGCTGGCGCAGGAGGATCTCGATATGCTGGCGCATGCCAGATCGTGTTCCGTTAGCTCGATCGCCGTGCCGCCGCAGAATCAAACACAGTACAACACCAGCAACGACAATGCTCGCCAGTTCACGGAAAACTCGCGGAACGGTACGGAGACTGGCAACACCAGACAGTACGATGGCCAGAGGCAAAGCTATAATTCCGATCAACGACAGAATTACAATACCGACGGGAGGCTAAGCAGAGCCAGCAGCTCGAGTTCCAGCGGGTGTCTATCGGACGGAGCGCCAAGCAGTTGCGAGGTACACTTTATTAACACTAGAAAGACGGGAGCTTAGTATATACCTATATTGCCTGAAAGCAGTCAAAATGACTGCATTGTGAAAAAATAACTAATGCGCAAAGAAATTTGTTTAACAGTAATTTTTAATATATTTTATATCACTTACAGTCATATAACAAGTTATTAATAAGTATTAGCAATAAAAAAAATGAAATTCAAAAGCAGTCAAAATGACTTGCTTAGGCAATCTAGTGTTAACAAAACCCTTTTCTGTATTTACGAAGACGAATTAACGCAATTTCTTTCGTTCGACGGTACAGGTAGCTTTCGAGTGCGGCGAATTTCCAACCGGAACGATAAAAAGGAAACCCTCGATGAACCCAAAACTGCCCCTAACATCGATCACGCGACAACTGAAGGAAGTAGGCGAAACGGTTCGCGACGAGCCAGACTCCTGTCCGAGTCCTACGAGCTCAGGATCCGGCACGTTGACCAGAAGACACAGTCGTAGGAGAAGCGGCACCGATTCGGACGGGTCTGGAACGTTGAAGAGACACCATCGATCCAGCAACGCAACTCCGGTCAGTCCTGTACCCCCTGGTACACCAGTCAGAGAGAGGGCCAGCCCTATGGGGTACAACAGAACGGAAAGTCAAGAATCGAAAACACCGACGAGTCCTATTCCACCGTCAATGGTACGTACCGGCGACTTAGTTCGTTTCGACAATCGTTGTTTATCGATTAACGTTCCACAGATGGATTCGATCACTTCGCTGCCCCCGCCGCCGTCGCCGTCAAGAGTCACCGAGGAAACAGAGTCGGACAACGAACCGCTCCCTCCGCCACCGCCCGAGATGTTCAGATCGAATCTCTCCCTGGACTCGTTGCCACCACCTCCAGCGCCTGGCGAGATCCCGGTCTGCAACACGCCCGAGCTGTCCGGTTCGTCCTTGAGTCTGGCGTCGCTCCCGCCACCTCCGAGTCCCCTGGTAGGAGAAACGGGGACGATCAGGCGTGCAAGGCCGAAACAATCGACGCCGACGAACTCGGTGACGCCCGAGAACACGCCGACGCACGCTCCGTCGAGGCCGTCGAGCAACCAGCAGATGTACACGAACGCAAACAACGCTCCGGTTCAGAACAGCCAGAGCTACAACATGAACAACGCGCAGAACGCTCTCCACGCGAACAACACGGCGAACTCGGTGGGTTCGTCGCACAGCTCGTACCCAGGATCCAGCGCGAGCACACCGACCTACGCGCCGAGTTCACCGAACTTCGCTTCACCCCCGCCGTTCGTTGCTCCTCCGGCTTATGGCAGCCAGCAACAGCAGCAGCACGGCAACTCGCAGAGCCTGACGAGGCAGAACTCGAAAGCGGAATCGATATACGGGACGCATTCGTTGCCGCACTCGACGGTACAACCGATCAGGCCGAACCCGAACATGGACACCGTGCGACGAAGCGCCATGAAACAGAGCTCGAGCCATTACGCGGCTCCACCTTATCTGGCGGAACTGAAGGCCGCGTCCAGTCCTCAGCCGCAACGCAGGGTCACCATCCAAGAGCCGCCTACGTCGCCGAAATCGAAGACCGGCACCGGCAAGAAGATCACGTTCAACCTTCCGCCGCAACAGGAACCGGGAAGTCCTGCTCTGCCGCAAAGAAAGCCAATGCCGCCGAGGAGGTCGGACAGCACGAGGCTCACGTCTCCCAAGAAACTCGCCGCGTCCGATCAGGCCCCGCCCGGCGATTTCCTGAAGGATCTCCAGAGGGTGATGAGGAAGAAGTGGCAGGTGGCGCAAAAGTGCAAACTCGACACGACCACCACTCCTCACGAGGTGCTCGGCTTTCGCGATCCACCGCCCGCCGTGGCAGACTACAGGGAAACGAACGTGTCGAACTGGGTCCAGGAACACTACGGAGCCGACAACCTGTACGAGAACGTCTACACAACGGACCCCCATGCTCCCGTCGAGTACGCTTCCAGCCCGGCCCGGCAGCCGACCGTCAGATTCGCCGACGAGAATCGCAGCATCAACATCGTGAACGCCATCGCCAACAAGAGAAGACCACCCCCACCACCGCCGAAAAGGGCAGAGACCACACATCTGACCACCACCAGAGCGATGCACTGACAATAGCAGATAATTCAGCCCCGTCCCGAAAGGCGATGGTACTGTTGTCTGTGCAGTTGGTGGAAGGACTAAGAAAACGGCGAGAAGGAATTCGCTTTGTTCTGTGATTTGGTCACCGTTTCGAGGTCCTAGTGTCGAGTCCACGCGTTCGTTGATCGTCCTTTTTCTGTTACACCGGAGTTCCGTTCTTCAGAGGAAAGGGGATCGACGATTATCCTTGAAGAGAGAGAGAGAGAGAGAGAGAGAAAGAGGGAGAACGTTCGGCTTTGTGTTCGCATATGTCGCAAGAGTTTGCATGGAATCAGCTTGGCTGGATGTCCTACCCAATGGATGTATCTACCCAACAACCAGCTGCGGCAGTTATAGGATAATCGATGTATATTTAGGAGTTCGAGGATGAAAGTCTGATCGATACTGCCAATTAAATGGTCGTCAACGCCGTCGTCGGGTTCGAGCCTCGGCGTCGGTGTCCTATAGAGAATTTTTTAGCGAGAGAAAAGTTGGTGGACCGGAACCGAGGACCACCGGAAAATCGGAATCATAGATTATCAAGTCCGATGTGAAGCATCTGTCTTAAAACGGCGATTTAGCAACGGCCATTCAACTAGAACGTAAGGGAAACACTGCCGCACATATTGAGGATGTGATATATAAGTCTTAAGCTCCTAATTTTTGGTTCCCCGTCAAACCGGGAGGAGAAACGTCGACCTTTGCGAGCGATCTTCGCTCAGCGGAGTCCACAGAGAGACCACGTGGACAAGGTCGGACATAAGCCAATCGAATTTAAAACGCGTGAACCGCGCTCGCCATTTTTTCTGTGCAAATCAATCCAGAGTTAACTAGGCTTAGGCTGTATCTCTGACGGTGTCCGCCGACCAATTAACGACGGACCTTTTTCGCTTGTTTTCTATTACAACCGGAACAGCTGCGCACGAATCAGATGACGAGAGATTGATACTGTTAACACCGAACACATTGTCGTTAAGGTGGTAAACGGGTTGTTGCATATGAAATGTCGTGTCTCTTGCAATGAAGATTCGTTGAAGTCTGTTAGCGTTCTTAAAATTTCGAGAAATCGGATTACTCGTTTGGAACCTTTTGTACAAATCTTGTTCAACTTCTCTTATGTCTAATCCTTGGTATGAACTTCTGGGTTCCCGTGTTCATGAAATTTCGTTTCTTTGATCCAGGAGAATAGGGGCAAATATTTTTACCGCGTTTTAAGGACCAATTCGAACATCGTATCCCTATTGTACTTCCCTGAGAAAATTGGTGGTTTATTTTTGTGCGTTTGTCCTTGAATATTCACTCCGTCCAAATTTTATCTCAGCCCATCTGATTTCCGAGAACGAGATATCGCTTTTTGAGGGTACAGAAGTAGATTGACCGCGAGTCTCCCTATTAAAAATCAGTTTTCGTCGGTGAAAGTGAATTGAAAAGGAAATATATTCTTTTCAAAGATTAGGGGAGCAAGGCCGGGAAACATGGTAAACGTATTGAAAGTCGTATCCGTTGATTTTCGATAGAATTCTTTTGTAATTGTGAAGAACGAAATTTCGTATGCAGAAGCCTAATACTTCGCTACACATAGGGGAGACTGGCAAAGTTGATGTTTTTTCGGTTGCATTTTTTGCGACATTACTAGGACTTGATTGCAAATGTTTCTCTTTTTTATATTGCAAGCGAAACTTTGAGGTAGAATTTCGTATTAACATGAGACGTATCGATACATCTGCAAAATATGCTGATATGCTGATCAGTTTTATTACATTTTTATAGTTGAACTTGCTTTTTAGATGGTGTTTTAAACAGCAAATAATTACTTTCAGTGTCACAAAACATTTTTAAACCTTGAATGACACTTACTCTAGTAATTTTATCAAATTTGGTACATATTTGCAGTTTGTCTCAGTGATATGATAGTACACCTTTATTACTTCGGTGTTTGATATATGCCTTGATTTCTTAGTTTATTTGCAAAATATTTTTGGGATTAGTCAATACAATGCAACAGAGTTCTCCAGAGAAACTTCATCAGTATGCTTCACACGATACAACACGGAAACAATCATTTAAGAAAACGAAAGTGGCACAACGAGAAACCAAATTAATTCTAAGTGACTAAATTTTAGAATTTCATATATCTTTTGTTTTATAATTTCTAGAACCAACATGAATTTTTAGTTTTTTTTTTATTAGAGAGATGAGACAATTGAATAATGTTGGCTAACGTACACATTGTTGAGCATCGACTATACCATATTGGAAATTCGAACGAATTCCAGTGGAGCCTTGATTATCCGAACTGAACTGAGAAACATGAGAGTTCGTGTAATAGAATAGCTAATTAATTGCGATGCTAGATCTTCATTGATTTGTAGAACAAACAGTGTTGCTTACGAGTCGTTTTAGGTAGAGTTATTTAAATTTGAAGCACTTACCGGTGACTTCGGAGATCGGATTTTTGGATAATCAAGGTCGCACTGTATCTTCTAGTATTTCGTCTTGGTTAAATTATACACACTAGCATTGACAAAATTTCTGTATCGACCTCTCGATACAGAGAACCACTTCTCTCGACGCGGGAAAAAAAAAATCAGCGAAAAATCAATTCAGCCCTCGGGGAGCTAATCCTTCAGGCGACATTAGCGGTAGGACGCAGGAGTCCTAATTGAGACACATTTCAGCGGCCTCCTGCAACCTAATGAAGGTTCGACCCAGCTCTGTATCAATTTCGCCTGTCTCCCCTGCGCATGAATGATGAAAACGCTGTTCACGAAACACACGATGGTACGCGACGCGTTTTTTTAAACCTTCGTAAATAGGTGTGTATGTATATAAATGGAACACGTATGAGCGTTTATATCAATATATCGACTTTGATGCTGTATGTTTAGATGATAACGTACGAATCAAGCTATCCTCAGCGACGTGGACACTTGACGGTAACTCGAACCTGTTCGACGGACCCTCGATCGAACGCCACGCGCGGCTCTGCTCTCATTTTTGTCATAATTGTCATCGAAACCACCGAGTTTCTTTCTCACCTAAGCATCGTGTTTCGCATAATTTCGGACAGTTCGAACGTCGAACCTATTCTGAGCAATACGACTAAACGTTAATCTTCGATCGGATCGGGAAACAAATCGCGCGAAATCGTCGGCATGGGTCTTCGCAATCGACACGCGTCGAACATTCGAAATCTGTGACGTCCTTCTGATCCGCTGCTTCCGCTGAAACTACCGTTGTCTGGGTTCAATGTAAATATATATACACCGTACGAATTTGTAACGACTTTTTTACCAAGCGGAACGACACGAAATTGCTCGAGGACACAGGCGTTGTGTTAGGCGCGGTGAACCGGACGCATCTCGGTTGTGTCAAGCCCATGAAGAGATTTCCGTGAACCGTACGCGAACTTGAGGATCGTTCGTCCTCGGGTTCGTACGCGTCTTTTTATACTCCGGAACCAGGCATTTCGCGCCGCCATTTTGCACCTACACCGCCGTGTGATCGCCAACGGAATTATTCGTCAACGACTGAACACCACCTGTCGATTTAACTCTTTATACTCATGAATTTGTACACCGCGAGTTTTCCGGTGTCCTCCGAAGAAGTTCCGTGTATCCTTCTTCGCGGACACCGAGCAGAACGGCCCCCTGTTGCCGTTCAGGACGGTCTCGCACCCGAGTCCTGTGCCATTTTACACTGTTAAGAATAACCAAGGACCGCGATACGATATTTTCTACTGGCCGAGTTTTGATATAGAAGTCGAGGATCCGTTCACGAACGTATACGATCCTGGCGGACGACGTTTTTTCTAATCGATCGCACACGGACGCGCGAGACCTCCCCGGGAAATAACGCAGAAGGAGAGAAAGAGAGAGAGAGAGAAAGAGAGAGAGAGACACACAAGCGCGTAAACACACATGTACACATACCGACGTCGATTTATATGTAACTGTAATTTTGTCTACCGTGCGTGCGGTCCAATCAAACGGAACCAATAATAGTAATGGTAACGATATATTGCTAACGATATACGTTTTTTGGGACTAATGTATCGAACTTACGGAATCTTGACTGTCGTCTGACTTTACGATAAGCGAGAATGATACGGCACGAACCTCACCCGGACGGCTTTTCCTCCGGAAAATCGGGTTTCACGTCGGAAACGTTACGCCACGACGAGAGCCTCTGTAAACAGGGATGTTCGGGAGCGAATCGGGATGGCTCCCGGAAGAACGTCGGGAGCCATAAATAAATGAAATTGTAGGACCGTAGTTCTAACGCAGCGTTAACTGGGAAAAGGGAGAGCGAGCGAGTGAGTGAGAGAGGGAGAGAAAGTTTTGACACTCTTTCAGCGTGTTGCTTGCGTGATGAATATTGTAACGAAGTATAAACCGATGTACAGAGTGTCTACAAACGATGGAACAGCAGCTCGGGATCCGATAGATAGCACAGTTTGCGTGCGGCGAACCACCTATGCGATTTTGCTAACGATTCCTTAATCGACAACCACGCGAGTCGCCGACAGGAATTCTGTCGGTCGACGAGATGGCAACACAAGCAGCATTATTCAGAGTTGTATATAAATATTATATTATTTTTTATTTAAAAACACACTCTTGTAGCTAACAAGGATATTAAAATAATTAATCACGAATGAAAAGACGTTTTGGTGAAACCATGATGCGCCGGGGTAACAGAACCGTTGAAAAAGATTCTAGTTATGGCAGCCACTGTATCTCTGCTCGAGCCGGTAAGTCCCGATCGATATCGACGTCGCGATCCAGCGAAGCTACCATTGTCAGCGGATCTCTTTCGTTTTCGCGTGATTTAGCTCGTGTCGGTTTTCAAATTGTTTTTCCAAATCCTTGGAGGTTGGCAACTCTTTGTTCGAGGTGGCTGAGAACCACTGTCTCGTACATTAGGTTTATAAACTCAACTACAGGATTCTTCCGCTGACAATATCGAACGAAACTGTCCGAGAAATGCGTCCCTTTTCCATCATTGTCGCAAAAAGAAACAAATGATGTAAAAGTTTACATACGCTGTCTTTGAATTCTGATCCCGACACGATCTTCGTATGTTACAATCTCCTGAGATCAAAAAGTTGCGCACCGTTTTTGTATTTTTGAAGATTCGTTGTAAACAGCCGTTCAAAGTATTTTCCATCGTTTGTGTACATCGATGTTGTAGACAATAGTAAACGTGTTCACGCTTGGCTAAAATAATTGGATGTTTAACGTCGATCGTAGCCAAAATTAATGCTGACTGGACAGATCAAATAGATCCTCGACGCTCTACGATCTTTCCAAGAAAAGTTCTCTACGTATAGTTCGTTTAGAATTGTGTGTGGCAGCTAGCAGACGTAAAGGAAGTGCTAACTCGATCGCTGGGAGTTGAAAAAGTAGGGGAACTTCTAGTTAGCTCACCTGTCATTCTGTTTCGTTTCCCCCTGGTTGCTTTGCTCTAAACTATATATTTATTGTGTTTCTTTTTTTTTTTTTTGCTCCTAATTTCTCTGTATCGATTAAACTATTAATAGAGGAATACAAATGAATTCGTTGACAGTCTTTCAGCTCAGATAACCCTTTCGCGTTCGTTATTCGCCGTTTGTTGTTATTTGTTGATCATTGCTTTTATTAAACTTGAGTGTGGAAGGAACCGTGGACATTCATTAAACATTACCCATATCCATCTGAAATTGGCCAGCAATTGCAATTTCGATGTCACCGATCCAAGAGAAAATCTAAAGAAAGCGTACATGTCTAGAACAGAGCTGCTCGACGTGCCTCTTAACGGGAAAGTACAACAGCCGTAGCCGCCAGATGAGGGGTGGGAGCACGAATCGAGGGGAATACGGTTACCCTCTCTCGACAGAGACGCAACGCGTCACGTGACAGGCCTGTGGCGGAAGCGTTGGGGAATACGGCGGTAGAGGGGGAAATTGGAGTGGGGGAACAAGTCTTGATCTGGCTACTCTATCTACGGGTAATCGACTTTGCGGAGTGGGGGTAACGGGCAGACGTTGAGCAGCTCTGGTCTGGGACAAGAATGTCTTTAGTGTGATAACTGGTCAGCAAAGTGTTGCCTAGTTCTGTACAGGATCCTTTGCTTGTTTCAATTCACCTAGAGGCCCCAAGGTTATTTGACTGCCAGTAGAAAAGTCTAACTCCATCGGTCTGGTGCTAAGTTCATCGACCCTCGAACTCAGTCAGGATGGATTTCAAGATCTGCACAGGCTACTATTCGATTTTGTTCTCTGCCTTCTAGTTCAGCCTTTGACCAATCAAGTACGTCCCAGTTCTAGCTCTCGGTTGTACTAATCATGGCGTAGTGGTAATGCTCTCCGACTTTTGAACGGAAGTCACCCTCGTGTCTTCTTCGTTCATAACGAAGGCCTTTTCGTGCGACACGTGGGATTTGTAAAACATAAGCGCAGACTTGTGTTTGATCAATCAGGCTCTTCTTTCGCGAATGGTTTCGTCCGAACATCCAATGGCAGAAGGCTCTCGACGTGGCGTCGATTTCGCGAAATCTTTTACGAAACGCGGCAAACGGTGTTTCCAAATCGCGAAATCCTGGCCGAAACGCGCGCTCGATGCTAACGAGAATGGTTACGTTAGGGTTGTTGGGGCCACTGGTTACGAACCTGAGCTTAAAATATGTTAGAAACAAAATGGCGAATATGATGGAGATATGTATAACAAAAAATTGTCTGTCCCTCTAAAAAATTTCTAATGTTTGTTGGCCGCCCGTTATGAATTGAAATCTGTTTCTTCATAATTTAGAATTTCTGTAAATTTACACCTTTGAAAAATCAAATGTTTACGTCCGAAATATTGGCACATTTGTTAATGACATTTTCCAAACTTGTAGCCTCCATTTTGCACAATTCGAACTAGGTAACAGTTAATTTTAATCAATTGTTATTCTTTCGTAGGCATATCCCGAACAAAAAGTTAATTTTCTGTGGTTTTCGACATGATTTCGCGATTTGGAAGCGAACAACTCTCTTTTATATCCATATCGGTTAAGGAACCTTATCGAGCTAAGCAACGCGCACAGTGGGCCAGCCAAAAACCCGCTTTTCGTGGCCGAAAGTCAATTTTTCGAGTTTGATATTTTGAGAAAAATATTCAGCTTCAAAGATCCAGGATATTATTCCTTTTAGATGATCTTGTAACGAAGGGTAAACGTTCTGAAGACAAAATCTTCTTCCATCGCCTATGGATTCCAAATTACAGTTTTTCACATATCGTTAGGTGTATTTGTCTCAAGCATTTTTTAATCCCCGTGCAGAGGGAGGAGGGCTTTAAAGAAAATGATTGAAAGCGACAGGCATAGGACTTTTTTCATCCGGAAACCTAGAAAATGGTTGAAAAGCACGTTTTAAGCACAATTCCGAGCAACCTTGAACCGTGAAGTAACGTTGCAACAATCATGGCCACGAGAAACGGTTTTCCGGCCGCTGTGCAACGTGAGGACGCATGTCGGAAATCAACAAGTAGCTTTTAGTGGTAGACCGCGTGCTTGATCGTTTTCATAGTGCTGAACGCCGATTCGAGAGAGTGTCGCACACGGAGCGCCGACAAAAGCTACAGTGAAAACCGTGAAAACGTATGCGACCGGTCCGTATGAAACGATCGACGACTCGCTTAATCGGAAGAAAACCAGAGAGAGAGAGAGAGAGAGAGAGAGTGAACAGATTTATCGGCGAACTTCTGTGAAATCGTTTATGCTGCGACGAGTTGTCGTTTGGAGTTAACGGATTATGGTTTCGCGACATGGGTCGAGTGCAATCAGAGTGGGAACGCGAGTGACGGTAAGCGACTGTATTGAGTATGCGATCGTCGTGTCGCAACGTTCGTTCGTTGTGTATCGTAACCACATTTATTATCTTCTTTGTTTTCTCCCGTCGAATAACACTCTATGTTGTGCGTACGTTTTTTTGTAAATATTGTAACGAACGGTAGCGCAAGGATGGAAATTATCATCGGTGAGTACGGGGGTGGGGGAAGGGGAGGGGGAGGGTACTCGCAGTTTAATAATATCGAATACATTATATTTATGACGATGGATAAACAACACGATCTCGTTCGTCTCTGTGCGCGAGGCGGCGACGATGTTCATGCGAATCATGCGAGTGCGAAAACCGACGACGAGGAGAGAAAAGGAAATGAACGAACACTTCGGGTAACTATGTTTTGCATCCTATCGAGTACTTTCTCTTTCTTTAAGTATAGTTTAGAGTTTGCGCGATTGCTCCTTCCTTTATTCGACTATCGTGACGTTCAAGGAAATTGCGACAATACCGATTCTAATTTTCTCGATGAACCTATCTCTCGACGCCAATTGTTTAGGTACCGACACCAAGTGGAGAAGATAAAAATGCGCAGCAGTTGAAATATTATAGGTATTATATTCATGTTTTTATGTAAATAAATTTTTGGTATATTTCAACGATCGTTCCAGGATTATTTACAGGTAACCTTCTTATCCTCGCCTGCGTCCGTGATAAGGAACACTATTTACACGTTTCTAATCGTCACGACATTTTAGAGTTTTTCGTGAGCTTAAAAGGTCAATGTAATTTGAACATAACGATTTCTATTATTATTGAAATAATTGTATATGTTTTACAGGCTGTGGGAAATGCTCTGTGAATTCTGTGCTGTGAGAAAATTTACTACAGATAATTCTATTTAGTCTTTATGTTGGTGCACAATCTTTTCTTAATATATTTAATCCGCAACTATTCTCGAAAGTACTTAAAACTAAAGGAAGAGGAACGTTGCGTTATTCCCGCGAAGATTTTAATTTTCTACCGGTATTCTCTGAACCACTGACATAAAAGCAGATAAGATAACATATAACTTTATGCTTTTTATTAGCGTGTACGTTGTCGTAAAACTTGCCTCTGACGGTACTCAATTCTATTTTACAAGTAGACTGGCGGTCAGTCGAAGACTAAGAGGCGTTTACCGTGGAAGCGATGAAACTGGCCGAAAATGGGTGTTTAATTTTTTTTATCAGATGCTGGGGGGATGGTATTACATTATACGAGGATCGGCTTTATGCAAAAAAAATTCAATAGCCGAACAGTTTATGCGCACTCGCATGACGCGGGCCCTCCGCCCGGCACGGGAATATTAAAAACGGGGCTTTTTATTGGAGCATTTTATGAACAGCAACGAATACTGTTTTATCACTCGCAGTCGCTGGAAAACCAATCTCACAATTCAAAACACCCTTGAAAAATGCGTATGAAATTGCTCTCTGGAAATCCTTGCCGCGAATAAAAATACTGCGTGTGGGACGTAAAACTTCGAATCGCTTTCGATCCCGAAGGTTTGCGATAAAATTGTCAATTTATTTTTCCGCGGTCGCTGTATATTTTCGAAGAAGCTCCACAAAGCGGTGAGCGCTCGTTCATTTGCCGATTATTCGACTAGCTCGCAGTTAAATCGCTGAAATGCGCTTCGCTAATTAGCTTACAATTTTATTTTGCATCTTCGGATCATGTATTTCCGAACGCAGATTGTCTCGGTGAATAATTACGTTATTGTCGTTAGCGTTGCATGGTAAAACATGCATCTGGTGCGTACGTCCACAGACGAATTATGTCTCTTATCATTCGATTCTTATGGAAAATGAAGAAACAGACGCCCACGGAGAGTAGTAACCAACAACGATGGTAGAGGTCTCTGATGGATCTGATATTCCTTGATAATGATAATTATCCATTGAATACTTTTACACGGCATCATATTTACGTGTTAAGAGTTCGATGAAATTCGCAATGAAATTTCGTCTACAAATTTCGAAATATAATCTGACTACATAATAAATGAGAAAACACGTATCAACAAGAAACGATATTTGAATGAAACCTAATTACATTGAACTCTTAACACTTTTTTTTATTTAATCTTTAATCAACTTTATCCATTATATTATAGTAACGATAAATCTAATATTTCGTACTGTGACTCTACTATTTTTTATTGTCAAACGTAAGGGGTTTTCCAGGTTGACGAATTAGAAACTGTCACAGAAAATGTTGGAAATTGGAATTTTCGTTTGCATAATTGAATATGTTGTATCATGTATCGATTACACCGTACTACGTCATTTTGATAAGTCATTCCTTTTCAGGGTTACAGGTTTCGTAACGGTGGACCATATATTACCTTCACCTATGTTGTTTCATAACACGAGAAGATTGACGTAAATATATATGAAATTGCCGACTGCCCCGGTGCCCTAGGTATGGGGTACAATTTTATAGGCTCCTTTTACGACTCATGGCAGTCGTGTGTTCTACTTTGCGTTTACGTTATACACGACCCTCGAGCGTCGCTGTCGAATACGTAACCTAGACCCAAGACCCACCGTAGGCCTCGCCGAGTCTTTTTTCCTGCATATTCGGGAAACTACGTATTATTTTATAGATACGGAAAAGATATTATCAAGCGTTCTCATTCGAATATTTTCTACTTCAGCCGTTACTTTGTCCTCCCAATCCTGATGATTATTTTTGTCTGTCTTCATTACCTCGAACATAATTTTTACATTGCTTTATTTCCAGAACGGTCGGATTTTTTCCCGACCATTTAGAAGAGGTTACATTTGCTCCCCTTTTATCCAACAACTTTTAGACTGACAGAGGAAGTGCCGCATATTTGGAATAACGAAGCATGTAGGTACATAACAAACTACCGACGTTATCCAATTTGTTGCGCTGCAAATAGTAGGACCTCATGACGTCCTAACTAATAATATTCGTGGACTGACCGTAATTTTAACATTTCCGGTTCAGTCCGCAGAACAGGAGATCGTCACTTTGTAAAAGTGTTCCAGCAAGCGTTGACTCGATTATCGCGGAAATATGTCAAAACTTTAGAAAAGATAATTTAACAATGACAGTTCCCTTTTACCAACGATTCTCTTTATTAACACTAGAACGACCAAGCACTAAATGCAACTGGCATACATTGCATTATAATAACAAGAAAGGAGGATTTGTTTAGATTTCGTATCAGTTTTGTTTAAATATCTACTTCGATAGAGAAGTTTGTTAAAAAATTTTCTCATGGAAACATATTTATAATTACAATATCTCTAAAAGAAACAATGAGGAGGAAGTCATTTTGACCCATCCGGTAGTTCTAGAGTTAATTGCTTTGGTTAACGTTTTGACGCAACTTTTCATCTGCCTTTCCCCCACGTCTCTAGACAACTTTTCATCTGTCTTTCCTATCTTTCTCTCTCTCTCTCTCTCTATCTACCATCTGGAACGTTCTCTACTCTACCGTCACTTGAAGATGCACCGTTAAATAATAAATCAAAGAAATACATTTTCTTGACAAATATAATAGTTTCTGGATCCGCCGTGTGTAGAAGCATTTTTTGAAACCGTGTATACCTGTGCGAGTGCTGATTGAGGAGAGAAGGAAGCCGGTGAGAACGGTAACGCGGCCGAAGCCGAGCAGTTTTTATTGGAATGTTAAAAAATAACTCGATCCACGGAAAGGTCAAAGAGCCGTCGGAGTCGGACAACGTTGCCCGGATGGCGTTCGACCTCGTATAACTATCTCGGCCGCGGAATGAACGAAGAGGTAAAACGGGTGGTGGAACGAGTCGGGATAGTGGAACGCGTTTCGAGCGGTCCGCTTTCCAGGAACACGAGCGTAAATCACGATTTTATTACGGATAATTTTACGAGGAGTTGAGCTCGCCGCCGCCGCCGCCGACGCTGTTCGAGTGTCGGCTACCTTAAACTTGTAATCGCGGCTCGGTCCCGTGAACCTCGGACCACGGCCGCGAAGTCGTTAGCGAATTAGGAAAACTTGACCAAACAACCCTGAACACCGGTCCTCGGCGACGATGATCCGCGCGATATCTGCTTTCCCATCTTCTGCCAATTCTCGGAACGCAACCCTCGTCGCTTGATAGTGTAACGTTTCTTTCAACACGTATCCTACCGACATTCTTTCTCTCTGCTCATCTTTCTGCTCTTTCCAGTATTTTCTAATAACACATGAGCCGTTTATTTTGAAAGTGGCCTAAGTCCATTTATCTTAAAATCGAGATATTTAAGGGTTTGCGTTTCAATGAATTTAAAAATATACGTATAGGACATTAATGAGGCGCACTGCTTAAGTGTATCTAAGGGTGTTAAATTTATAGTTCCTATTAAAATAGTGGCAATATATTATTAAGTGAATAATATGCGTTTTCTTATCAAGAATGGAGTTAGGCCACTTTCAAAATTAACAACCAGATTCATTATAAAATTTGAAGGTGCCCAAGTCCATTCAACATAATTTAAGATGCTTCAAATTGAAAAAAAAACAATACTGAATTTATTTTACATATCCTTAAAAAACTTCAGGAACATAATTTATGCGATTCAATTAACTACATAACGTGCAAAATTACAAACATAAATTTATTACAAAACAATTTACTACTCGTCTACATTTTGTGCGTGTAAAAGGGATTTGAAGTAATCATGATGTTCCGGTGGTATATATCGTAATAGGTCCATCATGTCCTTGAATTTTGTTGTTGTAGTTTGTCTGATATTTTTATACAGTGGTGTCAATACAATATTTTCGAACTTTTTTGGTCTACCCCGACGTGGTAATAAATTCAGGACTTTAAAATTTTCATTCTTATTCTTGATTATTTAAGTATAAATGGAGTTAGGCCACTTTCAAACTACACGGTACGATTATTAAACTAACTCTGAAAACTTATGTGTCAAGAATTATCGTATTTGCTCGGATTATAAGCAACCTGAAATGCTTTACTGATAAATAACATAAAGTTGTACACGTAACCATGATAACCGGAAAAAACTGAAAAACGGAGTTAGGCCACTTTCAAAATAAACGGCTCACATATCCTACCGACATTCTTTCTCTCTGCTCATCTTTCTGCTCTTCCCAGTATTTTCCAATAACTTTTACGAAAAATCTCGCAAAAGATCGAATAATCCTGGAACCAGGTGTTCGCAACATTACCAGAACACGTTTAGCACGTAGTTTTCTAATGTTAAGAATAGTCGAAGCAATAATATTTTTTACGTGAGAAAAAGTGTTTACGAATGTACGAGTCAGAATCATTATTTCGGGTCTTATCCGAACATTATGATATCGTTACAGAGGAAATTATAACTGGAGATGTTTATTCCGTTCTTTTTAAAGTAATGCTATTTCCTGTGTTCTTTGAACGCATTTTTCTCATCATCTTTTTGCGCTCATACCGTTCTCGCACCTGCGACCACGGTTGCGCGCAACCAATTACAGAATTTATCAATTTGCGCGGCGATGTAATATCCAATTACATTAAGCAATTATTCTTCTGTGTTTATCAGGTAAAAGCTTTAAAGCTCCGAAAATACGACTCTAGGCTATTTTCGCTTAACCCACAGTGATAGTATAATACGTAGAGTGGATCCTGCACCCTGATCGAACAATCGATTAATTAATCCCATTGAATATTACTTTACAAGTGTATTCGACTTAATTTTTTGAAACGAAACCAGCTACGATGATAGTCCGTTTCGTTAGGAATTCGGTGACACGAGAGCGGAATATCTAAAAATTTACATCGATTCTTGCTGTTTTTATAAATAGTCACTTTTAATTGTCCGTGAACCTAGTGTTAAGAGAGCACGATTAGAGAACAAGCAGAACAATTTCTTCATTTCCAGTTGCCTGATTGAGTTCGGCGACTGGTCCGTTCGTACGATAACCAGTCAATTAAATTTGATCAACGGAAATTCTGTGGACGAAGAATCAACATGGCCCCGATATTCTTGCAGGGCCAATCGGTTGCTACAGGTCCGTGGAACCGGCATCGGTTTTACGATCGTCGGATGCGAGATGTTTCGTCGAAATTAAGATTCACAGGCAGAAACTCGTCGCTGGGGGGATGGTCGTCACTGTTCCTCCCCGTTTCTGCTTATTTTATGCGTTTATATGTTCGACATTTTATGAGCCACTGGAAGATAATCGCAAACGACGCTATCCGCACGTGAATTTGTGGCCCTGCCGTAACTGGTTCCTCGATTTTCAATCTTCTGCATGCTAACGAAACGCGACATTGTTGCTCCACCTGTTTCTTTCTTTTTCAGTCGTGTCAAGCGTGTCGCAAAAAATCGTTATAAATAATTGTGTCACGATGTTACTCTTAACCCCTTGCCCTACAATATCGTACATACTCGTGATGAAGATTCCGAACAGAGTCTAATAAATTTGTATGTTATTAATTGCCTTTAAGCCGAAATAAAATTCTATCTTGGCGTTGTTAATATACAGCTATTGAAGAACATATAGGCATACAATGGATATAAATTTTCTCCTCTGTTTAGGAAATTAGGAATTACAAAAAAGTTCTAGTCACTGAAACCGTAAAATAAATCGTAGTGCAAGGGGTTAACTACGTCGCACAGTGGGCAAAAACGGCCTTTTTCGATTCAAAATCAAAGAACTTTCGATAGGAATGAGGTAGAGCGATGAAATTTTTTTTAAATGAAAGCTGAAACTTTGTAGAATATGGGAAAAATAGGGAGATTACGGTACGAACGTTTTTTAACCTTGAGAAAATTCGTTAAAGTTGCACAATTTCAAGAACGTGCCAGTAGTAATGACAGCGATACGTCAAGTGATGACGAGATGTGAAGTGCTTCATGTTTCGTAAGTAACTCAAAACGTTAAAATACTTCATTATTATTATTTTTATTGTGTTTTATATATGAGAATACGATATACTTTCAAACTAGTGTGTTATCAAGTCATTTTAACGAAAAAATTTCATTAATTTGTGTCACAAAAATCTATTTTTTTCAAAAAACAGAGGTCGTAGACAAATTTTGAAAACAGATTTGAAATTAGCGTGAAAAAATCTATGTGAAACGATATATAGCATGTTAAAAAAAAATTTTTCCGCGCGTATTAGCCACAAAAACAAAATTTTCTTGAAATTGTGCAACTTTAACGAATTTTCTCAAGGTTAAAAAACGTTCGTACCGTAATCTCCCTATTTTTCCCATATTCTACAAAGTTTCAGCTTTCATTTAAAAAAAATTTCATCGCTCTACCTCATTCCTATCGAAAGTTCTTTGATTTTGAATCGAAAAAGGCCGTTTTTGCCCACTGTGTGTCGTACCTACGTCGTTCGATATCAGGTCGTTAAATATGTATAACAAGATGCTCGATAATAATATTAATCATTGTGCTCGGTGGAGAATCAGTTTGCGACAAACGCGTCAAACTAGATCGAATAAAAAGCGACTCGATGTTCGGATGAGAGTTAAGTTCCGTGCTTGTTATATTATGCGATTTGCGGTTGGATTAGCGTGGAACGTTCTCAAGGAACAGCCTTACATACACGTTGGTGGTCTCAGTTTGCATTTCTGGTTGAATCACGATTCACTCGGTGGGTCGCTATACTCGTTTGCGGTGCCTTTCTTTTCGGCTTTTGCGGTCACGTAAATTCGGATTTCGTAAAGCAACGAAAGGAAGGAATCCATCCTCTCGCATAAAAGGGATCCCCGACGGTTTAATTACATTTTGCGAGAGGCACAGACGCAACGGCGGCAGCGTTCCCGTGCGTATTCGATGGTTTAATGATCTTCGAATCGCATGAATGAACCTACCGCGTAAATTAATCCGGTTCTTCTCAATCACGGTTATACCCACAAAAATATCCGGCCTCCGAATAGTACTAATTTCATTATGATTTACCTTGATTAATCGTACAAGTATTCGATACTGGTACTTTTAAGTAGGTTTCCGGACTTTTACAAATAAATCCATCTATTTTTTAAACATTTTTCCCATTCCCGTCTTAAACATTTCCACGTGTGGAATAAATTATGGTTTCCCGCATTTCAATACTACCGGCTGTGCCCCAATCTATTTCAAACACGATCAAAATTTAAATATTTTATTTTATGTTTTAATTCACCAAAATCAAAATATTGTATTTTATGTTTCATATTACCAAAATAAATTCTATTCTATTCTATTTTATGTTTTCAATTATCAAAATGAAAATATTTTCTTTGCAGAAACTTTACCGTTCGGTTAAACCAGTATTTTGTTTGAATCGTAGAACGAGGATTATTTGAAATGGTATATGAAATATTGTTCCCCCAAAATTTGACACAGCTGTGAATACGGTTGAGATGTCCGCATCGTCGTTTACAGGATCATTAGAACCCCATGGGATCATTAGAATCGCCTAACTATGTGATTATATTTTCCGCAAAGCATTCAGGTTCCTTCCGCGGCGTGAAATAGATTTTAAAAGGCATCCATAGCTGAGCCCCCAAAATAATTGAAAGATAATGCCTATTTTCGGCAGGTTCCCACGTTGTTGCGGCTCTTGACTTTCTTGTCCCGACGGCTTAGAATTATGCTAATTTAATTTATGCCGTGTTTCACGCATCCCGGTGTCTATAGACGCCGGGCACCGCGGTATTTAAGTAATAATCTCCATCCGTCTGGTTTCGGACGATTCCCGATTTGCCAGCTCACAAGTCCTAGCCGGCGGCGGCACGGCGTTCCCCCGTTTCCTTCAGCGCTTTCTCTCCAACTCCCCGGATCGTCTGCCACTGGAAACATCGTATTAATTGGCCGATCGAGCATCTCTAATTTATGAGTGTTCGTCGCACGTGCGCCCACCCAAGCTTAAGAATATATTTTTTCAAGTAGGACACCGACCAGGGAATACGATCTTTGTCCCTCCCCATCCCCTCCGTAGATCTTCGATAAAATCGTCGCGCGCGGTGTTCTCGGTTTTAAAAAAAAAAGCCACCTACGGCCTAATTTCTTAAGCCCTATGTTAATCAGATTTCTACGACGACCTCTTCACCGCGCGATCCCTTTGTGCGCTTCGTCCCGAAACGAAACTGTAACTTGTACTTTTTTTTTCACAGAAAACGACGAACGTCTTTTAGATCCGATGGTGGATAAAAGACTTGACTTGACGACGATCCAAAATCTCCAAATAGAATATCTCCACGATGGTGTTATCGTTTCTCTGCTGTCGAGCAGGAAGGAGGGAATTTTCCACATTGCGACCAGAGTGTTTGTTCGATACATGTCCAAAACACGGGTCTAGCCCGGGACATGTTTCGTTCAGGAGATTCTTTGATCCACGCCGAATGTAAAAAAGGACAACTAGAGGCCTCGGGGTATGCCCCGCCGGAGTGGGGATAGTTCTAGCACTTTTATCGGCTAGGACATACACTACCGGCCATAAGTGTTTACCCACCCACATATTTTTTAACATTGTAGTCCACGGTTCTACGGTTCAGCTTCAATAACTTTGCTATTTCTCTGTTACTTTTTCCGATGCTATGATGGGACACTATTAGAGCGCGCATTTCAATCGATAATTCTTTTCTCCCTGACATTATTAGAAATTTTCGCAAAATTCTTTAGGCACGTGAAAATCAACTGTTTACTGTATGAAAGCTTAATGCAGTATGGAATTTGAGAAGACTAAGATACCTGTATTACCTGCGTTCATATTCCCTACTGACCGTTATAAAAATGTCAGAAAAATGGGTTTCTTTACCTGAACTCCAAAATTGTCGTTTTTCATAAAAAGCTGTAAACTCATTTACAGTACCTGATTGTGTATGTACAGAATATTTTGGATGTTTTTTATTAGCCTTATAATTAGGATTTAATGCTACGGACATTTTCATAACAATAAAATACCTATTATTTGAATAGTAACGAAATTGGAAGGTGGGTAAACACTTATGGCCGGTAGTGTATACAGGGTGTTTTGTAACTGGTGGTACACGCGAAAAGGGGGTGATTCTACATGAAAGAATAAGTCGAAAATATAGAATAAACATTTGTTCATCCGAAGTTTCGTTATCGAGAAAATCGAGTCTGAAATGCAGCGAATGCGGTTGCTATTCGATAGGAATTGTCTGACGCAACTGTCTGATCATGACCAACCAAATCTACTTCCTGCATATACTAAAGCACACAAACCTGACAGATCTCCAAAGTCGATTTTCTCGAAAACAGAGCCTCGAACGAAAAATGTTTATTCTATATTTTCGACTTATTCTTTCAAGTCGCCCCCTTTTCGCTTGTACCACCAGTTACCAAACACCGTGTATATGGAGTTAACACTTTATTAATAATTGCAATGATAGACGCTAGCGTTGTTCGATCGAATGATTTTTGCCTGCAGTAAGGGCCCGAAGAAAAATTGATACTTTGCAAGTTCAGAGTAACCCTTAATAGAGGGGCTGAGGGATTTCATTCCCGAAGGGATGAGGGATTAAACACGGAAAGAGGAGGAGTTCACGGGGAACCACGGAAGTAGTCTTCATTCGGGCGAAACGCTTCTTAAAGAGGATGTATGGGATTAAGATAATAGTCCCGGGAGGGAAGGAACTCGGAAGGTGAAGCAACCGAAAGCAAAAACGAGCGATATGATGTGGGTCAAAGTCTTTCGGACTGGGTCGCAGCGTTCGGCTCCTTTCTAAGGAGCAGCCCGTCCCTTGCGAGCCTCTTCAGGGTCGATGGCGAGACGAAAGGTGAAGCCGGGGTTGGTTTCAATTGCCCGGGTGTCGTGCTTTCTATACACTCGCGCGCGCCTCCCGTTCTGTATCTTTATTCGTGTTCCGCGATAAAAAGATGTCGCATCCAGTTATTATACAGTTTTATGGACTACAGTATTTATTAAACATAACTGAAATTTCATAAAAATTTATACGACGGAACGAACAACTCACCCACGGTAAAATAATCTAAGAATTTTGTTTGATATTGTTATAGAAAACAGTAAAAAATGTAGAAAACAATTTTTCAAACCGACTTTGAAAATTCGCCAAGTTCGCGTGCTCGGCATCTGTAAGAAGTAGAATAGGTAGATCGTGTACAGACCGATAACGCTTCATATAAAAACATTTTATTTCGCAATTTTCGACTTGTTTCTTCAGACATATGTTATGATAAAAATTTGAGCGAATATATTCTTGTCATTTTCATGTACTTATGTAAAATTGTTATCACTGTTAGCGATCCGCAGATGTTAATGTTAATGGGCTTCCGGCGGATAAAGTGTCGGTAGACTAATATAGAAAATGGCTACGAGGAAACTTAGTAAATAATAAAACATTATCGAACAGATGGTAGCGTACATATATTCTCGTGATTTTCATAGAGTTGTGTAAAATTGTTACTACCGTTAACGCTCCGTAGATCTAATGTTAACGGGTTTCCGGTAGGTAAAGTATCTGTAGACTAAAATAGCAAATGGCAAAGAGGAAGCTCGGTAAGTAAAAAAACGTTACGTAGCGTTGTTCGTAGATCTAACAACATTGAGCGTGTATATTGCGCAAGAAACTTTAATATTTCGTCGCGGCGCACAGTGGGCAAAAACGACCTTTTTCGATTCAAAATCAAAGAACTTTCGATAGGAATGAGGTAGAGCGATGAAATTTTTTTTAAATGAAAGCTGAAACTTTGTAGAATGTGGGAAAAATAGGGAGATTACGGTACGAACGTTTTTTAACCTTGAGAAAATTCGTTAAAGTTGCACAATTTCAAGAAAATTTTGTTGTTGTGGTTAATACGCGCGGAAAATTTTTTTTTAACATGCTATATATCGTTTCCCATAGATTTTTTCACGCTGATTTCAAATCTGTTTTCAAAATTTGTCTACGATCTCTGGTTTTTGAAAAAAATAGATTTTTGTGACACAAATTAATGAAATTTTTTCGTTAAAATGACTTGATAACACACTAGTTTGAAAGTATATCGTATTCTCTTATATAAAACACAATAAAAATAATAATAATGAAGTATTTTAACGTTTTGAGTTACTTACGAAACATGAAGCACTTCGCATCTCGTCATCACTTGACTTATCGCTGTCATTACTACTGGCACTTTCTTGAAATTGTGCAACTTTAACGAATTTCCTCAAGGTTAAAAAACATTCGTACCGTAATCTCCCTATTTTTCCCATATTCTAAAAAGTTTCAGCTTTCATTTAAAAAAATTTCATCGCTCTACCTCATTCCTATCGAAAGTTCTTTGATTTTGAATCGAAAAAGGCCGTTTTTGCCCACTGTGCGGCGGGTGATCGATGAATCTCGGTCTGCCGTTATAAATAATATCCCTCCAATTGCTCAATTTCGTCTGGAGTTGTTTCTAATACAGCTTGTCGCCCGGGAACGTCCCCAAAGCCAGCCTAAATTATGGGACGCGGCGGAATCATAAAAATCACTTGAACCGGGCCACTGTGTCCTCCAGGAAGGAAATGAAATCTCGTAGCTCTGCGACAGATTCATTACAGGCTGATATCGCGGAAGAAGGAAAGGGGGAACGATGGGGCGGCGCGTTGGGCGATGACCGATGGCCCGTGGGGTAGGTCCTCTTCTCTTCTTCATTTTTCACCCTCGCATGCTATTAACCATCCCTCCCACGCATCCCGCCAGCATACCCTTAATAAGATAACGCCGTAAGAACGATAAAGCCACCCACCCCACCCGAGTGTTATTTTATCTGGATCTTAATCTTTTCGCGTTTCTTCCGGCCGTCAGAAAATCCGATTACCTACGCCCAAAATAAGAAGCAGACTGATATGATTATTTGTACATACGTTCTATCCGACTATGCCGTAATTGACAGATAATGCATTTGGTGTGGCTGCGGCTTAAGCATGTGTCAGTGAGAACGACGCGCGCAATGGGAGTCTAATTTCTAAGTGCTTGCTTACTTTTTTATTCCTGAGAATTGTTAATGTTTACTGTAAAATTGAAGAAACTAGTTAAAACTAAAACTACTAGTAGTTTTTATTTTTACCAACAGTAGCTCAAATTGTACTACGTGCGAACAACTCGAGTGCCTAACACTGTAATCATTTTTAATATGGAAAGTATTCCATACCGTAAAGAGAATATTAATATGAAAATGAAGTATGGAGTTAAGGAAGGCTTTTAATCATCCCCATGTGGATTCAGAATTTCTTTAGAATTTTCGGAGGTGGACAGTTAATTATTTTGTATTCGGTAAAAAGGCAAAATAATCCATCCTTTCGGTAATATTTTTCTAAAATATCGTTCACCGTGTGTCATTACTATCTGTATTCGATAGAAATCGTTCAACAATGGTATTCACGACTTTGATAGAATATTTTCTTAGGGGAGTCTCCTCTAAATTTCGTAAAATGGCACAGATAACGAAAAAAGCTTTGCAATACGGAACGCACGGTCAGGGGAGGAATAAGTGTACGACGTGTTTTGGTGTGGGCGGGGGGTTGAAATTGTTTTTCATCTTTAATCAACTAAAATCCCTTTTAATTCATCGTCTACTGTATTATGTCGAGGTCAGCTCCATTCAAAAGGCGGCGGTCCCGATCACGACCACCCTCCGCAAGATCAGAGCAGATAGGAGCGGCACGAATTTACATACTGACGAAAGTTGCCCGGCCAGTTTCCAATTATCAGCGTGGAAAATGGAAATGGCGTTCCCGTAGCCACCGAATTTCACTTTCCACCCTCCGCCGGCTGAACCACTGCGACCGCCGCGCGTTGTTCTGTCCTATCTTCCAGCGCTATAAATTAATACTAATCTCGGCGTCCGTTGTGCAGGCCTGCTCGGTTACAAGGCGGGATGCGAGGGCGTCCGACGGGGGCGTTTGGATTTATTGGGATTCGAGTAACTCGGTGCGACGTTATCGTAACGTTGCTCCAACGGCACCGTAGTCGCCGTACTGACCTCTTCAAGTTCCACCGAAATACACTCCCGAACTTCTCGACGCGCCTGCCCGCTAACGTTGAAATTATTGCGAAAACCATGCCAGTCCCGGCATTTGCTCGAATAACATTACCGGGCCACTGGCCAGACCAACATCAATATGTACTCATGAATACCAATCGATTCGGTATCTAACATTCATTTCATCGGGTTCGATTAGCACTCGCAAGAACGAATAGTTTCGCATGCTTGCCAACAAGTCCATCCTAGTAATAAATTCGCCCCGTTTGTTGCACTTTCGTCTTACTGCGTTCGATCTCTTTTTACAAGAAAGAGCTAAATTAATCTGTCGTCCAAGAGAAATTTCGATCGGCCTGCTAGCAACAGAGTAAAATCTAAAAACTGATCGCGTTCCGTGGTTCACCTTGTGCGGTATCGATTCTTCAAACTAAAAAGGAAGGAGATCCAAACGGAAAAAGCTCGGGTCGAAAGGGTTAAAAAGGACATTTGACCCGAAAGGAAAACGAGGAGAAAAATCATGGTTTCCCTGCGTGGATATGCCCTGGAAAATAGGGCATCTCGAGCGGGTAGAATAGAAAATCGAAGTTGCCCGTCGATTCCCGCGACTCGTCGGTATCTTTAATAAATAAATGGGCGCGAGTATCCACGGTGGATGGGTGGAAAGGGTGAAAATCGAAGTGAGCCACGCCCAGGCGAAGAGAGAACAAAGAAAAATCAGAAGTTGCGGGACGGGACGGGTCGGGTCGGGCCGGGCCGCGCGCGCGACCCATTCGGATCCCGGAAGACGGCGAGGCATTGAGGAGCGAGAGGTGTTTCGAGCGTATCAAGGCCAAGGTTTATTAGCGGCGGATCAGTTTCAGAAGCCAGGGCTAGGTGTCAAGCGGTTGCAAGTGGTCTGAAGTGGTGCTCGTAAAACGTGAATATAAACGGACGGCGAAAGTGTCGCCTTCCGCAAGCTCGGGCTCTCTCGGGCTCGGGCTCGGGCTCGATCCGCCACCCTGTTGTTCCATTTGTCACCCCGCGAACGAATTATTGCGACTTGTCACCCGTCACCCATTGAATTATTGCGCGCCGCCCGAGATATAATCGAACGAACAACGACATAATCGAACCGATGATTTAGAATGATGGCATGAATTACTGGCTATTTAGGGAAGTCGATGAGTTATTGCCCTTTCAGAGACACGCGATCCGGAATTAATGTTTCGATACAGCGATATTACACGCCTTCGTGGCTACGTCAAAATTCTATTTTACGCTGTACCCATCGCTGCCGGTCAAACGACCATCATTATATTGTTTAGTTTACAATTCGACCGTTCGATGCAAAAATATCGCAAGCGGAAACGGTTGGTCTGCAGATAACGAGGAATCAATTTTATGAAACACGATAAAGGATGTTACGTTTGTCGTAATTCAAGACAAGCTAAGATTACATTACATTTATTTTAAATTGAAAAAAATCAGTATGCACATCATATGTGTCGGAAAATTTCTGTCATATGTGTACATCATTAAATGACGCACAATTCTTTGCAAAATCAATATTCTTTTTTCCTAAGGAGATCGAAAGTGTTTCAATAATGTTCACCCTTGTTATTTAACAGTTTGCACAATATAAAAATAATAGGAAAAGGGTAGGGAGATTGCTAGTACACGTGTAAATCGTGCCACCATAATGTTACCATCGCGTAACGCAACACATGTCAAATGTTTGCTTCATGTTGCGAAATTTGTGATCCCGAGAGAAATTTTTTCTGCCATAATTATTCGGTTTTGCAACAAAACTCATTACGTTTCTAATTCGATTTAAGACTAGCAATTTTCGGCAATAGAAAACTTCTCTTCAAACAATTTTAGAGCTCTTTCCTTAGAACTTGAATCTGAATTATTTATACTCGATAGTATGTACGGGAGACTTTTCAAGATGTACGATGTAAGTGCTGATTTGCAACATAGAAGAGAAAATTGCTGATTATGATCTCTCTGACAGGCCTCGAAGTGGACGACCAGTTGAATTTGATAATGACATCCTAAAATCTCTAGTGGAAGCTGATCCAAAAATAAGTATACAAGAATTATCGAGAAGCCTTGGGTGCACTTGGTCAACTATACAATGGAACCTACACGAAATGGGAAAGGCATATCGGCAAGGAATATAGGTACCGTATCAATTATCTGAGACCAAATATTCGTCGATCAATTTGCACTTGATTGCTATCCAGATTTCGTAGAGATCCATTTCTTAGCAGAATCGTTACCGGAGATGAAAAATGGATTGTTTATGATAACTAGACATCGGATCTTTATGCATTTATGGCTTATGGAAATGTTAAAAAAATGCTATAATATAAAATTCGAGAGAATTTAACACGATTTTTATTTGCTTTGGATCTACAAAGGCTGTCCCCATCAAAAATAAAATTTTATTTCATTCCACTTTCTTAAAATGTTTCTATAAAAATTGGAAATTGCATAAACATCCGATGTCTAATGATAACACATAAAGCGTTCCAAGCAATGGCTTTCTGCAAATCAAACTAATTTTTTTCAACTTTTATTTCATTAAATAACACATCGATTTGATAGAATTTTTTAGGTTTCTAGTTTGGCAGTCAAAGTGTTAATTCCCTTTAAAGCGCGAAATAAAATTCTATTTCGTTGTAGTTGGTGTATATCCTTTGGAGAAAACACTGGCGTACGATAGATGTAAACTATTTTTTCTTTTCTATGAAATCCTGAACGACGAAGAATTTCTAATCGTTATAATCGCAAGATAGATGGTAGTGCAAGGGGTTAAAGAAACCTAAGAGGGTTCTGTCATTTTGTCCCCGGGTTGTAACAGTTTGATTCGGCCGTTGGTCGAAACAGATCCGCGCCCCGGTAGGCGATGCGCTCCTCGAGGGTTGAGCACCGCTGCGGCGTGTCTAATGTAAGAGGAGGAGATCGTAGGTGGAGGAGGTGAGAGTGAACGTGCGTAGCTAAAGGGGCAGCTCGGCAAGCCGGACTTCGAGGTCCTCCTTCGAACCTTCTCCCTCTTGTTCCGCCGGTGTGCCGCGCATCCCCGCTCTCTTTCTCTCTCTCTCTCTCTCTCTCTCTCTCTCCCTCCCTCTCTCTATCTGGTTCTCTCCCCGGCTTCCATCCCTTTTTCTCTGAACCACGACCCCCAGGAACGGAACAGGGCTGGCTTCGCGACGAGCTCGGAGATGGTGGAGGCGAAGGAGGTGGCCGGAGGTGGCCGAGAAGGGAGGAAAGGTTCCGAGGGGGGTGGGTTAGGTCTGAGCCTAGATCAATACTCGCATCTCTGCCGGCTGGACCAGGCCGGACATTGCGTTCCGAAGCTCACCTTCGAGCCGATATCAACCCTCCTACGGCATCCCTTTTCCTCTTGTTGCCACCCTCGCTGCCCCACCTCCTTTCTCCTCCTTTCAACCCCTCTTCCACGACCTCTTGGCCGGCCAACACTGCCGGCTACCATCGCCACCCACCCTCTCCCACATTTGCATCCGCTTGTTTGGAGGCGAATTTTTCGGTGGAAGGATTTTCTTTCTTTTTTTTTTTTCTCTCAACCCTCCGTCAACGTGCCGGACCCGGGGTCTCTCTACGCGTCGCTGTTTATTTTCGGGGGTGGCATCGTTCGTCGAAGGGTGACACGTTTCTCTCCCTTCTATTTTTTCTTCCTCCTACCACGTCCCCGTCGCCCCTCTCTTGCTCTATCTTTCTTTTTTTCTTCTTCTTTTCTTTTTTCTAACAACGAGTTTTAGTTGCCTCGCCGCAGTTGTCGGTTGTTTGAGCTGGAAATTGAATTTCGTCGAAGGGTGGTCGTTGTCCAAAGGTCGTTGCGCGAGAAGTCTGTCCCTGCGCCTCGAATTGAAAGTGAAAGGAACAAGAGAATTGCTTCTCCTTATATTTTCCAAGTAGAAATTTCATTCGCCGCCGTCTCCGTGTACGGACGCACCCCTTTGTCCATTCCGGCTACTATTTCCATTATTGATCTCGCGGTAATTGTTGCACGAGCGCCTTCGAACGAACGTTTGATCGTTAATGCGAGTACCATTTTCGGCTATTTCCTACGTTCGACTCTTTGCAGATTTCAGTGAATTAAGTTTCCAGTAAAACAATCATGAAAATTTTTCCATTTGTTTTGTAATATTAAACTCGGGAGAGCGATAGACACCTGGTTCTTGTTAAAATTGAATTTCCTGTACTACGTTTAATAATTAACGGGGTTCTCTATGGAGGAAAGAAAATAGTAAAAATAGAAATTTATCTCCACGGTTTCAGCAAATTGATTCGGGAATGGCGAAGAGAGCAAAAGAGACGACGAAACACTCGATTCCGCTGGTAATCCGATTTATTAATCCCTTTTGTCGAATCAGATCTTAACGTTGCTAATTTTTTTTTACGCGAAGAGGGTAACTAAAGATCGATAATCGCATTCTTCGTTATCAGGAAGATACAACGATGTCGCACGGGGGATAAAAAGTTCCGGATCGAACAGATCCCCTCGAATTGATTCGGAAGAGTGCGGCCGTGTCGCGCGGATACGCTCATCATCCGCTCTGAAAGCCGCCCGAGATACGAAAAAGAAAACTGTGTATCTCGGTCGGTTGGTCACAACGAACCCGCAAGAATAACGATTATGACTTCCGCGAAATAAACGCCGCGTAAACGACACGGGAACAATTCAATCCCACCCTTTCGCTCGCCTTACACTTAACGCCGGCCCCTTGTTCGATGCGGCACGCGCGTACAACTCGCTTTTCCAGCGTGCACGCACGACGATAAAAGTATCGCCGGATCCATTTCCTTAATTACGAGAGACGGTTCTCACAGTGCAATTCTCGATGCAATTTTTCCTCCACATTTTATTGTCGGAAAGCAAGTATCGGTGTCGTAACGTGGGCTGGATGATACGAAACGCCATCCACAGTAATTTCTCTATACATGTCGCCAAGACCTGGATGATAAATGACGCGAAATTATCCTCACCACAAGGCTCGAGAGTCTTGGACGCGGAGGAGTGTAAACATGACACGACTCGGTTCTCCAAGACACGGAATCTAGTTTTGAACTTTCATAAAGTCAATTTTTTTCATTTTCTTAATAATAATATTTAATTTTCTGAATAATAATATTTACTACGCTATCGTCGAGGCAACCTGCGAGCATCTTACAATAACAATTGTAAGCTGAATTTTCTAGCATCGTCAACCGATTACAAATATAACTTAAATATTTTTGTAGTGGCTCGAGAAGATAGGAAGCGAAGACCAATTATTCCAAGTTCGATATTTCCTTTTATTCATATTGTCAATTAAAATTATTTCTTGACAATGTACGATGTATATTCTATTTTTTGAGAAAATCACAGCTTCCAGGTTGCACACATATTTCACCGTGTGTATTAAAGGATGGAAGGGTTGACTATACTTGAAAAAGATATTAACTAAACAATAAAAAGTTCACGACTACTCGCTGAAGATAATGTAACGGAACGTTCACTGTAATGTGGAAAGTATGGAAAGTTATGTACGCAGTGTCATAGAGAATTAAAGGACGTTTATATATAGTATAGCAGTTGTTGGAAACTTTCTTCAACTCTTGGAGTAAATTAAACGCTTCCACCAATCTCCGTTTCACTTGCTCGTTCTGCATTTTGAACACAAACAAAATTAACCATTTTTCATTTAATCCCCTAGATTACCTGTTTTTTTTTTCTATCGATGATTATTATTTATTCTCGATTGTTTGTTTATTATTTACCAAATAACTGTTAATAGTTTATTATCGTGTAAATAGATTATTTCAAACAATTACGTGGTCGTATTAAAAATTCTGGTTATATTACAGATTTTTTTCGCGTGTTATACGATTTTATTAGACGAATGACTCTTTTAATCTCTGTTTATGGTGTGGTAGAACGGTCGTGCTCCTGAAAAATATTTTCATTCGATTAATTCGAGTACACTCCCGAAGCTTTGCGTGCGAAAACATAGGATGACCGACGGCGCGTACTAATTTACAATTCATCCTTTGTTTCGAAGAACAATAAAGTCGGTGATGACAAGGGTAACAAGGGGTTGTGATTTTGCATAGAAAGTAAGAGATATTTATACACTCTAAGTCTCTGTCTCTTTTAAATGTGAGGTGAAATTGACTCGGCGATTGTTACAAAAAATGTACGATAACGAGAATATACTTCAAAAAAATCTTTCAAATACCATCTTATTTATACATTACAAGATTACATGATAATCTTGAGAGTAATTGTAAATTGTATCTTGGTTTGATTCACATCGTAAAAATATTTACATCGATTGTACTATAAATAGTACATTAAGAAGAAATAAAATTTAAGTAATTGTGCTTTGTTTTAATAATGTTTTAATATCGTGGTTTATAGTAAATAATAATATAATCATGCAACGAGATTATGCAAATATATGTTCGTTATTTAGGAATATAATTTTCAAGAACAGAAAATGGAATATAGAAATTATTGAAGCGCGCTTGCGAATACACGACTGACTATGGTGTCTGATCATTGCTGGGTAATTCTACTAGGATTAAATTTATGAACGGAAGCTCTGTCTTCTTCGCATGAAACTACATCGCGTCTACGGTAATATTACAGCAAAAGAGTGCAAAAAAACTATTTTACAGTCACTGTCAATACCTATAGACAAACTGTGAATTTTTATGAAGAGAATGTATTTCTTTCAGTTAATTTCTTTTCCTTCTGATCTCTTTATTCAAGCATCGAATTTTAAAGTTCGAGCTGCTAAAAAATAGAATTTCGTAAAAACGTTCCTTCAAATAATTTATTTTTCTACAATTCATAGCTATTCGTTATACACGTATCCATTACAGAGTATATTACTAGTTCTCAAACATTTTAAAAATTACGCAGAGTTACCTAGAAAAAGGATCTCGAAATAAAACCGAGACGAACCTGAACGGTTGAATTCCTTTGAAACGAATATTTCACTAAAACGAAAGTATGCACCGAACATAAAAGCAGTCTAGATTTTAGGTTGCTCATAAATATAAGTCTAGCCGAGCTTTGCTTTCATGCTGTTTCCCTTATTTTTCTCTAGAACGTAAATTAATTTGGTTCTTCTCTTCTTCTTGTAGAAGGAATACGCGTATTATAATTATTTAAATTTCTCTGGCCACAGGGTGTTACGACGAACGCACTTTTCTTCTTTGCTAGCGTGTTTCCAGGAATAAGAAGCCTCCGAAACGCCGGGAACTGCGCGAACGGAAGAGACAAGAGAGAGAACCACTGCGCACTGGTCAATTTCCCCTTAGTTTCGTCTCGCGCAGGGAGGATGGACGCTTTCCACCCCGAATACGCTTCCATACGTGGCCGTAAACGAGCACGCCGAGAAAGAGAAATGTGTTCGCACACCCCGTATTTACAAATACACGTACCGGAGCACACGCGCTCACGAGGGGGCCACGTAGCCAGAGCCACGCCGAGAAAATTCAACCGGTCGGTTCATTTGCATGCTCGTCTTTTTCCGAACCCTCGGAGCCTCCCACCTTTCGGATTCAACCCGGACGACACGTCGCTATGATAACCAGGAAAATTTCTCCTTGTCCAAGTCCCATCGACCTTACGAATTTATTACCACGTCGGAATTCACCTCGCATGATCGACGTACAGTCAGCGAAATTTCCATGGTTCGACTAGAAATTTCATGTGTTCTTCGCATCGATTGAATACGTGGCTCTTACCGACTGGGATATATATTAGGGGCACCCATATACAATCAATTATTTTGAAATATCTGAAACAAACTTTGTGGTAAACTCAAGTGTTTATTTCTTCATTTATATCGGTACAGAACTAAAGACGAAACAAATTCTTTGCAAATATTTAATTACTTACGGGTACCCCTATTTTCTGATATTTCTAATCGTTTTGATTATTACGGTAATTGCCCACAATGCGAACACACCAGCGAAATTACCATACTCCCATATATTTCTGTGGTTTCGATAGAGTTCTCTTAAGTATCGTGTTTTATCTTTAGTTATATTTTTAACGGTAACGTTAGTATATTTTTAACATTTTTAGAAGTGATTTCAGCACCCGCAGCATAAGCCAGACGTTATCACTATTAACGTTCGTGAATCATTTGCGACAACCGCGGCGGTGTGGTTAATTTTGCAAGACTTGTTGTTCAATTAAATTTGCACATATCATAGACGAAACGGAATCGCGGTGTTGCGTGTAATTAAGTTTGCATGCGTTCAGAACTCCGTGGCGTCTCGGCGTTCATTTTGATCCGGATCTTGGCCGCAGTCTCCAAGCAAAATGCCATTATTATTCGCAAACGATAGTTCCACTCTTTCTCTCTCTCTCTCTCTCTCTGTTTTTTTTCTATCCATTTCCTGCGTTCCGTTTAATTATTTCCAACATGGCAGCTGTTTCTACGTTGGCCAATCGGCGCCGGCTCGCGTATAGAGGTTGGTGATTTCTTCGGCTGCCGATTTCCGGTCTGTGTCACGGACTGGATGAAAAATTGCACGATTCGACACGAACGTAATTACTGTACTCGCGAAGGTCTCGTGAATACAGCCGAACCCTTGCCTGTCCAAACACATCATTACACGCACAGTATAAAAGGATTTCAGGGTAAAATTATTAACGAAAGAATCGATCTTCCATTTAGCTTGACTTTTATACGAGAAAAATTCGAAGCTTGTTAGCGTTCAATTATTTGAACGGTAATCCCACGAATAATGAAAATTCGATATTCGACGCTGGCCCAATAAATCTGTAAGACAAAAGGCTGGATCTTTTCGGTGATACGAGACACGCGAAACAAAGGGAACGAACTTGCTTGTGTGGAGGCAACGCGATCGGTAGGTTATTGCCGGTACAGCGAAATTAATTATCTAGGATCTGATTTACCAATTCAAGGGGAATTACTGTGCTCCCATCAGGCAACCGTAAAATCACAGTGTCATTAATCTCCGCGGTTGACTGTTGCTCGAACGAAAGAAAGAGGAAGGGAAGCGGGACAATAATAGACGTACATGTTTCCGTGCCACGCGGAAAATAATAATCTGACGCGACCCTCAATTATAGTCGCGGCAACACGATCGCCGACAGTGTACACATCGGAAAAATTTTGTTACAAACTACCAATCGGGTAACCGGTTATTACCGGCCGATCACGACTCGAGTTACCCAATTAACGACACGATCAACCGGAGCCGAAACGTTCGACGGATAATTCGCGGAACGTGAGCCACTTGCTTTTAACCATCGGACAACGGGATGGATCGGACGAAAAATGCTAAACATAATAGACCAACACGAAGCCGGCGAGTGGTGGCTCGTCCGGTGGTGTTGTGGGATGGTGATCGTGGAGGTTAAGCGACGTTGGTTTTGGGGCCCGTCGAAAGATGGGTGAACGCATAGGTTAGGTGTGAACCTATAGCGAGGATTGTAACCCTGAGGGGAACAATAATAAAAAGAAGAATAGACCAACACGAGCACCGATGCCGGTGTAACCAGTGTCGGACATTCGGTGTGAAATCAATGCGCGTTTCGATGTGTTAATAATGTTCAACAAAACCAGCGGAATCGTGAAAATTTCCAAGGATTTTACCACCGAAAATTCCAGTTTAATACTTCTCGCGGAGGAGCGCGGAACAATTTAAATATCCGAGCAGTGAACTTTGCAAGCGAGTTGAAACTGTACGCAGCTTTGCGAAAGACAGTTCGGAGCGAAACAAAGTAGGTCAACTATATATCCGACGCAGAAGAATTGGTTCCTCGGCTTCCGGACCTGGACGAATGTGTCCGGTTAACGAGTAAACGCGTGACACGCGAGAACGCATATTGCAAATTTCCTCCCTTTTCTCCGGGGAAATAATTCGGAAAGTTTCCTTAGGCTTTACGGTGGACGAGAACGCGAGGTTGGCCACCACTGTTCACTTTCTCCGTGTAGGAGAACGCCGGCTAAACGAGAGAGAAGTCGCCGAAGGGAGAGACCCGGAGGAACAGAGAGGAAGCAACCATTTCGCATCTCACCCCTTCGACTACCCGTCAAGCCAGTCTCACTCTCGCTCTCGATTCGCTCTCACTCGTGTCCTCCGCAGCCCTCTTCATCTCTCACACCCTTCAGTCAACCCCCGTGCGCACCCCCCGCCCCCACACCCCCCCTATCCCCGCCACCGCCATCGCAGGTTTCGCGTCTTCTCCCTCCCGGCAAGTGAGAGTGGACCTTGGTCCAGCGCTGAATCGACCCTCTTTACCTTCTGCCCCCTCCCACCACGGCCCTGGCAACCCTCCGCAATTCCAATGATCCAGCCTTCCTTCTTCCACCTACTTCCACCCCCTCGTCGCCACGTTCCTCGAGCTTTTCTCTGGCCTCTGCACGTCGCCGCACCCTAATCCCCCATCTCAAAGATACGTCTACCCTCGAATCCTCGTATCGATTGGCAACCGACTCGCCAGAGAGCGCCACTGAGCTCTGCCCACCGAGTTTTAGAAATTTCGAATTCTCTTCGGCCCCTTCTGTTCGAAACGCTCCCGCAGATTTGGGTCAGCTTTCAAACTATCCCCGAGGTCTTGGGACTCCGTGTCTGCCGAGTGTTTCGCCACCGCGAAACACCTACTCCGTGTGCCCGCCAACTTCTGCCAATTAGAACTTTCCGGAAGCTGCGACTAATCGCGCATCGTCCCTCGATTTTCTGCCTCTTAACGCATTATCCTTCGGCGAATATTATTCTTTAAAACGACCGGAGCTAAATTTTTTCGTTTACAATCATTGGAATTTAAACGAGGAATTTATAGGAAATTTATTTCTTGGAGCGTGTATTCATGGTAGGAGCCCTTCAAAATCTGACCGAATATATTCTTCCTATTTTTATCAAATACTCGAAAATAGAAAAAAAAGAAAGAAATCAGAAATCAGAAATATCAGAAATCTATCTATCTATCTATCTATCTATCTATCTATCTATCTCTCGATATTTCTTTATCAGAAATTATGACTCGACAAGTCAGGCGCTCGTTCCGCAACTCGGTCAAATGGCGGTGACGCGAACCTGAGTAACAGTGAGTGTGTCAAACATTGTTCCGACGTTGTTCAACTTTCTGTACAACGTGCAGCCGCCAGCTCGATGACTTTGAATCGAAGAGCTTGCATCAATGACACCCCTTTCGTGAAAGTTCCTCGAGGCCGGAAGTCAGTGACTCCGGGGGGGACGTTATATCCTACCGGGAGTTGTTGTTACGCGCGAGATACGTACGTGGAATTTACAGAAACTTCTCCCTTTCAGCGCGCCGCGTTAAGAACTGTCGGATAAGGCGTCCCTCTAAAGCAGGTTCCCCTTCGAAAAATTCCGGGACATCATCAATCCTCGCGCGTCGTCGTCAATTTAATTTTTATTGCGCTCGCGCGGTTGTTAACGAGTCCTGCAATTAGATCGTGCCCAAACGAATGAATTACTTCGGATTATATTGCTCGGAAGGGGATCGTAAAATGGTACAATGTAATTTCAGTATGCCTAGATGATTTCCTGTTTTCATTCTAGCCTGATGAAAGAAGAAGCGCCGCGCTCTTGCAAGACTCGGGCTTCTAACGAGCGCATAAAAGCGAGTCGCTGCGAACACGCCAGTGGAAATCCTTAAAACGAGAGCCATCTCGAGTAATGATGGCGTTCAAATGAAATTGATGTCCGATGACTCGTTTCGCATGGCTGCAGCGGCCACTTGACCCATTCGGAATATTTTTGTTTTCCATAAAGTCGTTTTAACGCGTGAGAGACGAGTACGAGTGTAAACGAAAGCTTACACTACAAATTTAGAAAAACTTTCGAATTGCAACAAACTGGAGTGAAATGGAAATCAATTTTCTTTCTTAATATGTTCAATAGGTTGGAAATAATATATAATAACTAGACATCGGATGTTTATGCAATTTCCAATTTTTATAGAAACATTTTAAGAAAGTGGAATGAAATAAAATTTTATTTTTAATGGGAACAGCCTTTGTAGATCCAAAGCAAATAAAAATCGTGTTAAATTCTCTCGAATTTTATATTATAGCATTTTTTTAACATTTCCATAAGCCATAAATGCATAAAGATCCGATGTCTAATAATAACACTACTTTTAAATTCTTTTAATGTTTTTACCGTTTTAAATCAACACCTACTCATTTTTGTCATAAATGCATCAGTCTATATATATAACGAATAATAAAAAGAATTTAACTAAAAACGAAATACTTCAGGACTATGTACACCCTAAAAAAGCCTAGTTCTCATCCAATAGTTATTCTTAAAAAAATCTTAAGAAGATGACCCCGTTAAGAAGGTAACCCCCTTAATATACGAAAGTTGCGACACACATTTTAAGGGGAAGAAGAAGCGAGGCGTCCGCGGACATGAATAATAAATACGCGAAGAAAGTGGATTACCTTTTTCGGTGTCCTCGATAACTTCGAAGACTGTTCCGTCTAATGCCGATTCTAACGAAATCTCCGGGGAAGTCGTTACATCGGGCTCGTCGTCTAACGATCCCGCGTTAACCACAATGTAACCGAGTTCCTCGGTTGCCCGGGAACATCGGCCCGCCCCTCCATTAATATTTCAGGCTCAATAACGCAGAACGCTCGATTTTACAGTCGATTCGGCGCAGCTTCCGGCAGGCTTTTTACGATCGATCCCGACGTGACAACCGCTCGAAATCCGACGGATTCGGCTTCTATCCTACCGAGCCGCGATCAGAAGGCGATCGTAAAAAAAAAAGCAATTAGCGGTCGACGCATTTAACCGGCACGTAAAATCCATCGTGCGCGTTCTTTCTCGATCCGCCCCCTCCTACCCTCCTCTGGACAACGTCCCGCTTGGTCTCGTTTACGTTGCTCCGCAGTCCGAGGAAACAGCTATTTAAAAGATTACGTGCTCTTCGAACGCTGTTGGAAAAGACGAGAAATTCAACTACTTTGTTTTTTAGAAGGCTGAACTATTATTTATGAACCGAGTGCTTCGCGAAAACACATTTTTAGGTTTCTTTTCCGACGTGTGTATATCGATGCGTGCTCACTTCTGTAAATACAGTATCGACTCGATATATGTGCCCATAATTATGAAAGTGGTCCAAGTCAAAATTAAAAAAAAAATGAATTTATCACTGATTTCACACGACATGATTTTAAACTAAATTTATTCAATGTAATTTTTTTTTTTTATGACAGACCACTTTCATAATTATGGGCACATATATGTCCCGACTATCTAGCAGATAAAAGTCTCACGAAGCTCGAGGTCCTATCTCCTAGCCGATATATGTCACTGGGTGATGAGGACATATATCGAGTAAACACTGTACTTTGGCACACTTTATTTTCGAATGTGACGTATCATGATGCAAGTGCATAGGAAACAGATTTAAGCGGATATTCCTGTGGTATTGTTATGAGAGAACGTTAGGCACTTCTGTAAAATTTGTCCTGGTACAATAGAATATTTTCATTTCCATATTTCATAAGTTCTATTCAACTTCTACTTTCCCGAATTTTTATCTTCTAATTCACTTGTAACGTAACATTTTACCAAAAATTCTACGATCCATTTCACCAGAAGAATCGCATAACCTTTCCGAGCTCCGAATAGAATTCGTATATCTGCTCAATTCTGTTCTAATATTGTCGTCACGAGCCAAACACGACTTTATATGCGAGAGCTTAGGAGACCCTGTTCGGAATCGGGCAACGGATCCGACATTGGGCTAGGATACAAAAAAAGAAGAAATGTTATGACGAATTACGGGCACCCTCGCCCTTCGTATTCGAAGGAACACAGCCACCCAAAGAAGACCTACCCCAATGCGTTTCGAAGGCGGTTAATGCTTGTCGTTCTAGGACGCGACCCTAATATCTCGCTGCATATTCCTTGCGCGTCAGCGGTACGTTTATAACAATAAATATCAAGTGGTTACGAAGAAAAACCGAAAAATCAGTTTTCACCCCATTCAACCCCTTGCCCTACAATATCGAGTCAGACTCGTGATGAAGATTTTGAACAGACTCTAACAGATACGTATGTTATTAATTTCCTTTAAAGTGAAATAAAATTATATTATATACAGGGTGCGGCGCAAATTAGTCCCCACGATTTTTTTGTCCCTTCGGATGGTCGGACAGAAAAATGTTTCTTACCAAAGTTAATGAGTATTTAACTGACAAGAAATTGCAATGTTTTAAATTTAAAAAAAGAGCGATTTTCATCAAAAAATCAAGGTTACTGTCATATCTTTTAATGGAACTGGGTATTTTTGACTTCATAATATTGTAGTCGACGTCGAAACGAATTCAACGACCTGCTATATAATGACTTTCAGATGACCTTGAAAGATAATATCGCCATGAATCAATTGTCAGAATATTTGAAATATTTCGACGGTACGTAGTAGCAACGCCTCGCAAATAGAAGTAAACAAATGAACGCAAACATTGCTTCAGAACTTAACTCACAAAAAACCAAATCTATACGGAGCCACATTGAAAACACAAATGTTGAACGTGTTGTTAAACGTGTAAATTAATTAATAATTAAATTAAATTTTCGAACTGCATCCCATCTTGTGCAACGCAAAGTTCTATTCTTTGTAACAAAGTCTTATGTGTAGCTTCCATTAGAGAACTTCTTTTTACATTTCTGCAGGCTTTGTCATTTGTTCATTTGTTTGTACCGTCGAAATATTTCAAATATTCTGGCAATTGATTCATGGCGATATTATCTTTCAAGGTCATTTGAAAGTCATTGTATAGCAGATCGTTGAATTCGTTTCGACGTCGCCTACAATATTACGAAGTTAAAAATACCCAGTTCCATTAAAAGATATGACAGCGACCTTGATTTTTTGTTGAAAATCGATTTTTTTTTAAATTTTAGATATTGCAATTTCTTGTTGGTTCAATACTGATTAACTTTGGTAAGAAACATTTTTCTGTCCGACCATCCGAAGGGGCAAAAAAATCGTGGGTACTAATTTGCGCCGCACCCTGTATATATAATAAAATTGTAAAATAAAAGATGTAAACTATTTTCTCTTTTCTATGAAATCCTGAACGATGAAGAATTTCTAATCGTTATAATCACAGAATAAATGGTAGTGCAAGGGGTTGATCGCAACCTAAAAATTCGCAGTCTATTGATCACTTACCGATACACATTCGCTGTGCTCGAGTCGCGAGGAAAATGCCCGGCGTTAAAATAGGGCGACCTAAAATCTTAACATTCGAAAGTGACTGTCGTCCGTGGCGGAGTCAGCTAATCGGATCAAGCGACTAGGGTTGACGGGACCTAATAATATTTATCCATAGATTTATCGCATGTAGGACGCGATTTTCCCGGGCCATCGGTTAATCGATAAAGCGATAAACGCGTCCGCAGAACGCGGAAATTGCGAGAGGCGTGCCGGACCCAATATCACGACCCGTGGCCCAAGCGTAAATTAATTAACCAGCAGTTTTGAAAAGTGGTTAGGCATTATACTGGCCGGTTGGTCGTACGAAAATGGGAAATTACGAAACACACAGGGAAGCGTATCACCGAGCGCATAATTTTCACGAACGGCCTGCTTTATCTGTCTCTCGCTCTCTCTCTCTCTCTCTCTCTCTCTCTCGCTCTTTCTCGCTCTATCCGTCTCTTCCCCTTTCGCTGTGATGGTTCGTTCCGGAATTTCCGTGCTCAAAGGACGAAAAACGAGTGGCTGTGGTGGAGGGCGAGGCTAAAAGCGGGGTTCGTCTCTCGAGCAGCCGCCACCGCCGCCGATAGAAGTACCTCCGGGCCCCGTCTGATGTCTGCGTTAACTCTATTTGAGATTTTAAAATTCAATGAGCCAATCCGATCGAGTATATTGCCGGTTCTGTCTCGGTGCTCTCTTTCTCTTTTTGCGGATGGTTCGCGGGAGCCTCTACGGAGAAAAAGGGGAGCCCGGGAGGGCCTTTGTGATACGGTTAACGGCTCCCTTCGGCCTTTTCGGATTCTCGATGGATCAAAAGCATCGACCAACCACGGCTTCGTCAACACCGACGCAGAGCGCCTCTATGCCCGCCTTTTCTCTCTCGTCCACGCTCTGACATCCTCGTTTGCCATAGCCATCGTCGTAGCCGTTGCCGTCGTCGTAGACCCCTGGCCGTTAGCCGCCACGTAGCGTAGTCATAGTCGTCGTCATAGTCGTCGTCGACGCGGCTACTGTTCCGGGGATGGGCTTTTCTGTTGCGCGAAAACTTTTGCCACGGGCTCGCCCGCACGCTCGCTGGCACGTGAAATTTCCGGCGAGGGTTTGATAATCATACCAGCGACGGCTCACGCTTTGTCCCGTATAAAAGCGAATTGATTTGTTTTAGAAATTGGGGTAGGTCTCTCCGTTTGCTTCGCTAACTTTCGCAGGATACCCGGACACCGAGGGACGTTTTCTATCCGGGTGTGTGCGTGTTTTTTTTTTTTTTTTTTTTTTTTAGGGGTGGTTGGCACGATTTTTAAAAAGCGGGAACACCCGCCGACCGCGTGCGTTCATCGGCGATTTGCAAGTTTGTTCACGGAACGCTGTACACCCGCTTCCCGCCAAATTACCCGGGATACACCGAATTTAATACTTCAACAATCGGTACAATTTATTACCAAATGTTTCGAATGTTCGCGTATCGAAGCAATTAGGTTGATCGGATCGTGGATCTTAATGGTGGAGGCTTCCACTATTTTACGGTTTGCTGTTAACCCCTTGCACTACTATGTATTGGGTTGGCAACTAAGTAATTGCCGATTTCAGTTATAGATGTCTTTAACTCCCATTTTTATGATATCCGTAAACGTTATCATCTTCTTTTTCTTATATATGTTAGCTGGCATCCTAACCTAGCTTTACAAGTTCATTGCGTAGATATTTTCTTAAAGTTTTTTTTCTTACCTCAATATTAATATGGAGTGCAAAAACGAACATTTTCGCCATATTTTGCTTTATTATTTCCGTAAAGGAAAGAACGCAGTGCAAGCTGCCAAAAAGTTACGTGATGTGTATGGTGATGAAGCCCTTAAAGAAAGGCAATGCCGAAGTTGGTTTAAAAAATTCCGTTCAATGATGATGACGCTGTAAAATCTCACTTGACTCAGTTTTTGGCCGAAAAGGATCAGACTTTCTACGAGCGTGGAATTTTCAAGTTGTCAGAAAGATGGCAAAAGTTCATCGAACAAAATGGAAAATACATCATAAATTAAAGTTCATTCCAAGTAAAAAAAACTCTTTTATTTCATTGAACAAATCGGCAATTACTTAGTTGCCAACCCAATATTTTGCGATTGTAATGATTAGAAATTCTTCATCGTTCGGAATTTCATAGAAAAAAAAAGATAGTTTATATTTATTGTGTGCCTATCTCTTCTCCAAAGGGTGTATATCATCTACAACAAAGCAGATTTTTTATTACGGTTTAAAGAAAATTAATAACATACATATCTATTAGACTTTGTTCAGAATCTTCATTACGAGCCTGACTCCATATTGTAGGGCAAGCGGTTAACACGTTAACTGCCAGATTTATGACTGGGTTTAGAAATTCATTTTTATTATGAGATATCCAGATAAACAGAATTTTATTGTAATCTTTCGGGTTAAGACAGCATCCCCTGTAATACATGTTAAATTTCTAGTTGTGGTTTCATTGATTAAATTGCTCTGATTTTGTAAGAATCTCTCGATATATGGACCGTTTATTTTGGAAGTGATGCAAGTCCATTTTTCGTTCATAAAAAGAAAATAGAAATGTACAAATTATGTAATATCTTATTTAAAATAAATGGACTTACACCACTTTCCTGTATATCCTTTTCATGAAAAATGTGTCAAATTGACACGGGAAACGAATGAGGGTTAAAACGCGGAAAATTGATTTTTTAAAAGTTCGAAACCAGGATGCTCCCTTAATTGGAAAACCGTCGAACGGGATATAGTTTTCGGAGTTTTCCACCCCCGACGAATCACGTGGCTGTGTACGAAATTATCCCGAGTAATCGTTACATAAGCGCCATCCCCTTCGGCACGCAGTAAATTCTTGAGAACCGTCCAAGGTGTCGGCCGATAATGACCGACCGTTTACGGGCGTATAAATGAAAAAGCGAGACGTTCCGCTTACCACGGTTCGAAGCCCGTAATTCTAGAGCACCCTCCACCTTCTAATAAATGCCCTGTACCGTTCAGCCCTTTGTAGATATAATTCAGGCTTGATTATATACAATATATCCTGTCGTACGTGCTCTTATACCATTATCATGACTAATTAAGTGATTCCGCTCGGCCCTCGCTATTGGCTCACTACTGCTAACAGTGTTAATTTTCTTAAACACTTCGCTCTGCGGTTTTATTTATTCTAAGTAGTATCATCGGCTGAACGGTTTTCGGTCGAGTTTAAACATCGACGCTGTTACACTAGGACGAATCGGTTTAACGTTGATTAACAATTTTTATAAGTTTAGGATTAATTGTAAACGCGTTGTACACATTGTTGGCTGGTTAAAATACCGTACCGTGGAAATAATGTCAGTGGCATTAAACATGCAGCGTACAATGTGTGCCAGTGGTATAGTTAAAATTAAATGAGGCACGTGATAAATTATTAAAGTGATATAAATGGTTCCGAATTGCTCCTCGTATGTTCAATCTTGGAGTTGTCACTTGTTCGTTTAGCTGGCTGTAATTTTGTCGATAATTCGAATGTCTTGTGTTTTCTTTGAATTTCAACTATTTCTGTGATTGCTTCATGAGAGAGCACCGTTTTGAAATCGGAAAATACCATAGCGAACGAAAAATGTTTTAAGCTTGTACACGAGGTCGTAGGGCAGGGAAGCTGTGTTATTAGAACAGGAATGTCGAGGGAGAGAGAAAAGAGGGTGGAGACACGCTGATAACAAGACTCTGCTCGCCACGTGACTTCAATACGAAGCTAAGAAAGGGGATGATATCGATACTACAAGGAAAACGAGCACGCTTCTCAATTGCGGAGAAATAGTTGTACCCGATTCAAGTCGTTTTTTCTTTCGTTCCTCTTCTTAGAAAATTTATCTTTGCAGGCTTCTTTTAACAAGCACCCTAACCTCTACTTAATCCCCTTTGCGTTAATACTTTTCCACGTAACTCGAACACTGTGTAACTTCACAATCGTCGGAACAAAAACGAGATTCAGAGAAATAATCTAATTTAGTTTAAACCTGATTTAAACATTCAACAATTTCTGAAGCCATGTTTAAATACACAGTTTCATTTTATCTTTTTATTCATTTCAATTTTTAAAATTATCGTTTTTATTAACCGGTAATGAGAAACCTACGAATCTTTCAGTAATTGCTCCATTAACGTAACGGTATTTATGCACATTGTCTGTATCAAGTGTAAAACAAAACTTCTTAAATTATCACTTTAAAACGTTATGTGTACATCTCAGTTTACTAAATAACGCAGTAAATTCTTAACAATAATAACGGTTCATTTCGCAACCGAGATCGAGCGAATTAAACATTAATTATACCCGAATGGAATAAAACGCGCGTACTTTGCTATGTCTTATTTATAGCAAATATTCGGGTGTAGCGTTTCGAAATTTATATTTAAAACGAGTTTCTTATTTCTGCATAATGAATAGCATATTTCACCGACGACCTTAATAAACTGTAATTGATGTGGAAACAAATCATCCATTATTTCTAGCCGGTCCGTCGTTTTATAATATTATAATGTTTACCCGTTGCCGGCGGGAGCAATAATAAACCGAGAAAAGTGGTTATTTATTTTCGCTCCGAATAAGAGAAAAAGACGTTTTAGTATAGGAACGCCGATTATGGCGAATAATTCAGTTGCTGGGGGAAACACATTCCTCGGTCTGGTTCTACGCGGCGACCGTTTTGTATGCGATAATTGCCGGTGTTATTAAAAACAGTTTATGTCAGGCGGATCAGTCGGTGTTCGTTAGTAGAACGCGTTCCGAGAAGCAGTTTTTAATAGGCGCGTAGTTTCCCGTGAAACGTTCCGAGTCAACGAAAACGATTTTACGACTGCTCGTTCGAGCCTTTTGGTGTACCGTACCGGCAAACAAGATGAATGGTTCTGTGCCGTTTAAGAGACTCGGCCGAATAATTAAAATTGATGTGACAGTAATATTAGCGTGTACGTGTAAATCAGATGTTGCGCGTTGAACAGGTGACGTAACGCTTCAGCCTGTGAATCTGCTCCGAGTTTTTCGGCTCGAAACTCTTTCTTCAATTTTTGCGTCAATCTCCGAGTCGCATAAGGCGAATCAAAACAAATTTTATCAGGTCGGTCCAAGGTTCTGAAATGAGATATAAAATATAGACTACCGGCCATAAGTGTTTACCCACCCACATATTTTTTAACATTGTAGTCCACGGTTCTACGGTTCAGCTTCAATAACTTTGCTATTTCTCTGTTACTTTTTTCCGATGCTATGATGGGACACTATTAGAGCGCGCGTTTCAATCGATAATTCTTTTCTCCCTGACATTATTTGAAATTTTCGCAAAATTCTTTAGGCACGTGAAAATCAACTGTTTACTGTATGAAAGCTTAATGCAGTATGAAATGCAGTATGAAATTTGATAAGACTAAGATACCTGTATTACCTGTGTTCATATTCCTTACTGACCGTTATACAAATTTCAGAAAAATGGGTTTCTTTACCTGAACTCCAAAATTGTCGTTTTTCATAAAAAGCTGTAAACTCATTTACATTACCTGATTATGTATGTACAGAATATTTTAGATGTTTTTTATTAGCCTTATAATTAGGATTTAATGCCACGGACATTTTCATAACAATAAAATACCTATTATTTGAATAGTGACGAAATTTGAAGGTGGGTAAACACTTATGGCCGGTAGTGTACTTCGCCGGTGAATTAAATGCAACAGAATTTCAAATATTATACAGTCGAGTCGGAAAGTAAGTTAACATTTGGTGATATGTAGGCAATGAATATGATGAATAAAATCAAGTTATTGTATTGTTTTTATTTAGGAGGTGTAAGGAAATAAACAAATATGTTAGTAAAACATATATTATCATTATTAAAGATTAAAGACATGTCATATTCATTTGCCTGCATATACCAGTCGTTAACTTACTTTCCGACTCGACTGTATATGTAGTCGTTCCGAAATTAAATACCGAATTATTACAAATTTTATCAGGTCGGTCCAAGGTTCTGAAATGAAACATAAAATATATTTAGCCGGTGAGTTAAATGCAATAGAATTTCAAATATTAATTTCTTGAAGATAATTTCATGTTTCTTTTGTATGTTCCAACGAACGCCTTATGTTCTTTGTAATCCCGTTTTAGCGAAGAACGATTTTCTGAATAAAGGAAAAATGGTGTCGCTGGTTCAACTTCGCTGCTCGCTGTACACGCAAGTGGGCACTCGGCTTAAGATACTCCCGGTGTATCGCGCGATTAACGCCGCGAAACACATATATGAAGTCATTCCGAAATCACAACGTTAAATACGCATCCTTCAGCCCTTCAACGAGTCATTTAACCTTTCCGGTGCACTGGTACGTTCGGGGCCGGTACATAAAATGCGCACGGGTGAAGTGTGTAAAGACCGAGCCGTACAAGACTCTTGACATCCGTGACACTTTAACGACGCCGGTTAAGCCATGAGCGATCAACGGAGGCCCTTTCTCTGGAGTTCTGTCGCGTGTATTGGCCGTACACTGTGTATACACCGTATGCAAGTGTATGTACAGGCACGGGGTCCCGAGAGTTCGCGTCACGATCGAATTTTTCGCTCTTTTGTTACGGTCGACGAGCACGCGATTCGGCGTGGCGAATTCGAGAGAAGCGGCGGCCCGATCTCCGGTTGAATTTGTTCGGGAACGACAGTCGCACGGCGATCGCGCGATCGTCGTTCCCGTGATTTACGAACAGCCCCGCGGAACCTTGTTTCAACGATAATCCGACGGTGTCCTAATGACGACGCTAAAACCGACATCGAGAACTGAACTTGTTATTAATCGCTATACGCGGACCAATCGTAAACCTCGATTTAATTTACGATTCGTCTTCCCCGTGCTGACGTCGTTGGTTAGTCGTCGTTCGCTTTTGAAAGCAACGATTTTTGCGTGTCCGATCAGCGAACCTCGATCAACCAAATATCTTTATAGGGACGCCGCGTTGATGTCGCAGCACCGACATACCAGATTTTTAGAACGCTTAGAAACTGGTTTCTTGCTTTTCTGAAACGCGATTGCTATAAATTATGACAGTGCGTCGTCACTGGACTGCGGATTTTATGCATTTGTGGCGAACACGAGTGTTTTGTGGTTAAAATAGTAGGAAAGGTTAACACGTTGACTGCCATGTCACCCATATGCGGGTGACGGAATTATTTGTCCAGATTTTAAAATAAACTTTCATGTTAATATATTCGTTTCACCAAATTTAATTAGGATCTGTGAAATGCAAGAAAGTATAATTTTTATTTCATTAACACTAGAAAGACGGGAGCTTAGTATATACCTATATTGCCTGAAATCAGTCAAAATGACTGCATTGTGAAAAAATAACTAATGCGCAAAGAAATTTGTTTAAGAGTAATTTTTAATATATTTTATATCACTTACAGTCATATAACAAGTTATTAATAAGTATTAGCAATAAAAAAAATGAAATTCAAAAGCAGTCAAAATGACTTGCTTAGGCAATCTAGTGTTAAATAACTTGCTTTTCTTTTGTGGAATTTTTTAGGTTTCTAGTTTGGCAGTCAAAGTGTTAAAGGAGCCCAAGAAGGCCATTATTGTCCGCAGTCTAATAACGAGGAATTAAGTGAAAAATATTTGTACCGTGTACGGCAAAAATTATATCACAATATTAAGATGCGGTGTTCGAGCAAACACAGAAATATTGACTTACATCGCTTCTGCGCGAAACGGCTCGATGTAAGTTCTGCGACATTATGCGAAAACAAGTTTACATCGGATCAGTTTTCTCGGTACGCTTTCGGGACACCCTGTACAGAGGTAGTTGAAGTTTGAATTTCCTGCAAAAAAAAAAGGTGTATACACTTAACACCACGACTACTCTCGTCTTTTTCGTCGTAAAAAGCGCGTTTGAAAATAATGAAATTCAGGTTGCGGCGCTTCTCGTGCCAGGCTCTAGTTTTTGAAGCCTGTTATTGTCAGTAGAATGAGCAGTCATGAACGAGCTACGTGAGTGATGGACGAGGAAAAAGCTCGCGAGCGAGCGAGCCTGAGAGAATCCACGTGTACTCACTTACGTTGCAAAGCGAGCAGGGAAAAGAGATCGAGGGAGAGAAGCCGGCGGAACGAGAGGGAGAGAAAGAGACGAGGACATTGAGAGAGAGAGAGAGAGAGAGAGAGAGAGAGAATAAGAGTGTTTGCCAGTTCGCGAGCAATTATCGCGCGTGAATCGCGCCACTTGCCGGTACGTAAATTGGCCCGTGTTGGTTATATCGATCTTGTTCAGCAATTTAGACCGAGTTAAACTTCGTGCCTCGATCGATGATAACACGGTATCTGACACACTGAGACCTTTCCCTTGCTCTGCCTTTTAGCTTCGGACAATTTTCGATGCCACCAAGATTGAGCCAATTAAAAACGAAACTGCCAAGCAAGTTGCGATTGTTATTACTACACTGCGGACCTTTGTGCGAACGAAAACTTTTCTCTGTCAATGTCGATTAGACGTAGAAGAACATTATTTATTCTTCTAATCTCTTTGTCACCTTCACCGGTCACTCAACGGTCACACAAAAATTGGGTAAAATCGAGCCAATTTATTTACCCAAACAAACACAGAGATTTAGGTTTTGTAGCCCTCTTTTTACAAATTTATTTATCGTTAGTTAAACTTACACCGACAACGGTTTGGCATAGTTACGGGTACCTGTACGCCCTTATTATTTTAAATACGCGAGATTTTTAATATTTCGAAAAATCCAACATTCTTCTCCAGAATGTTCATTTCACTTCGAATTTATTCCGAATATTTATCTAAATATTAATATTTTCTTTATGCACGATTTGTGTATTTACATATATTTGTTACATTACAAATATTATATGTGAAAATCGGATCAGTTTCGTACGAATAAAATGAAAATATTGCAAGACGCAAGAAAAATTTAATTTTAGAGTGAAAATAGGGCCGAGTGCAAAGGGGTGGAATGAAAATGTTTTCCACATTGAGAATGCGAATAATGATAACTCTTTGCCAGGTGCAGTACAGAACAGAGTGTTAAAAATAAAACGCAGAATATCGTAAAATTCTTGCAGAAGGGGACAAGTAAAATTGATGTGGTTCCGAGTGAAAAATGTCTGAGGACGACCAATTAATACTGGTACATTTGAACGTACCGTAACAATACGTCGCGGGCGTATGTTTGCCGGCCCGACAACGTAGTGTCCCATCGAGGACCCTTTAAATTTCGCGAGCACCAGGATGCGCGGGTACCGTGTCATAATCGTAATTAATCCCGTCGTCCTTTCTAACAAATATGCATCAAGGTAAAAACGTACTTTAGCGTAACGTGACTCTCGTTTTACCGGCGCTGCCGGTTCATCTTAACTTTATAAACAGACGTGCGGGACAATAGTTACCCTCCAGTTTTCGGAATTACAACGTCTACCGGGCCCGGGTATCATAATATCGTATATACATACATATATAATACCCTGCCCGACAGCCGTACAAGGACCTACACTTCGCGAACACGGAACCACCCCCGTCGTCCCCCTACCCCCTGCACAATGCCGCCTCGCATACTTAGACGACTCGGCAGATGAAATCTTAACGAGACGCCGACCGCTTCAAAACGGGATCAACGTCGATGACAACCGCGTGACTTGACCTTTTTCTTTTTACCGTCCTCGGGAAAAAGTTCCTTGTCTCTCCTTACCCTTTTATATCTTTATAAATCACGTTTACCCCGTCGAGAGGTTATTCTAGTATGGTACGCGATACTTTCAGCTAACTTTGCCATTTTTTCTTTTCTTTTTGTTTTTTTTTTACAAAAAACCACACGGACCCTTTCGCTATTGAGCCTCCGCCTACGGTTTTACTCGACTTTTATTAATCAAAATTCGTGCAAAATAAAAATCGTCTGCTTGAATGGTAAGAGGAGTAAAAGCAGGAACAGTTCGCGAGCCAAGCAAAATTGTCAGTCTTGTTTTAATAATTTTAACGAGATTCGAATTCGGCACACCCAATCGATTTGGACCCGAGATTGATCCAGCTAGAATTTTATGGAATTTTTTTTACGATAATTAACCCTTAACGCTCGAATGGTGACTCTAAGGCATCACTAAAAATTGCTGTATCACTATTCAATATATTTTTTACATTATTAAATTTGTTTGTATTTAATAAACTAGTAAGGTTTCGATATTGTACAACTAAATTGCACTATTTCCGTATATATAACATGAAAAAAAATATATAGAAAGGCAATATTCTAGGTCAGAAGAAATGTTTCGTTTTGGAGTTAAAATAGCTTCGAGTGCAAAGGGTTAACCCTTATTTTAGAAGAAAGCATAAACTCCTTTTTCAAACTCATTCGAAAATTTATATGGTCAGAGTTACGGTTTCGCGATAGAAGAAAAATGAGGGAAACGTTCTGAAAAGTAGATTCCGTGGTACCAGAGAAATTGAGTTATATTCCACGGTAATTAGCGATTCTTAGGGGCAATTTGCCGAGATTTTTGGTGCGTTGTAGCGACAGCCTAGGATCCCAACAAGCTCTTTCCGTTAGGCCATTCGCTAAAAGCTCCGTAAATTATTGCTCAAAGTTTACGACGACACGGCAAGGCGCAGACGCGGTCGCTACGCCCCTAATTGCACTAATTATTATCGTTTTGAGAAGGGAGGAGACGATGGAAGGGGAAGTCGCCACCCTTAACTTTCGCGATGTCGCACGGACGCTTTACGGTCGACGACACGGGACGATCGTCGACGCACAATTCTTCGGGAAACCAATTTACCACGCGACGATTTCTCCGAAAGAAATCGAGGCGCCTAACATTATCGTGTATTATCATACTAAACGCGACCGATCTTCGTTTACCACTTGAAAACAATATCGACGAATATGTAAGTTTATCCAGTCCAAAAAATTTGTTACCGAGGCAGCTAACAACCTGACGACATACGCTTGTAAATTTACATTTTCTCAGACCAATTAACCAGAGAATTGTTCACGCTATGAAAAATTTTCCCGTTTATACATTATTTAAGAAACATATACAGGGTGGTCCACCACAATACCTCCTTCAGACGGTCGCGATATAAAATGAATTTTATACAGAATTCAAAATGTATAAATAGTAAATGTGCTGCAATGTATGTGTGCGTGTGTGTGCTAAAATATTGTCTTTTTGTATTTTTAAGCGGATTTCAGAGATGCGAATGACACGAACTCCCAAAATGTAACATGATTATTTATTCGATATTTGAACCACTTTCTTTTTAATATGTCCACAGCGAAGTAACGTGTATGTAGAATATTGTTTGACACTAGAAGATTGCACAGCGATACTTACACCGACAACAGAAATTACTACTCGTCGCGATTTAATAAACTAAAGTTTCGGGCCGAAGGAATATCTTCCAAGTGGAACGCAACGGAACAAAGAACCCCTCGGCTCGCATATTTTTCGCTTTTAATGTACACGGTGCATATTATAGGCATAAATAGTATCAACAGTTCGTAACGCGCGCTTGTGTAGACGATAGTGCACAAATATGTCGGAGTGCTCGCAGGTGTGCCACACACGAAACTCTCCGTAATAGCAACCCCCGCGATGGGTAGCCTCGCGCTAAAGGTAAAGCACGTCAGTTCGTGCTGAGACGTGAATCGAGTCGCAACCCCCTTTTTTATCAGCTGTATGAATTGCTTTCTGTTACGGTGTAGCCCAATATTTTTGCTACGCATGTACGAGACAGGTACGTGATTTATATCTTACGTCGGTTTTCTTTTTATCGAACATTACGTGAACTAGATTTACACGAAACTATAGTATGCGATGCGTGGTAAATTTAAATTTAGTGGAATTAATTTGTGGAAAATGAAATGCTGGCTGAAGAGTACTTTAAGAAACGTGCATGTGTGTAAGTAAACAGTAGTTTGTAACGTTAATTTTAAAGGTTCAGGGGTAGGGAGTACAAATAAAATTAAATATATTGTTAATTCATCGAGTTAATTCAGTCGATTCGAAGTTCAGCGAATACTTAACAAATTGCAATTGTTGTAATAAAATGCTATGCACACGCGTTGCGACGATGCCTTCGGCTCGACAGTTGCGTAAACGTATCTCGATGGACAAAAGACAGCAGAAAAGAATTGATGGGCAGTTCGCGTAATTCGACGGAATTTGTAGATCAAGCAGAAATAATAATTCCCTTCGGACGCGTAAAATTTCAGCTGGTTGCCGAGCGGGCTGACCACGCGATTCATCATTTGAAACGTGTCTGGCCCCGTAAATTGCGACGTCTCGGGATTCGTTTCGCTTCGATTCGATTCGATTTCGCCGCGAAATTTCGGCCGGGGACCGAGAAACGGGAATGAGGCTTCGCGGTCTGAAATAAATTAAAAGTCGACGAAACCCGGTTGTGCCTCAGGTTGGAACAAAGGCTCCGCTCCGCTCTGCTCCGCTCTGCTCCGCTCTGCTCCGCTACGACCCGCTCCGGCCCGCACCGGCCCGAAGCGACGTAGAAATATCGGGACAAATCGCGTTGCGTAAGTCGGCCGGCGTCGTCGGCGTCTCCGTCGGCCGCCTCCTTTTTATTTCCCGGAAATTTCGCCATCAAATTTATTCGGCTAGCAGCGCCACGGGCGAAACGATGACAGAAGCTGGCGTGCACGCTGGTTCGTGGTCGACGTGAATTTTTATCGGGGCAATTACCGCTTCATACAGGGTGTCGAATTGAAAACCTTCACGGAGACATTCTGCTTTCGAACTTGGTAAAAAGACAATTTTTCTCTGCATTTTCTATTCCGGTTTTCGGGGTGGTTTTTGAACGAATTTCTAGGAATTTTTTTCACCAAAATCATTCAACCTTTTGCATTAGGATTTTGCGCACATGGTTACCGGTATATAAAGTACACGTGTGATTTTTTACAAGTGAAAATAATAAGCATTAAGTTATATATATTTTTGTAGAGTAAGTCTTTTCTGTGTTTTCTATTCCGGTTTTCGGGGTGGTTTCTGAACGAATTTCTAAGAATTTTTTCTCACGAAAATCATTGAACCTTTTGCATTAGGATTTTGCGCACATGGTTACCGGTACTTAAAGTACACGTGTGATTTTTTAAAGGTAAAAATAATAAGCGTTACACAAGTTATATATATTTTTGTAGAGTAAGTCTTTTCTGTGTTTGCTATTCCGGTTTTCAGGGTGGTTTCTGAACGAATTTCTATAGGAATTTTTTTCACGAAAATCATTGAACCTTTTGCATTAGGATTTTGCGCACATTGTTACCGGTATTTAAAGTACACGTGTGATTTTTTACAGGTGAAAATAATAAGCATTACACAAGTTATATATATTTTTGTAGAGTAAGTCTTTTCTGTGTTTGCTATTCCGGTTTTCGGAGTGGTTTCTGAACGAATTTCTAAGAATTTTTTCTCACGAAAATCATTCAACCTTTTGCATTAGGATTTTGCGCACATGGTTACCGGTACTTAAAGTACACGTGTGATTTTTTAAAGGTAAAAATAATAAGCGTTACACAAGTTACATATATTTTTATAAAGTTTGGAAGAATGTGGGTCGTAATTATCAAAAAATTAGAAAAATTGACGGATCTTGATCATTGTTGCTTCCCAAGCAATTAGTGAAATTACCATTGTCACTAGAGAGAAAGAAACAGTTTTTCGGTGAATCATTTGAGGCTTCCTCGTTAGTATTTTTCATAGTCACCATAATGTAATTGGCTGGTGCAGAGTTAGCAGGTGATTACAATGCGATTCGGTTTCAGTAATCGATCGGTCAAAAATTACCGAACAATCGGGTTAAATGGATCCGTGTATGTAGTACGTACGTGTGAAAAGTCGGCCAGTTTCTTGGCAAGGTCATAAAGAAGGGGGGGGGGGAATTGAATAACATTGTAATGCCGTAGTGTCGAGGAAAGTTAATCGGTTCCGAATGGTCGGACATAATTCATCGGCTCGAGGATAATTTTGTCGAATTCCGATGGTTCGCGGCCGATTTTCGCCCGGACCCGATCGATGCCCCTCGGCCTCGCGCCCGAGAAATTTCATTCCCGATTCGAGATACTTTTTCGGGACCGACTATGTAATTTTGATTCGTTATTCCGCGAAACTCGAGGAACTTCCACGGTAATTGGCCAAATTGCCAATCCTGCCAATCAATCGTTAAATATCAAGGATAACCTGGTCCCGTTCCCGTGTGCTCGCGTCTGGTTAGTCACCTCCTGCGTTGCTTTTGTGTGTCCGTTTCCTGCTCACTTGTCTGTGTACGTACAAACGCGGCGTACGCAAACAGTTGCACGGTTGCAACGAGCCGGTGCTCGGACTCGCGTGCGTGTTTTTAAACCACAAGACACAAAAAAAAAATAAAAATAAACACACCGTGACAGCTGATATTCCAGTAAATGGAGACTTGCGTTGATAGATGACGAAAGCAAAAAAAAAGGAGCATTAAATATCGGATTGGTGTGATCAATCCGGAGACATTTTCCCGTTGCATTACGGTTTTTATCCCCATTAATTATAACATTGTTCAATTTCTATCTTGTTACCGAGGAATCTAAGCCATGCTACTTTAATGATATACAGTTACCTCGAGAGGCAACATAACGATCGCAATTTGCGGAGAAATGAATATAATTATGTTTAATATTGGGTTGTTGCGTATGAAACGTTCGATTTCAGAATGCAAGTGTTGCGATGCGTTTTGATCAAGAAACACTGTTGCGATCTTCAAGCTTAATGCACAGTGACTCCCACTAGTATCCGGACGCTCCTAAAAATCGCATAACTTTGTCAATACTAGACTACACTACCTGAATTTTTTTTTTGAGAAGTTAGAACAATTGATTCGCAAAAAAATTCGTGAAAAAGATATTTGATTAGAATATGTATAGTTCAATGCAAGTCCACGTAAAAAAGTTGCAAAACATTTTAGTATTTTCTCTGTCATTTCGACCGATAGTAATTTTTGTAAAAACTTTTTTCCACTTTATGTAGCAAACTAATTGTGCTGAGTTCTCGAAAAAATCCAAGTCGCATGGTCCAATGCTAAGAAAGTTATACGATTTTTAACAGCGTCCGAATATTAGTGGGAGTCACTGTATATCATGTTAAGGTGCGAAGCGTACATCTCACTCAAATTGTTAATCCGTGCGAATGGCACGTTCGATCGTGTATCGTTCTAGTTTCCCTTTCAGGAAATATGAAAATTGTGTTTCTACGCGGTGATTCGTTTTACAAATCAGTTTGATCATCGCCACAATTATGCGGCTGTTCGAATCGAGCCCGATGAAAATCGAAGAGTCCGCGGGAACGGCGTCTGCGAAAGTTCCGAGGAAGCCCATTTCGACTTAGCAATCTCGCCCGGGCAATTTCCACTTTTCCAATTCTTTCCTCTGGCCGCATCGCCGGTGTTTCCCCGCGTGGTCGTGACTTTTCCACGCAACTCGAAGTCGTAAAGTCCCGGCCATAGGCGAAGCCGGGGGGTGGCTATCGATTTCGTGTGTTTCCTTTCGGAAATTACCTTGTTTTTTCTTTTTTCTCTCTCCCTCTCTCTTCCCCAACGTGTTTCGAGCCACGGGAAAGATCGATACGATATCGTGATACCTACTGATCACGCTGGGTGGCCTCCGCGACCTGCCACGCTCTACGAATCTGCAATCTTAATTCGCTGCCCCTGTATCGGTTTCAATCTCAACAGTTTGATGAACGCACGCACCGCGAAAACCTTCCTTCGCACCACGGATTTTTTCTCAAATTTTCCATTCCAGTGCAATCTTTTACAAACACGTAATTTTATAACTTCAGTTTCATAGAAAGTTGCTCTCGGAGCCAATTGCACACGGAGCGCTCCACCTCTCTGTTACCGTAGAAACCATATCCTTCCAATGAGTGATAATCTCAAGGTCATAGGTCTGGATAATAAAGAGGGTGCTCGAGACTAGTCTAACACAGTTTTTAAAATTTTTCTTGTGAAAAAAGTTTTGCTCAGTCGGCTCCCAAATTGTTTGAATAGATTTTTGTGACACTTGTCTCGACGTGAGTTAACTTCGTTTGCAAGTGAATTTGGATATTTCGATAAAAAATGGTGTCAGGACTTCGAGATCAGTCTTGCACCTTAAAACGACGTATCTACAATAAACTTCGGGATTGTGTTTCTTGTTCAAAAGGCTTCGCGACATTTGCAATCTATAATCGAACGATAACGCAATAGTGGGTTGCGCGTCAACACTCTGGCCGATGCGTTTGTCTTTCGAACTCGCGGTCACTTTTGCAGAGTTAGTGGGTCGTTCGGAAAAAAGGGGGGAAAATCTTGTGGACCCGGGAAGATCGAGGAAGGGAACGAGAAGAGGAACGACGAGAGAGTAACGCTTTAAATCGCTCGGCAGGGACGAGAGGACACGAGCGGAGCGAGGTCTAGCTCGCCTCGTAATCCAGACAGATGGGACTCGTTAATGGGACGCGCGAGTAATTTGCAAGAAATCTAATAACACCGTGGATGTCTCTCTCTCTCTCTCTCTCTCTCTCTCTCCCTCTCTATTCTTCTGTTCCTCTCTTGTTCCCTTTCTCGGCCCATAATTCGTGGCTTGACTTTTCCCCCTTGCTGGTCGTCGTTGGCCTCTCTCTAATGACAATACACGGCGAGAGAGCACCCCCCGCTCGTGAAAATTAAAATTCGCCCTGAAGCACTGCTAGATCGCACGCACGCGCGCGCGCCCGCACAAGCAAGCAAGCAAGAACACAAACTGGACATCCTTCGCGTGATGGCTAACCGATGAAGCAGCATGAAATGGTGTGCGTGCGTGAACTAACTACGGTTAATGATGGGCATTCGGTTCATTCTTTCGCGAGGCTCTCGCCGAGTCAGATGCAAAGTGCTGTTAAATACCAGTCATGAGCTGGGAAAGTTCATTTCCGTTTCTAAGAAATGTTAGGATCAAGTAAACACATTGCAGTCCTCGAGTGGAACAAAAATTTTGCTACAAAACGATAAGACCCCGGTACGTAGTATTAACCCTTTCCACTCGAAGCCATTTTAACTCCAAAACATTTCTTCCGACCTAGAATCCCTTCCACATACATTTTTTTTATGCTATACCAAATAAATGTGTGTTGCCTGCTAAGGTAAAGGCACCAGTAGTTGACCATGTACCAGTAGTTGACCATTTTATAGAAAAACATAAAAAATAAGGTTCTTATAAGAGCACTTACAGTCAAGTCGGAAAGTAAGTTAACATTTGGTGATATGTAGGCAATGAATATGATGAATAAAATCAAGTTATTGTATTGTTTTTATTTAGGAGGTGTAAGGAAATAAACAAATATGTTAGTAAAACATATATTATCATTATTAAAGATTAAAGACATGTCATATTCATTTGCCTGCATATACCAGTCGTTAACTTACTTTCCGACTCGACTGTATAAGTGCACTTTTGATGAAAGTGAACCTCCTCGGATGCCATGACGTCTGTTGTTTAAATTTCAAAACAATAACAACATTTCAAGCCTTATTATTTGTTTTTCTATAAAATGGTCAACTTACTGGTACATGGTGGTCAACTACTGGTGACTTTACCTTAACCCTCTATGGGCCCGTGTAACTTTCAGGTCACCTGCTAATATATCGACATTTTGCCAAATAATTTCAGTTTTTTCACAAGATGACGTATACGTCTTAATTATATAATGTCTCTGAGATAACCGATAACAATATTGATGACGGTTAGCAGCACCATCAACTCGAAATATCAAAGTAAATGCCTTGCAAGTTGTCTGCGAATAGAAACCACCGGAAGAAAATTCGGCCCATAGAGGGTTAAATAAATTATTAACACGTTGACTGCCGGACGGATTTTCCATGATTTGTCCCAGGCGCCAACATGAACTTTTCATTATGCGATGCATATTATGATGAAATATAGTTCCCAGCAAATAATATGAGTTATAAAATCATGTTTGAAGCATTTTTTTTGGTGGGGGTCACCGGTGCCCCCGCACGGCGCTGTAGGCAAGTATTACTTTTTTTTTTTTTAAACAATCGTGCTTCGGTTGCTAAGTGATTACTCTCAGTGTTTCGAAAAAAAAGAAAAAAAAAAATTATTTTGTATGTTCTATATTGCATTAATTTCTTCAAACCATTATAGTAACAATGGTATTATTGAAAAATTGATCAGTATCCATATTTACTATAATTATGTACTTTTAGTATTGACCACGCCGCCGGTCACCGGTGGCCCCCACGGCGCTGTAGCAAAGTCGAGTGCCGGTCACCGGTGACCCCCACGGCAGTTAACGTGTTAACCCTTTGCACTCGGCGCTATTTTCATTCTAAAATTAAATTTTTCTTCCGTTTTTCTTCCGTTTTCCTTCCTTTCTTTCTAATGCCATAACAATTTCTAGTGGTGCTTCAGAGTCACCACTCGAGTGCTAAGGGTTAAATTAGGACCTCCTACCATTTTGGCCTCTGATTTTAGTATACTCCGGTGTGAATTTTGTTCGTCCCCGGTTCCACTCGAGGCCATCGCCGTTCGGGGACCCGGGCTGCCGTGTGGGTGCATGCGATGCAACTTCGTGGCACCGCATAGAAGCGGAAAGGTGAGCGGTCGGGGGTAAAAGGAGCAGGACTCGTTAAGCAGTTTGCGGTTCGTCCCGGCCTTTTTTTCAAGGCGCGCCTTTAATGTAAACATATTCCGCGAAGAGATCGGCATCTTCTTCTGTTTCGCCTCCTTTCTCTGTTTTCTACCCGCACGGTTCTCGTGGTTCTTTTTTCCCGCCAGTAGAACTATTCTATTTTTGCTCCCTGTCCTTGTTCTTCCCGCGGCCCCTCTCTTCTCCCCCTCTCCCCTCCCCCAGAACGGACTCGCACATTTTGTTTCGCGCGTCTTTGTTCTTTTGGAGAATCAGCTTTGCGGCCCCCAATGGTCCACCCACGAAGATCGATCTGCGGATCGATGCTCGGCCGAACGGTGATCCTTGTCGAAAACGGCGTCCGGCGACGAATTCTCTTTCGGCAATTGTTTCCCGGTTTGCGAACACCTAACAAAATCTTCGCCGCGAGGTTGAACAGTTTTGGTATTGTCACATCATTGACATTCGACATTCATTTTGTTTTTTTTTGTTTTTCATTCGTTCGATTAAACGAATCTAGCGACTATCGTTATAATCATTTATACACGGTCGGCGATCGAATCATTGGAGCCGCGATACGAAAAATATTTTTATCGTGCACATGCGGTGGATAAATAATTCTAAACGTTTACTTACAATTTAGAAATGTCGATACTTCGGGAAAAGTGTGGTAAGAATTTAGTGTAAACGGACTGGTAGTCTAACAGTTTGTTTACCCACTGTATTCGATGGAGAAAATTTGTTCGTTGACGATGAAGGAAAATGTATACAAAGGTGAACGTAGAAACGAATATGTATTTAATTTGTTTATGCAACGCAGAGTGAGAAAATGTGACTGACGTAATCTCCAAGCATTGTGGAAACTTGTTCGACAACTTCTATCGTCGTGTTCATTGTTTGTCGAAAAGAATTTTGAGAAGGCTTCCGACACGTGAATCCTAAAATTTCTGTAATTATGTCAACATTTCTTGGGTCTTTCAAAATCGACGATAGAAAGAGAACGATTTTTGAAAGTTTCGATACTGCTGCGGTGCCCTTGATTAGAAAACTGCAATAACCGGGGAACGGTAGATTTCTCAGCGTTTGAGAAACATTCTTCAAACATCCTCGGGCAGTTTCGCGCGCCGGCAACGCCCTCGTTTATTCCTCGATCCGTAGTAAAACAATGTATTGCGAAAAGCGAAAGGAACAAACAATCCAGAAACGTAACGGCCGGCTCATGGAGATTAAGTGCCGATTAAAATTCATGGCGTGTCAGCCGGTATAATTCCATTTCGTAGGTGTTCGTGCAGATCGAGTTACCCGAGGCGGATTTCTTTTTCCACGGAGACGAGGGGGCTCTGCGGAACGGTACGGAACGGAACGGAACGGAACAGCCAGGAACCGTCGGACCGTTGCCGTTGGCTCGCGGGGACAAACTTTTGACGTCGATTAAAATTGAAACGCGGGCTCATTATCGATTCGTCACGCTAATCGAGCGTGAGGAGCACGACTTACGGATTCCGCTCTTGTATCGTGTTACGCCGCGGTCCGCTCGTTTCCTTGGACCAAGGACGGCCAGGACGATGATAATGCAAGATGATCGTTCCGACCACGCGGACTCCGAGAGCTCTTCAAATTCGTTCGAGTTATCTGATTACCGGTGAAACAGTACTGCGGGCTGGATTAATCCTCAGCTTATGTTTCCCGTTTACCGGGAATCGTCGAAACGTCGAAATTTTCACTGAAAAACTTGACTCGTTCGCACGACCGCGTCCATTAGGTATAGTAACGAGCACCTTTCGTTCAACTCCACGAAATACTCTCTCGATAATTCACGGTTTTGGAGCCTCGGATTACAATGCAGAAAATACTGCTTAACACTAGATTTACGGAGCACTAAAAGTGAATGTTTTGCATCGCTTCGTTAATATAACAAGAACGAGCTACCCAAATTTTTAGCAGTATTTTTAAAATAATATATACCCAAAGAAATATATTTGCTAAATAATTTCTCATCTATGCATCCTTGCAATCTCGATATTTTAAAATTAAAAACATACGATAGAAGAACATATTTTTATTATTATTCTGGAATTATTTTTTATCGAACTTGTATAAAGTACCAACATACTTTTGCTTTAAAAGAAAATTAAAAGTGAACTGATCGATAGGTGCTATATTTGCGTATTTTCATTTTTTAACAAAGTGGTTTCATGACGCAGGGACTGGGATACCATCAGTTTGCAATATAAATACCCGTAAAAACTTTTGCGTTTACATAACAGCGCCTGTGACACCCGCATTTTTCCTTGTCAAATTTTGCATATGCCACGTACATATACGATTCCGACAGACGAATATTTTATAGAAATATAGACAAATATAAATGAGCGAAAGACGTTCGTTTTGGAGATGTTCGTTCAGATAACTGCACCTCCCAGCTCGCTTAATTAATAAAGTTAGCATTTGTGACAACCGCATTAATTCTCGTAATGTTCCGCGTTGACTATGCACGCAGTGATCGTAATCGATGGAAACTGTAGAATCTTATATCTCTGGTAAACGAACAAACTGCTTCCATTATAATATCGTTAATGTAATTCTATAATATCGTTTTGAACTTGTCTAAAAAATGTTCAACATTTAAATTTCCTTCATAGGAAGTACAAATAAACTATTCCTTCCATGGGCAATATTAAATTTGTCTTTAACAGCACTGTCTAGGTCTTTTAACCCAGATTTCCAGGTCTCGTCTAACAAGTTGACTCACCACTTAACCAACAGTTGTTAATATTAGGTTCAATCAAAAGACCGGCATGTTTCGGAGAAATACGTTCTGAAATATAATACGTATTGAGTCAGAAGAATGCGCAGGTTGCTGCGGTCATCAAATTCGTCTTCCGATGATTAAACCCTTGTGTCCTGAAGGCATTTTAACAGCAAAAGTGAAAAAAATTTCTTTGCAGTACATAACAGTTAAAATTACAGAGATATTAATCTTGCAGTTAATAAGTAATTTTAGTTTTAATACCTATGGTTATAAACTGGATAAGTATAGGCATGCTTCGTTACCGTTTGATTTTCCATACCACCCCCTAATTAGAATTCTACTACGTATATCATTAAGTATACAGTATATTATAACATAAATTAGATTATTTTTCACGAAATTAGAACAGGTTGAATATCATCGATTTCTCGCAAAATCAGAAATTTTGCATTCAAATACTTTTTGGATCCACTGTATACGACCGACGCGGCGTGACAATCAAAATGTTAAAGTTCGGCATTAAGCATTTCGCGTTGGTGGCAAAACAGCCTCGAGTTTTTCTCAGGCAATCAGCCGTCGGTGTTCAGCGAGCACTATACTTTCCGAAAACGAAAGAACTTCGGATTTCTGGACGGTCGAAAGTAGGAAGATCCCTTAATGATCATTTCAGTGGAACGGTACCGGTGGTCCGTCGCGACGGCGGCCGAGAGGGCAGAAGAGAAGAAGAGAAGAAGAAGAAGAAGAAGAAGAAGAAGAAGAGGAGGCTGGCCGAAGAAGCGAGCCAGTCGGTCAAGGCCCCGCGGCAAGTAGCCAAGAGTCGCGCGGTCGAAAACTAATCTATCCCACACCTCGGCCAGCAGCCAGCTTGGGGAAAAACAAAATTCGAAATGGCCTGCTAAACAACGCTTTTAATGCGGTGCCACTAAGGCCCCCGAGAGCCGGCCTCCGCGAGGGACGCCCCTGTCTACCGAAATCGGACCACCTGCTGATCGAGAATTACCTGAAACCGATGTACCGTTTGATATAACGCCCGCCGCGATCCGATCCGATGCGATTCCGCCCCTGTCGATCTACGTGTCTCCCTAGCCGCCGATGGATCGCGGGAAACGATCGATTTAACCTGTTAAGTGGAGAACTGCAGTGTCGCGAATGGTCGTTTTAGCTGGAAAAAAGTCATTTCAGAAAATAGATATTACATTCGTATAATCTTCTTTCGGAACGTTTACCGGATATACCCATAATAGTTCACGTAGTATCGAAACCAATACGTGAAAACTCCGAACCGTAACACGGCAAAGTCGTACGTTCATATTTGTTCGAAAGAAAATTATGTCAGAGCAATAAATATGAATCTTTAAGCTTCTATGCACGATATTCTATATTAACACTAGGTACACTAGATTACGATCTACCAAAAATGAAATTGACCTTTTGTATCGTTAAAAAAAAGAATGTTATAAATTTAATAACGTTGGATGAACCGATAACGAGCTATTTCCGAAATCGATCGGCCGATTAGTTTTTCAGTTACTTTTGCCACGCCAATGTGGAAAATGTTGTTTCAACTGAAACGAGCTCGAAAGTTTCTAATGAAGTTTCCCGATATTTATAGCTGCAAGATCTATTTAAAAAGTTCGTCTACAGTTCTGGATCGATAGAATAAGACTTTCTCTTCCTTGAAAAGGTCTCGCTGGATGGTCTTTTTTCGATTTTATTGACTCTACGTAATATAATTTATGACGCTTTGTTCTCGATAGCCGTTCCTCATCATGGGAATTGGCGGATACTCTATATTGTCCAATCGCAATACCCCGTTCAGTCTATTATTTTCAGCACGGAGTAGAAAAAAGTATGTTAAATATTGTGTTAAAATTGTTTTAAAAATACGCTTAAACATTCTTCGAATAAGTTTTTTAGGATCCGCAACAGGCCTCGTGCACGATGTAGTATTTTGAGAAAGATGGAAGGCGTCGCGACATACTATCTTATGGTTATCGTTAAACCATTTTTCTCCGCTTAAATATTATGTATGTACAAAACCAAAGATTCTTTATCGGACAAGCGATAAAACTTTTGTGTCCACGCCCGGAATATTTTGAGCAAAAATCGAACATTACGAAGGTCGCCTCGACAGGCCAGAATTAAGACGTTGATTATAATTAAATTTCAAGTTGTTGAATCTAGGGGTTGATCGCGTCAGCAAGAATTCGCCGGGAATTTTTCGCAAGAATTAGTCGACGTTCGTCCCATCGTTTAACGCACTTGCCTTTTTACCGAGATCGCATTTTACCCGTTCCTCGCGGTTGTACGGCGCGGGTCTTGTTAGCGATAGCAACAATCTCCCGGCAAATAGTTCTGGTTGCGCAAACAAGCTGGCACGATCAACACGCGATTAACCCTACCGTTCCACGATTTAGTAGTATAATTTAATCGGGCCATGTGCAATTACCTAGGTACCCCGAGGCTGACCCCGAGGAATTGCAAAACGGCACGGCACGCTACCCGATGATCTGCAACATATGATCTCGTCGGATCGTGGCGGGATTCGAGAAAACAAGAAACTCGTTACACGACTGCCGTCGGAGCTGTTTGCAACTATGTTACCCATCAGGGGAACGATGCTGGAAGTTGGATCCTCGCGATCCCGTCGACGTTGAGCCTCTCAGGATCACGGTTCAAGGTCACCGATCAAGTTCACAGCCCACCGTCTCCCTCCTGGTGAAAATAAAAAGGAAAATAAAAGATAGAGAAAGGGAGTGAGAGAGAGAGAGACGAAAAAAAAGGAGGAAAGGAAGTGAAAGAAAGACGAGAACGATGGCGGATGATCGATGGTGAGAATCGGTTGGACCAGTCACTGTGGCTTCGTACAGGAGAAGACATCAGCTCGCGGAGGAGGTGCCAGGGCTCTATATTCGGCGCCTCACGCTCGAGGACCCCAAGAGAGCGCGGGAACCCTCGAGTTCAAGGTCACAGTCACCGGCACGCCATATCTGTCATCCTGCCGCCGGTTACGTACCCTCCTCCAGAAGATCCTCGAGGTATTCTCCTTCTTCTTCTCTCTCTCTCTCTCTTTCTCTCTCCAGAACGCCTGAACTCTCCCTGTTCGGAAAATCGAAAAAATGCCGGTATTTATTTCGATTTCGGTATTGCAATTTCGATTCGTGGAAAAGGCCGCAAGGAAGCACTATTAAAATATGTGCCCGTGCTCCTAATAAACAAAAACGCGAAAACTTTACCGCCCACCGCATAAACCAGAAGTACGCCAAAACCATGAATTCAAAATTAACATATCAGCCATTAAAGTCCATAGAAATTAATTCATCCGGACGAACGCTGTGCTCGCATTAAACAAACCTTCAAAATTTAACTGTCCGGCGCATAAAACAAAGGCACGCCGAAACTCGTCCCGTCAATTAAAAATTAACATATTAGCCATTAAACTCCTTAGAAATTAGTTCACTCGGACGGATGCGTGCTCGCAAGAAACAAACGTCAGAATTTTATTGTCCGGCGCATAAAACTGAGCTACGCCGAAACTCATCAATTACAAATCAACGTGTCAGCTATAAAATTCCTCCGAGATAAATCTGATCGCGACAAGAAACGCTCTAAGGACTTAAATTACAGTACAGTGAATACAACACGGTACAATAAAGTACAGTAAATACAGTAAAAATTTCAATTTCAAAGTGTCGATGACAAATAACGCTTTCGTAAGAATTGAAACGCGGACGAGCAAATCGAATGGACGGGAAATCATCGTGTATTTCTTGTCGATCGGTGCCTAGACAATACTTTCGCGGTGTACGTCAGCGTAGAGACCCATAATTAAACGCACTAAAATTTCACTGTCGGCACAAAAGGAACGATCAACGGCGCTCGACTTAATAAAGCCTCGAAAGCGTTCGTGGCCCGTATTACGACGTTATTGAGGCAGTTATCACATCGAAAACACGAGAGAGTATCTCGGCGCCATTATCATCGAACGTTTTTCGTCCTTCTCTACCCGGCGTTTGTTCATTGTTCTTTGCCTCGCCTCCCGTCGGGATTCGTCTTGTTCTGCGTTCCACCGCGACGATCCAGACGCGAGTATAGTATTATATTTCCAGGCTGACCCCTGAGCCCAAGATCCGGGCAAGGTTACCAAGTTTATTGCGAGTTTAAAACGTGCTCTCGTTTCTCGCGAATCCACCGCCAAGAGGATCGGGCCGGCTCTCAAAAAGAATTCTCTCTTCCTCGCGTTTTACTCCCAGATAGCACAGAGACGTCTTAAAGACGTCTTTAAGACGTCTGAATGTCCTACGAACGGCTTCCGAACGGCTTCTGAACGTCTCTGGAACGTCTTTGTGAAAAAACTGTACGTCTTAAGACGTCTCGAACAGACGTCTTTAAGACGTCTCGAAACAGACGTATTCAAGACGTCCCGAAACAGACCCCTAGTACCACAAAATATTAGATAGATATGTTTGTCAAATATTGGAAAAATATTTTTTAAGCCACATTTTTTCTTGTGAGAAAAATATTGAATTTGAATATTGTATACATGTACAAGAAATATAAATTGAATGTTTGATATAACAAAAAAACTAAATAAATACAAAAAAATAAATTAAAAGATTGTTTTTCCGAATATCCGCGAACATTAACATTTTATGCTTTATTTATTTATTTATTTATTTATAAATAAAAAAAATAAATTAAAAGAATGTTTTTCAGCATATCCGCGAACATTAAAATTTTATGCTTTATTTATTTATTTAATTAATTAATTAATTTATTTATTTATAAATAAAAAAAATAAATTAAAAGAATGTTTTTCAGCATGTCCGCGAACATTAACATTTTATGCTTTATTTATTTATTTATCTATTTATTTTGATATATTATTTTGGATTTTGGATTTGTGATATATAATGTATAGTTTTATTATTAAACAATATTTATTGCTAAATTCTATTGCGAATATATATGTAATATATTATAATAGTACTAAATTAACAATTTAGTTATTTAACTTTCCTAAATAAATAAACGTCTATTCGAAGGATGGAAAACTGCGTTATATTGTGTTGCGTGTGTGTACAGTTTGTAAAGCTTTTCTCTAGCAGTTTAGAATGACTGAAACGTCAAGAAATGAAACGTCTTAAAGACGTCTCGTAAAAGACGTCTTAAAGACGTCTTTTCAGGACGTAAGACGTTCAGACCAAAAATGGACGTAAAACAGACGTCTTTTAGACGTCGAGTGCTATCTGGGCTCGAACATTATCGTCGCCCATTTGTCCACTCCCCCCTACTCTTCGACACATCTCTATCTTCCACGTTTCCGAGACTTCTGTATCGGAGTCTCGACGCGTTTCCCATCTCCACCAGTCGGAAACGTAATCAATCGCATTATCTCGCTCCCGGCTGAGATTGAAATGATACGCGACTTTTATTAGCTCCGTCATCTCTTCGCTTTTGTGCTTCTGCTGGTCTAGACCAGTCAATCTCGAGTCAGTTTGACACTTTGACGATTGTATCGGCAACACACGCAACTCTTTGTGCCACTTTAAACATTAATTTGCGTAGAGCGAAGAAAATTTCGTTGTCACAGCAGTCAGCGAATAAATCTTATTTTTCCGATTTCACGATTTACCCGGAACACGATAGAATGGTCAATTGTCTCAACTGTTTCCTTGCCAGTTTACTTGAACTTTTAATTACGCCAAGGTTGACTTCGGTGTTGATTTTCATCGTTCGTGATACATTCGGTAACGATCTCGATGCATCGTTGGAAAGATTTGCAGCGATCTTTGCGGCAAATTGCATTGTACTCGTGCAAGATATAATAGATTTCAAGACTCGAGTCCAGCGCATTAAAAATACCTAGCTAACAATCTCTCGAGACTGTCGGAAATTTAGCATTCGAATACTTTTTGGATCCACTGTACTGTCTACTTTTGTCCTGAGATGTACAGAGAAAAATATTATACCTTTTGGAAAATCGATATTTTCCAACACATGCGTCTCTTTGAACCGAAAGTGTGTGTAAAAGAAAGAGTGGTGGCGCGTCTTTCTTCTACGTAATTGCACGTATTACATTTTTGCAAATCTTTTGCAAGATTATATGCTTCTCTTCGGTCTCCGTGCACCGGTATATCTGCCAAGATAATTTCACGTTGTTTTTCAACAGGTTTGATCGTGTCTACAGTTGACAAATGTGTTCCCATGCGAACCCCGACGTTCTTCGAGTTCGTGTTGCTGAATCCTTTCTTCGAGTTGCCCCATCATCGACAGTTGCTTCTACCAGACATCCTCTAATTTTCGTTTCTTGTCGAAGCACACGTTGCATGCGATATTTTCTACCTTTCCATTAAGATTCTACTTCTTCGTTCGGCGTTTCCCCTATTGGCAACTCTGTTCGTGTCGGTCGACGTATCGGAGCGCCTCGGACAGTGTCAATTACATTCGGTCGTTTGTTTCTTCTGGTCCGCAGAACAAGAATATTAGTTCTGCCCGTTATTAAACGGCGTCTTCTTCGTTCGCAGGAGACTCGCGAAGAGAGATCACTGGGAAGTGAACGCGAAAACCGTAGCTTCATTCCTAGAAATCCCACCACGGTTTCGTGACACGGTGTTCAACTTGTTTTCGCTTCCCTTTCCTCTCCTTCTTTTGTTCCCCCTGCTGAAGATACCGTGAGAAGCAATGGCTACAGCCGAGAACAATACCCGACCTGATAAACATTCCGATTTTACCACCGTCGAAAATCGCACTTCTATTACGTGTTTATACAATTTTATATCCTAACCCTTTGCACTCGAAGCTATTTTAACTCCAAAACGAAACATTTCGTCCGATTTAGAATATTTTCGTTATATATATTTCTTTCCATGTTCTACATATGAAAATGGTGCAATTTTTTCGTTGAATTCTGAAGTGTTTAGTAATTTATTAAATACAAACCAATTTAATAACGCAAAAAATATTTTGAATAATGATACAGCAATTTTTAGTGGCGCCTTACAGTCGCCATTCGAGTGCAAAGGGTTAACACGTTGCCCACCGGAAGTGTCCTGATAGTCCATCTGAAATCGACGAGCATCAGCTGAGAAATTAACTAAATTATTTCACGCAAGAAAATTATTCAGCTTCCCTTAAATACATCCCAGTTACTCAAAAGGGTTTGCTATACTGCAAGTACGATTTAAATATGAAATTGATTTCCGGCCTTAAAAATTTCAGTAAGTTAAAACCAGAATGATAGTGGTCTTAAAATTTTTCTGAATTTGTTGTTGCTTTCAATTTCAATATCTTTCGTTTAGAAAACCACAAGATTCTGCAAAACAGAAATTCTCTCCAGGCCCCAACAAGATTTCTGTACGCTAACTTTCGCCAGTAACAATTCAATAATTACGCATATCGAGTTTCTTTAATTTCTTGAGAAGATTAAAAATATAGAATGTTAGAGAGATCCTGGTACGATACCTCGTGATCTTAGTGCACCGCTTGAAAGTTAATACGAGAACACGAATTCGTGCAGGTGGCAATAATAATGCGATCGCAGCCGCTGTACATTCGTTTCCCGGCAAATTGCGATCGTCGGCTTGCTGTCCAAGGTAACAGAAGCAATTCGCAACGAAAATATCAAACAGCGGCGGCGATCTGCGCAGCCCGGGGCGCGTTAAACTAAATTTATCGGTAACGGCAAACCACGCTCGCAGCCATCATCCCCGAGGCAGAAGTCAATTTTCCAGTTCGGGGACTCGTCTAATTCACGTGTCTCCTCCCCCTCCCCCTCCGCCTGCCGACGTAATTGTGATCGTGTACGAAACAGTTATAGATCTTGGCTGGAGAGGATCCGGAAGGACAGACCGCCGTTCCTGACGATCGTTTCGCTGGAGCTACCAGACTCCCCAATCCCTTTGATCGAATCTCAGGCGAACTCACGGTCCAAGTCCGAGGAGACGAGCGAATCCGCCGAAACCAAGGACGACATCCTGGCCGAGCTTCTGGAGAAGGTCACGGCAAACACCGACGGGAGAAAGAAGGAATCCTGCGGTGGAAGGAAGAGGTCCTCGAGGAAGTCCCGGGGCGAACGCAAAAGGGGCGAGGAGCTCGTGGAATGTACGAAAGGAGTTCCAACCCTCGAAGAATGCACGAAGAACATTGTCGAAGGTCAATACAAACTCCACCGTTTTCGCGAACGTTTACTCATTGGCATTCCTGGTATTCATGAAAGCATAAGGGAACCTACTTTACCGGGCAACCGTTGTTTATAGAGCTCCTTTGATACCCTTGATCATCGCCAGCATCCTCGTCGATGAATCAGTTTGGGATCAAATCAATTTTCTTCGTAGGCATTTATCTCCTTCTTTATTCTTAATAATAAACTACTTAATAATAAACTAGTGTTCGCATTTTGACGGATGAACTAATGCTTCGAATATTATTAACCCTTTGCACTCCGCTGTCCCCTCTCAGGGGAAATTAAAGTTTATTAGCGATTACGGGGAATTAATTTATTCCAGCGCAACTTTAAATAAAATATTGATTTTTTTGCAAATATATATTCCTCGATGTCAACCAATTCATATAAGTCCAATATCATTATAATACGTTACTTGGTTCCAAAATTATACTAAATAATACGAGGATTTGTAAATTTCTGCCAGAATGGTTCGGAGTGCGGAGGGTTAATTCTACACAAGTAATTGATTTTGAAATAATTGAATAAATATATTTGTAGCATTATCATAATAGTGATTTCAAATTGTTTATGTCTCAGTTGTTGTTTATTATGTTCACTATGTACTTTTCTATAGCATTACCGTAAGACAGGTTAGTTCACAATAGGAAACGTTGTCCTTCGTCAACGAATTGTACTTCTCTTATTACATTCATGCAGCACAGGTTGCTCGCACTCAGGTGCACGAAAATGCCCCTACTCAATGCAACCCATTAGACACACATTCCAAATGTCAACGACGATGCGATACATAATGCATGTATCTCAAATTAGTTCTTCCCTGTTAAGTAACGAGTTTTAGAGTATATAGAAATTTTAAGTTTTAAACGTTCTGCCGTTGATAGTTTTATATACAATAATGTACTACTCATTCTCAACATTTTCGTAGCACACTTAACATTTATTCAATGCTATTACAAATACTCGGTACAATTTCACTTTTATTCCAACATTTTAACTTATTTCAACTAAGTAAAAATTAAAACTTTGAAGAAATAATTGGTATTATAAAAATTGTTAAACATTGGACTGGATGTATCAATACCAAACCACGAACCGGGAGAGGCTATTGAACAACGATATCGGATACAGTTCAATAAACAATATTTGCCAACTATATAACATTTTTAAGGCACGCTTGAAATCAAGAAAATTAAATTGAAATGATTCTGTTGGATATAGAGATCCACAGAGATTCACAGTATATTCAAAATAAAAATTCTTCTATTAATTAATCCTTATTGACAATTCATTTTCAAGTTTAATAAAAAAAAATCGTATCACCATATTCGAACTGACGTGGTAATTATTTTCACTGTAGTTTCAAGTAAGAAATGAAACATGAGTAATCTGAACAAAGAGAAAAATTCCAGCACCAAAATTTCCAATTAAATCTTCCAACGTTTCAGGCCCGAACCGTCGACGATTGTCGGATCTCGATCTCCACGATATCGCGGACTGCATCTGTTCCGAAATGTTGGAAAATCGCCGGCCTCGAATCGATAAGAAACTGGAGTCGCGCGAGTCGCGATCCCCTAGTCCGGAAATGACTCGCATCATTCGGATCGCGATGAACTATCACGACCGGTTGAGTTGCGGGATCCGCGACGAGGAGGAACCGGAAGCGAACGGAAGATCGAAACCGGAAACAAGTCGGAGGGACGTTCAGGTGAAAAAGCAGCTCCTCAAGGAGGACGGTTGTTGCGGCGATGTGAACGACGCCTTAGACTTCACGCTGAATTGCTGCAGCGTGCAACTGACGTCCCGTGGCACAAACGCAAAGGCTGTAGTGCCTGTTGAAACGCAACAGGCACCGGGAACGCGAACTTACTCTGCCCCCGTTTTGTCCATAAACCCTTTTATCCGTAAATTTTAACACCATTAAATCGTTTATACTATTCTCTTCATCGAAAAACAATACCTCCCGATACGCTGATTTTCTTATTTCTCGGTACACTCGTACTCACGCTGTGCGATGACTTTAAATACAAATCATTTGCGCGTTAATTAAGAAATAAGTTAATAAAGAAAATTGAATAGGTTAGATTTCAAACGGTAAAAAAATTAAAAGAATTTAATATACTATCTACCAGCGATTATCTCGTGATTTACGAAAGTCTTTAGTCCATGATAGGGATTTTTTTTCCTTCAACAGCAATAGTAACTTCAATCGCGAACCAACAACTCACCCCCTAACAACGTAATCTATTAATCGAACACTTTGCTTGTCTGTAATACATGTAGATGATGGCTTTCCGAAAGCATTAAAGATTTATTTTGAAAATTGTAGTTTTACCAAAAGATCATTCTAGAAATGGCCTCTGTATTTAGTCATCGCCGTGGTTTCCTCCTTTAATAAACTAGATATAAATCCTTTCCTACTTGCAGCCATTTTATGCTGTGCACCAACAACCTTATATAGTCAAAAATAGCTGCATTTATTAATAAATGTACGCATAGAGAAAAGACAGGATCCCTCGGTCCGCATGCTTGCACTAAAAAGAGCCCCCGTTCATCCGTGCGTTGCACGGTTGACCATTTTGCTTTACCGAAAAAAGTTTCGAAAGTTTTTCGAAAATCGTTGCTGTGTGTGAATACAGAAAATTCACGGTTGATTTATCAGAGCATAGCCGGCGCACAGTGGTTCGATAGATGGGGACCAGCTGGACAAATATTTTTTAATATGGCTTTCAATTTTCTGCTTTTGCTCAACCTAATCCAACAAAACTAGTGACTGAACTAGTAAATCGGGTAGGAGAGAAAGAGAGAGAGAGCACATCTCAACCAAGCTTTTGGAAGAAAAATGTTTGCTGTTTCCTTCTATATTTAACACTTTGACTGCCAAATTAGCCACGTCAAGTTTATTCTAGTTTGACGATCAATCTCCACGAAGATCTCCACGACAAAAACATGAATGAAAACATAACGTTTTAAACAATTATTTAAGCGGCATACTGTTGCCTCATAGAATAAACTGAAACAGTGCGAATTTTCTAGGAAATTGTTCAATTGTCCATGCAAAATAAAATTTCTATATGTGACGCTGCACTACATGTAAATAAAAGTAGCATTCCAGGTTGCAGTATTTATTGCCACAATGCAGAGCTAGTAGCATACTTTGACTGCCAAACTAGAAATCTCAAAAATTCCATAGAATCAAAGTAAGTTATTTAATAAAATAAAAATTGAAAATAATTAAATGTATCGTATTGAGTAATCCTCCAACTTTCTTGCGTTTTATAGATCCTAATCAAATTTGGTACAACGAATATATTAACGTAAAAATTCATTTCAAAACCTCGACAAATAATTCCGTCACCCACATATGGGTGACATGGTAGTCAACGTGTGTTAAGAACGTATAAAACTAACAAAAATTAACGTATCCTAATCAAATTTTTGTCTGAAAATGCCTGAAACATGACCTTTCAGACTACGTAGCATACCATTTGTTTTCAATCATTCTGACATGTTCAGATTTATCCTAACACCACCTACCGAAAAACACGAACTTTCCGGACAACCCAACATATGCAGCAGTTTGTAGGAGCATATCAGAATTTTTTGCAACTTACGTTTGGAGGTTTAATGCCTGAAATATGACCTTTCAGACTACGTAGACATACCATTTGTTTTCAATCATTCTGACATGTTCAGATTTATCCTAACACTACCTACCGAAAAACACGAACTTTCCGGACAACCCAACATATGCAGCAGTTTGTAGGAGCATATCAGAATTTTTTGCAACTTACGTATGGAGGTTTAATGCCTGAAATATGACCTTTCAGACTACGTAGACATACCATTTGTTTTCAATCATTCTGACATGTTCAGATTTATCCTAACACTACCTACCGAAAAACACGAACTTTCCGGACAACCCAACATATGCAGCAGTTTGTGGGAGCATATCAGAATTTTTTGCAACTTACGTTTGGAGGTTTAATGCATCCAGCATTCGAAGGCACTGGTGTGTCGATCGCAGGTTGGCAGGGTATCGAGCACTCGAATTACCGTGACACGGTGGCGGCGTAGCAGAAAGGAATTCGGCCGCAGGATCGATCTCTCATCGCGGGAACATCCGAATTAAAGGAATTTCGGCGCGGCGGCCGCGGATACTCTCTCTCCCCCTCTCTCTCTCTGTGTGTGTGTTTCTCTCTTTCTCTGGCTTCGAATTCTATTCCGGCCTGCCGTGGAAAAAAGACGCCGGCCCCTTGCTTTCAAGCCGGGAAGACGCGCTCGGCAGACGAGCACGGAATCATGAATCTCTCGCGCGGCAATAAATCGCAAATCGTTGCTTCGATTTCCACGAAACCGCACACCGACGTGCCACCAACACGTTGCCGGCCGCGCCCAGTTAGCCTATTAATTAGCTCGCCTAATAAATCGCGACTGACTCTGGGACCGGGATGGCGAGAGGGCGGCGGTAGAGGGCGACCGAAAGAGAGGAACAGAGAGAGAGCGAAAGAGAGAGAGAGAGAATGCTAACGCGGCGTTAGCCATCGTTCGTCAGTGTAGAAGAAAGAAAAAGGCAGCACGGAATGGACGAAGAAGAACGAAGCATCGTACGAGTTTTCGTCTCGCGGTGGACCAACACAAGAGATGAGAATCGTGAGTCTAGGCTGGCCCCTTGGAAGGCCAAGCCAGCCCAAACCGGGTGAGAGAAGTTGGCCGGGTTCTCTCCTCTTCGTCCCTCTTTTTCTCTTCCCTCTTCTCCTGCTTCTCTCCCTGTTGCTCGTGCCTCCCTCGCGCCCCCATCCTCCTCCTCCTGCCGATCGTGGAATTTTTATTTTGTCTGTGCTGTGTGCGCTGCTCCTTCGTAGGGCGAAAATGGTTCATGGCCGTTTCTAACCGCCGATTTCGCCGCGAATCCTGCCAGGAGGATCGACCTCTCTCTTCTCGTTTCTCTCTTTAATTTTCTTCCCCTCCCCGAGAACCTTTTATTTCGAGATCCTTCGATCGAATAGTATGCATCCTGCGCCCGCCATTGATTTTCCATTTTCCGTCGACCGGTACTGTTTCTATTATCGGGTGATTAGGCTCTCAAAGGACAGAGAAGTCGTCTGCCGGACCACGGTTTCAATAGACTTTCTAGAAACTGAAACCTGGATCACCCGTGCATTCCCCGTTTTCCCTGGAACTGGAACTCTCGGTTTAATTATACTTCCCGTTGAAAAGATGCCACAGTGATTGCGACTCGTATTAATGTTTCGACACTTCGAACCGGAATTCTTGAACCGAACTGTTTCTCTTTCGAAAAGCAGGATTAAATGGGTAAACAATTTTTTTAGAAATTGTAACCGATCGGAACTGTGAAGAAAATGTAGCTTGCCTGTATTTAAAAATTCGAAATTGCGTCTTATAGTTAATTTCAAGCTAATAATATACTATCTTTCTTAAATTCTTTCACAATTCAAAATCTCAAATGCTAAAAATCAGAAATTTTAATCATAATAATGATCGAATATCCTACTAACACAACATTTCTTCACAGTGTGGAAGGCTGGCGCTTTTGAGAAAACGTTTCAACAATTTTTATCTTCTGTAGGACAATATAATTTTGTACTACTACCATCGATCAAGAACTGTGACGATAAAGCTATTTTTAATTAGGCAACATACAGGTATTCCTAACATTATCGAACTGTTATTACATTGGTTCGTGCTAAAAGAACCATTGAGAACGTTCATTACTCTCCGTTAATTGCTCACAAACTGATTTATCGCCTCTACGTTTTATTCGGCCGTTCGCGTTAACGCAAGAATAAAGTCTCTTAATAAATGATATGTTCGTGCAATCAATTTTAAATATTAACGCACAAGTTTCAGATTCGTTGTATACTCACTCCCGGGGAGGTAATATCGATTTCGAAAATATGCGAATCAAAAGGGCTAGAGTTATAATATGGACACCTTAATTACAACTTCAGATTTCCAAGATGAAAACGTGCAAATATTTGGTATACCGGTTAAGCGCGGAGTTTAATTTTAAAAATCCCTCACGGACTTAAAATCAAGCAATGACGAATACACACGTCGCTGTTATAAATTTTACGAAAAAGCGAAGCAAAATGAGAAAGAATTACATTTTTATTCGATAGGAAATTAACAATTCATTAACCGCACCGCAATAGTGTTTCGGATTGACGTGTATACGAGTCGTACGCAGTTAACTGGTGTAAATTGTTAAATTCACACATTTTCTTCCCGTTGATTCATTCCGTGCCGGAATAATTACTCCCCTTCTTGTCAGGATTCCTTCATTTCTCCCTCGTCACTCGATCTATATTTCTTTATCGGCTTCGCGTCACCCTTCCTCAATTTTCTTCTCCTTCATTCCCTTTACTTCATCCACGAAATCGATTAACGTGTCTACTCGATCGAGACGCGCGGCTCGGGGACGCGCGAATGCTGACGAAGTCCGATCTGGCGGTCTCAGAAAACAAAGAGGACTTTGTGCGCCGATCACTGATGAGACCGCGGCGCGTTCTACCGCCTCTTTTCTTCGCTTTCTTTCTTTCTTTTCTCTCTCTCTCTCTCTTTCTCTTTTCTCTCTTACCCGCGCGGATAACACCACCGAACCGGCTAGTGGAGTATAGAGAAGACACGAGAAGGCAGAGCACCGCGCGGATAGGGAATTGGTATGTTGATTGCCGCGTTGAATTGATGAAAAGAGGATGGACGGTTTGTTGTGTGTTTTAGTGTGGTCGCCGAGCCGTCAACTCGAGCCGTTAAGTTCCTGTACTTTTTTCGTTGTTAACAAATTTCTCGTGAATACCTACAGTGACTGCCACTAGTATTCCGACGCTTTTAAAAATCGTATAACCTTGTTAACATTGGACTATACGACTTGGTTTTTCTTAAGAAGTTAGCACAATTGGTTTGCTACGTAAGGGGAAAAAATGTTTTTAGAAAAATTCGAATTGGTCGAAATTTCAGAGACAATACTAAAAGTTGTGTTTTACAACATTTTTACGTGGACTTGCATTGAAAATGTAGAGAGTACGACGTTTGAATCCAACGAAAAGCTCACAAAATGACCAAAATTCAGCACCGGATTAAAACAGGAATTGATAGGAACGTAATCGATCGAACACAAAAGTGTCCCTATGATCCGCGGGCATTGTAAATCAACGTAAAATCACCCGAAGAAACGAGAATAAGAAGAATAAAATTGGTTTCGCATCAGGAACATAGAAAAATGTCAAAATGTCGGTTATTGGCACGGGAGTGAGACGGGACGATGTTTGTATAAATAAGCGGTTAGCGTTTATTGTGTCCTTTCGCGACGGTTAATGACCGAAAGGTGGACACACTTTTAAATTTAAAAAACGTAGATGAGGGAGGGGGGGGGATGATACAGTGTGTTCTCCGCAAGGGGTTTTAATTTGGTCCCCGGGCGAATCGAATGAAATGTCTCGGAAATGTCAGGACGACGGTCCAACTTTCACGGGCCGGGATCCACTTTTCGTATCGGGACTCTTTCCCTTTACGGGCCATTAGAATCGCTCGAAGCTCCAATAAAACCCGACGAGATTGCGCTTACGGTCCCGCAGACGATCGGGACACGGCCGCGTTCCGTTCGCCGGCGTTCATTATTCCGCTCCGATATGAAATTAAAGATCCGTGCGGCCCGTTTTTAGCGCTTCGGTTCGTCGCGTCGTCTTCGGGCCGGTTTCCACCGCGCGGGGCCCGATTTCCGTCGACAGACGCGGTGAACGCTCCACGCGACAACGCTCTTCGAAATTAAGATATCGAGCATATTCGCCGTCCCCTAAGTGGCGATCTCGCTCGGGGATCCGGGACGTGAACGAGCTTCTGATTAGCCCCCGACAGACCGATTAATTCCACCGATTCTTTGAAACGCCAGTGACTCGTCGATGCGAACAGCCTCTTGCCACGGACCCTTTTCTCGAACGCGTTCTTTGTCATTTTCACCGAACAATCATCTGTCGTCCTCGGTCGTGGATCCTTCTAATTTGTTTCTAATCGATTCGATGCATTTATCGGAAAACTGAGTAGGCATAATTTAAAATGGAAAAACATTAGAAGAATTTAAAAATAGTATTGTATTATTTTTGAACCTGTTTAACGTATCAGGAAAATTAATTTCACTTCAGTTTGTCTTATTCTAATATTAGAATCGATATCCTATTCCAATATTAGAATCTATATCTCCTTCTATTTAATATTAGAATCTGATACTAATTTACGGATTCCTCTTCAATGTAATTTTGACTCAGCGTTCTCCGATTGAGTTTAATTTTCCGATGGACACTAAGACAATTTGAAATTTCACCATTAACGTGCTACTCGTCTAAATCTGTTAGGTGCCTGGATATTCATAGATAGTAATATAAAAGGTGATGACTACACTGCGGTTTTCTATGCACAGCAAAAATGGTTAACGTTAGTAGCAAGATACTGGAGCTAGTATACTTATCTTTCGAATTTAATGAGCTGACAGTAGTACAACACAAGTTTTAATTGTTTTAACTGTTTCACACGAGTACACGCTTCCGTTCATAAGAGTATTTACAAACGATGAACAAATCGCAATAACTATTAGTTTTGACCTATGAAGAATGTACATATATCTTCGCTATCAAAATGTGAATCTTGGTAATATCATAATCTTCAGCTACGGAAAGAATGGTCTAGCCTCGTCCTTGAAGAATTAACATTGCATCGGCTGGTGAGCCGATCAACGACCACGTCGCCTCGTATAGACGTCGATTAATCGTGTTAGCATTTGCGACCGATCTAATCACTATTAGAATTAACATGGACGCGGGTGTGACCGCAAGAGCACGTATTCAAACGAATCGGCGCGAAATGGATGGCGAACAGATATCGTTCCGAAACGTTTAATTATCGTACCCGATACAATGGCCGGCCTCGTAACAAACCGGACACTAGCCCGTGAAAACAAAAAGTATCCGTCTATCATTAAAAACGGACTCGGTCCTGGGTGAAAATAAAAATACGAAGTACGGAAAGAGAAATAAAAGAGACGAACGAAAAGAGGATGGAACGGCAAAGCCGCGATACCTTAAAATGATCATCGCTTTAAAGGATCAGCCGAATGGTGGGGGCAAGAATAGAGGAGATAAAAGAAGTAGTAGGTATATCCTTGATGAGCGATCGTTATCACGATGAAAATGCAGTCTCGGATCGATCCGCTGCAGTCGATTCCTCCCAGGCTTCTTTTATTAGACTGCCAATTTCGTGGCGCCTTCTCGCTCCCTCTCCCTTCTCTGCCACTTCTCTCTCTCTCTCTCTCTCTCTCTCCCTTCAGCTCTCTCCGACTCCCCTACCTTCTCCCTCGCTATTTCTCTCTTTCTGATTCTTTCCATCTCGTTCCACCGCTCCCGCAGCCTCTCCTCGTTTCGCTATCTCTACGTTTCACAGGTCCACGGTCTCTCTCCGTCCTCTTCGTCTCCTTCTCTTCGAGTCCTCGGTTCTCCTACGCTTCATTTTTCTTCGCTCGCACGAAATCGCGCTGACTCGTTCCTTCGCCAGAAATTCCTCCTCTAATCTCGCGGCCGCTTTCCGGCGTTTATCTCGAGCATGACGTCACGGCCGCGCACATGTTCCGACCCGTACGAAGAATAATTCGATTATATACGGGACGGAATCATGAATTTCACAGGGAGCCCTTTTGTCGCCCCTACTCCCACTCCCACTGGCGCTTCGTTCTCTTCGCTCGACGATTACACACATTTTTACCGGTGACCTCGCCTCGGCCCCCGACGACCACCCGGTTTTATCAAACGGATTCCCGTCGATGGGAAACGCGAGTTGAATGGAACTGCTTCAGGCCGAGTCTCTTATCCGAAAGAAACGGAAACAATAGGAGTGCATTTCGGGAATTTCTTTGACGAAACTGCCACCGAACTGTCCCGTTTACTGTGGGGGTATCGCTTTGCCCTGTATTAATTATACTTAATTTTAAAGCATTATAAATATAACTGATATTTATTTTCACCGATATTACTGGAAAATTTTAATATCTCCTTTTTAATATTCACCGTGCTTTAAAAATCAGGGTTAACACTAGATTGCCTAAGCAAGTCATTTTGACTGCTTTAAATTATTTTTTTTCGAACTGAAATACATTTTTTTTTATTGCTAATACTTATTAATAACTTGTTATATGACTGTAAGTGATATAAAATATATTAAAAATTACTGTTAAACAAATTTCTTTGCGCATTAGTTATTTATTCACAATGCAGTCATTTTGACTGCTTTCAGGCAATATAGGTATATACTAAGCTCCCGTCTTTCTAGTGTTAATATAGACTCGGTAATTGGTACCCCCACAGTAATTGAGTCCCTTGCCCCAGATCTTCGTGCAAAATAAGAATGTGCCGCATCAATTGTGGGAAGCAGGAATTAAATGAAAATTAATTCCCCCCCTGATTATTTTGATACACTGGAAACGGTATGGGAATATCGTTAGATTTTTCTAATCTTTCATTGTTTCATCTTCATATTGGAATAGAATTATTTTTTGTTTGAAACATCTGCTTAACGACTCGTCCGTTTAGGAAGATTCTGGCAGCCGGTAACTTATATCGACCGAACGCAAGCGCACGGAAATATTTCTGCAACTCAGACTCCATTTTGCTATGTACGTATATATTCTTTCAAGGTGGAGGAGAAGGTGGAGGATTTCAATTTTCCTGTCACCGAGCCCCGTTCCATCAATCTCGGGGACTGTGTCACCGAAGTGGAAAACGAACTCGATGATTTCTCGTAGGAAACCGTTTCTCTGAATTGCGGTACTTCTTTGTGAAACTATTTCCAACAATTTCAACAGTTCCGGCGGAATATTTAAAAAATTATTCACCAACTCTTCAGCACCGCTACTATCCAATTTATCGTTAATTAAATATATTTGTTAGACACGCGTACATTCTGAAAAGATTCTCTTTAATTCTGTAAAATTTATAACCGACACTATTCTGTGAAATTTGTAATCACGTTTATATTTTTACCGGAAACGTGTTAACAATTGTATTTATCACGTTACTGCCATGTTACTCATAATACATTCATCGTACAAATTTTAATAGGATCTGTAAAATTCAAGAAAGTTGGAGGATTACTCAATATCGTACATTGAATTTTTTCAATTTTTTTTCAGTAAATAATTTACTTTGATTTTATGGAATTTTTGAGGTTTAGCAGACAAAGTGTTAAACATTGAGAGAACGAAAGGAGATAGAATCGTTGATAAAATTAAGTTTCTATTTTCATATCGTTAAGTATGCAAATTAATTCGCGACTTTTCTAATCACTTGTAATTTTATTTCCAGTTGAAGTTGAAGCTTCTATTTCCTTATCGTGAAGTGTTCAAATTAATTCGTGGCTCTTCTAATCACTTGTAATTTTATTTCAAGTTCGAGTTCCTTCGATCGCCTGGAATGAAATTTCAATTTTTTCGCTTGACTTCCAATCACGAAATCATTCGATAGTAAAGAAAAAGCAGATCCCTTTTTTTCTATCCAGAAAGGAATTGCTCGCTATCAAATCCGGGATCCTTTTGCATCATCGGTTCAATCCAGGAGGCCGTCGAACATCCAACCCCTACAGCAATTTCCATTCGTCCCAATGATTTCCCTGCTCATCCCAGAGTTCGAGTTAATGAGAATATAATCTCAGTTGTGCGTGGTCTCGCTCAATCCATGTCGGCAATACTCTAGCCATTTGGCGTTCCGTGTCTCTTCCTTTCCAGCCGTTCTCTCTCCGAACCGCATCCGGCCCTTCCTTCCGCCAATTACTCTTGTCTCGACATCGTCGCGCGGAATTATTGTCGTCGGATTCTTTTTTTCTCATTTTTCACGAATTTCGCCGTGAACGACGTTTTCATTCCAACGAGCTCCGACGCGGGCCAACGGGAAATGTGCTTTATGAACAGGGAAAAAGCCCCGACGCGATGAGAGACTCCTAAGTTTACGATTTAGGGAACAATATTCGTTGGACTCTAAGTTCGACATACTCTACAAAAACGATAAATTATACGAAAAATCAAAATATTCGTAAGCAATCGCAATTAATAGGACCGAAATGAGTATTTATCTCTCGTCTAAAATTTTACTGTTTTGTTCCACTCATTTATGAGATTAAAAAGTGTACTACAGACTCGCAATCGATGATAGAAAAATATTAGCGGAGAATATTATGTATCCGATATATTACACGAGCAGTATGAACGACTCGTGCAACCCTGACTTTGTAAAATACAGTAATAATAAACGGCAATCTCGGGTAATGAATATGTGCATGGGTCCCGGTATATGAAATTAAAATCACCTTTTTTTTCAGAGGGCAATTAAATGATTATTGAATTAGACATACCGTTCGCATGAATAACGAATAAGCGTGCGAAAACGAATAACAAATCACAGTGTCCGTTTCGATCTGAATTCAATAAACTCGGGAAATAATTAAGACGCGAAACAAAGTTGATTTTCTCACGGGTCGAGGGGAGAGGAGAGCAGCGCGTCCCGTCGCCCATTCTATTTAATAGCAAACAAAAAAAAAAAAAAAAGAAAAAGAAAAACCGGCAACGAACGGATAAATCAACGCCGCTACATAGTGAACCGCGAGCGGCGCGCGCAATGCCTTTAATTAAGACAAGCTAATCGACTTTCTTGCCGAGAATGACGCACGCAGCATCGACGCCACCGTCGAATTTTATTATTGTCGCCAATTGAGATACAATTTGAAAGACGCTGCCGATTATTAAACGGTGCATCACTGTTGCACAATGGCCCACCAACGACCGCACAGGAAGGCTTCTATCACCGCTGATTTAGCTTCATTACTATTTTTATTAATAATTTCGCTAATTGCTGAGTTTGCCGAATTAATTGGACGCGTCTGGGAACCACGTACGCCCTCGTGCATTTCCCTTCTTTTTTTTTTTTCTTCTCTCTTTCATCCGCGATTGCATCGATGCCGGAGTTGCAAACTGCAGTTACGCTTTCGCGTTGCTTATCAGCGGAAGTTCTTAGATCGCATTTATTAGGTTGTTGCATACGAAATGTCGGAGTTTAGAATGCAAATGTTGCGAACCCTTTCGATCAAGAAACATTGTTACAGGTTTATTATACGCCATTTTAAGGCACAAAGCTGATCTCAAGGTCTCGCCTTCGATTTTTATTTGGATACCCGATTTTACTTTCGAATGATGCGGAAATTTATTCTGTGCAATATGCATGTATGCATTATGTGCAATATGTACAATTTTATTTCGATATAGGACGACGCTATTTATTTCATCGCTCTCTCCTCTTTTTCTAATTCATCCGAAATACGAAGAAAGTCGGTCCCGAGTCATCGTCTTATATCGAAAGAAAACTGTAGCGAAATATCTGTGTGGGCCGGAAACGACTCCGGCATAGAAATTTTTATAATTGCCAGGCCGACTGTGAACCTGTTAATGAAAGAAGTTATATTTCTAAGAAACTTCTGCCCGTCAATTACTCGGCCTTATCAAGTACGAAATGTATCACTTCTAAGAAATTTACTATGAATGTTATCTACAGGAGCTGAATGTACAGAATTATCAGTAGCTTGGAAATACGTTCATTCACGTCAAAAAATAAAGAGTAAACACGGAGAATCTGAAGCATTCGATGTGATACTCGTGGTAGCATCTACAGTGGCGGCCATTTACTTACGTACAAATCATATTTTAAATTCTAAATAATTTACAGACTCCGGGAAAGCTTGCAAAAATGGCTAAACTGCATTTTTATAAAAGTTTTACCTTTGTTTATAAAGTATTAGTAATGTTTCTATTATTCCAAGAGTTCAAGAACAGTTATGTTTACTTTATTCTGAGCTGATGTTTTCTTAGCGGACAATTACTTACGTACGCCTGGTATTTACTCTTTGGAGCAAAATATCAGCGATGTAAACAACTTTTGTCAGTATCCATTGAACTGTTGAGAGAATTAGAAGTGTTATTGTAAGTGACTACGATGAGTAAAGGAAAGAATGTTACACCAGATCAGCGGCGTCAAGTAGAAATGCTTCGTAAGTTTGGAAAAACATTTCGATAGATTGCTGAAGAACTAGGAATATCTGTAATGGCTTGCTGTCAAGCAATGCAACATATTAAGTGTTATGGAACTATTAATAATATTCCTCGTAAAAATAGAACGCGAAAAACGGACGCTAGAACTGATCGCATTATGCATCGTTTATTTGAGGCGAACAGATTTAAGACAGCCGTTGAAATTCATCAAGAAATAATACCAAATCTTGACAAAATTATTAGTGTAAGAACAGTCCGCCGTCGGTTAAATGAATTTGGATTAAAGGGAAGGGTTGCAAGAAAGAAGCCCTTTATTTCAGAGAAAAATCGTTGTGCGAGAATTGCATTTGCGAGAGAGCACATAAACTGGACACGAGAACAGTGGTCTAAGGTCATTTTTACAGACGAATCAAAATTTAACAGACTCGGATCCGATGGCAAAACTTATATTAGACGTCGCGTTGGTGAAGAATACCAAAAAAATTGTACAAAATCAACGATTAAAGGAGGTGGTGGATCGGTACTTGTTTGGGCTGCAATGTCCGTGAATGGTGTGGGCCCCATCCATCGAATACAGGGAATCATGGATCGTTATGTGTATTTAAATATAGTACAAGAGGTATTACTACCATTTGCAGAGAGATGCATCGGAAATGATTGGGTCTATCAAGCTGATAATGACCCAAAGCATACCGCACGTGTTGTTAAATCATTTTTATATGACCGAAATATTAATTGTTTGAAATGGCTGGCTCAATCTCCGGACCTTAATCCGATTGAAATGTTGTGGATCGATGTGGAGAAATACATTCAAAAACGAAAACCGAAAACTTTGGAAGAATTGTATACTTTAACGGAAGAAGCGTGGAAGTCAATACCCATTGATAGATGTATCAGATTAATTGATTCTATGCCGCGAAGATGTGCAGCTGTGATACAACAAAAAGGACTAGCAACTAAATATTAAGTATTTACAGTTATAAATTATTATTTACTATAAAAATATACAAATTATTACTTTGTACGTAAGTAATTGTCCCTTCCAAAAATGACTCTTCAAAACATAATATTTAAAAATTTGTTAAATTTGCCAAATAAATAAAAAATTGTTTAGTATTAAATAAAACAAAGTTCACCTTTTATGAAAATATATTTCCTATACCTTTATAAAGTTTTTAAGGGCATATAGATAGCTTAAAAATTAGAATAGTGTATGTACGTAAGTATATGGCCGCCACTGTACATCATTAAACAGAACGTATGTTAAGAACCAGTATAGATGAAGCAAATTTTTATTTAGGAGAAGAGTCAAGCCTAATTGTTACGGATTGTATGAAAATATCTGCAATATGCGAGATCAATATTGTCAGAAATAAAATATAATATAATATATAATATTAATTTATATTGCCTATTTCTGTATTCTGGATAGCGGTCGGGTAGCAACATTGATTTTTATTTGCCGATCCGCGGATAACAAAGGTACAACGGATTTTTCAGCGCGAACATTTTTGGCAAATCTATTGTTGGTCAGAACTAACGAATATTTACCAGTGAGCAGCTGCAACTGAAATCGATGGAATGCCGTTCTCCAGGTTGCACCGAAACTCGGCTGGTAACCCGGCCCGATCAACGCACCGATAAACCACGTCGCGACGGTGGTTAAAATAAACTTTTACCATTTCTTTTATTCGCACTAAATTAATCACAGGTTCCCGGGGAATATTTCACCGCAACACGAGATGTTTTATTATACGATAACGCAACGCTGGAAATGCGGCCCGTCCGGGGGAATATTCCAAATTAATTGATTTGATAAACGAGTCGCGTTCATTGATATACTGTTATTCCTTAAAATGCCTCGCCGAGAGGAACGAGGAATCGCCGGGGGAAATTTATGTTCACAAATACAGCACGGTTTGACTGACGAAAATGGAAATAACGCCTCTCAACTTATTTTTCAACCTGATCAAACCGTTCGACACGATTATGCGAACTGTTGCGATCATCTTGTTCATCCGATCGTCCACGTTATTTTCGGTTATGTAAATGGGAACGTGTCATGAAGCAGTCGACACTATTTTTGGTTCCCGAAAAAAGAAAGAAACTGTAAATTTTGTGCAAGAAATACAGTGCATATGAAAAAGTAGTAAACTGGTTTCGGGCACGAAGACCTACCTGAAATAATGAACTGTCTTTCAGCAGATCCTATCAGGATCGTTAATTACAATTAAGATGCATCTTTAAACCGTGTTTATTCGTTCAAATCTATTTCCTATGCTGTAAACTTACAAAAATAATTATACATGTATAGAGTAGTTGTAAATTTTTACTCTGATCCCTGACAAAAATTAATTTTGCAATTTTTTCGAACCACAATTAAATCGTTATCCCAGGGATCCAAGTCTCGAGAAGAAAGTTTCGTGGAGAACCGTGGGAAGATCTCTTGCCTGCATTCGATTTTACGTTAGATACGAGAATGTAATGTAGCGTTATTGATAGCCCTGAAAACTCTGGAACAGAACCACTTTATGCATAAAAGTTCTCGGCTCTAAAGAAGATAAAACTACATCCAGAAAATCTTCAAGCACCGTCGAAAGCTGTGAAGATATCAACCGTCAAATAACAGAGGTTCGGTCACTCGAGATTCAAGTGGCTGTACAATAAACTCAAGAGTTTAGAACGTTTCACAGATACTAGAGAATTAGGCGAGACCTTCGACAAAAATGAAACACGCTTACATCTTCTTACCAGTTTCTTATTTATTTACCTAGACATTATTGCGTTAAATAAGCATCTTCGCATACGTATATTGCAATCGTTTCCAATTACAATCTACAATTAGAAAAAGGAAAAAAGCCAAAACAATTTGAATAAGATGCCTCATTGCAAAATACGCTTCGCAACATATCCTACGGAATAAGAAAACACGTATAAGTCTATAATAAAAATAAATTCCTATACCAAAAAGGTGTGTATAGCACACTAAAAAAAGATAACTGCATAAAATCCGTTTTAGAGATTCTTCGTCGCTCAGAGTTTCATAGAAAATAAAGTTTATATTTACTGTTTTCTCCAAAGGCTTTATATCGCAAAATACTCTTTGCAACATATCCTACAGAATACGAAAACACGTCTAAGTCTATAATAAAAATAAATTCCTATAACAAAAAGGTGTGTATAGCACACTAAAAAAAGATAACTGCATAAAATCCGTTTTAGAGATTCTTCGTCGCTCAGAGTTTCATAGAAAATAAAGTTTATATTTACTGTTTTCCCCAAAGGCTTTATATCGCAAAATACTCTTTGCAACATATCCTACAGAATAAGAAAACACGTATAAGTCTATAATAAAAATAAATTCCTATACCAAAAAGGTGTGTATAGCACACTAAAAAAAGATATCTGCATAAAATCCGTTTTAGAGATTCTCCGTCGTTCAGAGTTTCATAGAAAATAAAGTTTCTATTTACTGTTTTCTCCAAAGGCTTTGTATCGATTACAACGAAATAGAACATTATTTAGATCTTGGAATCTTCGTCACGAGTCTGACTCGACAGGGCAAGGGGTGGAAGCGGATTGGTCGAACGGAAGAAGAAATCGCAGAAACATCCCCTAACGGCAAGTTAGCTGGGAATAAACGTCGGGGAAGTCGCGGGGATGCTAGGTGACCGCGACACGGAAAAGAATGATCGAAGAGAGACGTCGCGCGGATGAAGGTTGCCGATGGAGTGTAATTCGATTTGCGAATTGCTCGGCTGGCGACGAACGACGTCCCCGCACCCTCGGCCACGGTTGATGCCTCAACAAGTTGTATACATGTAATCTGACCCAGATCCTGGGGTCTAAGTGAGGTCTAACACGAGGGAGAAAAGGGAAAGAGGAGGACGAGGTGGTGAAGGAAGAGGAGGATGTGGTGGTGGTGACGGTGGAGGTGGAGGTGGAGGTGGGAGCAGAAGCAGGTGGAGGAGGAAGGAGGTCCGGAGGGTTCCTCGGAAGCAGACAAACAAAATATAACAGCGCGAGTTACAAGGAAGGATCCCGAGAAGATGAAGGGTCTCTGACTCTATCTGTCTCTCGCTCCCTCTGTCTTTCTCTCTCCCTCTACTCGATCCCGGGTGTCTCTTTCTTTCTTCACCGGTCTCTCCCTCTCGATCCTCAGCGATCTCCTTCAAGAAGTCTGAGGAGAAGGAGGAGGGTATACCCTCTTGAGGCATGAATGGATTACGAAGAGCCGTGTTCATTCATTCGCTCCTTAGCGGCCTAGAAACCCACAAAAAGTGTATCTCTCCGGCGGCCAACCAGTGCCGTAGACTATGACCGCGGACCTCCGACTATCGTCTTTTTGCCCGGAGTCGATCTTGCCCCCTTTGAGGACCGATCAACAGTCACCCCCACGGTGACATTAATCGGGGTACTATTAATTGCCGGATGGGGAGGGGAAGATGGATCAATCTCCTCGATAACCGATACGGCTAACCCTCGGACAGCGGACCTCCTTCACGACCGAACCCGGTTGGCTTCGGGTCTGCTCAGACCCACGTCCAACTTTCTCTTGTGTTTGCTCTACAGGGTTGCCGAGATCTTCGCATTTTTGCTCGTTGGACTGTCGATCCTCGTACGAAATCGAAATTGTGGGAAACAACTATTCAACGTGCACGTATAATTGTGAAAAATTTTAATATTATCCACACACACGTTGTTGACGTCCACGAACGCGTTGAACGTTGCGTGGATGCGTATACATTTCAGAAAGAAATTTTTAACAGAAATTCAAGAAACGTCGATGCACATTTCCGGCCCTATAATTGTCAATGACAATTTTGTTATACTATCGAGAACTAGGCCGTACGATGGTAATAAGGTTAAAAGAATGAGAAAGAGCGCCAGAGGGGTTGAAAAAAAAGCAGGAATTAAATGGTTTGAGATTAAGACACCGAAACGAGCACGAGTAACTTTAAATTATGGTACCCGACCGTGGTCCTTTCAGGCGCTCAGGTCCACCGTGACACGCGCGAGAGTAGAAACGACGATAAAGAATCGACTGCAGGTCGTGGCTCGGTTGAAGCCCGTTGACCCAGGTCGGTTTTCAGTGGAGATTAAAGTCATGGGATTAGGGTCCCGGCACTTCGTCAAATCCAACCGATCCCTGGTTCGTTCCGCCATCTCCGCTAGCTTAAAACGGTCTACAAAATGGTACGACCAAAATGGACTCCCGAGGAAATCAAATTTCTATCGTAATCCAATCAAGGAGCTGGCAATTCATCGACAGAATATATTAATCGGAACGCTTACTTTGATCGGTAGAAAAACGTTTTTTTTTTTTTAATGTCTAATTTTCTTTTAACGTTTAATGTTTAATTCCCGTGGCCCGATAATTCGCGCAGCCACGGTGAAATTGAAACAGCGGATTTCAGAAAGCGAGGCAGACTAAAGCGGAACATCTTCTCTAGCGGTGAAATGGCGCGAAGGTTTAGCAGACGGCGTGGTCGTTAAGCAGAAAGGGAAGTCGAAGCCACGAGTTTGACCGACCTTTCTTAAACTTAGGGACCCGTCGAGGAAGCAAGCGCCAAGGGTCTTTTAACGTCGGCGCGGGGTCGAGGGGAGGAAGGAAAAGGGAGAAGTGGTAGGAAGAGACACGATTTCGCGGAGGGTCGTTTGCTTTTTGCCCGGCTGAGATGTCGCCGGCAAATGTGCGAAGGAGGCTCTTCTTCACGCGCCGTTTTGCGCCTAATTGAAAGCGACAGTGACCCACTTATACCACCTATGCCACAGATTCTTCTTCTTATTGCGGCCTGCCGGCTATGCAGAGAGCTCCCCGCCGACAACTATGTATTTTATTCCTGGTATTCGTCCGGCTTTCCGACTTTTTTTCGCGACCATGCGCATTTCGAATCTAACAGCGAGCCAAAATCCAAACAATCGGTTTCCTGCTGTGGAAAGTTTAGAGATGATTTGGAAACAGAGATATCTTTGCCTAAAAAAAAATTCTTTTAACAAGAAAAAAGTTATAATTTACTGGAAAGTATCAGAAATAACAGAAACATGAACGAAAATCCAAAAAAAGGGTTTCTTGTAGTGAAAAGTTTAGAGATGATTTGGAAACAGAAATAATATCTTTGCCTGAAAAAAATTCTTTTCTTTTCTTTTTTCTCGTTAGAAAAAAGTTATAATTTATTAGAAAGTATGAGGAATAACAGAAAGATGAACAAAAGGCCGGATTTTGTGTTAATTGAGTTTACGTGGATAGCCTTATAATTACAATAATTACATTCGCCATTTACGTTTTGCATATACCCATTACAATCTCGTTAAGGATTAATTTTCGCAGCTTACATCTGTCGATCTAGGGGTTAAGCAAACTGTAAAGGGAAGTTTCATGGAAACAATATCAAGCAAATCCCAGAACGAAACAACCATGACTGGAACTATTCCCGAAAACATTAGCAGCTAGGTCCTAGCCCTTGCTCGGCGAAGCCGCAGATAGGGCAGATTTCCTGTGAGATGGTAATAAGAACAGTTGTTGCAGGCACTTCTCCTACCACAATTGCCGGCATCCTAATAATTGCCAATGCGCATGCATTGTCCCTACCTTCTTCCCTTGAAACAAGACCTTGCAATTTAATCGTTTCACTCGGCAACAGCTGTTTTCTCTAAAGATCAACTTGGCAGATCAGATAACATTCGACAACCGTTTAGATAATACTTTTTTGATACTCGTTAACGTAATATTGTTCCGCACAAATAAAATTGGTCATTGTACCACCGATTACCAAGAATCAAATGACTAGACGTTATTAAAAAAATTTTTCTTCCGTCTTAGAATATTTTCATTTTATTCATACGAAACTGATCAGATTTGCGCGTATAACATTTAAATGTTTAGTAATCTATTAAATCCAAATTTCGTAATGTAACAAATGTTTTGTAATATTTTTTGTAATTTCTTTGAAATAATGCCACAACAATTTTCAGTCTTGTAGTAAATAAATGAATAGTTTCTGTAAATTTAAACGAATTAAGATGATCCGTAAACATTAACAACAAAAATGAAATCCTAGTTTGCTGAAAAATATAAGGAAGAATACCAGAGAAAAACTTTTCATTTCCAGGTTGTAGGTAGACGGCAGGCTGTTACAAATTACATCAAAATCTACAATTTAATTAAATCTCATAGCGCAGTCTCCGTAGGATAGCACTGTCCAAACTGAATGTAGACAGAAAGTGGAGGACTTGCTTAGTTACAGGCTTATCTGCAGCATAGCATTTCATGTGTCTTGAATCTAAACAGTGAGTTACAAGAGTTTCTCGGCTCTATGGAACAATGCTACTCTGACACTTTCCGACAATAATAATGTTCAATGTTGCACGAAGTAGGAAGTGATACATGCAGAATTATTACTACATGCATTAGCAACATCAACTCTCGTTTAATTTTCCTTCTAATCCGTATACTTCCGCGATCGTGCGCGATCTAACTAAAATTAACACGTTTCTCATGCATCGAATATCGGAGAGAAACAGATCACTTTCGATGTAATTATGGTCACATGGTGATCAAACATTCTTAAATCACTGGCGCGCATTCATGCAATAAATAATTCCTCATTGCACGGATACCGATTCATGGTACTTTCTAACTCACTGTCGCTTATGCTCTATGTTTCTTTTTATAGTTAGAGGAGATCGAACTGGGGGTGAAAACAAATTGTAGATAATTCAAAAACTGTATATAGAATTAATATACAGAGTTATTTAACCGTGCCATCTTCATTTACTTGTTTATTTGTTATGCAAAAAAATGTTTCAAACGAAAATTGTTTCCTGTATATGTGAAAGCAAAATGGGACTTGGAAAAAACTTTAAGAGGACGCAGGACCTAAAATTGAAAATTTAAGTTACAATTCATAAAGGTGCTCTTTAACGCTGTGCAGCTAGATTTCAGTTAATCTTCATCCGTAATTAAACAAAGCGAAGCAAAGTACGCGAATTTCCGAAGAAAATGCACTTCTTTGAGAAGAGCCAGAATTTCTCAATTTTTAAAGCTTCGCGATTTTTCGGGAATACTTAAGAATCTGTAAGCAAGATTTCACACAGAGTTTGAAGGCGATCGAAAATATGTTTCCCAGGTTTTTACGATTCTGGCCGAGCGTGGATCGGCCGGTTGAATTTCCTGGAATAGGGAATCTAAAATTCTCGTCGTCGGAGCAAGTAGGGTGGAAGAATTGTTGCGATCCAACGGAGGATGGTATCCGCGTACACGTCCCGGGGGTAATTACTATCGGCAGGATAGGAAGAAGAAGAAGAAGAAGAAGAAGAGAGGCCAGGATCCGCTGACTTATTATTTCTTAGTGATTTTCTGAATTGCACCGGGCACGAACGCGAGCAATGTCTTCGTGACGTAAACGAGATAATAGGCCCCCGCTCGCATACCCACGATGTAGACATAATGACGACGTGCTATAGGATTATAGTCGAGCCCGGTAACTCCTCGACTGTTCGCGTCCATGATGGCGTTTTCGAGTCTCCCTGGCAGCTCTCGCTCTCGCGCTGGACCTCTCTCTACCATGGGCAATTTCGCGCCAAGTTTGCCGGAGATACACGAATTCAGATACGCGCCGCCGGCAATTAGTTCGTCTAGCGAGATTACGACTGCGATCAAATTGAATCGGGACTCGGCAATTACGGCAAATATAATAAGCGCGCCCGTTGCCCTCTGGACTCGAAGCGTAATTACACCTGGGAACCGGCCGTTCTCTTCTTTTGTTATCTCAATTCTTAGTTGCCACTTTCGATCGAACAGCCACCCCCCCCCCCCCCCGATCGATTTTATCTAAATGTTCGCGAAACCACGCCGCGCCGAGCCGCGCGGATGCAGCGGTCATTCCGCTCGCGAAACTCTGTCAATTACGCCGCGATTATTCGGACGTTGCAAGACTCGACTAACGCTCGTTCGATTATACAGCCGAGTATCGATAACTCGAAAAACTCCGCAACGATATTGTTCGACCCTGTTGCGTTGCGAGAACCTCTACAAATCGGCGGAAAACTTTATGTTCACACAAATATTCACAATCGATGTCTTTCGCGTTGTTCGCGATTAAAATTATTCTAAGAAAATATTTCTTTTTACGTTATAGAAAAATCGTCGGAGAACTGCTCTATAAATACCATGTTGTGGAATGTTTTAATAGACCCCCACACATTTCAAAATTTTTCAATAAATTTTTAGGAATTTGCAGATAAAAGATATATCATGGTTTTCAGATTAAATAATGGTCAAATAAACGAAACAAAATTCAAGATTCATCGAGCAATTCTATCGTCGTGTGTACACGTATCCCGTAGTTCGGTCAACAGTACTGTCCACTTAAAAAAAAAAAGGTGACAATTCAATATTCGAATATGCCCATAACCGTGTGAACCAGTCCAAATATTCACTCAACTTGTGCCAAAGAGATAGAAAAACCAAACATTATGCTCTTATCGTCGGCCCAACTCTTGTGGCTAGAACCGCGGAACCCTTCAAACTGACGGCTTTCAAATTTGTTAATTTACAATTATAAAAATTGAAGAAAGTTGAACACGTATATCATGACAAAAATAGCTAAAAATTTGAATGAATATATTCTCGTTGTTTGTATCCAGTGACGGCTCGTAGTTAAAATCAGAGGGGGTGCGACTTCAGAAAATTTCATTTTTCTATCTTTTTATTATATTAAATGTTATAGATACTATCAAGTGGAAATAGGGGGTGCTGCAGTTTATACCTAAGATTAACGTAAATTTGCACCGACAGCTAACTGCTTTTAGTCCTCCGTGTTAATATCGTGCTTTCGAAAGATAATGAGAGGATATAATCAAGACATTTAGCACAATCCTAAGCGGTGGATATTCTTGAATCTGAATTCCAAGGACGTTCTCGATGGCGTCGATAAGGCTGTTGGTTTTCCGGCGTTTATAGCCGAAAGATAAAGAAATCGTAGTGGGAAAGGATAGCGGCGGAGGGTTTCACAGGGAGAGCCCACGAACCTCGGGAAAAGATAAGTACCTGTTGGGCACGGCTTTTCTCTTTAGTCCGCCATTAGAGCAATTGGAACATCTCTTGGAACTCGCGGCGGCAAAAACGCCGGCGAGTCGTTGCGCTAGACTGAAGAATGATCGGAGAGGCGCCGAACCGCTTTCCCCTCTTCCTCCCCGACTTTCGATCTTTCACTTCTCTTTCTCTTTCTCTTTCTCTTGGCTCGTTCTACAACCTGACGGTCGTGTCTTCGTTGCTCACCTGGGAAACGTGTCCCGTCTCCGTCCGTTCAGAAGCGCAAGGTCCTTCGTCCTTTTTTCGTTCCTCCCCCTTTCTCTCTTTCTCTCTCTTTCTCTTCAACTGTATCCGTCGTCCAGCATCGTCTTGGCCCTCCTTTTCGCTCGCCTCGCTCTTCCAGGACTCGTTAGATTCACCCGGGGATTATGTTTCGTGCTATTATAGCTCTCTTCGGGCGAGAAACACCCGCGCTTCTTCTCGTTCGTCCTCTTCCGATCGTCGCTCGACACTGGCCCCCGGACCCTCCTCCTTCTCCTCTGCTTTCTTTTTTCGAGGCCTTTCGGGTCCCCACGGACAAACGCATCGTCTCGTTTCTTCTGGCCACGAGGAAGCTCTGCTGATTGATAAAATAGTTGGCTCGCCCGAGCGCCGAATAATTGGTTTGTCAGTCAAAAGGTGATCGCGTGAAAGGATAATGCTTGTCACCGGCGCGGTCACCGTCGCCGCCGTCACTTTTTCATCGTCGTTCGATCGAGCACGATTCTCTGACTCGAGAAATTGAATAACAGATATTACGAATGAGTCACACGAGCGTTCGCACCGTATTTAACACTTTCGAACGTGTACAGTGATCTATCTATATATATGTCGCCAAGGCCTGGACGATAAACGTCGCGGAATTATCCCCACTACCGCGGACTGCAACCCCGCGAAGAGCCACGAAGATCGAGAGGGCTCGAATACAGAAGAGTGTAAGCATAACACAGGTTATCGTCTACTGGACGTCTACTGGATGTTTTGTTCACATACAGGGTGTTCAAGCTATTACTAACCAGCGTTTTTCTTGCAAATAGTAAATATTAGAAAAAAAGTAGTACTGTTTTTTATACACAACACAATGGCGTATGTAATTTTGTTCTGTTTATACTATTTGATTAGATATGAAGGTGACCGTCAATTATTTAAATGGAATAATGTATATTATTTTATATCGCATGAAAGCGCGTGTCTAGATGAATTCATCCGTATACTGCACAGTGACCTTCAAGGTCATGCAAGGTCAGAAATCGAAGAAACATTTTGAATACGTCATAGCAATGTAAGGCTACTTCTCGTACCGAAGTTGTCGGATTTTCTTCAAAATGTTAGAGAACTTCTAACTTTTTATCTTCAGATAGAAGACATTTCCGATTACGACACAGGTAATTATTTACCTTGAAATTATGTAAGGTGTTTATCCACATTTGTATCAATTTTTTCAATAATATGTACCCAAAAAAATAATTTTCTTGAAAAATTGCCCATGGATACGTCTTCACAATGTCAATAATTGTAAATTATAAATATTAGATCCCGTCATTTTGACAGAGCCCATGAACCTAGTGTCAAATTTCGTCTTATGGAAGGAGAAGACTGAATTTACTTAAACTTTGTACGATTTTCATAATAATATGAAAACAATTCAGTAATTTTCTATGAAAAGGTTTTTATAATTTCAACAATTGTGAGATAGAAAACCGGTCATTTTGACCGTGATAGCTTTAACGTTAAAAGAAAAGAAATATGGGACTCCTGTTAATTTCGCATAAAAATCCGCAATCTAGTAGCAAGAGTTTAACCCAGTCGTAAGATAATAAACATCGAAGCACGAAATACTTCAAGCCCACGAGAGAATAAGACGTGACTTATCTTGAGCGGCAGATATACATCGATCGAGGAACGAAGTTCGAAATCGGTTCTGGGAATGCCATTATTCAGCCGGGTTCGACTGATCACACGTATCCGCGAAATCATTTTTAACGTTCTCGGTGCAACAACATCGGGCGAGAGTTTAGTTGGCGGAACAGCCTGCTCGTCGGCGAATTTGAGGAGTAAAAACATCAATTTCGATCTCGGGGGCATACATACATATGTACATACAACAGCGGAGCGTAAAAAAGAAAAATCCTGATACCGACGTAGATCTCTACGTGGGATCAGGTATATCCTGGTACAGGCCAGGAGCTATCCGTCTCGGCCCTCTGCAGAATGGTGGAAGATATATTATACTCGAAGAGGGTGGTAACACTTGTTTGATTCAATTCCAGGAACACGCTCCGAGGCGCCTGATCAATTTTTCTTCCGCCAGGGAACTCCTGCCGCCGCCGCCGCGCTGCGCACGTATGCGTGCACACCTTCGTTCCTGGCTTATGACATGAATTCGCAGTCATTACAGAGATTTTGATACGACTGTACGATGTCTGACAGATAGATCCTCAAATAATCCTTTCATCTTGATTCTGGGGAATAATCTCTTTACCCCGGCGAAAACAACAAAATTTTTGTTCAATCTGGTCGGACATTCCTATCATTCCAAGTGTACTTCGATAAACTTTGATTAAATGGACCTTGATTAACACTAGGACAGAGCACTAAAAAGTTTACGGAGCAATAAAAGCGACTATTCTGTATTACTTTATAAAAATAACGAGAACGTGCTACCTACCTTCTTAGCAATATTTTAAAAATAATATATACTCAAAGAGAAATAAATTTCCTATATAACTTCTCATCCTTAGAATCTTAATAATTTTTAATTAAAAATATTAGAACCCGTCATCTTGACGGGTCCCGTATAAACCTAGTGTCAACATTATTAACACGTTGACCGCCATTTCACTCAGATGTGGGTGACGGAATTATTTATCCAGGTTTTAAAATTAATTTTTACGTTAATATACTCATTCTACCAAATTTAATTGGGATCTGTAAAATGCAAGAAAGCTGGAAGACTACTGGATATCACACATATAATTATTTTCAATTTTCATTTCACTAAATAACTTACTTCAGTTTCATGGAATTTTTTAGGGTTGTGGTTTGGCACTCGAAGTGTTAAAAATATCTGGGGAAACCTTGCGGTTTATGCCGAAAGCCGACAATTTTCAACTGCTGAAAAAATTGAGGTAGAAAGCGATTAAAAAATTATGCAACTCTCTGCCCCGGGCGAATAATAAATTCTTTGGACACGTTCCATTTTTCAATGTCATCGTTCCCATTAACCCTTTGCACTCGAAGCTATTTTAACTCCGCAACGAAACGTTTCTTCCGATCGAAAAGCGTGAAAGGATGTGTATCTACGTGCGAGCGATTTCATTCGTGTTATCTACTGGATAAAAATGACCAAACAAAAAGGGTGACCTGTCCTCTTGTCCCCGAGCGTAGGTTCAAGCATCGGGCATCCCAGCGAAGCCTACACCTTGACTCCCGGCAGCCTTGGAGCCGATCGGAGTTCGAATTACCGGGGTCAATAAACAGAGGATGCAACCTGTTGCGATAAACTTCCTGTGCCATTCGGGTCGACCCGGCAGGACTTCGGGCGGGTAGGTCGAGCAGAAATAAAGTCATCGTGTGGCGAAGGAACACGATTCCGCAATATGATGTCTCGGTGACAGAGGAGAGGTCCCTCGGTCGCAGTCGGTCCGATGGGGCCAAGAAGAAGAAGAAGAAGAGTGGTGGACGAGAAGGAGGAAGCGAGAAAGGCGAGGGGGCTGGTGGAAAAAAAAAGGACGGTCCGGAAAGCAGATCAATGGGTCAACCTGTCTCAATAAAAGTCTCATGGCTACCTGGGTAAATCGTAAGAGCGAAAGAACGGCTCTCGGTCCCCGGGGGTAGGTGGAAGCTTCGCTCCGGGATGTTCCGGATGGTCCATGGTGGCATAATCAGCCGGGATGCTAGGCTACCTGGAGACCCGATGGATCCTCGCTGCACGGGGAATAGTAGCGAGGACAGACTCGACGAAAGGGGGCGAGAGAGCAGAGGTGGTAGAAAGAGAGGAATAAGAAACGCGTGTGATGTCCGCAAGAAAGTGGGGCGAAAGGTGTCGCGACGGGCCTCCTGTACACGCACAGCCTCTGTCCACGAACCACGGGCACGGGAGCACGCGTTAGACCCCGATTGTGTCCCGGAAGGATACGGAAAAAAAAAAATCAGTCGAAGAACTCCCGCCGAAGACAGAGACGGAGAAAAAGGGATGGCGGCTGGTTGGAAAGGAAAAGAAAACGAGACGTGACCGCCGGACGAACCCTTCCCTGCGGACTTTAATTCCTGCTATTATTGAAAAACGCGACCGCCACGTGCCACCGGGCACCAGCACTCCTTAGCTGCCTTCAACGCCGATCCGTCCCGACCACGGGAACCACCGAGGGCTCTGCACGCGAAAATCGGGACACACACGTGGAATGCGACTTCGCCCGTGGAGCCCCTGATCCTGGAATAGTCCTCGTTTTCGCGACAAGAACCGAAATGTCCTCGAACACGCTCTGGAATGCAGCTGTAACGAACGCCGGCTCGAATCTGCTCGGTTCCGTCCAGAAGAACGCGCGGTTTTTCATTCAACATTTGTATAGTAAAAATTGCCTCTGCGGGAAAATTGTACAATTTCTATAACACGCGCTGTAAAACTAATCGGAAGTGTGCCTCGGAGAAACGAAGTGATTGCAAACAGCTGGACGCTTCGTTAATTTAAAAGTGTCGTAGCATAAGTGTAACAGCACATTCCTGATCTTTCCGTGCTTCTATTATTAGCCTAGATACTATGCCGATCACGCACTTGCACTGCACTGCCAAGTAAACTCGAACCTAAACGTGACCGCGTAACGCGAACCTTCTACGTGTACTATGAAAAATTAATAAATGCATTCCCAAGCAGATGTCCAGATTGATGGATTAGGTTTAATACTCGGTAAGAGTGCTCCAGCAGAAATTATAGTACTCTCTGTGTATACATGGTGCGCCAAATTCAAAGTGAACAATTTTTAGTAGACTATAAAAATAATAACATCGTGTACAGAAATAAACATAAATATTATTTCTCACGAGTTTACCTTGTGGAGGGTTTTAAGCCACGAGTGACCTTTCACAATGTTACATTCTCCAGGGGTAATATTTCTATCTTGTTTCGAGCCCGACAGGATAATCCGTACAACAAACAGGCGAGGTGCATTAATGCTCCTTTTGCGTTTTCGGTCTCTCTGTCGATAACGGTAATGACAAACATTATCGCGCAAGTTTATCAATGCAAACACGCGTCGCCGCAAACACTAGATTAGATTCACTCGGGACCGTGTGTGCGTCGGTAAAGCTGCTCTCTCTCTCTCTCTCTTACTCTCTCTCTTTCACTCGCACTATTTCCTTCTCTCTCGTCCAGGTAGAAATGGTAAAATGATCTCGATAATCGACTGGTTTCGTGGCGGGCAAAAAATTCGAACGAAGCTGCTAATTACCGTAATCGTTAAAAGAAAGACTCCACGTGAGAATGGTTTACACTGTCGACGATTAAATCGCATTCGACCGGCCCCCGTGAGCTTGTTTTGAGCGAGTGCAACTGCAGATCCCTGATAAACACGATCCAGCCATAGCTCGGTGTCATAATATTACAGTCATTATGGTAACGCCGTTTCCCTTGCAGCTACGTACACCGGACACTTATGCACCGTGATCAGCAATCTCGTCTTGTATAAACGCTCGTAAACATCATTGTGCACGGCAGACAACAAAGTTGCATCGTAACGACGGCTCGCGACGATCAACCGATTCTTAATGCGGCTATTAGTGCATTAATTGCGTCAAACGCGAGCAATTAGATTCAACGTCGCAACAATGACTCTCCGATTCCACGAAAACTATTCCTGCTTTCGAATACAGTAGGATCTCCGGTTGCACGAATTGATTTGGCGATAAACGCGTTCGCATAATCTTCATATAATAGAAGCATTTAACAATCGGATTCTACTATGCGTACAGTGCCTTAACCTTTCAATCCCGGGAATTCCATTTTTAAGGTTACTGTTAGAATTAATTGGTAATTTCAAACAATTAAATGGTTACAAGAATTAAAAAATGTCAACACATTTCTTACAATTTAATAAAACCACTAAGAGATTTTTATTATTAAACTGCGATATTGCGGACATCACGTATCTGTAACGATGGTAGTGAACATGTTAAAGAAAATTTATATCAGTATACAGGGTGTCTCAGCTAAAAGAGGCCACCTAAATATCTCCTTTATTTTAGTAAATATTCATGGCATAATTTAAATGGTATCGAGGGAGAGGTACCATAAAAGAAAAATTTCTTTTGTCCAGATATTTTTTCATAGATTTTTCGAGGTCATCGTTTCTTTTTATCAAGAAAACTTTTTTCTACTTCATATCGTAGCGGCTGAAAAAATACCTTGGGTACCAAAAATGTGATAAAATTGTAGGATGAAATAAAGGAGATATTTAGTATAACAAAATAAATCTAACATTATAATCTAACATTATAATTTCCTTCCAACCTTTTGCTATTTATTCTAATCACTGGAGCACAGTGACGTTCAAATAATTGGATCGAAAGTCTTCGATAAGTCATAAATTACTAACTGATAAACGGAGAAACAGGAAGAGGAAATAACGGAGCATGTAAGCAGTTTCGATCGTGTAGCTGTTAAACCTAGCCTCATCCGAACAATTTTCACAATGGAAGAGAGAAAAAAAAAACACGCACACTGCCTGCCGTGAAATCGTGCGAAAGTTTCGCGGAGATGGTATAAACAAGTCGTTACGGATTACAAGGAGGTACCAATTTCACGAGTATCCTGCCTAATCGTGAGATGTTCCACGTAATTCATGAATAAAATATACGGGCGCCGGCCACTCGGCTATGAGTATCCGGGCTAAGTGCCCTTCTAGGAGAAGACTATTAACTGATACATCATAAACTGTCGTTTATGGCGACACCGGCCTATTATTCACGAGATCGCGCGTCCGAACAATGGCGCAATATTTAGCACGAGTAATGAATTCCTTTAATGAATCTTCCCTCCGATGTTTACGATAGCACAGCCGAATCCTCTGTTCCAATTGAAGCAAGGAATTTTTTTCACAGCCTAATCATAAAGTCAAATGCTGTGTAGATTCTCGTTGAAAAATGTAGGGGAGATGAGTAACTGTAAATTTTTACCTAACTTATACAACGACTTCATATGATACACTGTGCGTTGATTTTCATGAATATCAAAATTTTTATGCAAAATAAAAATTGTGTGCGCCAAATCCAACGAACAGGCTCATAAATCGTAACAGTTAAAATACAAACAATTTTCCACTTATTGACAATTTAGTGTAGAAATACTTTTCGGACCCTGTGTATATTCTGAGATATTTAATACATATTTAAAGGATACCGTGCAACATTTTTCGAGAATTATCCTAATAGAAGCAGTTTAAGATGGGAAGCGAAGATAAACGAGCGTTCCATGATTACAAGTTGAATACGGTTAACAAGTACGACGAATAAAAGCTTGCAACTAGCCAGAAAATACGGGATGTTTTCCACCGGTTCGAACGTGTAGCGTGTTAGCAATTTAAAAGAATCACAAACACGAAAAGGCAAATTACAGGAATGGTAAATGGCGCTTCCGCGCGACTATGTAACGTTTTCAGCCTCGATTCGTAACGTAACAAAGTCTCTGTAATGACTACCCGCCGGACGATACGTCCGCGAGGCTCTAAACTCTAAATTACACAGTGTCGGCCAATATTTCGTTATTACCGTGACATAGAACTGACGCGGCGGATTACAAAGTAAGTGAAAATAACAATGATTAATATGCACACAACAGCCACACCGATAAGAAATTCCAGCGATGCGTTGCATAGGTGCACGCCGCGCCGTTTGATTGTTGCTGCGGGCAAATGAGTAACTGCAGAGACAGTTACATCGTCCGAAGGGTAAGGTAAACATCCCGACGATCCACTATTGCTATTACCGGGGCCGTGCTGTTATTATGCCCATGATAACATGTAATAAATGAAAGAAAACGACCGCGCCATTATCGATAATTTCCCTTCAGGTGCACCGTACCCTTAATGGCCGTGCTTAGGCCGTTTTCTAATATCCACGTAAAACATCGAGCCCTCGGACTATCTCGAAAATCAAATTAGCTCGCCGCCAAGTACGGTAGAGCCTCGCTCGTTGCACGAAACGGGTCCGAAAAGTTCTGCAAAAATTCTGGTTGTGCAACGAAAGAGGTTACCCAGTGACTCGTAGGCACCAATCCCCACCATTAGTTCCAGAAGTTTGAATACGTCGTGGTGGGAGTCGCTGGCGTGCAACTAGCGAGGGTTTATGGCAGTGCAGGGCACGGTTGGGGCCCCTTAAACGCTTGGCTCCCCCCACCAAACTTTCTTTCTCTATAGCAACCGCGCTTATTGGAAGGGGACAGTGGGCGCTATATGGTGGGGATTTGCCCAGCCCTATCCTACGGTAATACTAAACAATTTTAGGGTGATGGTAAAAGAACAAATCTGAAATTGGCCACTAATGGAGCTCGGTAGTTCTGTTTGTTAAAAGCTTGTCAAGAATTAATGGCTAACGTGTGAGAATGTTTAAGAGTCCGTGGCAAAAAATGTAAAAAATTCTGAGCTTTGAGAAAATAGTACCTAATTCGCTTCGAAAAATATTATTTATTCAACTCGAGCGACGTTCTGTCGTATATTTTTTCGAAATCATAACGGGACTGAAAATCCGGAGTTTTCTTTGGTCACGCGGGACAGGGTTCGCATGATCTTTGATAGATTCTCGACGGTGAATAATCAAGACGCTCGAATCTACTTGAATAACAAATTACACCTTGTCTCGCTTCGAAGAGAGTAATAAATAAGTAAAAACTTGCGGATTTCCCTTCGTGGAGTAGCGTTTCGTCGGCTTTTTTGTGCCCCCATCATCATCATCACCATATCACGGGGCCGGTTGACAGTAGGCGGGCCTTCACTCTTTTCGAGGAGCAGAAGGAGGAGTAAAAACAGGAACAAGCTGCCGCGCCGGGGCTCGAAACGAAAATAAGTGTGTCATATGCTGAGCGGGTCAATTTTTTAATTTTTAAACAAAAGTCGAATCAATAAAAATAAAGTCTATACCGTTCTACCAGATACTCTATACACGCGTAGATCGCATTATTTTACCGACACGTTTACTGCCATATTTGTGCTCATAAAAATAACACATAACCAGAACAGCTTATACGAAGAAAAGATAAGATTTATTGCAGCAATTGCTTTCGCAACCATCTTATACTTTGTAGATCCAAAATTAGGTTTACTTAATATATTGCACTAAAAATTGATTTTTCAGTTTCGAACTTGAATTTTCTGTTCCCAAGCGGTGATTGCAATGCAGTTACAAAAATACCCGCGTATTTCGAACGGTAAATACCAATTCGATTAACGCAGAAAAACGAGATATTACCCCGATATTTATTAATACCAGTTAAAGATCAGTTCTCGGAGTAAAATGGCCGAATGATAAGTTGAGAAGATAATGTACTTTAATACTCGTTCAAGCGTAATTAGTATTACAACCTGGAAGCCAAAACTGGTTTTGCTTTCAATTAGCAACAATTCTGTTAATTGGACCTTCACGTTGCTCCGACTGGAGATTTCTCGTAATTGCTGTTCACGCCGTATGAAACGGTTGTACGCTTAATTTTATGGGTGCTTTACTTCCGGACTCGCTCAACGCACGTATTTACGAGTAAGAATTTAATACAAGACATGCGTAATTACCACTTTATTTTAAATTAATCTTACTATTTTTGAACGCTGAATCTGATACAACGAGCGATCCATGTAAACGAACGCGCCCGAGTAGCGGGTAAGATTTTATAACTAGACTTTATGCGAAATAATAATTGATCGCATTTCGCTGACAACAAAATACGCATGATTTCTGCTCTCTATAATTTTAAACGCGTTGAAAACTCTTTTACCGTTTCGTAATAGCATTCCGATTGTTTTTATGAATGTAACGGGTAGATTGCGGATTCCATGCGTTTATGGCAAAAATGGATTAAAACAATACGATTCAAATAACTGTTACTTAGTTCCCGTGTCTTACAATTGTTACAGACAATTTTTACTTTGCATAAAGAACTTCCGTCTAGTTACGAGTTCAGATAGGCAACACACTATACGACGAGTTGTTAGTATAATAAGAGCTCAGTAACGAGTTCAGTAAATCAGGCACATTCCGACAATAATGACTCGGACAAATGAAGGAACGATGTGTTTGTTTCGAAATTATCACATGCTCCGAACTACTTGAGCACCGAGCGCGCGCACGCGCAAGAATTTTTAAATATACCAAAAACTGTTGTTGATTATGTAGAAAGGGTTAACATCCGAAGAAAGTGGAAGAGCTAAAAGGGTAACGGGACCTGAGGACTCGATTTCGGCTCACTCCCACGATGCGGGGCCAAGATCCACGTTGTGAACTATAACGGGGCGCCATTCAACAAACAGAGAGAATACACGTAAAAGAAAAGTCGACGGATAAGAGCAGATCGCGCGCCAATAGACGTGAAACTCGAACTTGCTCGTGGAAGATCGGGCTCTATTCGACGAGTCGCTCATTTCCCAGAGCAATTCGAACAAGTTTCGTCCGGTATCCAGTTACCGGACCCTGGCATCGGGATGATTCACCGTTACCTCCTGAAATGAATATCGCCCCTGAATAGAAATTTCTTGCGGCAATATCTACGGGAGATAGACCCGTCTCCCATCGGCCCTTGCGAACTAATTTTATTTACTTCACACGACCCACAAGTATCCTACTGTTCTCCTTCAAATTTTTAAAATTGCCCGCAATAATAAAAGTTGAGATAATAAGACCCATTTAAGGGTCTGAAGAGCTTCAATAAAAAAAAAAAAAAAAATTAAGGTACCAAAACTTCTTATTCCGAAGTAATTTGGAATAATTTCTTGGGAAATTTATTCGAAAGGATATATACTACCGCTTGACACTGTTTTCAGTGATCAAGAGAAATATATTACAACGATTTTCTCTGTAGGAAAAAGTAATTTTTCTTTTACCACTAGAACAACCATGCACTAAATGCAACTGGCATATATTGCCTTATAATAACAACAAAATTGCATTTGTTTAGATTTCGTACCAGTTCTGTTTAAATATCTACTTCGATAGAGAAGTTTATTGAAAAATTTTCTCATGGAAACATATTTATAAATTCGATATTTCTAAAAGAAAATATTAGGAGCCAGTCATTTTGACTCGTGCGGTAGTTCTAGTGTTAACGAAAGTATCACAGTTTCTCGAGAAATTTAGCGTTCAAATATATTTTGGACCGGACGCTGGCACGCGGAACGAAGGTTTCTCTGGTCATTATGTAAGGTTACAACAATCAGCGTGAATATTGAAATTCGATGTAACGCGAGATCGTACCGTGAAAAACGTTCATTGTTTTTGCGGCCGTTCCACGGCAATTTTGTTGTCCGCAAAGCAGATCCAATTTCGTGCAAAGCATTTCTTATTGTTTCAGCTTGTCGATGCTTGAAAATTGCAGGAACCATTACGACGGGTACCCTATATAATTTCTTCGAGTGCGTTATCGTTACGTCGATCAGCAAACAACTGTTGCAACAACTACTTTATGCAAGCAACGCAGCCAACGGTTCCCGTCCCGGGGAGTCACAATTATTTTCCTACCGCGACGGAGTTCACACGAAAACAGGAGCAAATAAGCAGTCACGGTATCTTACCTTTAGTGAATTATAATTGTGGCAATTTCATGGAAGAAAAAGCAGCCGGTCCCAGCGCGGCCCGGCGCGGCGCAGCGCACCGCGCGAGCGCAGCGCAGTGCAGTGCGGTGCAGCGATCGTCTCTCGATATTGAAATCGTAATTGCACGAAGCACGGTACACGTCTATCGGCCATCGAACTTGACAGGCTTCGACACTTTAACGAGTGGAAACGCGGTCGCGTTATTAGTCCTGTTTCCTTTTATTTACCTCCCACCTTTCTGCCAGTCGTCGTCGGCGGCGGCTACGAAAAATTTTTCGACCAACGAGCGAGTCTCCGCCGCGTTCCAGGCGGCCCGTCATTATAGACGGTGACTCAGAGAGCGAAACCAGTTTTCGTCGCGCTTGTGCGCTTCGTTTTTTTTTTTTCGCGACACGCGGTATATGACGTTATACAGGGAGTCACCGATTGCAGTCGGGCCCCAATGGAATTCGACGGGGCCCGCGCGCATCGGCTCTTTCTCCCTCTCTCTCTGTTTCTCTCTGTTGCTCCCTCTCCTTTCCCAGTTATTTATTTATGTAAACAGGACGGGACCCTTTAAAGAAATGTATGAATAGGACAGCGGTTATTGGATAATCGTTCCGTCGGCTGGTCTCCCGACAGGTGCGCAATAATTCGATCGAACGGATTCAAGCGTGAAATGTGATTTGACTGGGGTTCGGGAACAGTTGAAATTGTTTATGACGAGACTCTGAAAAGTCAACTATTTTTTTCCTAATTAGCGTACAGTCGCATGAACGCCGTATTACTGAACTGCAGATCTTTGTGCAAAATAAAATTTGTATACGTCGATTGCAATATATATATATAAGAGCTAAGTAAAAACTGATTTCCCACATTAATAATTATTATATGTTGAAAATGGTATATCGACGTTGTTAAACTTTTCAATCTTTTTACTCTTTTAAAACACGCCCACCCATTTTTGTCACAAGTGCATGCAATCCGCAGTCTAGTTATTGCATACCGAATTTGAGACCATTTAATCATTTGCCGATTTGTGTTGTTCGCCGATAAATAAATTTGATCATTCAATTGGGAGTTTATATTTACCGAATCTGGTTAATAGTTAATATTAAATGGCCGATTCTCACATGTGTTCGACATCTAATGATTCAGACCACACGATACGATGTTTCCTGTTACCTATTTAAAAATATATGGTAACAGGTGGTAATGTGACCCGCTTGTAATTTTTATTTCAACAAAGACGTTTAACCGAGAACGGTATAATTTTTCGTGCCTACTAGATTTACACGGAGGGAAAGAATAATTATTTTTTCACGCAACCAACGATTTTTATTCCCGGCAGAAACGGCGGACTGCGGCGGCGCTTTCAATGCGTCCGGCGAAAAATTTGTGCAAAATAATCTCCCATCGGGGCTACATTAGATTTCGATTATCTCTCCCCGAGCCTGTTCCGTTCACCTTGCACTTTTTCTTCTTCTGCGTGGCGAGTATCGAACACGCCGCGAGTCGGGAACACGTTCCTGGAACGCCTATTCATCGTGCTGAATTTTTCGACGATGAAAAAGCAAACAAGACCGCGGATCCTCCAATCAGCGCCGATTCAGATTTCCAGCTCGCCGTGGGTCCCCGAATCGTTGCTTTTCCACTGCGGATCGTTTCAGCTCCTGGCCGGTTCATTAATAAAGACATCGGCCGCGGTTTATGCCGCCGACACGCTGCGCCACGAAAATCCCCGAACGACCTGGATCTCCGCCAGTGAAAGTGAAGCCTCTTTCGGTCAATAGGAGAACGAAACCGAGTTTTGAGACTGTCCGCACCGAGTGAAAGTAATTCGATTGAAGTAGACGGACGCAACTTTCCCTGAGGAAATTCTGGCCAACAGGTAGTCCATTTTTAACGTAAACCTCGCTGTTGTTCGGCAATGCCTTGCCCGTTTCGATACTCATTAACTCGACCACTTTCCTTAATTTCATTCCACCAGGCTGTCCCAAAAGTTTCTTACGCAATGTGCATATTTAACCCCTTGCACTACTATTCATTTTGTGATTATAATGATCAGAAATTCGTCATCGTTCAGAATTTCATAGAAAAAAAAGTAGTTTTCTTCAAAGGGTACATATCAACAGCAACAAAATAGAATTTTATTTCGGTTTAAAGAAAATTAATAAGAAACATATTTATCAGACTCTGTTCAGAATCTTTGTCACGAGTCTGACTCGATATTGTAGGGCAAGGGGTTACTATCGTTTACTAACATTAGATACGAGCATATACAAACAACGGGATCATCTGTTTAATAATGTTTCATTATTTCCGAAGCTTCTAATCGACACCTTTATCCATTACCGATCGATTGAGAATTATTTTCACATTTCAAAATTTTTCGAATCATGTTTTTGCAATGTCCAATTTTTGACGTTTTCTTTACACGCGACGAGTTTTGTCGGTGCACCAGCCTGTGAAAAGAAACTGGATTTATTTCATTGAACACTTTTCGCCAGTGGCAGCAGCTCATCCGCGAGCCGTAAAAACCCAGAAGCTAGGAAAATTTGCCAAATTTCCAGTTGAACAAATTGCGCAGGAAAGTTTCCGCGAGTAGAAGCCTGTGGCGCCTAATTTCTCGTGAAAATTCCCGGGAACAAAAGCAAATCCGAAAACGGAGTTTACCCGTTCCGCGAGGGATTATATCTCGTTCCCCGGGTGTAGCACGATTTTCTAACTCAGCCAAACATTTCCCCTGATCATATCTAAGAATGAATCACCGTTCAGGAAGATGCGGCCCTGGTTCGTGCCGATCGTTTCGAGCGAGGGGACACAGAGAGTCGTTGTGGGCCGGGACATGCTGCGCGATCACGCCATTTCTGTCCGTTCTACCGGAAATGGAGATGCAACCTCCGCGATTCGTGTCGCCAACAAAAATTTCGCCGGTTGATTCGCGACGATTTCTATCGTCAACGGTTTATCGATCGGCAATTTTCCAGTAGCATAAATAAAACCATCGGCAGCTTTGTAGCACAAAAATGGGAAGCGAGTATAACTTATATTATTCACTATTATAAAGATGGCAGTTCACTTTTTTTCTTGTTCATTAGAAAATCGAAGCTTAATGAATCGACTAGAAAAAATCGTAGATCAAATTTTGAGAATTCGTTGTACAGGAGAGGCTTCGATCTTTAAATCCACGGTGGTTTCAGTCACGAGAAAAAATTTCTCAATGTTTTCACGGACGTTTGTTGGATCAAAAAGCGTCTTCGGTTTCTTGCAAAAGTACCTTGGACGAAAACGAAGCATGAATGGCAAAAGCAGAGGCTTTAAAGTTAGACTAATTGTATTATTATTTTTTTTTAAGGAAATGATCACTGTTTAAATATGGATGATTTCTCGAGAATCGAGTGTTCAAATACTTTTTGGGTCGAGCGTGCGTTGAAACGTTGATGTTGCCGTAGTTGGCGGCCGCGTGGAAGGCGAGATTAGCGTGGAGCACTATCGTGGCTCGGCTAGGATGCCGAAAACGAACAGGAGGAAGACGATGAAGAAGGCGGAGGGCCGGAACACCGTGGAGGAACAAGAAAAAGGCGAGGTTAAAAAAGAGAAGTCGATGCACGAATCGAGATGCAATTTGATCCCCTGACCAGGTTCCTCTTCTGCCACTACGGAACGACGGGGCTGAAGTTGGTAGTCCTCGAGCTCACTTGACGTGAATGAGGTGACAGGCATTGTCCCACATGTTCTCGTGTACTCGCGTCTCTTGCCCTCTTTGATCGCATATATAATGCGTTCCCCGCGTGCACGCGGCACCTTTTGGAGATTTCTCTCCTTCCCACTCCTTTTTCCTCCGGTACTTCATCGTCGACTATCTTTCTTCCACCTTCCCTCTTGTTCTTCCACTTCGATCAACTTCATTTTCTGCTGCTTCGTCTTCTTCGTCGTCGTTGTCGTCGTCTTCTTCTTCTTCTTCGTCTTCAGCCGCTTCCACTTATGTCCACGGAAATTGACAACAATTCGTGCATTTATCGTCGCTTCGATGAACTTCCACCAGTGGGTTTTAGGTTGCTCGCTCGCTGAGCAGGATTACTCTTGACAGTGATTTTACTGCAGCTTTAATTTTCGTTTTTCGCGAGCCTCCCGAGAGGAAAGAAGAAATGATATCGATGCTTTGCATAGGTACGCTAACAGTGGACAGTGTGCTGGCCGAGCTGTTCGCCAGACACGTCACGGGTCAACCATCCATGAACCTGAAAACGTACGAACCTGAAAAAGTACGGTGATTTCTCTATGTATGTCGTCAAGGCCTGAACGATTAACGTCGCGGAATTATCCCCACTACCGCGGGGTATGACACTGCTCGGGTAGGACTCCTGGGTGATACACGTCGCTGGCAAGACCCGTGTTGTTGACAAATATCGAGAATTCACTGTATTTACTATTAAGGGGTCATGCTTAACAAGGAAGCCCAGAAAAACTCAAAATTTCAAAGTGCAAAATTACAAGTTTTAAATTGTAATTAATTTAAAGAGAAAGCACAGAACGAATCTCTGCGTCTAGCGTGTGTAATGGAAAATATACGAAATGTTTCTTTCCTCGCGTTTTAGTTCGACCTATGCATGGTTTAACAAAGTCAACATTGGAGAGAGTCACGTCAAAATGTTCATCTTAATTGTTAGTCGAATCGTGGAACGTCGTGGGAGCATCCGACGAAGGATTTTCGGAACGCAAGCATGCACCGTGTGTTACACAAGATCTCACGTTCTTCGAGCCGAGTTCCATCTCTCTGAGTCAGTCGTAGCCAACAGCGATTAAAATCTCGGTATGACTGCACGAAATCCTGAAGGCTTTCGGGCCATTTCGTCGAAAACGTTTTCACCGAATTCCCGAAATTTTAATTTGCATGGTAGTCTACGCATCAAGACTACTGAAAAAATCAAAACAACAATAATACGATAAACCGTATAAAAATTCATGCTAGAATCCAGTACATACTTTATTTCACGAAGATCGCGTAGACAATAAAAATTTATTAAGCGAAGCAAATTATTATTTGAAAATAAAAAAGTACGTGAAATAATATGTGCCACAGACACCGAGATTTGTGTATATATTTTTGTCTGATTTTTTAAACAGAGAATAAGAAAAACTCTCAATATCTAATTACTCGTCATGGAGTCTTTATTTCTATTAAATTAATAATCTATTTGTATTCGAGTAAGTATACCTTCTCCATAGTATTATACAAGGTAAACCACTCTTTTTGCGAGCTTTAATATTACATAGCAGAATTTTTCCACGCTGATAACATCAACCTATACTTCCCCCAGCATTTTAAATTAGAAATTTTCTCTTTCAATTACTTTCAAAACCCACCTGATGTTCCACGTGTCCACTTTATCATACTTTTATTAGATTCCACGTACGAACGTACTCATAATTAGCACTCGTAATATAAACAGGTTTTCAAGCGAAGAGGGATATCATGAAAGGAAACGAAGGAAGTGAATATGTTGCCTGTGTAAAACACTTTGCTGCATCAACCCTTCGTTGACTGCACCGTTATAAGTATGTATTACCCAGCAAGAAAATTTTCTTCAATACGAATTGCTCGTATAAATTTTACAAGGACATGTAAAAATACAAGAAAAAACGCATACACATTTACAGTTGGAAATTTCCGGAGACGAAATTTTAATACATTCTCAGACTCGGATTTAAGGTCCGTCTTGGTCTTGATCCCTGTGACTAAACTTGTCACATTTTTTGGTCTGTATTACCGATATTATGAATTCTGACTTGCCAGAAACGTGCTTCAAATTTTTGGCTTTATTTCGCAGAAAATCGGGACAAAATATAGCTCAATTTGTAGCTGAAGATATATTCTCGTGCTGCTCTCGATTGTCCAATGGCATACAAAAGCTTCGATTCCACGGCATGCACATAGTCAATTTTTGGCCTACTTCCAACGTTTATATTACCAAATATCTGCAGCTCCTGACCAGCGCACACTAGACTAAACGAGCCTCTTTCGAACGAGCCCTTTACCAGAAACAAAATATTGTTATATAAGGACGAAAAGTTGAGCTGCACGTAAAACAATTTTTTGACGGTAACGTAGTCACTCTACCTTATCGCGAATCTACGAATACCGGGTCCTTAATAACTCCATCGGGTGCAACATTCGCGGCGCGGCGACTCGAATGTAATCGACGCCCGGTTGAGGAAACATCGCCAGTAAACGCGCAATAAAAATGGTAATGCTTGTAGCCGTGGGAGAGGCGTCGCGCTAGACGCTGTGCTTAAACTGTTAACGACACCCGACGACGCGCGCATTTCGCGTTATTACCGCACATTTACGACATCTTTACACCGGGGTACCTGCAACAGGTTGCACCGGCACCCCCGGTGCATTTATTACGTATGCAGTAAACCGAATAAGTCCTGCTTTGTTAAACGAGCCGGCACCCCATGGGAACAGAATCATTTCAGCAAGTTAGTCACTCTGCTTTGTTACATGAATCCTATCCCGTGGACCGTTCTCATTAAATTAAGAAGCCGCGGGAATTTCGCTGAATCTCGGATATTTTTCCGCGAAACACTGAAACCACGCGAGCACCCACTCACGGTAATGCTCGGTCGTTATTTAAAACGGAATTACCTGAGTGCAGCAAACGATTTTCTTAACAAGTTAAACAATTAGTTTCGAAACAATATACTGTCAATTGAATCAATTTACGTGACACGAAAAAGAAATTTCGGAAAATTGTAGTTGCTCTAATTGTTTTTACTTTTTATAACTTTTGTCTGTGAACATATATTTAAATTAGGAAACACAAAAGTGTTTGCCGAATGAGATCGATAAGAGCACAATGGCACAATTAAATCTTCTCGGAACCAGTTAGACTGTTAAATTATTCTAGACCAGTTCTTACAAACATAGACACAATAAATTCTTGTCCGATTAGGCTGTATCAAGCTCCGTCATCTTTTACAATTCCCCAGTAGCTCGGGCACAAAACTCTCGGTCTGTCCATGCATCTTAAATTTCCATTCTTCCCGCTTGCTTTCCCGCAGGAAACTCGTGTAAAGCTTAAGGAATCGTGGAATACTTTTTCTTGGGGAACTTCGGAGTCTTTACAAGGCGAAAGAGAAAAGAACACTCTTATATATATAGAGGCATACGGAGTACCGGGCGAATCTTTGAATTTAATTTTCTCAAGTCTACCGTGTTGAAATATGCATTATGCTACGCTCAAGTGCGCTTGATTTTCATAACAATATCAGTAATAAAACAATTCGTACTTTGGCCACGGATTGTATCTAGATAGATAACACATATATTTTTACGTTAGAAAAACATTGCTAGATAAAAATAAAACCTACCGAATCAATCAAAATAATTCAAAAACATCGCTAAAGAAATATTTTCTACGTCGATTGTAAGAAACAGAAATGCAGTGAAAAGGTATTTTTTATTTAGTCCAACAGAGTATACTTCTTAATTTTGTATTTCACTTAATTTATTTTTATCACAAATGCATAAAATCGTTATAGTAAAATGGAATATTCAATGCCGTGGCACAAGTTTCTAATTCGAGTTTTAAACAACACGTTCGGGGGTAATTTTCGGAAATTCATTTTCCCTCGGCGAGCACTGCTTTGTGGGAGATGTCGGTCGGGAAACACAAAAGAAAATACATTGCCTCTAGTTGTCACTTGAAAAGCTGCAATTTTCTAAGGAGCACCGTTCGGTTCGTTTTCGAATTGAATTCCGTCGCCGCGAGTGGCGGACCGCGACAGCAGGGGTGGTTTTACAACGTTAAAACCCATTGTTGAATATCGCGAGCACTGTAACAGTTTTTCATTGTTATCGCTTCGAACGAAGTAACCGAAGAACTTCGCTGGCAATTTCTGTTTCGGCCGAGAGAACAATCCAATATGGTTTTTCGGGAGACAATAGTTTAAACTGGTAAATAACAAACCGTAACATTAATTAAAACCGATGTCAAGATTTTGGTCGTACACAATCTGAATTAATTAAAGAATCATTGTAATAAGAACTGTGGAAAATCCAGCATTGCTTGTAAATTTGCAAAATACAAAAGAACGTTTACATTAGAATGTTAAAGCGTTTATAATGAATATTAAAAACGGGAATGTTAAATTTGTTTCATTAGAATCAGTTAAAATATTTAAAACGAAATTGAACTAATTCACATTCCCCTTTATTTATTTGCAAAACATATACGACACATCGTACGTTCCGAGCATTACATAACTATAAAAGTTATTGCTACATTCGACTATAAAATCGCGTTAAAATGAACCAGTATTAGCAGGTCAAGAGTTAATTGCAGTCAAAATGGTAATCGTAATAGAAATTACCATTTCGCTTCATGCATTGTAAAGCGCAACATTTATTACACTCGGCAAAAAGTGCTCCTTATGTGGCTACAACTAGAAATAGAAAGTATTAAGTTTCGATCGCAAGGTTATCCAAAGTTAAATGATGAAAATTGCATGTTCCCCGAAGTTGTAACAATCATATTAATTAATTAGGTTACAACTACATATATACTTATTAGTAGATTGGGGATTTTTATGCAAAATAAAATTGTGTTACAGGACACAGGAGATACGCAGACAGATTTGTTTCTCCTCTTTTAATGATGTTATTGAGTTGAAAACATTACAATAGTACATTAAAATTTTTTTAATCTTTTTGCTGTTTTGCATTTGACGTATACATATTTGTCAGAAATGCATAAAATCCCCAGTCTACTTATTAGTAGACGGCCTCCTCTTCTTTCACTCTACTTATTGGTAAATGATATTAATTAATTATTACTTAGACTCATGACCGAAGAAAGAGAAAATCTTTTGGGCGCGATTATTGACGTCACAATAAAGGGAAGAAACGCGAAGACGAAATTGGAAGTTTAGTTTCCGTGCACTCTAATTGGTCCGGTGCGCTGCACTTTGATGGGGGCCCCCATTAATGTTGTGAATTCTTGCATCACAACAAAATATTTGCTTTTCAGCGGGGCCTGTTTGTATAGGTGCACGCGGGCCTTCCAAGGTCTCGCTGGTTCTTTCTTTCAATTCTTTTGCCCTCTCGTTTCCTGCCAGAGGATCTTTCATCTTCTTTTCTTCGGCTCGGCCGGTTCTACTAACCAATCCGAAAACGTTTCCTCGCAAACAACACGTAGTAACTACAATTTATGTTCGCCTTTGCCCTCCTCCGTTTTCAGCTTCTCAATGATCGTATGATTTGCTAAAAAAAAAAAAAAAAAAACAAAAATGCTCGCTGCCTCGCCGCGTACAATTTTGCAATTCTAGTTGCCTCTTCGAATTCTGCCGTTCCAATGTAATATCGTTAGACAGCGGATCTTTGCAACAAACTGTGGTAAAATAGAAATCTATTATCTTTCCTAATATGTTTCATAGGTGGAAAATAGTGTAACAGTATTTTTAAATTCTTCTGATGTTTTTACTGTTTCAAATCACGCCCACTTATTCATGGCGAAATACTATACTGTTTTCGGCTGATTAAAATTATTGGAAAAAAATAAATGAATGTCTATATTGTTCTCGTGCCTTGCAATTGATGTAAACAATTTTTATTTCCCACAAAAAAAGCAGTCTAATCGTTAAAAATTATTTATTTAATCCTAAAATACAAATTCTCCGTGTTAGGTTGTAATATAAATTAATTATGTTGGGCTATTTATTCGAGAATTCTTGAAAGAAAATTACAAGTTTCCTTTATGTTCATATTAAACCTACCAAGCACTAAAAATTACTGATTATGTGTTTTATTATGAAGAATAAAAGATTTAGTTAGATTTTGAGCGAGTTTACTTATAACGTGAGCTTGAAAAATTCAGAAACGGTCAACGACGGTTGACTTAGTGTGAATGGTCAGTGTTATTAGTGGATTGTTCTTGTTGGATTTTTGTAGTTTGATGTTTCCGTGAGAAATTTACAAAAATATCAAGAAGCGAGGAAGAACGGGCGAGAGGTTGTCTCGTAGTTAAATCGAGATCGGTCAAAATCACGAGAAAGGTGCGGAATTTTCGAATTCCGGAAGTCGTCTTGTTAGACAAATTGCCAGGACGGCGCGAAATGGACACGTCCCCGTCATTTGTCGCGGTGAACGTTTCACGACGGACAATGTCACACGTTTCCTCGTTGAAAAATTCCCGGCTTGTCGAGGCGAGAGTCGCGGTGTTACCTCTCGGCGGCACACCGATTTAAAATGTGATTCCCCGCGAATCTATATTACCGCGTATAATAATTACGAATTACCCTCGATAATCACTAATTTCGCATAATGGCCGCGGCTTATCTCGCAACGGCGAGGCTCACGCTCGAAATCAAGCCATTCGCGTTGCATTACGATCGCATTATGATTACCCGCACAGTAATTTGCGAGCGGCCGTAATGCCTCCTCATGCGCCGCAACGTTTTGCAACTTGAATTGCACTTATCTGTTGCTCTCTATCATTGCTCTTTGTGCCTCGAGGGATCATCAATGGTTTTTGCAACATGGAACAGTAAATGGACCTTACTCGGCCATTTCTCTCTTCGTTTCTCGTATTTCTCTCGCGCCGCTGTTGCTGCTCCGACGTTTCTTTCGGCCCGTGAATCGTGCTTGACCCGTTCGATCAAGGTTGCCTAATTGACACGCCGTTGCAAAATCGAGGCCAACCGCGCCAAACGCTTTACCTCTCCGTGCGATCCGAGTTTCATGCGATTTTCGTTGTAAAATCTTCATTACACTCAGTTGGCTCGAGGACTCGTGCGGTTTATTTACAAATTTTCCGCTATTTAATTTCCAGTACAGATCTTTTCGAAGAGGTTCTTGGAACTACGATTTCTCTCCTTTCCTTGGACGGGGAAAGTTCGAACAGCATATTGTTTTGTGTTTTTAGAAACAAAATATAACTGTTTTTTTTTATAAACATGTTTATTGCAGGAGTAATTTGTACAGTCTTATAAATGGTAACAACAAACATTAAAAAAATACCACTCAGTATTGCATGTTTATCAAATTGTTCGCTCGCGTGCTAATCTCTTAGATATACAGTCTTTGGAAGGTGGTTCGCATAATACTGTCTTATAACGCCTAGTTATTTTAATAAGTAAGTAACGCTTAAATGTTATATGGAGTTCGGGTGGGGGAGAAAAAAATAAAATTTTTATTAAAAACCCCCGTGTCAGTTTAGTTGTGTTTATCTTAAAATTAACTTAGGTTTAACTTAAAAAACTAGGAAAGAAAAGAAGGGAAGAGAAGAAAGAAACGTATTTACAATATTTATATATGTACATTGAAGGGGGGCCTGTAGACGCTTAGGCCTTAAAACTTAGTTGCTTCGATCTCTGGACGAGATTCTTTATAAATTTGATGAAATGACCACAAAGATTCGATACCGCAAAGCGCGCGTTCCTCTGCGAACAGCTATTGAAAATAACGCGTCTATATTTTAATAATATAGTTTATTTTCCGCTTTACAAAAAAAGTGTTAAATATAGTAGCAAAACGAGCACGTCGTGTCGGTTGCCTGGTCAGAGTTTAAACTGAACATCGGTGGCACCGCAAAAACAAAACTGTAACGGAGAGAGCACAGCCGATTAATCAAATCGGTGGGCGCCTTCTCATTGGCTATTGTCATGGCATAGAGTATGAAAAGCTCATATTCCAACAACAGCGAAATGTCACTTTCCGTAGCCGAGGAGGTGAGAGCGTCGACGCGGGCATTCAAGTCTCCGGGCGCGATTAAATTTCAAAGCTGCCCCAAAATTACGAGCGCCGAGCGATTCGCGTTTCCCCGGCGCGGTGGCCGACAAAGCGGCGTCAAAAGAGGAAACGCAACAGTTGCGCCCCGTCGACAGTCGACAGAACCGAAGAAGGAAAAGGGTTCGCGCGTTCCCCGACCCTCGGGACCGGCCGGAAGAAAAGAAAGAGGAGAGAAAAAAATCGAAACTCATCGTCGCATAATTTGCGGCGCGCGTTTCCACCCCGCCGGGCCCGGTATTCGATTAAACGCGGAACGTGTAATTTCTTCGCCCCTTTCGATTCCCGGGTTGCGGTCGTTTTCGTCAATGGAAAGCCGCACAATTTCTTTTTCTCTTCTTTAGCGAACGCTCGGCCACCCCTCCCTCCCTCCCGTCCACCCCGTGTTGCGAAACAGTCCATCGAACCAGGAAAAATCCGGTGAACGGGTCTCGTGTTACCCGAAACGGGAACCCGAGGACGGATGTGACGAGGAGCTGGTGGTGCCGGCCGGATGCCGAACAGCCGGAAGTAAATATTATTCCCGTAGGTGCATCGTGAGCTCCGCCATCTCTCCCAGGGACTTTACAATGCGCCGATTGTATGCGTTCTACGTCCATTCATCCTCGGGAACGCACGGCCCGGCCCGGCCCGGCTCGGCCCGAAAATTCGCTCCGTGATCCTGTCGATGCTGAAACGACCACGGCCACGACGGCAAAGCTTAGCCCAAGGCGGCGGAGGTGTGGAGGGGGTAGCAGGCTATTTTTCGAATTTCCCGGTACTGATCGGAGATCCTGCCGGAGACCCCTGTACACGCCTTTTGTCGGGACGTCCACTCGGATTCTCCTCGCGAAACGGTTCACTGGAGGACAACGATTACCGGCCGCTTTCTTCCTCCTCCGTATCGCACGCTCATCTTCTCGGCTCTTTTAACGACACGCTCTCGGTTCCGCCGTGACTCGTAATAGCGATCAGACGTTTTCGATGACAGCGACGCAGCCGGATTCCGATTGTTTTCTTTCCTTTTATCCGTCAACTTCGCAGCGACGAGAGCGTCGGCGTCGGCGTCGTCGTCGTCGACGTTCGCTGTTATTGTCCAGCTGGCTCCTCGGCCTACGTTCCCATGATCGACCTGGAAAGTTTTTCGTGTCTCGTGTTATTAGAACTCTCGGCGTGCTTGGCCAACTATATTTTCTAACGTGCAAGGACGCTCGTGTTATCATTGTCCACCCTTTCTTCCCGAAAATGGTGAATATAACGAAGAGAATGCCATTGTGATGTGGAAGAATGAAAAAAGTAAAATTAAGGGGATTAAAAAGTAAGGTTGATGTGATAAACGAAAACGAGAAAATTAGAACAGCAATGGTGGGAAACGAAAATGTTTTAATTTTCGTGGAATTTTTATTGCTGGTCCAGCGGTGGATGAATTAACAGAGATCGAAAAAAAACGACGTCGAAAAGGTAACAGGATCGACGGGTTAGGATTTCAAACAGATTTCGTCGGCCGGTGGAACCAGAGCAAAAGCAGGCACATCGAATGGCGCAGGGGGGAAACGATGGGAAGAGGGGCGGGGAAGGGAGACGAAGAGGGATGAAGAGGGGTGGAGTTGGCTTGCACTGGACACCCCTGCTGGACGAGTCCATTTTCTTCGACGCGGGGGTGTCGACTCGTTATGCGTACTCGGTCCCAGGGCTAGATTCCCGAAGTCTACGTGGAATTCTTGGAAGGGAAGATTTATTTTTCTGAAGAGGACGCCTAATGGCGCGCCACGAACCGAGAAACTCTAGTGGCTGAGTTACGACCTTGTAACGGAGGCTTCCACAACGTCGGCGTCGATTCACTTTTCCTTCTTTTTTTCTCTCTCTTTCTATCTCTCTCTCTCTCTCTCTCTCTCTCTCTCTCTCTACTCCTATCGTTTCTTTCTCATCCTTTCTTACACCACCGGTTTCCCAAAAATTCATCCAAAGGGGTGCATCCTTTACTGCCGCCCTGCTGGGTGCGAAAATGCGGGACGGGTGGTCTTCACACTTCACCAGTGCATCTAGAACGGTAAAAAAAAACAACCCGTTATCGGTTTTTATCTTGGCGAAAAAACTCCCGCGTCAAAAACAGCCCCTCAGATAAATCGATTCTTTCTGGAAGATTGCAATAAAAATTTGAAAATATTCATAAAGATTACATTGGGTCAAGTACCACCTAGAGTGTTGCAAAATGTTTGGAAGCAGTAATTGAAGCAAAAGGGGGCTATACTAAATATTAATTTTATTGCGTAGATTAATGTAGATCGTCGTTCCTGTATTTCATAATGTGTCCATTTATTGTTAGAAATAGTCAAATGCTCTGACAACAATGTAAACGTGAACTCCAATATTTCACTAAATACTCTTTACGCAAAGAAAAGTAAAGGCTACGTCCACACCGAAGCAACGCTTCTACTTTTCCGGTAAAAACGTCAGAGAGCAACAAGATGCGACAAAAAGTTGTTCGATGTTACTTCTGTGTGAACGTAGCTTCAGACCATAAATCATAACAGTAATTTCAATTCGTTTACACTTCATTAGCACCTGCTTTCACCACCTGTCCACGTATTTTTGTCCTCGACTGTATATTTTAAGCTTGATCTTTTCAACTATATTACTTTTGATTGTTAACGCTAGGTTTACGGGACGGGTCCTGATATTATTAATTTACGTGTACATATTGAGACTATAAAAATGCATCCGTGAGGAATAATTCAACGTTTCTTTGGGTATTATTTAAAAAAATGGGGGTACGTTCTTGTTATTTTCATAAACTAGAGTAAAATAGTGATTTCTGGTGCTCGTTAAAAACGCAAAACCTGTGTAGTAATATTTACGAATCTAAGGGATTCTGAGGAGCTGAAATATAAAAAAAAAAATTTCGAAGCCAAGGGGCCTTGAGAAAATGGGAATATTTCAGTGAAACGATTTTGCTGTGAGGAACGTATGGAAGATCATGATTTTCCGCTGCAATTCATCCGTGTAGCAGCGCCGGAGAATTTCAAAAGCTGTCGAGGGTGTTGCGGGGCACGGAGGGCAGAAGGTATAAGGGACCGTGGAAGTTTGGGGAACGGCTCGGGTGCGTGGGAGGGGGGGACGAGGTTTTGGCAACAGGTTTCACCCCCGGTGGAAAGCCGCCATCTTTCGTTCGGGGTACGAGCTTTTCGAAAAACGTTCGCTTTTCCACCGCAGGAAGGGGTGGGGAAGGGGTGGGGTGGAGGGAGGACGAGGCTCGGTTTCTCCGTCTCTCTGTCATTCCCTCCCCTCTCTTCCCTTTTTCATCTTTGTTTCTCTCGTTTTTCTCGGCGGGTCTCTCGCAAGCGGATGAACGGGAGAGGCTCGTTTCTGTGTTTTGCTGGAAACCGGTTTCTTTCCTACGTTAAATTACAAGACGGCTCTTCAACTTTTCTTCCCCGGCTCGTTATTTCAACTTCTTCCGAAGTTTATTGGAGGCAACGTTTTATTTACATTGTACCGCCGGGTGCCTCGAAATCGAGAGTCGCCCGTGGAAACAGGATCGTAAACATACGCGCGCCGCTAATATCGCTCCGACTTTCGCGAAATGTAATTGTCTTATTTCGCTTCTCTCGGTCGCCGCGTGCTCTTTCCTTTTTCCTTTCGTTCCTCTCCTCTCCTCTCCTCTCCTCTCCCTTTTTTCTTTCCATTCCGGTTTCGGCGGATAATTCGCCCGCGCGAGGATTTCACGGGACACCCAGAGCGTGGAACGCTTTGCGTTTATAGAAGGAAAAAGGATCTCCGCGCCGCGTCGAACGCTCGAAACTCGTTCCCGAAGTTCGACGACCGTTTTTGCCAAAAGCCTACGCGAAAAATCGCAGAACGACCAGCCACGTGACCTCGATACGTCAATGAAAATCCCAGGATCCGTTCTCCCCTTTTCTGCGGTCGTTACGCGCCAGATTCGAATGCAAATGAAATCATTATCGCAGCGTGTGGCCACTTCGTATTTCAGAAGTGAAATTCCAAATTAAATTCCAGTTCTTTAATTATGTATATAGTACTCCTCGAACGATACAAGTAACTGGGCAGCCAATTCGATTGCTCGGACGTTCTTCGGTCCATTAGATTCTGTATAACCTATTAATTAGTAACTTTCTATTCGTTACTGTTGCACCCTGTTCAGCGAACAGACTATAAATCGAATATTCGCTTGCTCGATTTAACGAAACTATTAAATTATTATAATTCGAACAATATCGGGAATAGCGTGGGAATTCGTGCGAAACCGAAGCCGAGTTACGAGACACCGGTAAAAAGAAACGACACAGTATAAAGCACATTTCATCCGGCACGTTTAATATAGTCCCGTGGCCCGAGCAGTTTAACAGTTTTCTTAAGGTCGTCGAGTTAGATGAGCGAGCCGTATATAGTTCCCCAACTCGCTGGAATTTGAATGTAAATGAAGCCCACTCGATTTGCAACATATTAAAAGATTATCGGGGAAATCGTTTGAGATTTAAATAATACGTAGACTCGTTTCAAAGAACACCGAAACTCGCGGCCCGTTCAATAAACGTACGGAACCGGATGGCAACAGGCGAACACGCTCCTCCGGAGCCAATAGGCAGAGATAAATTCCCCGACGCGTGAATTTCGTCTCGAATCTCGCGGCATTCCAGGAGCAGGCACGGAGAAAACGAAACGAAAAGAAAAGAAAAGAAAGGAAAGGAAAAAAGAAAATGAAAAAGAATAGGAAAAGAAAAGAAAAGGCGAAGAGGCCCGGATCGTGCGCGAGCGAGCGCGAACGCTCTCGCGCTCTCAGCGCTCTAACGGCGCGCAAAGAGGGAAGCAATTAAGCTTTCTTCTGATTTATTTCGGGCATAAATAATTTTGTAGGAGTGCTAATTATCGCCCGCTTTGAATCTATATCTCTTCCCTCGCCATCGGCCGGCACTCTCTATTTCTCTAGCCTGGTCGTCTCTCTCTTTCTCCTCCCCTCTCTCTAACTCTCTCTTTCTCTCTCTCTCTCTCTGGCTCTCTAGCCCCATTCCACAGCCGTTCGTCGCTCTCTCAAGATGAAAGCACCCGCTTTTGCGTGGCCAAACTTCCCGTGAAGCGATAAATTTCTAGAAACAATAGGAAACTCCGGGGTAGACAATAGAAGAAATATATATATGCATGTACCGCCTAGAATCCTGCTCCCCGTAGACGGAAGCGCGACTTCGAGTTTATTTTCGGGGGGAAAAAAGAGGGCGCCGCTCGCTACGGGGTCCGAGGGGGTGAAAAAGAAGCGGTCCAATTCTGTTTCTGGTGTTTCTCTACCGACAGCCGACCAGCGAACCTGTAGATTCGCCGGGAAGATTGCGGACTCTTAGCCAAACACCGTCGGAAAATAAAAACCATGGTCTTTACCACTCTCTGTCCTCGTATCGTCGACAGAATTTCGGTGGTAGTCAAGAGGAAGGATTTCCCGAGAGGAATCTTGCAATGAAAAGCGTAACGAGCACGTTTATTACCTGAGCGGTTCGGATTGTACTTGTAAAATTAAGCAATTCAGTCGAAATTAGATTGTAGATCTTCATTAACACTAGATTGCCTAAGCAAGTAATTTTGACTGCTTTTGAATTTCATTTTTTTTATTGCTAATACTTATTAATAACTTGTTATATGACTGTAAGTGATATAAAATATATTAAAAATTACTGTTAAACAAATTTCTTTGCGCATTAGTTATTTTTTCACAATGCAGTCATTTTGACTGCTTTCAGGCAATACTATAGGTATATATTATACTAAGCTCCCATCTTTCTAGTGTTAAATTCGGGAGGCTACTAGAAATAGCGTAAACAGGAGAATCACCTTACGTGACAATTTAAAATTACTTGCAAGAAAACTGCTGATATCTACGCAATTATAGCATATGCAAATTTCTGAAATTCAGAAGAACATTAATAAAATTAAAACCGCAAAGAATTTTAATTCTACTGCAAACTAATTTAGTATCTCCTTTTTTTAATATTCATCGTGCTTTAAAAATAAGTTTAATTCGTATATAGGCAGAGTAATTGGTACACCCACAGTAATTGGGTCCTCAACCCCATGTTACGACTAGACTGCGGATCTTTATGCAAAATAAAAAATATTTACATCGATCGCAAGACACAGGAGCGAAGTAAAAATGTCTTTCTTCTTTTAATTATTTTATTAAGCTGAACCCAATACGTTGGTGCCCTTAAATTTTTTTGATATGTCCACTGCTTTAGCGCTTACCGATTTTTCTGATAAATTCATAGAATTCGCAGTCTGGTTACAACCTAACATAAATCTTGGTCGAAACATGGATCTGTTTTATTTAAGAAAGGAGATACCGTTCGGGAATTTCAATAAGTTGATTAGATGTTAGCATTTCTCGAATATGGAAGGTGACGTGTGCCCGAAAGGCGGGCAGAAGTCGTGTCGGCGGCGGCATTTCGATTCTTCCCACGAATTTCCGAGAAAATATTAGTGCGTACAACGATGAAAGTCTTACGTTTCACGGGGCCGGAGGATTTCGTGGAAGCGACGTATTCGCCGGACGACGTGTTGCTCCGAGGAGATTCGTCGATTTTCTACTATTCAAAATAATGGGAAACGTCTGTTGAACGTCAGTCAATGTCAGTCGACGTTGCTCCACCCCCGTTGGCCCATAGACGGCTCAAAAAAGGCACAACAAGACACGGAAATTGTCTATTTTTGGCCGGCCGCGGAGGCCCCGTTCCGACAATGGGAGCCGAATTAGTCTGGAACGTTAATTACACCGTGTTGCCGGATGACATGTTGGCCGTCGATAAATAACGGGAGAAACAAAGCTCCGGTTTCGTTCGTTTTTATCGAAACCGCAATTAGGAGAGCGAGATCTAATTTCGTTATTAACCGTCACGAATGAAACGGTTCGGTATAAAATTATTCCCCCACCACCTTCCGACAAGATATTCATCCCGGCGGAGAGGTATTCGGATATCCTTGGAACCGGATTAATGCGTGCACCGAATGATATTTCGGAGAATTCAATTTTTAATACCGCTTCAGATATGGCGGTGACGCTGAAATTGCTGTCAAACTTCTCACAATTTAACATTATTAAATCTGACACGATGAAATTTTTTACTCTACCTCTTAGTAAGCAAACGTGTGTGCGTCTACATGTGGATTTCTTAAGAAAGACAAATTTAGTTATATTTATAATCCCAAAAATATTGAACTTTATCGAAAGGGGTGATACCTGAGATAATTTAAAGTAACTTTTTCCTTTGGGAAAATATTCTCCTTTGTCAAAGAGTTATTAACTAGAAACACTGGCCAATCAGAGCACGATTATGGCGGACGGATTCCGGTTCGGCCAATGCCAACACCACGCTTGGAATTCGTCCGCCGTATCCTCGCTCCGATTGGCCAGTGTTTTTCGTTAATAACTCCTCAACAAAGCCACGGAGAATGTTTTCGAAAAGGAAAATGTTGCTCCAAATGATCTCAAGAATTCACCCCTCTCAAGAAAGTACATGCAGGACCTGTATGACCGTTTGACGTCAAAGTGCACTTACGTGAGATCTCGGCGTAACCTTCGACCCGAGAATCACCTTATAGAATTGCCGGTATCAAGATTCAGCCTGTGCGTACCGATGTCGGGATTGTTAAAGAGGAATGTTGAAGAAACGGAATCGTAATAAAGGAGAAAGCTGTTTTTCCTACGACCCTAACGACCACGCCGGAAGACAAATGGAAGAAGACGTTAATTACACGAGGTCCCTGAAAATGAATTTAACCAGGTCGGGATATCTGCAAGCGAGATCTGTTAAAGAGGGGGAGAGGCGTGCCCGCTTCTTGCATTACTCGCCGAGTCCCGGAGAGTCTCCTGCTGAGAACATTGCCACGCTAGGTTTTGCCAAATAGTTTCTCGAAAAACGTCGTGCACTTGCTTTGTCGACGGAAGAGAATAGGCAGGATGGATGGAACGAAGACGGACACCGAGACCGAAGGAGCATCTCACCTGTCTACGATTTTTCCTTCCCTTGCGGACGGACGGATGATCGATCACCGAAAATGAGGGTGCGCGCTCAACGCTAACGAATCGGCCCCTAAATGTCTGCTTTGAACAATAAACCAAAGATCGAAATTAACTATCTTCGTTTCCTCGAAAATTCTGTTCGAACTTACACAGTTTGACAAAGCGTTTATTCTTTATGGAATTTTTGCGAAACATTAAAGAGGCTATTTTACATTACATTGGTCTATCCAAATTTTTAACCATTTTTCTTTTATAAAGTATAAACCCAAAGAGAAAAATTTGTCGAATAATTCCTCGTCTATCTCTATCGTCTCGATAATTGTAAGTTAAAAATATTAAGACCCAATTAAAAATTGTTCCAGTAAAATAGATATTTTGAAATCATTTAACATTTATTATAAAAGATCTTAACTCCGCATTTTCTGCATAATTTCACGACTAATTATGACTGTTGTCGGGTTATTAGTGTCAAGCATTTGTCACAGCGATAGAGAACTCTTTTTAAAAGTAACTATTATTTCGGACTTCAGTCTATTGTATATACACTATTATTTCGTTCAGGCTTTAAAATGAATTTTTACGTTAATATATTCATTGTACCAAATTTGATTAGGATCTGTAAAATGCAAGACAGTTGGAGAACCACACAATATCATACATTTAATTTTTTCAATTTCTATTTTATCAAATAACTTACTTTGATTTCGTGGAATTTTTGAGCTTCTTGTTTGGCGTTCAAAGTGTTAAAGCGAAGCGAGACACGCGTAGCTTACCATTTCATTTCGAATAAACTTGATACATACGAACGGATCGGAGAACATAGGTCTGTGAACAATCGAATTAATTCCGTGCGATCGTACCTTTTTTTTGTTGCCCCCGGTGGTGTTCTCCTGTTCGGCCGTCGAATCCGCCGCTGTTAACTAATGAGTGATCAGTGCAGAAAACACGTGCAACGAGTCCGTATCTGGCGACTTTGTCTTCGGTTTCGATAGTCCCTCATTACTCGACGAGTTCGAGTAACGACCTCGACGAGAGATCTCGGAATGGTTTTTTGTATCGCGGGGGTCGAAGTCTCTTGCCGCTGATCAGGATCGCACGATAACGTTCTCTCGGTACATCGACGTCGTAAATTATGGCGATCGAGTTCGGCGCTTGGCTCGCTCGTTTCTTCAGGATTCGAAGGTGAATATCTGCGGAGGATCCTTCCATCCTTGAGACGACCGGATCGGAGTGAGCTGCGAGTAGTGCTGCGAGCCGAGAGAGAGCTGCGAGCACCACTTCCCGCTGCTATGTTGCCGGGGATATATACCAAGTAAATCCGCGTTGATATCTCTTTATCCGTCGCCCACCTTTTTACTCGTTCGCGCGCGCGATCCTGAAACAGAATAATTCTTCGCCGGGTCAATCGAGGACATTCATGCTGCCGAGAATAAAACCTGCAAACCAGGCGTAACGAATTGCTCGAAATACTTCTCTTCTCCGGCCGACCGACATTCACAACGAAAACTTTTCCCAGCAAGCAGCCACGTTTTATGATATTCAAATCATTTTGAAACAGTGCGACTGTATGTACACATTAAAAATCCATTTGGCTTCTTTGTTTCGTACGTTCACAGACAGCAGCTGCTGTCACGGGAGCCATGAAGAACAATTATTTCGTGGCACCATAGTACAACTTCTGCAATTTCGAATGGAAACCTTACTTTCAGAAAAATACCCTAGTAGCACAAAATATTGTACACACATTCATATAATATTAAAAAGAGATTCAATCTTTTTTTAATATTCGAATATACATACAATATTTATTTTATATTCAGTAAAAAATATTTCTTTTTAAATATTCAGGAAAGATGTATTTCATGTTACGAGAAAAATATTTTTTTCTAAATATTAAATAAATCTTTATTTCATATTAGAAGTAGAATATTTTTTCCTAATATAAAAATATTATTTATTTAATATCGGGAAAAAAATATTTTTTTCTCATTATAAAACAAATCTTTATCAAATATTAGAAATAGAATAATTTTCCTAATATACAAATAATATTTATTTAATATTATGAACAAAATATTTTTTCTCATTATAAAATGAATCTTTATGTAATATTAGAAATAGAATACTTTTCTTAACTATGCAGAAAATATGTTATGTTTATCATGGAAAAATATTAATACGTCGACGTAATAAATATATATACGTCCAGAAAGTGTACATAAATAAATGTAGTTTAATTATTATTAAGTACACTTACACTTTTGCATCGTTATAATTTGTACACATTAAGCGCGTCAATTTTAATGCTAAAAATTAATTTATCAAAGCTTCGTCCATCCGTTTTGGAGGAACGATAAAATCAGTAGGAGACTAACGATGGTGGCAATGGTCTCGCACAAGTAATCTCTCGTGAATAACAAGCTGGCGGGACGACATTAATTTTTGTAACAGTATTTATTCTGTGTGAAAGTCCAAGAAGAATTGAAAAGTTAGGACACGAGTGGGCGAATGTAGTTTTTGTGGCTAGGTAACTGGAAACTTCGTCTAACACTGTGTCCAGACTAAATATTTAGATACTTTTGCTTTCACTTCACTTTGCAGTTACCTTAATAAAGAAGACGAACCACAGAAAGAAAGACTTCGCGTCTAATGGAGTTTCTTTAATGAGTGTTTTCTTTGCGTTGGTCAAACAACCGGCTTGGACATCTGCCCGCTAAAAGCTGAGCCGTGAGATAAATAAATTCTGAATTTTGGCGACCAGATAAGCAAGAGGGCTGGGAAGGATGCATACAGATTTCGTCCATCTTCAAACAATGACCGGGTCAGTGATTTTCAGTTGAATTATTGTATCGTTACTTTAATCCGAGTTTAACCTATAAAAGCTATAATAACCGAAACTTATGATAACTACAAATTTATAACAATAAAAGACTATTTTCTAACGCGATTTTTAATCAACAATTCAATATTCTAATCAGGCTAATTTTACGCGACCAATTTCAATGTAAATTTGGAAATTTTGTGCATAGTAGAAGTTTCATAATGAACCACTGCTTACTGAAATATATGAATATTTACATCGGATATTAATTATTGATATCGTCCGACAGCATTTTCAGTTTTTTCCTTGGTTCATTAAAATTTCAAATGTGAAATAAATTTTTCCAACGAATTCGTAATCAGAATTACGAATCTTCCGAGGAGGATTATATTTTCAATTGCGATGAACAACATTCGAGATGATTATATCAGCTTAACTTTATTAGTATTAACACGATATTCCCTCGTAAAAGTATAATAGAAAACTTCTGCATATTCGACGAGTGACTGAACACTACGAGCAATCACACATGAATAAATAAATATTTAATTTTAAACAGCACAATTTGCATTTATATACTACTTCTTTCTATATTCTTTACAAATATAGGAATCGATAAAGATACTAAACTTGTGGCAATAATTTCGTAAATGGTCAACGATGACAACCGTGGTGGCTTTCAACGTGTTAAATCAGTAGTACGAAAGTCGGTAATTTTTTAAAACAGCAGACGGGGGACAGAATCGGTATACCGACAAGCATCATGAAAGACGGGCTTCCGTAAACAAATGCAGCCACCGGCCAGCACCGGGAATAATTTACTGGTATCGCGGGGCTCCGTAAAAGTTGGTGAATTTCGTGGATCGAGCTGTCCGAAATCCTGTACTTTTATCCGAAGCGGTGTCGCCGTCGAAACTAAATAAGAGACGTTGCTCAGCGATGAAAGATTTAGGCGAAAAGACTGCATAGCAGCGCGACTTGCCACGGTTGTCCAGGGAGGAATTGGCACACTGACACAGTGGCGCACTGCATTATTAAACCGGCAAGAGCACACCCAAGGACGCGGCCGGAATTGGCCCGAAGCAAAAATTAGCCGGTTGTCGCTCAGCCGTGGTATTAGCCCGCGAGCAATGTCGGCCTTCGAGCCTTCGAACGGGCCTGGACGGGTCGTTCCTCGTGCCACGGCGCGATCGCGGGATCGAGACGAGCCGCATCAATCGGCCGTAATTGTCGGAAGATCAACGATTCCGCAGCTCTTATTCACGATCCCCGTTCCAGTTGTCGCTTAGAGTTTGCCAACGACAAAATTAAACTCCTCCATTCGGATCGCACTCTTTCTTCCCTGCCTACAGTCACGGACAAAAAAACTGTTTTCTTCATTTTTATTCGATAGATAAACGCGATTTCTTCTCGCAAAAAAGCCAAAATGTTGCTCCCCATCTCAATTCTGAATTTTCCAAGACGAAAAACAAAATAATCTTCGTTCGGTAAAGCGATACTCCGAAAGTTAATTCCCGACCGAGTAATTATTTCGCGCTGCATCGCGAATTAGAACTCGAACGTCGTTCTTTTTTCTTATCTAAATTGAGTTTCGTATCTCCGAGTTAAAGACGAACGAATTAGCCGGCGTAACGGAAGCGGTGTAGAATTAAGAGCAGCAAGATTGAAAGTTCGATTTTATGTGATCGATTTATAATATTTCGTAACGACGATAGGACGTTCTCGTGGAACATCCTCTATGCAAGTTAATGAATAGTTTATACACTTCAGAGTTTCCGGTATCAGAGCGGAAAGCGCTAAATCTCATTATAAATACCGTTTGCGATAATACCACGATACGCGCGCCAAACTGCAGGAAGGCATCGTTAAACCGAAGTTAGTGAAATCGTGAACATACACGAGGCAAAGTATTATTTACGAGTCGTTAATATAGTATCGAAAAGTGACTGTGGTAAGGCCAATGGAAATCAGCAAGTTATAAATAGCTTAATGAATGCTGCAAGAAATGTAACGAGTGATTGTTGCTCGCTGAGCTTCGTGTTTTTGCAAATTCTGTGTATCACGTAAGGCATACATAAATCATACGTGGACCTATTAACGACGTTGCACGGGTATTACAGTGAGCATTGGAAAACATTTTAATGGCGATCGTAATTTTGTAATTTGAAATGAACGCGAAGACAAATTTTAGAAAGCAGCCATTTTGGTATACGCGCACGACCGATTTCGTAGGAATAATTTTTTTTCGGTCGAGAGAGTGTAGTGGCTTTTTTCGAGTTACTGTTGATGTAATTCGAATGCAAGTTAGAGTGGGAACGAGACAGAGCAAAGCCTAGTTCACAGGACGATGTTCGAAGTCCGCGTTCTTCGAACCCATCTCATTACCCATCTTTCTATCTCTTTTCTCTAATTCGTTTCCGTTACCTTGCTTTCCATCCCTGCGCACTTTTCCCCTTTTTTCCCCGTCCCATCCTCTTTTCCCTGTTCTCGTTCCTCCCTCGCTCTCTCCCCTTCTCTTTCCCCGTGTTCTCTGTTCTGTTCCCTCTTTCCTCTCGTTTTCCGTATCGTCTTCCGTTCCAGTATCTCGTGTTTCCTCCTTGCCTCCATATCCATCCAGCTTCTTCACCCTTCTGTGGCACAGCACCACCCTACACTGCCACCCTCGCGAACCATTCCAGCTATCCAACCCCCTTCGGATATCTCCATACGCCACTTACCGGGCTCAGGATGTTCTCCGTACGTACGTGCGTAGAATCTCTGCGCGCTGATAAGGTGCCGCGATTATATTCCAAGTTTATTTGCATTACCATTGTAATTCCGTGAATCCTTGTCCGATTGCCAGTCGCGACGATCTGGAACAAAGAGGCGAGAGCTTTCGATCAAATTTGTTAACGAATTCGCGTTAACCAAGTTTCAACCTTCGCTCCAAACTTGGTGGTTTACAGCTAAGGTTTAATATAGAAAAATAATAGCAAAAATTAGTTAGGTCAAGTATGCAAGAATCTGCAGAATTCCCAGTTTTACGAGTTTTTCTACGATACTTTAAGATTGCATATTTTTAGATATAACCCCGTAAGAAACTGCAACGGAAGTTCAGTTTATTAAGCCATCGAGGCAAGAAGACGCTTTGCAAGGGCATTCTAGTGTGAACAGCGTATTTTTATGTCTTTTAGGGGATTTTTCACAAAGAAACTATGCCGCATTTTGTGTCCAAGGTTCCACAGTATACGTTTATACGTAATAATATTCAGAATCATTTTAGCGAAGGTCGAATAAAAATAATCTTGACAAAAATATGTAAGATAAGCTGTAACGTATCCGCCACTGTATATATTGTTCATGTTGTTAACAAATATGTTCATGTTATTGATTCATCGGACAAACGAATGAGAATAAAACAAGGACGAGCAGTCTCGTCAGGTCCGGCACCAGAAAAGGACGTGTTAAATAATAAACTGTTTTGCTTTATCCCGGCCATCACTTACAAATAATATCTTGACAGGTTTTCGATCATTGACAATTTTTCATCGATAACGAAGACCCGCCATTGAAATTTTGTGTTCAGGATGCTTTCCCGTCTCCTGGCTCTTTCACAAAATCTCGGCTCATAAATTCGCGCGGCGCGGTACAGTCGCGACAGCTTTCTCGAAACAGAAATCAGTGCGGAGGGAGATAGGGAGGGGTGGAATGAGGGGTAGGAGGGGAGATATGTGTAACACTGTTATCGACTGACCGCCAGGTAGAATCTTTGAAATAAATTTAAAACGTATTCCGACATCGGCGCGTTGTCTAAGAAAAGTGAGCCGCAGGTTGGCCTGCGCGGCGCGCGTCGTAACGCCCCAGGCGTATCCAACCAAGCATCAACGCCTCCTCGGTGTTGCCGCGGGTTCCGCGCGCGGGTTCCAACCCGTGTCAAGTAATTAAAAGCAATAAAGCCGAAGTAATCCCGTGGGGAGGCCGGTAACGCGGAAAGAAAAAGACACGGCGATAAAAAAAGAAAGATTCCTTATCGCGGCCGGGCGATCGGTAGCGCGGAGCTTGAGCGTCACTGTCCTCGGTCCATTCTCTCGGAAGGGGTGGTCACCCCTCGTCGTCGGGCTACAGAATGTTGTCGCTGGAGGCGGCAGCTAGGATGGTCAGAGAAAACGGAGAGACAGGGAGAGCACACGGCGGAGGGAAAAAGAGCGAGAAATATGGGGTGGCCGGTCGGACGGCCAGCTCTAAGGGGGTGGACTTTAGAGTCCACCCCAAAGGGAGCGAGCGACTAGATGCTGCAGGAGACCAGGACAGAGAATTTACGCCCGGCAGTGAATTCCTACAGGACCTCATATCACACGCACCACCATCCACGCTCGCGTGTGCGTGCGTGTTGCCTATTCCTCTCTTTCTCTCCCCCTTTGCGTATGTAGATGGACGCACATGCGCGCGATAGTGTGCCGCCAGGAAAAATTCTCGCGCGTTCCTGAATTGTGCCGGGCCTACCAAAGGGAATCCATAAATTCTGTAACACATGGGCCAAGCGAATTTCGTTCAAGTTCTTACGATTTCCGCGGGGTTATTAAACGCTATATCGGTTTGGTTTATGTTGACGGAACCTAGCACCATACTCGGGACTGTAAACAGTGTCGCGTGCGCGTCTGAGTTACGCACGACTGCTCGACAACTATACGCATATTGCTTTCGCGATGTACGGACTTCTTGTTTACTGCGACGCGAATGTTCCTCGAGCACGTCTACCCTCGAAAACTATAATTTTATTTCGCAAGAATATACGAAAGGCACAAGCTGTGAATTGTTGCGATTCGTTGCAACATTGAAAGCACGTATCCGTTGTTCGAGGGAAAATTTTCATATCTCTGTGACCCGGTTTTTGGTAGGGTTACTGTTCGTTAGAGTATATTCATCTATTTTCTTAAAACAGGGTGTATCGATTTTTTCAACTAAATTTCGGTGTGTCCCACATCTTCACCTCATTCGATCCCCTTTACCGGAAGGATTATTAATTCCAAGGATTATATCGATGGAATCCTATCAGCTTGTACAACAGTTTTGATTTCCAGATATATGAGCATAGATTCCTCTTATTACAAACAACAATTCGGACCGATTTTCTAAAATTTCATTCGCTTCCAAATGGATCCAAGTTCGTAGTGATGTAACGTGTATTGATGCAACTATTTCCTGATTTAGGCGAACCGCGGTTCCGGCATTGGGGAATAAAATTGATTTTCACTGACCGATTCGGTAGAAACGAATATTAAATAAAGGAGAAGGTACGAATACGAAGTACCCATTTTATTTCTTGATGTGGAGAGTTTCCGAATAGTCGTAAATTGAAAAATGTAGAGGTTCGAAGAATTTTATGCGGAATGTGCCGCGTAAACGTAGATATTGCAGACCTTACGGAACTTTTGATTTTTTTTTCTTTTCCTAAACGTCGATTGAAAAACTAGCATAAATTCAGACGGTAATACGAGATTACGGTGGTACTTCTGGGGGAAGGAAAGTTCTGTAACCGAGATAACGAGTTAATAATGACGAGGAGGCAACGCAACACCTGCTTTCGAGAACGCGTTAAGGAGGAAACACCATTTTTGAGTAATCCTGTAACAACGTCAGCTCTGCATACGCTCGTTACCGAAGTTAAATGTCAATAAACAGTCACGTAGACAGGAATGCCGAGGCACCTTGACGTTGGACCAAACAGAAGCGGCAAAGCAAGGCGCCAATCACGCGCGAAGACAAACAGCGGCTGCGGACCATCGTTGATTGCCGAGGAAGTCCTTCCAGGATCCCGTATTCCTGCTGGTAGGCAGTGCTCTACGCCATGGAGGACAACATACCCTGAATACGAAATCAAAAGGCGTCCAAGTACGCGCAAGTTCTGCCTCTGTAGCTCAAATAGTCGCTCGAACAGGAACTCTGCGCCGTTTAGAGTTAACCTTGAAATTATCGAACGCCGTTCTTCCAATTTTCCAATAAACAAATATTCGCAATCATCGATATTCCGAATTTTGCGCGAACGCGTGCGATATCATACCGATAACTAGCTAATAATATTTATAGCAAAACCGAGTAACCGAATCCGCTGTCGATGGATCAATAAACGAACCAATTGTTTTCTCTTCTGACAAACGGTACTACAAGGGAAAACGCTCAATGAAAACTTGGGACTTTTCACGTTATCGCGGATACGCAAATACGGAGAAAAAGTTGCTTAAAAATTCCAAGGTCTACGTACATGAATGTAAGGAATTTAAAATAAGTGTGTCGTTTTTTATGTTAAACATAGCTCGAAGTAGTTGTTAGTGACGATAATTCTCTTGTTCGAAACTGTTCTTGTTGTATCTTCGATTTTGCATTTTTCGAGCTAAAAATAGCTTGATACCGTTCAAAGGCGCGGTATAACATTTTCAACTTTTTCTTTAGTTGTTTCGAGGGTGTGTGAAAATATTTCAAAAACGTGTCGCGACTCGACGCGTCGTTGAAAATAAATTGCCAAATCCATTCATTAGTTCTCAGTGTTTCGCGTCACGCTTCTATCTTAACTCAATTTACGTCTAGTTTAAATAAGGTCGCGCGGCGATAAATACAGGGTGGTCCAATCATAATGCACGATGTTAATTATAAGTCACACCTAAACGTCAAGTTTTTTGCCTAACTTAATTTGACATTTCTTTGTTTCTGTGTTTAGCAAATTCAACCATGGAGAGGTACACAATTGAGCAGCGCGTTAAGATTGTTGAGGCCTTTTACGAAAATGGGCGTTCAAATCGCGAAATACATTTCGAGCACTTCGTGATTTTTTTGGTCAGCATAATCGACCAAATGTGTCCACAATCGGGAGAATTGTGCGGAAATTTCAGCAAACCGGGTCTGTCGGAAATGTGAAAACATCGGTGCATACTCGTCCAGTTCGTTCTGCGGAAAATGTCATGGATCCTTTTATCATAATAAAAAATATTAAGATAATTTTCTGTAAACTTTTTGTTTTATTTACAATTAACATCGTGCGTTTTGGTTGGACCACCTTGTACATTAAATCTGCGTTGACTCTTCAGGGACGACATCCGATCGTCAATCTCTTCCCGTAGGATTGACGCGAATGTCACCTTTGGTTCGTCGATCATTCAGACTATTTGATACTTCTTGTAGCAAGCTTCGCAAGTTCGTAAGGTAAACAATAAAAGTGTATCACCTCGAACGACCTCGCGCGACAAATTTCGAACATATTCGTCGGAGTCGGTACGGCGCGCATCCTGAAGGGTAAATGTGTGTCATGGACCGTCTAAAATTCTGAACATCACGGAGTGGCATACAGTAAAGATTCTACTGAAGTCAGTACCGACGTTCCCTACTTATGACAGTGGAACACCTCACACCACTCGAGAATCGTCGTGGCTATATCGGTGTGAGACTAGAAGACCACTACTAATCCAATTACAAAACTTCTTTATTTTTCATTATTTTTTTATGAAACTTTTACCAACATATTCGTGGCATTTTTCTGATTAAAATGATACCAAATATTATATAATTCCGGTGTTATTTACTTGTATAACGAGCGATGAAAGTTTCGAACGCAGAGGAGGACAGCGTATGGGAAAGAAAGAGACGCAGAGAGTCGCGGCCGGCGAGTACCTCCGACGTTCCCTACACAAGTCAGTAAAAAAGAACCAAAAGACTGACTTCAGTAGAATCTCTACTGTAAAGGGTACAAAGAGGCGAGGAACAAAGTTCGGCAGGCTCGCGGTGAGGTCGTTCACACAGGAACCGGCGAAAAATCGTGGAAACGCACCCTGCGGAACGGCCTGGGCGAAGGGTGAACGACCAGAAACAATATTTCGTTATTTCCGCTGGCGAGGCCTGGCATCAGGCGACCGGGAGGGGATTCATTATACGCGTCCACGCGGCGAAAACGATTCAGGACGTCAGGAATCAACTTAGCCGATCTTCGCCAGCCGATTTGATTTTAGGGCGTGACGTTGAAAGAAGCAGATATCGAGGGACGTGTTTCGCTTGTCCAAGCCACGGCCTCGTGAATATTCCAAGTTCTAAAAGCTTCTCTTCCCCCTTTCTGCCCGGTCTACTTGCCCAGATGTACGACGAACGAGGGGTCCATCACGTCCATAACAAGCTCCCCCTCGTCCCTCGGCCGCCGTCTCTCTCGCGCGTTCTTACTGGCCTCTCTCTGTCTCGCTTCGTCTTTCTCGGTCCACGGCATCCCTCTGCTCGCCGCTCGACAGTCTTCGTCTGCTCTCGTTGCTCCCTCGTCCGGGAGGCCTCTCCCTCGCACCCAGCCTCTCTAGGCCTCCTCGAGGAGAGCTCTCTCAAAGGGTCCAGAGCTATGGAGACGTTTGCACCAGGGGAGTGAACCAGCGCGCGCGTTCCAGAGAAGGCAAGAGAACGGAAGAGAGGAACGCGCGGAGGTGAGACAGAGGGAAACCGAGAGAGACGGCCAGAGGAACAAGAGGAAGAGAGGCTACCTACCGCGCCTACGTTAGGTAAATTCGATGTAACTCGAGGGGATGAGGATAAGAGGAGCTCGCTGTCGAGGGAAGAGGGGAAGATCGAGAGGGAGAGAGAGAGAGAGAAAGAGAGACCGAGCCACGAAGAGACAGAGAGAGAATTTACTAGGAGGAGACCATCGCCCACAGGGGTGGACCAGTGATCGATAGCCACACACTTCGTCCGCCACCACCTTCAGACTCTGGACTCTTCCCGCGGTGGATAACTCCGCAAGCTTCCAGCCGGCGAAAGCCTTCCTCGTCATTGGAAAATCTCGATTTCAAAATTGCCAGATTCTCCGGCTCCGCTCCTCGCTCCGTCACCCTGCTTCCAGTACGAAATATGCCATTTGTTCTTTAACCAATTCGCTTCGATCGATTCTCGAGATTTTTATTTACTAGGTGCACCGATACCCCTCTTTATTGCGAATTAGCAGACCCAGAGGTTGTCGCTCGACTGCGCCCGCAACATCTTCACGGACTCCCTTATAGACCACGTTCAAGAAATTCCGTCGAATCATTAGTCTTCTTTGACAGGGACCGGCCGAACCACGGCGACCGGTGTTTGTTCAGGTGGCAGCGCGGATTAGAGCTCAGTTCATCGAGCTCCGATCCAGATTTTCCGTGCGCTCCGACCTTTCCAAAGTCGTGCGACATTAGCATCGACTGCCGTTCAGCCGATCTAATTGGGAATTTCCCGGAGGGACTAGAATGACCAGCCCCCCGGAAAAGCACCGAATTCACGTAACGCGCTTCCTCCCGAGAACCATTACGCGAAATCCTCCTCCCTGGGACGGCCTGCTTCAGCTAGTTCTTCGTCTAGTCTACCCTGCATTCGATGCTTCGAAGAATAAGGATTTCGCTCTTAACTGGACTTCAAACATGCAACCACCTTGACGCAACGACCTCGTTCCCGAGTGCTCTTAATTTCTTCGATATCTTTGTGGAAAAATAGAAAAACTATTGTAGATTTTGTATTTTCTTCGCTGCAGATTTTATGCATACACGACAAAAATGAATAGATGAAGTATAAAACAGTGAAGAGATTAAAAGAATTTAAGTGTCTCCATGCATTATCACCGACTTATTAAACTTGTTAAAAAACGAAACAAATATTTGACACCACTGTCTTGCAATTAACGTCGAATATTTTTATTCATACGTAGAAACTGTAAGGTGAAAATGACCGAAGTTGAAAATGACCTCGTTTCAGAATACTCGCTTTTAATTACTTCAATATTTGTGTTGGAAAATAGAAAAACTATTGTAGATTTTGTATTTTCTTCACTGCGGATTTTATGCATACATGACAAAAGTAGGTGAAGTATAAAACTGTGGAAAGAGTAAATCAATTTGAGTCTCCATGCATTACCACCGGCTTATTAAACTTGTTAAAGAAAGAAACAAATATTTGACTTCACCGTCTTGCAATTAACGTTGAATATTTTTACTCGTGCGTTGCAACTATAAAGTGCAACGTCATCGAACATCGTCGTAAAGGACCTCGTTCCCGAGTGCTGACTTTTAAAAAATTACTGTAGCTTTTCTGGATATATGACAAAAATGAATCGAACTATAAAAAACAGTGGGAAGATTCAAAGAATTTAAGAGTCTCTTAAAGAGACACGTTAGAGGCCTATTAAACTTGTCAAAGAAAGAAACAAACATTTGACTGCACCGTCTCGCAATGAACGTTGAATATTTTTGCTGGTGCGTTGAAACTGTAAAGTGCAACGTCATCGAACATCGTTTTCTTTCGAAAAAGCAAAACCCGTGCACACCGATCATTTGCCAATAAAAATCGCAAGTGCTGTTTGGCAAGAAGGAGTAAAATCAAATTACAGAAGAAAATTGAAAGCCAGCGGTGGTAGTTCCCGTAGCTGCGAGAGGCTGACCAGCGGGATTTATCTCTGACCAGAATTTTTTACAATGGCTTGGCCGCGCTGCAGCGAAATGCACTTTTCCCGCGAAGAGGCTTTACTTCCCGCCATTACGACGCAAAGATTAACAGCGGCTTCCTGCTCGTCCGCCGTTCTCGCTCGGCGTTCTCCTTTTTGGCGGTCCGTCGCAACTAATTGCGACGATGCAGGCATATTTCTGCCGGTTGCGAGAGGGTGAGAAAAATGGTGGCCGGCCACCACCCACCCTCCCCACCCCCTACCTGTCCTACCGTGACCGTGGTGGTGCAGTTTTTTCCCCGACGAATGCGAACGGGATATGTATTGTGCGGGGGAGGTCTCGCTTCGGCCGCAACGAGGACGCGTTTCGGCGAACACGTGCAACCACCGTGTGCACGACGCGTCCTCCACTCTCGTCTTTCTTCCGCCAACTATATCTCACCCCTAACTCTATCTGGCCGGCCCGTTTCCCTTCTTGCTCCGTTTCGCCCTTGCCCGGCGCGCATTGTGCTTGTCTATTCTCGCGCGTTCCGTCGGCTTTTATTGCGGCGAGTTTTCTCGCATTTGCGGCGGCCCGGGCTTTCCCGAAATCGCGATTACCACCGGGAACCACCGGGAACCACCGCGCGACCACGTGCTCTGCCCCTGTACGTGATTTACTTTTATTACCTCGCAACAGTCGCCGAAAAGACCCACTGCTGCTGCCGCCTCTCTCATTATCGTCGCTCTACATTATTACCAAGTCGTTGCGACTTCTTCCAGCCACCTACGAAACTCGGACAATGGCTGGCCAACGTTGACCGCTGTCGAAGTCTTCGAACTCTATAAAATTTTATTTGCGTGCAGTGGTCGATCGATGAGTTCTCGAAGTTACCATAGTTTCGTGTATAATTATCAATTCGGTAATTTAATTGAATTTAGAAATCCCCCACGGCGCGGAATTAAAATCATGCAATGCGGAATATAAACGAAAAAAAAATAAAAAAGAAAGGTTCAAAGGGGGGCAGGGCAAGGGTTCGAAAATTACATTTTTATTCGATAAGAAATTAACAATTCATTAACGTTAACGGCACCGCAATAGAGTTTTGGATTGACGTGTATACACGTCAAACACGCTTAACTGGTTAATTCAACTTTAGAAAACAAATACGATCTAATTATCCTTGTCGTATCCCTTCGGCGATAGATTTAAAATTTAAGTTCAAAATTTAATGAATAACGAATAGTTTTAAAGTTTAGATTTACAAAGGGCATGTTTTAAATTTTCACCTCTGTCTTGACCTCTACTCCTTTTCTTCGCAACTGTGATCAACGACAATTTTCAACACATTATCTAATAAACTAATTCCTCTGATATCTTTAAAATAATTCAAGTAACCCATTTTAGAGAAGTTTTATCCCTTTAAAAAATATGCGAATATTTTTGTCCAGTACTATACCGTTACTCGCGTTAATATTCGGACACGACGCTATTTCTGCATTTTTTTCTTTGTATAAAACGGCATGATTCAACTATCATACTGTATAGAAAAACGAGCCATTTCTTGCCGATTGAGAATACAGAAACATGTTCTTTCGAATAATAACGTTGAATTATACGTTTCAAACAAAATATTATCACGTTTTCACATCAACGTATAAGGCTGGAATGGTATAGGAATATTTGTTGTACAATTATCCTGAAGCATGAATTAGGTACATGTTTGCGTAGCAGTGTCTATTTGACTTTTACTAGTTCCTCTTTAATTAAATTAGTAAACTCCTTATACCAATTAGTAATATGAGCAGGGTAAGGGTTATTAACATGGGACACCTGATTAACAGACACATATTAATTAAATAAAAAGAGTTGAACAATTTTTCGTTTAAAAAATTACACTCCCGATACTACATGCCCTGGAACAATATGTAACGGAGTCGAACGCGTTTATTAATAACATTCGCGATGACATTGACATTTCTGAAAGCGAATTTTCACGTCCAAATTGTCATTATCTACGAAGTCATTAGCATCGCTGACAAGTTCTCGTAGATTACCAGCCCAGACGTAATGAATATTTACTTCCGATGTAAATGGGTTAACAATAAAGTAATTGTCGCGAGTTTGGTCGTGAACTAAATTATAGATTAACAAAAGGTTAACGCTCGATATTGTTCGAACGAGTTAGAAGAATTATTGTGTACGGAATTATTTATACTTTGTCCAGGCTCAACGAGATTTGAATTCTAAAAAAAAACAAAAAAAGGAAAGAACAGAGGGAACTGAAATCGCCGCGTATATGGATAAAAATAAGGGACGAGGTCCCAGGAGTGCTACAATCCCAGGATTTGTTTGCTACCACCTACCCCTGTAAACGTGCTTTCATCTAACGGAGTCAATTCCGATGGGGAAACGCGAAGGATTCACGTTTTGTGTCCTGACGAATATGGTCAGGACTCGAATTAATATTTACGAACGTCGAAGGACACCCTCCGGTCCGTGTATCCGTGCCTCTGTTACCATTTTTCAAGCCCGACCTACGTCGGTGAGTTATGCTTTTAACCCTTTACTAAATCTATGTTTTATCAGCTCGGAAGGATTTAGCCGGGCAGAGGCGAACGTGACAAACGGCAGAAAATAGTATTTGATAATTGACAATAATAAAAAATGAACATAAATATTGTAACAGAACTGCAGATTTCGTGGACAAACATGAATAGAAGCAACAGAAAGTACTAGAAACGTAAAAGAGCATATGAATCTTATTAATTTTTTTTAATAATGCTGTGTTCAATAAGACTAACGATTAGACCAAAATTAATTTCCACGTGTCCATGCACGAATGGCGTGCGGCAGTCGACGTGTCGATATTGATATTTAAGAATACCGGAATATTTTAACAATACCGTAGATAGCGTAATATTTAATCGTACTTGGCTCTACAGAATTTCTCTTCGTGTCTCAAAATTGTTCTTCGGTGTCAGTCTTCGCCTCCACTGTTTCACGTTCACGTGTCGTTCAGATGGCAGAAATGTGTTCGAGCCGCATGCAATTCGGGATTCCCAGACATTAGTCCCTTCTCAGAGCAGGACACGTGCTGAATCGTTTTAAAGTACGGGCAATGTTTCCATTTTGAAAATACAGTAAAATACAATCTTCCTTAAACGCGTGAGCGAATGGAGTATCTATTAAAACAGTATGGAAGCATTTTAATGGTAACTGTGAATGCCTCGCATTATTTCGAATTCGTCTAGAAAAATGTAAATTTTCAAGACAAATAAAAACAGAAAAACGATGCTACATGACTTAAATTCCGAGCTCAAAATTAAACAGATTTCACGCAATGTTACCACAGTAAGACGACCAGAACATTTTCTTGTACTACAATTATGTGGACCTCCGACAAACTTGTAAGCAATCGTATGTGATCGTTACGAAGAACGGTAAATTAAGGGTAGATTCTTAGAGGCAAGTGAGTTGCACAGATTATATATTTCTCGGGGAATTACTGGGCTTCGTAATTAGACGTGTAGCGCAGAGAAATCGTGTTTCACGTGACACGACAAAAGCGGAGAAAGAAAAAAAAACGCATCGAGGATCTTACTTGTTGAACCGTGGAGGCACCCTCGTGCAATTCCCGTAGGTGCAGCAACATCGTAGCTGGACGAGTAGGGTGTGAGGGAGAGGTAGGGTACGGAGAGGGGGGGGTGAAAGATGCGGAAAGACAGATAGAGGAAAACGTAGCTGGATGAAAGCACCCGGTAGATTCGGCATGGATTTCCAGCGACGGTAAAACCGTCACGATTTCCGTGCGATTGTCGCCGTGAACGGTCGGACAAGCATTGTCCGTGAAGCAAAAGAGGGGAGTGGGGGGAAGGGGCACAGCGGGTGGCAAACGTTAGGAAATTCGCCTTGTGGAGGGGCTGCGGGGAGGTCAGGGGAGGGAGGGTGGTAAAAGGCTAAGCCGAAACCTTTTTCAAGGATGAAGGGCTCTCTCCTCCTCGCTTACCACCTACTGCATTGTGTCCATCGGTGTTTCTCTTTCCTCTCTCGGTGGCCCGGTCTCTCTTGCACCCCCGCAGTTCCTGGCGAACTTGTTGCCCTCTCTTTCCTCTTTCCCGGCTGCAAGCACAAGTATATACGTTTCCGTAATGCGCTTCCTCGCCACCATTTTCTAGCTCGCTTCTTCGTGTCTTGTCCGCGGGCACGAATGCGTGCGCGCGTACGTGTATCTCTGTCGCCGAGAGACTTTCCACTCTGTTTTGTTTACTCTGCCGTGCGTTCCTCCCTCCCCCCTGGAACGAGACTACGCAAGCTTCACTTTCATTCCCCATCCCGGGATTTGTCTATCTTCTTATTTAACCGATAAACCGCCAGCCTTTTTTTCCGAAATGTGTTTTCCCAGCGTATCGAGAACCGAGAGGTTCGTGGTTCTAACCCGTGGCCACCGAAACCTGGCTACGTCATTTAAAGGAAATAAATCTTTCTATTCCGGAAGGTAGTGGTGGGGGTACAGAAATGGCAATAGCTTCGAGATGTTCGGCTTTCGCCGCCCGGTGTCGTGCAATTGTTTACTGTTCACGACTTCTGACCCCTGTGGAAGCTAATATCGAAAATAATTAAATGTTTTGACTGCAACTTGAGGAGATACTTGGTACTCGGAGGGTTGAGACTGCCAAACGAGAATCCTCAAAAATTCCATAAAATCGAAGTAAGTTATTTAATGAAATAAAAATTGAAAAAAATAAATGTAAGATGTTGAGTAGTCCTCCAACTTTCTTGCATTTTACAGGTCCTAATCAAATTTGGTACGATCAATATATTAACGTAAAAATTAATTTTAAAATCTGGACAAAAATAATTCCGTCACTCACATGTGGGTGACATGGCAGTCAACGTGTTAACACTAGATATTTTAAATTTAAGATTCTAAAGATGGAGGATTCTCGTGAGGAGTTATTCAACAAATTTATTTCTTTGGGTAAGGTAAAGGCACCAGTAGTTGACCATTTTATAGAAAAACAGAAAATAAGGTTTTTGGAATGTTCTTATTGTTTTGAAATTTAACCAACAGACGGCATGGCATCCGAGGTTCACTTGCATCAAAAGTGCACAACTTATACAAACCTTATTTTTTTATGTTTTTCTATAAAATGGTCAACTACTGGTGCTTTTACCTTACATGTTATATAAAAATAATGAAATTTGGGCAGCAGCAGGTTCTTGCTATTTCTATAAAGTAATGTAAAATCGCTTTTAGTGCTCCGTGTATCTAGGGTTAATTAGAGTCCTAAAATAGGAATGTTTTAGGACTGTTTCGGTGAGGTCGGAAAGCTGCAACGCGACACAGCGGGAATAAAGAGAAAAAGCGAGGTACTTGATCGCTTCGGAAGACAAACGTGGCCGCGCGCGTGTCAATGGCCCCGCGCCAAAATTGCAGAAACACCGTCGAAGCCGGTGATGGCTTTTCGGTCCTTTTGCTTGATTTTTGGTAATTACGCTGCACGGAAGGCTAGCAATCTCGTAGCTCGGCCGAGCTGCCTCCGCGAAACTTCTCCCGATGATAGCTCGGCAAATAACAGAGACGGCCGAGGCGAAGCGAGGTGGATGGCAACAGTTGCCAGTGGACTCTCCTCTCCTTGGACGTTCATCTTCGTCGTCGATTGTTCCACGTCGATCGTCGTGGATCGTGTAATTGGATCTGTACTTACGTGGCAGGGCCCGACGAAATTCGTTTTCGCATCCGTGAACCGAGAATACAACCAGAAGACTAACAATTTCCGAAACGAAACCGTTTTCGCGTTAATACGCTGATGAAATTGATACAATGCACCATACCGAGGAACGTAAGACTGTTCCCATTTACGGAGCCATACTTGCGAAACGGAATTTTTGGTATTCGGGTAAACTAAATTAAAAAGCTCATGCCGTAATGACAGAGACTTCTTTTATAAATAACGAAGAATTTGAAATTTGTCACCTTTGTTGTATCTTCCAAGTTTGTTATCCATCGTAGACTGCGAATCTTTATGCAAAATATAAAATATTTGCATCGGTTGCAAGACCCAGGAGCGAAATAAAAATTTCTTTCTCCTTTTAATTGTTTTATTAAATTGAAACCGATACGGTGCTACCTTTAAATATTTTTAATATGTGCACTGCTTTAAATTGTGAAAATGCTGATACCATAGAAATGCATTTTGTTAATAAGTCTGATTGCGTCGTCTTTTCGAAAACTCCCGGTCTAACCATGACAGATTTTTGCAATGGTTGATCATTTGAATCAAAGCATAACAACGATAATAATGGTAATAAAAGTAGTATAATTACACCGAAAAGTATAATAGTCTGCGTAGCGCCGCATGAAATACGAATTTAACGCATTAAACGAATTCCTGCGCAGATGAGTTTTTCAATTACTCGACGAATCTTTTGTTCCTTTCGTAGCAAGCACAGCTGCAACACTCTGGCCGGCGGACTTAATTAGTTCGAATTTTCTTTCTTCCGCAAGAAAGGACCCCGGCTGTTCATAGTAGATCTCTACCATTTCGCCGGCTTAATTTGTGACAAGTGATAATTGTCGGACAGGGCTCGTCGTAAATCTATCGGGGCGCGCGTTTCGGTATGCAAAAGAATACCCGAAAGCCTCTTCCGTTCGGTTTCCGAGTCTCTAAGGAGATTCCGAAATCGCGCTGTTCTCAAAGCGGCACGTCGCCGTTCGGAGAAAGTCTTAGCAGGAAAAGGTAATCTCCGTTTCAGGAAGAGTCTCTGGTGCGAGCATATCCATCAGCGTTATCTTGGAATCTTTAAGGACTCGGTATGGATTCATTAAGGGAAAGCTTCATTAGTACCCCGCCGAAGACGCTTTTCGTGCATAACCGTTTCTTTCTACCCTTCCGTCACGATCTCTGCTAGTACTCGTCTTCTCCACCAGTGGTTCCCCTATTTGTTAAACATTTCTTACACCAGTATCGCTCCCTTTTACAACAGAATATTTTTTTTAGTTTTAATCGAGTTATAAAGGGGGACCTGTAACAATTATTAACCCCTTGCACTACTATTCATTTTGTGATTATACTGACTAGAAATTCCTCATCGATATATATCAAGTACAACAAAATGGAATTATAATTCGGTTTAAAGAAAATTAACGACGTACGTATTTATTAGACTCTGTTCAGAATCTTCATCGCGAGTCGACTGTATCGAAAAATATAATCTCATTTTTAAAATAGTGAAACCCAAATATTTAACCAGTTAGCTGTAACGCCCTCTTTGAAAAATGTGTACCTAATTAACCGGTTAGCTATTTTACGAGTACACTCGTAACAGGAAATGTTGCTATTTTTCCAGTATACTCGTCAAAAATGGTTAGGAAAATAAATGTTTGCTCTTTGAAATTTTTCGAGAAAAGTTGCACCAAGTTCCGCAGTCGACTTATACACGGTTCTCGAGTCTTATCCGAAGCGTTGCTCGCGCAAGTAGTAAAAGAAAGTGCATCGTACTTCATCGTATCGTTACTTCGACAATCTTCCCAGCTCTCTTCGTCCTCGCTCGATGTAAGCTTCAGCCGGGAGCATCGATGATCTCGTGTCGTGCCCGAGTCCTCCACGAGATCATAAATACTTCAAGATCTCGATCGTCGGGCAACCTCTGCGCCATTGTTCTACGCACCACGGGAGGTTCTTCCTTCTTCGCTAGTTTATCCTAGATCGTTTCTCGAAGCCGTCGTTCCTCGTGTTCGCCATGCACGTTCATAGAAATTCTAGCCATGTGCAACGGAATTTTTTAAACGTTTACACTTCCCTCTGCTCGCCCCTCGAACAGTTTACTATTGTGCGGCTCTTGCTCCGAGAAACAATAGCGGTGTATTTCAAATAATAATTATTCGGCTAGAAATTTTACGAATTTGTAGGAAACATGGAATCGTGTGAAGTTCATTTTATTATAAATAATATTTATATGTTTAGCTGATTACTCCTGAAACAATTTTACTAATCCGCGTCTTTTATTCAAAGAAACAAGAACTGTTCTGTTTAAATAATAAATTATTCGATTAATTTTGTGCTACAGATACAGAGTGGTTCTTAAGTTGGGGTAGGTACACCCCTGGGTGTGCGTATCTAAATTTTCGATGGAAAATTTATTTTTCAATAAATAAATCACCTTGCGATAGATATGATATTCTAAATAAAGAAATAGAAATATATTTTTCAAGGGGGTGGGAGAACTTATTTTTAGACTCAAGGCGACAACGACCACTGAAAAGGTTAAGAACCACTGCACTATTGGAATGTTTAATAGAACGCTTGCAAAAAGAAGAAACTGATGAGTCACTCTGCTAATCTACATATTCTACGTATTTATAGCACCGAAAGACTCGCTAAAATGCCGGTAATTATACTCCATCGTAAAATATCAATTTCATGGATAAGTGGCTCGCAGATAATCTCGCACGCGTATTAACCGTTAACGAGAATGAAACCTGATATCGAGCTTACGGTTAAGCAATTTCGTTCTCAAAGAGCGTTGTTTTATAAATATCAACTGGTAAACGAATTTCGCAGCGAAAACTTCGTTAAAAAGCTCGCGAACGTCGCCGACCGCATCATCAAACTTCCCATCCACCGCGTCCGGGGTTAAGGCGCAACGATTTTGCGCGCGATAATTCCCGGAGAAGCGTTTAGCACGCCTAATTAACGCTCGGATAGCCGGGAAAAGCGGTTTATTCCCAAACGTCCGATCGATCGGGGCCGCCTTAATCCGTAAATGACATTAATACCGTTGCCCTGTAAAACAATGCGACCGTGGAAAGTAGGTAGCGCCCCCTTACCAACGAATAACATTCGTAGGAAATTAACAGTTATATGCCCAGAAGAACAAACGCGCGTCGTGCCTCGTCGACGCCTCTCGCTTTGCGCTCGCGACTAATCGCATTACCGGTTTCCCTGGAACCTCGTGTCTAGCTCGGACGCGAGACTCACGAAATCCCGCAGGTAGACAGCCCGGTCTATTGTTCGGGCTCTTCGAAAATCTTTATTGTTTTAGCAGAAATATTATTTCAGGCACCGTCTCGACACAACCCGTACAACGCAGGCCCCCGTAAATTCTTTCGCTGCCCGAAGAACCGTACATGCGTATTTCACCCTGCCGAACCTTTCCTTCTTATGCCATATACTGGCATTTTGGCTTATACCCCCTCCTCCACGTGTACAAGCAGAAACAATCGGGTAAATCTATGGTCGAGCCGATGGCCGAAATGGAAGTTCGAAATATTAACACTTTGAGTGCCAAACCAGAACCCCAAAAAATTCCATGAATATAAAGTAAGTTATCTAATGAAATAAAAATTGAAAATAATTATATGTGTGATATTGCAGTAGTAGTATTGTAGTAGTCTTCCAACTTTCTTGCGTTTTACAGATCCCAATCAAATTTGGTACAATGAATATGTGCCCATAATTATGAAAGTGGTCTAAGTCAAAATTGAAAAAAAAAATGAATTTATCACTTATTTCACACGACATGATTTTAAACTAAATTTATTCAATGTAAAAAAAATGAAAGAAATATATGACTTAGACCACTTTCATAATTATGGGCACATATATTAACCCTTTGCACTCGGCGCTGTTTTCATTCTAAAACTAAATCTTTCTTCCGTCTTAGAATATTTTCATTTTATTCATACGAAACTGATTCGATTTCCACATATAACATTTAAATGTTTAGTAATTTATTCAATATAAATTTTGTAATGTACCAAATATTTTGTAATATTTTTTGTAATTTCTTTGAAATAATGACACAACAATTTCTAGTGGTGCTTCAGAGTCACCACTCGAGTGCTAAGGGTTAATGTAAAAATTCGTTTTAAACCTGGACAAATTCCGTCACCCACATATGGTGATGACCATAGGGTGTTAACCCTCTATGGGCCGAATTTTGTTCCGGTGGTTTCTATTTGCAGACAACTTGCAAGGCATTCGAGTTGATGGTGCTGCTAACCGTCATCAATATTCGTATTGGTTATCTCAGAGACATTATATAATTAAGACGTATACGTAATCTTCTGAAAAAACTAAAATTATTTGGTAAAATCTCGATATATCAGCACGTGACCTGAAAGTTACACGGGCCCATAGAGGATTAATATTATTATGGCGGATATAGCAGAGGAACTGTGTACGTACTTAGCGTTAGAGGGGTGGGCAAGGTAAGAGCCATAAAAAGGTATCCATCTAGGTAGAGAGGTAAGGTGCTTTTCTTCCGACAAAAATCAGCCAATTTTTTAGGGAACTCCACAGGGTCTACGAAAAAAAAAAAAAAGTTTCAGAATAAATTACAAGTAATAACAGCCGTCGTTCTGCGTGCGGAATGACATGCCGTAAAAATGGCTTCACAAAGATTCAGGTTCCGATCGAACAGGCGAAATGAGCCACGGCGAATGCGTGGTCGTCGCCGCGCCGGTGAAAACTTCGATTGTTCCCTGGCAGGGAGACGGGAGGAGAGTCCAGATGAGAGAAGAAATCTGTCCTCGAAGAAAGGAACGAGGGGGTCGGATGATTATCCGAAGTTCATCGGTCCTCTTCACGAACTCGTGAGCCCGCTAAGCCACGCATTAGAAACATCCGGGCGGAGTTATTCAGGTCGCGCGACTCGTTTTCTCTTGGTCCGCGCGCGTTCGCTGATTTCTCCTGGACCATGCGACTGTGTGTGCCCCCCCGTCTGATCGTGAATGCTCCTCGAGGATTATGGGGTGCGCGCGTGTGACGAGCCTCGGGTCCTCGAGGACTATCCTCCTCTTCTTCCTCCTTCTCCCTGTTTCCATCCACTCCTTCGCCTTCCTCTCCTTCTCCGCCACCTTCCAGGTCGACTCTCTTACGACCATCGGTTACGCGAACATTGTGTCACCGATGGGATTATCCCTGCTCCTTTTTTTTCTCTCTCTCTCTCTCTCTCTCTCTATTTCTCTCTACCCGCCAGGACAGAAGGGGTTACACGATTTCGTATCGAACGCGTCATGAGTCGCGCGATCCATTCAAAACAACGCGTCCTGCGCCGAGGTTAGGCTCGCGACTTTACGGAATTGTTCGCCCCGACCTGTCTCGCCTCTTCTCAGCTTGTTTTCTTTTAAATCGCATTCAGAGAGATGACTGGGGATTTTTCGATTTGCAGCCCTGATTAATGGGACTCGCGGAATCTGCCGAGGATCAGCTTTTGTATCTTGTGCGTTTTACTGCTGTCGTTGCTCACGGTATTTTTACAACTATACGTGTATTTAATGAAATACTTGTATAAATTTCCCAGCCCTTTCTAACTCCTTGCCCTACAATATCGTGTCAGACTCGTGATGAAGATTATGAACAGAGTCTATTAAATATACATGTTATTAATTCCCTTTAAATCGAACTAAAATTTTATTTTGTTGTAGTTGATATATATCCTTTGGAGAAAACGTAGGCACACAATAAACATAAACTATCCTTTTTTTCTTTGAAATTCTGAACGATGAAGAATTTGTAATCGTTACAATCACAAAACAAATAGTAGTGCAAGGGGTTAACGTCTTAAATATTATCCTAAACTATTTGGTACATTGAAAATTGGGGGATAATTATCGGGAATAAAAGACCTCGGGGACGAAAAACAAAATGATAATTTATCAATATTGTAGAAGAACCATGAAAGCACTATGCGCCAAGGTTAGGGACATTGCCCCCCCCCCCCAAAAAGGGCTCCGGTTATAAATTCCATCAATTAATTCCAGAAAACGAGAGACGAATAAAACTGTGTTAGCTTAGTAAATTAAGTAAAAAATAATATACTCTCTTGGTTTTAAAGTCCGATGTTCCCGTTGATCTGTATTTCGTCCACCCATATTTGCGTTAAACCCGTAGTCAAGTGTAACAATTAAATTCTCTTTACGTAAATCGGTCTGATAAGGCCACATTGCCTATTCAAATCTTGCGCGAAACTCGCAAACTCGCAACGTACAACTGCCGAGAACGATTATCCCCCCCTGGTATGGAAATAGAAAAGCTCGTTGTCTCATCGCGAAAAAACTAGGGTCCCATAAATCGATCAAATTCCGGCCGTTGAAACGCGAACGAAGGGAACAGAAAGACTTGGCAAAGGGTGGAGAAGGACAGAACGATGCAGAGTTAAAAATCATAAGACGGTAACGCGTCGGGAACGAAATAACGAAAATAAGGGGGGGAGGAAAGAGGGGGGAGGGGCACAATATCGTGAGCGCTTACGACGTCGTTTTGCCTCGATAAATGTGCTCGGAACCCCTTTTCGAGGGATGCAAAACACCCCTCCGGTAGGCGGGGTGCAGTGAAACCTGTGTAATCTGCCATACGTTTCCCATGAATATGCATCTGCGAGGCTAATGCGATTTGATTCACGATTGGCCTAAAGTGTACGGCCAGGGGGAGATCTCTCGAAACCCACAATAATTCCATACATCGACCGTGAGGGCACAAATTAACGTTTGTTAGCATAACGTTTCTCGCGACGCTCCGAGGCGATGCGATTTCCTGATGAAAATAAATCGCTGCCGCGCACCCGGATTACCGACCGGAATCGATTAACGATATTTTCGCTTTAGCCGATCAGTCACGAGCAATTTCAACGAAATACGTTATACATCGTTTCGAAAGATCGTCGAACAATTATGTCGCCGATATCTCTGTGTAGCCTATACAATAACAACTAGAAACGTACAAGAGCGAAGTGTACAGATGCGTGGGCTGAAACTCATAGCAAGCTTACGATATACAAAAAGGTTCCTGCGCAGCCAATAAATTACGAAGCACTATGCGACAACACCCCCCCCCCCCTCGCCGAAACATCTATTCCGTTTTCGTTTTCAACACAAATTTACTATGCGAATGCATCCGGAGATTAGCTCGGTCCGCTTAGCAAGATTTAATAAATCACCAAGGATAATTAGCAATCGCTCAAGCTCGCGTCCCGTTAGGTTAGGTTGTCCGGTCGACCAGGTACCAGCCATTGATTCGCATTCGTTTCCACTCCGTCGCCAATAACGCTTCCGATCTTTCTCTCTCTTTCTAGGGTTGAAAATTCGAAATTGCAGTCGGACCGTGACAAAGCCGCACGGGGGTGCAGAAGCGCACGGGGAAGATTTTAATTGCTTTATTGCCCCCCGGAATTTCCGTGAAGCCCGGCTGTACGACAATAAAACCGATTTTACTCGGGCCCCTCGTAAACTTTATGCCACCGTGCCCGTCGAGTAGCATCGAGTTTTCACTGTCGAGAAGGAAACTCCCTCAATTTGTGATTCTCGGTGTCGGGAAAAACGAAGCGAGGGGGGGGGAGTCTAGGGTGGTGGAAAACACGGAACTTGTAGTTTACGGAGAGGGGGGAGGGTGATAAAAAAGAGGAAGGTGTACAACGACTCACCTGTTTGCCTGCGTGCAAAATCGCCGGCCGAGCACAACCATACTCTTTTTCTTTTTATTCTTTAATCATTCTCCCGGTGTTTCCCTTCGTTATGAGGCCCCTCTACGTCGCTATTTCTGCCTGAAAATAAAAGGGACAAGTGCAACCGACTACCGAGAGTTATTAACGGGGTTGGTCTTACGGCCTCGCAGATCGTTGTCTTTCTGGAATTACTGCCAATGACCGCGTGGCACCGCCACGCTCCCACAATGCGCATTGTTGCGCGGGGAATAAAACAGAAACTCGGTCGAGTTTCTTGCACCTGGAACCGCGTGCCCTTTTCCGAGTAATTTCGCAACACCTGCGTGCATTACGCGTCCGATCGAGCCGCGAGCGCCATGGTTTGATGATTGATCTACCGATTTTATCTCCCGGCTTGTGGGTAACCATCGTCCTTACCACGGGATAAAAATTTCACAAGGCTGATGAGCACCATTCAAAACGAGACCACACGATTCACTTCCGTCGTTGTTCAACCGACATTGTTTTCGTCCCGGAACATTTTAATTCGAGGGTAGATCTGCTTTTGCAAATAGAAATAGGACAATGATGAAGTTAACCCCCTATGGGCCGAATTTTGTTCCGGTGGTTTCTATTTGCAGACAACTTGCAAGGCATTTACTTTGATATTTCGAGTTGATGGTGCTGCTAATCGTCATCAATATTGTTATCGGTTATCTCAGAGAAATTATATAATTAAGACGTATACGTCATCTTGTGATAAAACTGAAATTATTTGGCAAAATGTCGATATATTAGCATGTGACCTGAAAGTTACACGGGCCCATAGAGGGTTAAATGTTATATTAGCGAGTTTATAAAAAGCTTTCTTATTAGCTATTCACTAATGTTCGTTCACAGATTTCAGATCTGCAACGATTTGTATATACAGTGAGTAACGAAAGTATTCGAACGCCCTTTAAATCAGTACAACTTTTTTTTTAAGTGAATCAAGCGACCTGACTTTTTTGAGGAGTTAGAAGAATTGGTTTTCCAAATGATGTGTAAAAAAGATTTTGAAAAAATTGTAATTGGTAAGAATTACATGAGAAAATAAAAATGGCACTTTTCACAACTTTTTTATTTGAGCCTGTAATGAAAATTTAAAACATGCGTTTTGTAGATCTCTGTTAGTTATACACGTACTGAACATTTCATCGAAATCGGCTGACGCAGATAAAAATGGCACGCATCAAAGTATGTTAGAATCTGAGAATTTTAAGCAGAAACTGGCCAACAGTCGTGAAAATCTACGCTTTTCACCACTTTTAACTAGTTTGTAGCTCGTGTGTATATTAACCGATTTCAATGAAATTTGCAGCATGTATATAACTAACATATATCTACAAAACGCATATTTTAAATTTTCACTACAGGTTCAAATAAAAAAGTTGTGAAAAGTGCCATTTTTATTTTCTCATGTAATTCTTACCAATTGCAATTTTTTCAAAATCTTTTTTACACATCATTTGGAAAGTCAATTCTTCTAACTCCTCAAAAAAGTCAGGTCGTTTGATTCACTTAAAAAAAAAGTTATACTGATTTAAAGAGCGTTCGAATACTTTCGTTACTCACTGTACATATAAGATATAGAAAAAAATTCCTTCCTGATCTTTCCGTATATAAGGAAACGGTGCAATTTACTCGTACGATACTGAAATGCTCGGTAATTTGTTAAATACAGATTTAATGATACAGAAATTTTCAGTGGCGCCTTCGAGTGCTAAAGGTTAATACTTATTTTCGCCTGCATAATATTCTAGCCGGTGTCGAGACAAATCCAACGACCTGTTATACCGTAACCTCTTAAATATCGCAGCAACGGTAAAACAATTTTGGGCCACGGGTTTCAAGGAAAACTGTAAGCGTACTTTTGAGCGGCCGTGTATATAGAATCGGGCAGGGTTAAAGAACAAAGATTGCAGGGGTCCGGGGCTAGATTGGCCGGCGCTTTTTCGCAGAAAACCGGAAGACACCTGCGGCTCCGATCATTTCCTGTATCGTCCCCCAGGGGTAACCAGGTTAATCCCCGATTGACCCTCCTCTGCACGCAGGTTGGACCTGTCCAGGACGGGGGCAGGGAAAAAGAGAGGAGGGCCGACGCTCAGGAAGGAAGAGAGACGGATTCGGGTCCGGCACGCGACCAGAAACTGCACCGCGGTGACAAAAAGGTTGGCCCCGGACGTCGTCACACATGCTCGTCTCTCGGTGTGCGGTTCCTCTTCGGGTCGGATGAGGTTGAACGAGGTCGTCCCGTTCGCCTCCTTAACATAAGCCTTCGGACCTTGCGCACGGACCTCACCGTGAGCGACCATCAACTGGAAGAAAGGCTTCCCTCTGCCCTTGGGCGCCGTCTCCCTCTCTCCCCTCCCTCCCACCCTCGCCGCCCCTAAAACCGACAGGTTGTCATAAACTTCGACCATGCCGAACGGACCGACGACGTCTAACGAACTCGCGAATCTCTCTACGTGCTTGCGGATAGCGTGTGTAACAAGGTAGGGTTTGATTAATCGACGTAAACGAGCGGCCCCGGAAAGCTGTCGCAACTTCCCTGCCGACGTCTTTCTACCATGTTAAGGGCCCAACCCCGTCCTGCATTGTTCTACAATGTCTTCACGGGATAAAGAGATTCGATTGAACCCCCGAGAAGAAGAGGTAGACTCGGCGCCCCGTAAAATGACGCGCTGAGTGACGTGTGAAGAGCTCCACCATCATGGAAGCAAATTATTCGAAAAATTATTCTTAAGATAATATTGTCTGCGTTTGCCTGGACCTACATTTGCAGACCCTTTGAAAAAAGTAGTTTGTAAACCGTGGGAGATAATACCTTAAATAATGATAAAACTGACATTTTAAAATATAACCGCATGTTTTATATTTTCAACTATTTTATTTCTATTACTATATTATGACAACGCTTTCGCCTAGCATAATCTTTGCGATGCATAACTAATTGTAATTATAAGTAAGACTTTAAATGTACAAACTTATTCGTCCAACGAAACCACGCGTGAAGGAGATAGAAGTGTATTTAATTTCAGTTTCCTAGAATCTTCGAGACGTACCACTAATCAAATAATTTAATACAACCTAATGTATCAAAAACTAAATTAAGATTTACATCGAAGAAACTTGATTAATAAATTGGAACATTCAATACTCTTTTAGTGGTAAATAAAATAAAGAATTCTCGTTTCTTCTCCAATCGAAAGATTGTTTTTATTATAGCATTTCGAGGTGCGATTCCTGGGCCATCATTTTCATGGTATTGAAAAGTACTTTTTATTTAATAAAATTGCTGTATTTTTGCGGAGCCACGCCGTATTAAATATTCATGTAAATTTGTGCGAGGATAACGTTAATTGAGATTGCAATTTAGCGAGGAAACTTGAACAAAATTCGGACTTCCGTCTAAGGCAACGTAGATACACCACCTCGGGCAAGGTAGAACAGAAAAGGGCATGCACTTTCGACGTCATTTTCAGGTAGGGCGACAGGTTGTCGATAAAGCACGGCACTGTACGAACCACGTTTACGAACACTTTGTATTAGATCGGTCTCCTCACTTTGAAAGCATAACACAGACTGTGACCATCAAATAACATCGCGAGCGTTCGCGGCTCGTAAACATAAACGTCGTGGTTTTTATATCGGGCTGTCTCGAGACTGCTTCGACAAGCAATCCTCGCCTATAAATACAAATTTTGACCACCGAACATTATCGACGGTGAATCCCATTCTGTTGATGCAAATAAAGTATCTATCAAAATATCGATTCGTTAACATTTTACAGAAACCTATGAACAGGCTCTTCAATGACTTTTAAAAGAAATTTTGCTTTAAATAATAATCTCGAGAAAGTTATTACACGCCCAAGTGCGGTGCCAATACACTCGATTCTGTATAAACAAAATATTCTAAATTAAACGGAACGTCTGGATTCTGGAATCGAAATGGCTCCGAGTGCAAAGGGTTGGACATAAAGGGCAAGCGTTCGCGTCGATTTCTGATTTTCTCTGCAATTTGTGAAAGGCCAACGAGAACAACGCGATTGCAATTAGCTGTCAATTGGACGCACGGAAACTCGGGCCGAGGTACATTCTTCCACATCGAATAATAAAAAAAAAAGAAGTTGATTACCGTCTTCCTCGGTTCCCAGGGGATCCTAGAGAAGCAAGAAAAACAGAAGGGGGATTTTCATGGGATGTAGGTCATCGATTCAGGAGCACGGAGGATATCCTGTCCATAGATCGGCGAGAAGAAGCTGAAAAAGAGGAAGGAGCGTGAAGTGCGTTCATGAATAAGGATTCCCGAGGACCTGACCCAGGATCCCGTGCACTTGCGTCCTGCGCTCGCCCTCGGAGACACCCCCTTCCGGTTCGATGATTTTCGGGGGCGAGGGGGGTTGGCAGCGCCGTATGCCGCAACAACTGTCACCTTAAATTTTCGGGGGCGGCGAGATTTACCTCCTCCGCCCATTTTTCTCTCTTTCTCTCTCTCTCTATTCGTTTTCTTTTTTTTTTCTTTTTTACGATGGGAACATGAAAATCCGTGGCATTATTTAATGCGTCGCGATATACTGGAAAGGACGTCGCCAGCTTCTCGTAAAGAAACAACGTACGATCGTACTTTTAGTGCGTAAATATTTAACGGTCACATAAAAATCGTAATAGAGAAGAGAATTCGGAGATACAAGGAGGCACGAAGAAGGCCGGAGAAATTGAAAAGGGAGGCCGATCGATCGCTATGTTTTGCATAAAAGCTATCTATAAGAAGTAAGAACTTCGATATCAAAAATTATTGAAAATGTCCGAAAGTTCGCTTTCGATCATTGTCCACAACGCACACCAGCTTCTCGAGAATACAAATGACGTGGACCGGTAAGAGTAAATTTTTCACCTTGAATAATGACATTTTCAAGCATCGTTGCAATTTAATTTGACTCGAAATTTGCACACGTCTAACTTTCTTCGATTCACAAAAGGCATGTCTTAAGTTTTCGTTATGGGCACCAATAGAAAACTTAAAAATCGTGACTTTTAATTCTAAATTAGATGGTGAACTAGTCCCTCCAACATCTCAAAAAGATGTGATTCTTAAAAAGAGAAGGACAAATTTTGTAAAAGTTATTCGTTTCGGAAGGGTGGACGAAAACTTGTTGCGCAGACTGTAGCAGGAATGAAAGTTTTCGAAAATCCCAGGCATTCGGAATAACGCGGAATAGGAAAAGCAAAAATCCGTTCGATCAATAGCCCCGCGTGTTTTCCTTGAACCCTCTAAACTATCACGGAAACGATGGTTCACGTTTGTCAAACACGAACCGTCGCTTCCACGTCCGTCAAGATTTGCCCGCAAAATGGATCTCCTCCTCTCTCTCTCCTCTCTCCTCTCTCCTCTCTTCGCAGGCCTGTCGTCACAATGCGTGCAAGCCTTTTTTTCCGTGGCTTCTCGTCGAAACGGATTCCTTTAACCGGGCGAAAGAGGTCCCGACGCCAGCCGGAACACGTGTGTGTACGACACATCACCGGCGGAACGTATTTTAACGTGGAAACGTCAGAAAGGATTCCGTGGGAACAGCCCGGGAGAATCGGGGAAGAGTTGGATTTCCTGAACGAGAGGAAAAACGATCGTCCTGTCTCTGTGTGCTCAGGGATAGAGCAGGGGAGAGAGGATCAACTGTATTAAGGGTGGAACGGACTTTTTTTTTCCACCCCATTTTCACGGTCTCGAATCATTAAATCTAACGTACAATAAATTTATCGCGCGGCAATAAAATTATCTCTGTCCTATCTGCTATTTTCTATACCGATATAACAATACTAACTTACCTCGGATACTGCAAATATTTATACCGTTTCTGTGCACATCGTCTGGTACGATAAAGATTTTTAAATAAATTTTTTTACGATCTCAGGGGAAAATATTACACTTTTGAAGACTTTGAAGTCATTGTTATAGTTTTTTTTATCTTTAATTTGAGCCATTTGTAAAATTAAAGCAACTATTATCACGTATTGCCGAATTGCAATGTCTGGAGTGATCGAAACGAATGAATTATTTGATTAAAAATATTTACAAAAGTTGTTGCCGTCTCGGAGTAAAGTGAACGATATTTTATCAATGTTACAATATTTTCGGATGAATATTTAAAAAGAACGGTGGGGGTCGAAGAGTTAGCGAAGCTGGGGGAATTTCGGAAAATTTTCACGGGCACCATGTGTAACGACGATTACCTTAAAGGTGAATTACCGGCGAAGGGAAGATGAAATATTGCAAGGGAAAAGGGCTCGATCGCCTACCGTCGATCACGTCATTCCGCAACGGAGAGGTCATAGGTCCACAATATCAAAGTTAAATAGACAGGGGTCGCGTTGATTGACGATCGATGGGGTGTAAACTTTGCAGGAAGGAGGTCAACTTTTGCGGTAAGGAGACCTACTTTTCGCACGGTTTGCGTCAATAAAGGAAAGGTGAAACGGCATCAATTTTTTAGCGTATACAATCTTGTAAATTTCACGAGCAAGGGTTACACGGAAGGGTTAACGCGCGCAGAGGTTTGCCATAAATGGGCGAATAAATTCCGCTGATTTCGGGAAGAAAGGGTTACCAGGCAAGGCAACGTGTAGCTCAAAAATTAATTTTTACCGGTGGAGAAATGGTATTCATTTTCTTCAAAAAGGGGTAACGAGTGGTTTCCAAAATGTTGCCTGCACACGGTTCTTTTATGGCAGTTTGAAGGAATGGTAAAACCGTTGCTTGGAAAATATATTTTTGAAATCAATACTTGGAATATCAGGAATCTGTATAGGTTCTATGAGATCAAAAGTTCACGTTCTGACTCAACGGCAAAATAAATTGGACGGTGTTAGAAAAATTTATTCAACGGAAGAGAATTGAAAGTACTTGGAAAATTTATATTCTTAATAATATCGGTACAGACACGTGATAAATGTATCAAATTCAAGTACACTGTCATATGTACATGTATCTTCGGAGCGTGATTGGAAGAAATCGATTCAGCTTGATGCCTTTCTACCGAAAAAATAATCGGCAAAATAACCGTAAACCACAGTTCGCATTTTCGAAAGACGACCGATTCCAAGAAACGAGTCCTTATGTGCAGAAACACACGCGTGCTGCATTATGATGTGCAACGAGCACACGTTAGAACGAGACACAATTCCATTGTCAGAGGTATCCCTTGTTTGCTCGAGGATCTGGCGAGCAGCTGATTGGGATTTTCGCTCTCGTCAAGTCTTGTGGATTACACATGGCACGCCGCTTTCGTAACGACGCCGATGCCATGTTTGCCATGAGACAAGAAAAAAGTATTGTTTGAGGGCGGTTCAACCTCGACCAGGAAGAAGTACGAAGAAACCGTTGAAGAGATCGCCAACGGGCATTTCTATCGATCTCGGAAGAAATTGATTTCAATGTGAAAATTACAAATATTCTATGAAATTTTTCAATCATCCCCCATCGAATAAATTAAATTGTCCGACAGAAGATGAATCGAGATTTCGAAATATTCCTTTTATTTCTTACCATATTTCGTGGCACAAAATTTATTTAATAATATTCAATGCCTGCTGTAGGTTTAAAGTTTAAACTATAAAGTCTTCATTGACGCTCTGGCTATAGGGCAACATTTGACAATTTTTTGAAGGCTAGATTGACACGCTTGTTAACTGTAGGTTGAAGTGTACGCCAAAATTTTTTAAAGCAGTGATATTAATTTAAAAAAAAAGGTAATTATTTACATTAGGAGCTTCCTCACCGATTTTGATGACCTTGAAAAAATCAAAATCGGTGAGGAAGCCCCTAATGTAAATAATTACCAAAAAAAAAATATTAGAAAATCAGGAATATGTCAGAACTTAGAAAGGATGTAAGATATTACATTTCCCAGGTGGGAGAAACCTGTTTTGAAAAAGGTGCATTAAAAATTTGAAGTATTCTTTTAGAGTGTATAACAAACAGTTCAAAATTTCGAATTCACCCGTAAATCTTTGGGAATAGTTGTTCAGGACGTTGAATTGTAAGAAAATGCAAAGCGGAAGGAGAGGGAAACGGTTTTTACGACTCGTAAAATTAGACAGGCGGCTTAATTGCGATAAAAACGAGGGAAAAATATCTCGACGACAGTAGGTGACAGAACAGATTGATTACGTTCCCGATGAGTTATGCGCGTCACTCTGTTTCCCCACGGATCCAACGACAGGGAGAGAAATCACCCCACCATCAGATTTATTTAATACAGCGCCGAGTGGAGGTAGCGTTCGGGGTGGCAGAGGACTGCAAGCGTTCAGGATGGAGTTGAGGGTGGCTGCAACCTGTTGAGTCGGACAATATCGCGTTTTTACTAATGCCACATCGTCGTCCCGGCTACGAGGCTCGAAGGGGTGGCTACATTTTTGCCGTTCCGCACTGGAGCCCCACCTCGGGATCGTTATTATCGAGCTTGGGATTATTAACCCTGAACTACGTGTAAATCCTCGCACTCTTGAGAACTACGCTTCTCTCTCCTTTATCTGGCAATCGTATCATTTGTTTGCGCAATAATTATATGTAACATGTGGTTCTTACCAACGTATCCGAAGATGAATTATACTTCACTGAAATCAAAGAATTCCAAAGGAGTTCCGTACAAATATCCACACCGTGTGTGCTATATTACGAATTGCATCTGTTATCCGAGTAATTGTTCTGCTATTCTACTAGCTTAAAATCATATTTTAAGTTTCTTTATCGATTCGGAAGTCATTCCGTTCGGCAGAAGAGAAATATGATGACTAGACAGCGGATCTTTATGCATTTATGGCTTCTGGAAATGTTCAAAAAATGCTATAATATAAAATTCGAGAGACTTTAACACGATTTTTATTTGCTTTGGATCTACAAAGGCTGTCCCCATTAAAAATAGGATTTTATTTCATTCCACTTTCTTAAAATGTTTCCATCAAAATTGGAAATTGCATAAACATCCGATGTCTAATGATGACTAAAATTTAGGCAGTTTTCAGTTCTTCGAATTTTCTTATTTATAAATGAAATTCAGTCGAAAATCCAATGCCGCCATATATAAGCGACATGGCACTTTTGCTTACTGAGGGTACAAAATAATATTTAAATCATCTTGTGTTATCCTGTCACTCCTATCGAATATATATTAATAAATTTTCACTAAAATATAAATATTTTCTTTTCTATACTTGTTACAAAAACGTTGAATCCACAGTTTCTCTTGGTATGAAAAATAACTTGGACCTGGTGGGAAGTAAACTTGAAATACTTCTCCGTTAAGGGTTAATTAATAAAATCATATAAGGATTTCCAATTTCTAAGATAACGTTTTTCAAAACTTTTCTTTCAATTTTTGTACCGATGGATGAGACCGGGTGATGCTAGGCCGCGCAAACAATTCTAGAAAAACAGGAAGATAGAAAAACCGTGGGTAACTGAAGAGTACGGGCATGGGGAGGGGTTAAGGTATCCCATCGATCAGCTTCGGAATTCCATCGATTACCAGAAATACGAAGTCGTCGGGCCCAGGACCGCGGAGTAAGTACGAAAAGCGTATCCCTCTGGTCTGCTCTCGCCTGGTCTGCCAGGATCGGGAACTACACTCTCTGCGGGCATTCATTCGGTGGTTCACGAGCGCAGATAAATCTCGAAAGCGATGGGCAGGGCCTGTGGAACGAGCGGTGCCGGCATTGAGCCGACGTTGAGCCGTACCATCGCGCTATTCAGGTTCACGAGAGCATGTCTCACTCCTAGCAAAGGCGCGGGGTTTTCGGCGTGAGGGTTGGGGGAAAGGGGGAGGGGAGGAGAGAGATAGAGAGATAGAGAGAGAGAGAGAGAGAGAGAGAGAGAGAGAAGGCAAATGCACCGGCACCACGAAGGACCAGGTGCATCCCGTGGAGCCTGGGAAGCGCAAACTACAGCTATGAAACGCCGGCAGATGCTACCGAGTCACTGCGGGGCCCTTCTTCGCTTCGCATTCGGCGGCTATGTGCACAGACGCCGCTGCGCCGTCGTCGTCGTCGTCGGCGTCGTCGTCGTCGGCGACTTTGTTTGTTCACGCGCGGCACCGCGACATTGCGCTCCGCGGTGTGTTCACAACGGGCAGAAATCAAAAAATCAATTTTCATGCTGGTATTTAAAAGCTTCATAGAACCGTGGATACTGTCTCCTAATTAACAACACACGCTTTAACACGTTCACTGCCATGTCACCCATATGTGGGTGACGGAATTAATTGTACAGGTTTTAAAATGAATTTTTACGTTATATATATTTATTGTACTAAATTTGAGTACGATCTGTACAATGCAAGAAAGTTGGAAGACTATTCAATATCATATACATTCAATTTTTTTCAATTTTTATTTCATTAAATACCTACTTTGATTTCATGGAATGTTTTAAGTTTCTAGTTTGGCAGTCAAAGTGTTAAATCGGCATAACTTTTTTCATAAACGGACCGAACGACTTTTTTCGTCACGCCGCAAACCCACGTTTTTCGTCTGAATTAAAAAAAAATTGAAATTTTTCACCTGAGCTTGTGACGAAAATTTGAGAAACCTGTTCTGTAGATTCATAGAAATTGATCGTGTAACATTGTGTTAATGTTAATGTCGATGGTAAGAAATATTGAAAAGCGAAGGATAATCTTGCGAGTGAAGCACATTTACCGTACAAGGAACGTTTACCGTAGAGCACCTGGGGAGCTTGTAATACGTTGACAAAGTATATTGATTATAACAGCGCAATGTAATGTTGCACCTGCTGTACTAATTCCGTTCCCAAAAACCAAATATGTGTATTCCTTATTTTTGAGTCGAGAATTATTTAAAGAATCTGGCCTACTTTTGTGTCAAGAAACGAGAAATTGAAGTAGCGGTACCGTACTGCACAAAAAATGTTCACTTTTGTGAAAATCTACCGAATAAATTTCGCAGAATAAAATCGTAAAAAAAGTTCCTTGAAAAGAATTGAATTTTCCATTCCGGATTCATCGTGGTACGACCACTGTCTTTCGTAGGCATCCTCGAACGATGCGTTCCACGAAATTTCTATTAGATTTTCACAAGTCAAGACCCTAACTCTCTAGTTCCGTGGATACCGCTAATCGTTTTCATGTACGATAACACACTTTTTGTTAGCACGCCTACTAATGGCGTAGACGCTCATCGCCTGTGGTATTTGGACTCCGAGAAACCTCACGGAAAATGACACTTTTTTAACACGTCAGCCATTAACGACCAGCATCGACCTGTAATCAACGCGCTACGGGTTACTTAATAATAGAAACAACGATAATAAAACTCTGACGATACTAACGCTAGGTTTACGGAGCACTGAGAACCCGCCCCTCACATTTTTAGCAATATTTTTCAAATAATATTTAACCGAGGAAATAAATTTGCTAAATAATTTCTCACGTACGCTTCCTCAGAATCTTAATAATTTTAAACTAAAAATATTAGAACTCGTCATTCTGACGGGTCCTGTAAACCTAGTGCTAAGAAAAATAGTAAACACCACGCCACATACACGGAAGAAGAAAAAATAATGAAAATCGAAATTACGGACAATTATTCGTGGCACACCGGATCTCGAGGTCGAGCAATGAAAAGTCCGAGCGACACTGAACACATCCATTACAGAACGACCTTGTAAAACTGAGGACACTTTCCTCCGCGTAGAAGCGCCGGCAGCATTGTTCGAAAACAAAGAGACAAACCGACTCTCGTCGAGCGTTGCGAACGGTTTCGGCTACTTGTCTCGGACTTTCTCCGGGCGCTTTCACCGGGGCAGCTCGAAGGAACAATCGAACGATAATCGTCTTATTATTTGTACTATATGTAAGCGACATGCGAGCGGCCACTTAGCGACCAGCATCGAAAACCCTTTCACGTGTCCGACCATCCGTCCGAGGTAAAGCGCGGAAAATCGAGCGACGTGTGCGCATCATCGTCGTTGCATACGGGCCGAGAAGTTCTGCGCGTAGCAGCGCATCGCAGCGTAGCGCAGCGCCGATGACGAATCACGAAACTCAACGAGATGATTTACGATCGATCAGCGCGATCCCGGGCCCCGGTCCCGCCTTGCGGCCAGATAAGATTAAGTAATGATGGTAATACGGAGGCGATGGAGGTACCGGTCCAGTTACTCTTCTTGTGGATTTCTTTTTCCCGCGCGATTCTTTAATGGCAAATCCGGCCAGTTTGTTATGTAAATTCGACCAGGATTGAAACTTTCTTGCGAAACAACTGGGGGCGCAGATTTTATCGGCTATAACGCTTAATGCGAAAGCGTATTCAAGTTTTTTTTTCAAGAATACCGATTTTTACTTCCTGCTCGATTCCCATACCGCGAATCTGCTGTTTTTATTATGTAAATTTCAGTAGAGTTGGGATTTTGCACACCGCAATGCTTAACAAGTGGTTCCGCTCTGGGAAAAATTTTTAAATATTTTTAAATTTCTTCAAATAAATAACAGTTCTACATTTCTTATTGGTAGTTGAAAGAAATTTTGTATACGATTTCTCCCTGGAGAAAATATTAATTGATTTGTTATATAGCTACTTAAAGCTTTAATTAATATATCATATTTCATATTTTATTTCAATCTAAGCCCCCAGATTGGACCATAAATTTTAGACTACTATGGCTAGCACACATATCATTGCTACAAACGCACAAACTCGGCAGACAGATAATTATAGCAATTGTTTCACTCGTGAATATGCAACACTATAACGCGACCCAAATTGCTAATTTCCTTTAATTGGTCAAGAATGTGGAACGCAATTTAAATAATACGTAAATAGCATGAAATTTGAATTTTTCTTTTGTAAAAGAAAACTACGTGTCAAAGAAAGAACGTCGGTTTTGTTGATTGAATTTTAAGTGGAAGACGGCCGGCGTCTAAACGAAATCACTATTCGCATTCTCATAATTCAGTTGAGATAAAATGGCGCAATACGATCCAGACGAAGACACGCATGATATAATAGTACGCCGGAGGCAGCTTTAATTCGACCTTCGTCCCGTGAATGTCACGAAGTACTATAGCAAGGTCCTCCGTATTGAAACTTTCTTCGGACACGACCTACCTCACACTTGCGTCTGCTTTTAACCACTTGAGACCTGTGTAGTGGACAGGTCCTTCGACTTCTCGCCTTGGTTTACTCACTGCCCCACACACCTGACCGATACCCTCTAATAATCTTAATAGATTACCAGCCGTGTCACTCTGGCATCCAATTAAACAGTTACCTTCCGATTTTCAAAAAAATTCTGCTCGAGCCTCGACGTTTCTTTCATAAATGCTAAGTACACCCATGACAAATCCGACTCACTCTGACCAGATATAAAAATTTTCAGATTCACATAAAATATATTTAGCACAAACGTTTCAGTTTATTTCAAAAATATTTGGCACAAAGATTTTGCAGTTCGCTTAAAAAATATTAGCACCGATTACCACTTCCTCTGACGAGTTATAAAAATTTCCAAAGATCTCAATTCCCCCAGTTCCCTTGAGAAATATTTAGTTAATGTTATCAAAACTGATTCCAGACATGTTTACCGCGAGATCGAAGATTTTTTTTTTTTCCGAGCGAAACGGGAACAGAGGAAGAAAGGTTCGCAGCGTTTCTAGGGGCACGGTTGGAATCGCAAATTCCGATCGATCCGGTTGTTATCTGCGTTATCGGGGACGATTTATACACTCGTGTGGGCTCGTTTCTCAAATTTCACCCCTGCGCGGCTCAAACCACAATAAAAGGAAGAAAAAAAGAGGAACCTGCATTGTCACGTAGGGCATGCATCGTCGGCCGAAAAATGCGGCGGCTACAGACGCCTCGAGGAAGCTAACCGATAGATAAATCAGCTGAACAGCGAAGAACAGAGACGTGAGGATGCAACTCATTACGACAGCTGTCTTCGGTGTGGGAAAAATCCTCGGATACGCATCAGAGAACCGAAATCGAAACTCCGGAACTGCGGGAGATTTTGCCTTGGGGGAACTGCCATAGATCCTTAACTATGGCGATCGTGTCGTTGATGTTGATTCTTGTAATTGTTTCGAATGGGTGACTCAGACGACCAACCGGGAAACGCTATAAACCTTGCAAGTTCATCTTTTAAAAATCTGATAATTAAAAGGAACGCGTAACAGTGGAGAAACAAATTTAGATAATTTAATGGCGAACTTACCAACTTTGTTGCAGTCGGCATAACTTTTATTGCTCAATTCTTTAGCTGATGGAAGTATATTTCTTATGTAAAAATTTTAATCTTTACACGAAGAAGGAATATTTAACAAGTCGAGTGCCGTGTCGGTTACTGGTGACCGACGATACAAACTTCCTACACCAGTATTAAAAATTGAAAAACTGTGACCTCTCGCATTTTGCTTGCCGCTCAACTCTATCCAACGGCGTTCACGGAAAGGTAAACAAAGCGGGCAGGGGCACTGAACTTGTTAATTACAGTTAATAAGTGGACTGCGGAATTGATCATCAAAAATATCGACATCAGAACAAAACCCGACGAAGCAACTCAATTTTCATTAACAATACGTATAAAAATATAACTGTTTGAGAAGAGATAATAAAAATAATAAATAAAGTATTAGTCCCGAGAAGTTCTACTGTAAGTATTTAAGAGATAATAAAAATAATAAATATTTTATAATAAATAAAGTATTAGTCCGAGAAGTTCTACCGTAAGGATTTCTTATTCCTCGAAGTGGCGAAAGTTTCTCGACTAACGGTATCTAAGGGATCGCGGCTATGAAGTTTGAATGGAGTAATAAAACTCAGCATAATAATCGTATTCTCTCATAATCACTCACTATTCTTCAATTGTGAAAGGGCCACACCCCCGTCGCAGTTAATAAACCCAAATATATGCGAAAGCTTCCGTCCGTGGACGATACTGAAATATGAACGGCAATCTTTCGACGTTCCTCCCTTTAATCTCGTTCCGCGTGAAAAATGTGTTTTATAAATTTCACCGGATAATCGGCCGAATTGTTAAAGGCCGGCGCGGCGTCGAGGTTCGCGCCGTGAAACGTGGTCCAAGTTCAGGCAAGGGTCTCTCTCGCAACCTTGGAGCGAACATATGGTCCACGAGCCGGGAGCATCGTTCATTGGACGACACGTAGACTCGTAATCTTGCTATTTATCACAGGATGCGAGAGGGGAGGTCGAATAAGAAGGGGCAAGGTTTTTCCTTCGTTTTCGTTTTGGATTTACGCGCATCGGGGAAAAAACGAGTTTAAAGAAAACGACAGCCAAAGCCGGAATAATCTCCGCGTTTCAAGCTCTCTCGCTCCATGTACCAAGAATATTACAAATTTTAATAAACCGTCAGTGTTATTTTTGGTCTCTAAATCAATTCTCAACGAATTCAAAGTTTTATTTAATTTCCAAAGTATATGCATCTGTGTTTTGAATTATTTTTAAGCTCCGAATTTGAAATAAATTATAATAGACTCTTATCGCTTTTACAAGAGATATTTACTTTCGTCGTGTGCACATTCTGGAAACTTCGAGAATTTTGGAAACTCGTACGCAACAATATAAATTACTTACTTCGTGTAACGTGGATCTTCGTGTGGTTTCCTCTCTTCAAGAATCCCGGAACCGATCCAGCTGTTCGTCAAACATAAATTAAGTCAAAAGGATGGCCGCTCCCCATAACTCACACGTAAGCTCAGTGTCTGATGTTTTGAATTTTATTTACTAGATTTCGTTACAGTTTCGAATTTCATTATCGAGGAGGTACAAATATAAACGACTCTTCTTCTTCTTCTTCTTTCTTTACTTTTTTCGTCTCGTAAACATGTTAAAAGAATATTTTCGTGAAATAATGAACAGTTGTACTTCGTCGTACTAACACTTACAGTAACCGCATTAGCCAGAAAATCAGGAAAGAAAAGCAAAACCAGCATACTTTGTTCCGCTTACAAAATGGAGTCAAGGATGGGAGAGATTATAGTCCAAAGAGAAAGCCATAGAGAAAGTCCTGATCTGGATATTAATTATTTATTAATTAGCTAATATTCTGAAAACGTATGAACATTTGTACATGTGTTTTGTATCATGAGGTACTTGTGTATGGCATTCGTCAAATATTACGTAATAAACACGATGTCGACGCGTACACAGACACACGAGCTGTAAACCTGTGCCCGTATACAAGTCTACGTGCGCCTACATACATAAGTCGATCGTTACACTTTTTCTATCGTTTTCCTTTCTTCCCTTTTTTTTTTTTTGTTACCTTTCATTTTGTGGCGGCAGTGAACTCCTCTCGAAAGGACGAATAGACGTTCTATATAAATAAACCGATAGTAGAACCGGAGCAAGCACGCTTCTTTCATTCTTAAAATTTTCCATTTTCCCTGTCCGATTTTTGCGCACGGATCGATCTTCTCGATTTTCGAGTCGTTACTGGATGGCTTTCGGTGACGTTATTCGGCAACGAGCTATATATCTTATACGTATATCGTAGTGTTACGCGGATTATTACGTGACTAATTCCTTCGACGCAGAAGTTGATCATCGGACGCGAAATGATCTCGGGACTGCAGTTCTCGCTTATAAAAAATTAAAACACAGTCGTTATTGTCATTTCGCTCGTTTGCCGCAACAATAACACACCTCCGAATCGTCGATTTTTCAGTTATTGCTGTAAGAACAATCCCCGAGGGATTCGATACTTCTCTCCTGATTTTATTACCACTGGACTGCGGATCTTTACGCGATTCCCCACTTTCGTAGTTGATTTTCCAAAAATTGAATTCAGAGAAAAATCCTTTCTCCTAAACTAAGAATGTTCTTACATTCGAATAACATAAATGCTTTCTTGTAAATTTGTAGGTCTGCATTAATTTCAAACTACAAGAGCTGCATAGACATTATTTTCTTTTCTCGATAATTAAGCTGCCAATAATACAACAATACATTCAAAATTCTTTAAATGTTTCTACCGTCTTTCTTTCGACTTGTTCATCCTTGCTATGAGTGCGCAAAATCCGCAGCCTAGTTGCAACAACTTCGCATTCTAAATATCATAGAATTGATTCAAAAACCGTTGAATTCAATGTTCGGGGAATTATGTTTTCCAAGTTATGACATTGTTACAGCAAGTTGAATCGACGATCACGCAATTCTTGAAAATGGGGGAAAGCGAAAAGTAACAACGAGAGATTGCACAACATTTCGAAACATCGAATGTTCTTTTTCGAAAGAAAAATGAATTCGAAAAGTCCGATTGCCATCTACCTCGATGAAATTGAACATTTCTGACCAGGTTTATGGAGATCCGTTCGCGCGCCCCGATGATAAAAATTCTGCTACAGTGTTCTTTTAAAAAATGCATACGCTTTTTTGTTTATGTAGATCTCGATTGTCGCATCGATTCACGCGTGAACGTTGAAAAATTTCTCCCCGAGGGTTGCTTTACGTTGAATACGCGGCGGGAGACAATTAGCCCCACCGGCCGCGCACCTCGTTGATTGGCTTACCACTTACAATTAATATCCTAGAATTTAAATATATATATATAATATATATAGATTCATTTATTTATATATTTATACCAAAAAACATTCGTTCACAACGAATTAGAAAACATAAAAATTTAGCTAGGAGACGCATAGTACAATATAGTGGACTACACCTAACATCATTTTACTCTCGATTTATTTCTATGTCCGTTCGAAGCCGTTCGTTCTCCCGCGTCTCTCCGCCATCTCTCTCTTTCTCTCTCTCACTCTCTCTCTCTCTCGATCATTCTCGGTCATGCTCTCATCGTCTTAATAAATCGTAGATAAATCGCATTAATATATTGCTTCGTCATCAGGTAGATGTTGCCTAAGCCTAACAATGAACATCCACGCCGGTATTACGCGGCGCGGTACGATCGAGCGAGCTACCAAATAGTATGAGAAATCATCGTCTGTATCTCTCGAATGCCCTCGTTGTATCAACGCACGATCGTCGATCGTTGTGCACCGCGTAATTTACGATTCGCCATTGACTCCGCCGTTCGTTGGATCGCGTGAGACTGCCGGGGGAAAAACGGGGTTTCTCTTTCTCGATCCGCCGCGGAACGAATCCTCCTGCGAGAGCCTCGATCACGTCCGGAACAGACGTTTCCATCGGGATTAAGAGATTGGCGAACCGAGTGTTCCGGGAAGGAATCGGCGTAGTCACTCGCGAACCGAGCGAGGCGATTCCGTTCACAGAGTGCGCAACAATTTCCTAAATTACAGAATGCCCAAGGTTTACGAGTGCGCGACGAGAGGCTGGCGTTTCGGATGGGGTTATGGGGGTAGGGGCAGGGGGAGGAGGAGGAGGAGGAGAAGGTGGAGGTGGAATTACTTTTCTGCGAGGGGGTTCACAGGGGGTTAAAAGGGGGGCTCGACGGGGGCGTGGACCACGACGGAATGGATCCCGGCGAACAGGGTGATGATGCGCGAAACGATTCGCCCCGTGTTCCGACGGATATATTATTCCGCGAAGTCACGCACGCCACGGTTGCGCTCTGCCATTAAAACGAAACCGACCGACAACTGAACGGCGAACCCGCATTCCGTATGAACGATATGAGAACGCAAAGTGTCGGGGATTGTTCCCGCGAGCGCGAGTTCGATCCCGAGAGCCGAAGGGCCGCGCGACGCCGATAGCCCTGTTCGAACGATTCGCACGATTGCTCGAAAATTGTCCGACCGATACATCACGATACATCAGCTTTCGTCAAACGGAGCAGAATTTGTTTCGGGTAATTAACCCTTGAACGGTGTCACATTTATCTCGGACTACGAAGCATCGCGATACGTTCTTCTTGACCCATTTGCATCATAAGGAAATATGTAAAGAAGGCCTTTATCACCAAACTTTTTTTTTATCATATTTAAGTACAAAAATTACTATAAGTAAAAAAACTTAATATTTCAGCATTTTGTAAGAAAAATAAATTGAGCGCCTATATACGCTCCGGTGATAGTGACCAGGAAAATCGAGCGTATATACACGCTAATGATGCAAATGGGTTAAACTCTTTACTACAACATACAGGGTGATTCGCTGGATAGCGTATTCAAAGACAATGTCGCCACTTCCAGTTTGTAGATACCTACGCACACGCATGGTCGTCTCCGCTGATGCAGTCGTCCTCAACCTCCCAATGGAAGAGCGATATCGGTCTCCGAGCCGACACTTAAGTGTAGCTTGATAAATGCGATGCGGTGGCACTAATTTTGTGTACACCACCCAGTGAATTACCCTGTAGTTTTAGGTGTACTTTCAGACTCAAAATTTTCCAAGAAAGTTAAAGAAATGCCATGTCAGCCATATATGGTTGATATGGAAGTCAACGATGTTTCGAGAAAGTAACAATGTATCTGTAAAAATTATAAAATTTAAATTCTAAAACTATGCAGTAAGATATAACTTACAAAAATAGATGGCTAACATACTTTATGATATTGATAGTTTAACATGATTTAAAATTAAGCTTGATAAGTCAAATGCAAGATTCTTATATTTTTCTATATTACAGCTAATTACGAATATACTGACGTAAAAAAAATAATTTGTCATACATTTTGAAATGAATGTATAAATTTTGAAAAAAGTGTATGTTCGCTGTTCAAAAGTTGATGTATCGTTTCATGTAAACTGAACGATATCGATAATTCGAAGTCAAAATTTCTGGTACCGGTGAACATGCAGTCGAAACAAACAACGAAATCACGTTACGTTAAGGAAAATGAGTCCGCCAAACTGTTCGAGATAGATTGCGAAAAGAATGTAAGAGAAAGGAAACAATCGAATGCAAAAAATAAAGAGGTCGTGTATATCTGGGAAATAAAATATATTTATAAAAACAAAATTAAACGCGTATAAAATAATACAGATCGTAAATATTATCCTTTTCGTCATCATAGGTTTTTCTTTTTCATTTTCTAATCTTCACTCTCACTCACGCTCTCTCTCTCTCTTTCTCTCTCTCTCTTTCGTTTCTTTCTGCGTCATCTTAGCGTCAGATGTATAGCAAATACGACAAAGAAAAACATGTACATATACAAAAGAAGGAGAAACAGAAACCGCGTGCCGTCGCACTAAACAATAAATCTAATACATGTTCAATTATTTGTTGCTTCCACGTCGGACATATTCGCACACGCGTTCTCTTTTCGATCAGGCTGACGTCGTCCCGCGATAAAACTCCATCCTCTTCTCACATCTCTCAGCTTTTTCTCCATCGCACGTTACTATATATTTGTATACATATAATATATACTATATATATATAATATATTTATTTATTTATATATATATAGTACCGACTCTATCCGTCGTTCACATCAACACCCACATACATCTTCATACGCACAGCCAACAAGCGCACGCGCACACACACATACACGCATTCTCTCTTTGTCTCTTTCTCTCGAGTACTCGGGCGCTTACAAATTTGTCTCTCAACACACGTTATTATGGCACAAAACGAGGAATGGGCGTACACGGAAATACTTGTTGTCACCAGATAAGAATTCCATCGACTTTCCCTTTCTTTCGTTACCTGTCTGATTCTCTCACCCCTCTCACTCACTCGGACAAACGCATTCGCTCTGCCACTTTCACACGAGAATTATTACGTATAATCTTTATCATAGATCTCTCTCTCTCTCGCGCTCTCTCTCTCTCTCTTAACTTTGTTTCATCTTTCATGTTGAAATGCCCGCAAAATTAGAATCACACGTGAAGGGGAAGCACACAAGGTTACATCGTTTGATCGCCTTCTCTTTCTCTCCCACTCTCTCCCTCTGTCGCTCTTTCTCTCTTCTTTTTGGCACAACCAATGATAGTTTGGTACCGTGTGTATATAAATATATACACGTATGTATACATAATATTTATATATATAATAATAATTTAGCACTCGTGTGCCGGAACAATTATTTTACACTTAGAAACATGCTCTCGCACCAAAACGCGCTCACGGAACGAGTGAAAAATACCAACGATGCGCGCCTTTTTGTAATAATAATTAATAGTAATAATAATAATAATAATAATAATAATTATATCCATAATATATATTAATAATAATAATAATAATACAAGAAACAAGTGGAACGCACCATTTCTGAAAACAAGTCTACAAAAAATAGTATTCGCCGCTTCGTCGTCGCTCGCGAAAAATACATTTTTCGCGAATAAATGCCCAAGTATGTAGATTGATTTTTCATAACGCGGTTACTCTATCATTCTCGCCCTTCGTCTATTTATCTATCTATCTATCTCTGTCTCTCTTTCGCTACAAGTCCGGAGAACGTAAACGCGAAATATTTTCTTTTGCTCATTATTTCTCTCCCCCCTCACCCTCTTTCTCTTTCTCTCTCTCTCTCAATACTTCTTACTCGCCATCTCTCCTAAACGCGTTCGCAAGACGAATGTGTCTGACAATGATATGACTATCGGAAATATGTATATTTACGATCGCTCTCTCTCCCTCTTTCTCCCTCTCTCTCTTTCTCTCTCGCTCCTGTAATCGACGCACCGTTTACTTTCTTTCTTCCTTCTTGTTTCCACCTCTATCATTTAACTTTACGATTATTTAATAATAAAACTGAGTGTACAGTAATACTGTTTGATATGTCTCTAAAACGTACATCCATCTCTACGGCCTCTTCTATCGTCACATTCTCTCTCTCTCGCTCTCTCTCTTTCTCTCGTTTACATTAGATCCTAAATGTTAAATGCTCTAATACACGACCGGCGGGCGACTCGAGGAACTTGCGAGCAACAATAAAGAGGAAAGAGAATATATTATTATATTACCGACTTTCTTCTTTATTTACTGGCTGATTTGCGAACGAGTGGTAAAGATCACCAGGAATTTTCGTGTAACAAGAATAAATATCGTTTAGCGGATGGAATGTTCGAAATACTGTTTTATTTCGGAATATAATGGAGAAAAACATTTTCTTCTGGACTTTCGATCGATTTTCATAATAGAAAAACAAGCAACAATCGAAGTACGTCGTTCCGCTCGCACGGGTGCGCGCTCCCTACATTCTCTCTCTCTCTCTCTCTCTCTCGCTCGCTCTCTCTTTTTTTCTCTCTTTAATAACATTATTATTATTGCATTGGCTCTTTCATCTTTTCTTTCTTCCTTTCATTCATCGTTAAATTCCTGAACTCTGAGGTAGTCTGTTCTGGGTGTCATATTACGTAGTAAAAATGGCAAGAGTGCTAGATAATTTATCGTCTTTTTGCTCGCTTTCACGTATTTATTTCCTCGTTACTTTTATACGAGACTACGTTTACGAAAAAAAAAGAAAACAAAAAAATTAAAGAAAACTCGTGAAAGGACGTCTTTCGTGTCTGTACGCGTGTATTATATGTGTGTGATCGTACTGCGTTCGAATACGCTGCAATATATATATATACCTATATACAATTCGGTTCCGTGCGGCTCAAAATAATTGAAGGTCGACACGTTCAAAAATGCAATTATCCCGAAAATACTTCGCATTGAACGATGCACCGATCTTTACCGAATAAATGCCGATTTCGAAAACAAGGATTCCTTTCAATCATTTCGAGTCTCAAACGGATCTCGATCCGCAACGAATCGATACCAAGGAACAAAGAACATTGTTTAAAATGGAACAAAAACAAAACGATCACATTTGTCGAAACTATTACAAATTATCGAACGACTCTTTCACGATGAATTTGTCAAACAATTCTTTCACGACGAGTGTGCAAATAATCAAACGATTTTCTCACGATCAATTTACAATTAACCTAGACGATTTCTTTCACGAACAATTTACTCATGATCAAACGATTTCCTTCGCGACGAGTTTACGAACAATCAAACGATTCATTTACGAGCTAACAAATAATCGAACGAAAATTGCTGTGCGAGAAATGATTACGCGACGGAACAATTACCGAAAGTCTAACGAAACGAATAACCAGCGGGAATAATTGCGCGCGAAAATTTTTACGCAGCGAGGTCAACGTTTATTTTGCATTGCGGTGCGTGTGTGCGCGGTGCACGAGTGTGTGTGCGTGTACGTGCGTGTACGTGTCTGTGTGTAAATGCGTGTAACAAGTTGTGCGAAGCTCGAAGGGAAATTCGCTCGTGTCGCGAGAGAGGAGAGACCCGTTCCTATCCTCGATGATCGGCTCGTTTCGCGCTCCGCGGGTAATTAATCGAGCATTAATTGATCGTACGTCACGGTGCCGCGCAATTAGATGCACCACGCTGCGCGGGATACCAGAACGATTATAAATTGATCCAACGAATTACGGCCGAATCAATCGCGACGCGTTCGCGCGTAAATTCGAAATGATGAGCGAAACACGCCGGAAATGCAAACGTTACCGCGGAGGAATTTCAAAAAAATAAGAAGAAAAAAAAGCAATCGGTATTTCCGTTGATATGCGGTTCTTCCCCTGACGGAAAATTCTATTTTATCCGGAAATACGACACGAGCAAGATTCAATCCGGGCCACGTACAATTCGAAACTTAGGCTATCTTATAGTTTAAACAAAATGAGAAAAGACGCTACGCGGTGAGGCGAGAATGGATCCTCGCGATGAAAAAAATGGAATGTAATGAATTTTTTAATGGAATGTATAAAGCTCGCCGAGAGGCTCGTCACTTAATTCAGAATTTGAATACATCTAATAGTCATTGTAGAGCGTATACGCGCCGCTCGAATAATTTGACAAAATTAACATTTAACGGAAAAGAAGGTAACACGCGCGAATCATTCTGTTATCCGAATGATATGATGCTCGAAATTAGGGTTTACGCCGCCGTCGCGTCTTTTCACAATTACTTATCAATCGTTTTCTTTCGTCTACGCGGTCGTTTTCCTCGACAACGTACGTTACACACGCTATTAAAATACGAGTATTACGAATAGGTTTAATAATCACTTTCTAGACGATATTCAATTGAGTTCAATTAGTTACAGTGATGATAATTAGAATAATTATACGCCTATACATTTAACATATTTTGTACAATTGATAAGCTTCGAAGGTTCCAACGTCGCATTAGAAATCTCCAGTGCGCGTTTTTGGAGTTATTATCGTTCGAGAGTGTGTGTGTCGGTGTGTACGAGTCTGCTGTGTGATTTTTGCGATAAGAAAGGAACGGATATTCGAAACTGTGTGCATGGCGGGTTGCTTTTTTTGGAACGGAAATCGCGATCCGCCGAGTCAAGCAATTGCCAACGGAACAAAAAAAAACAAGACGTTCCGTTGCCAATTTTTCACGGTCGACCCCGCGTATCGCGACTCACGATGTATAGACAAGAATCGATTGGCTGTTTACCGTCTGTGTGAAAGTGTACGAGTGTGAGTGTGACCGTGTGTGTTCGATTGAAAAGCAATTAATCGTACGCGACGCGACAAAAAAGAAACAATGGAAACTAAATTTCCGAATAGCCCGCCACGCGTTGCCATTTTACAAACACCGAATATCTGCTCTCGTTGGAACGTGTAAAAAATATCCTCTCGATTCAATAATCCCGAGCTGGCGATTCAAATAAATATTAACGCGGTTGAGCAAAACACACCAATATCCTTTCCGAGCAACCGGTCGCTCTTCGCTGACTTGCAAGGTTCGCGAGAAAAATTTTTCATCTCTTAAATAACAACGATATCGACCGATGAAACTGCTTCGAGAACAAAACGAACGTAATACTCTTTTCTTCTGTACAAAAAACGAAAACAACGGCATATGAAGGGAAGGGATGTGTATATATATATATATATATTATCGTCTTCTTTGCGATCCAAGATGGTGATCCGAGAAGGATTTTCGAACCGGTTTGTAAAAATCGAATGACAAAGGTATTTCGGGGGAGGGCTGCCTTAACCGAGAACTATATAATAAATACAAATTTGATCACGTTCGAGCGGGTATATGCACGTGAGTCACACAGTGTCTATGATTGATAATGCGCGAATTTCGGCGGGTCGCGTTTGGCTCGCGATAGAGTTGTTCGCTCGCGTGTGTATACGATCTCACCTTTCGACAAACAAACACTGAAGACCAGGGCGTAGATCATCGGATGACGACGACGACGATGACGACGACGACGACGACGACGACGATGCACGTCCTCCCTTCGAACTTTAGAAATCACGCCCGCAGATGGACGTTGTGGTTGTTCGATTTCTTTTTGTGCGTCTCGAGGTGCTTCATCATGTGGTCCTTCCTGATGAATCCCTTGCCGCAATTATCACAGGCGTACGGCTTTTCGCCAGTGTGGAGGCACATGTGCCGCCTGAGGTCAGTTTTGTGGTTGAACTGCTTCGGGCATATCTCGCACTTGTACGGCTTGTCACCGGCGTGCTTCTGCAAGTGCTCCGCGTGCAGGTACTCGAGGGGGAACCTCTTGCCGCACTGATTGCATTTGAACGGCTTGTCGCCGGAGTGGAAGCTCTTATTGTGTTGCGTCAGGTAGCAAGCCTTGTTGAATACCTTGTCGCACTCGATGCACTTGTGAAAGCCGTCCTGGGAAATGTAGTGCGAGCCGGTGTTCGTGCTGGTCACCTGATGCTCCTTCGTGACCACGCTGCTGCCTTTCGTTTTGTAATTCTTCTCGAATTGTCTACCGACGTTCGGGTTCAGCTCCTCCTTCGCTTGGATCAGCTGCGGTAGATTGTTGTTCGCCTCGAAGTTGTCGCGAGGCACATGATGATGATGATGGAGCGGATGATGAGACATATGATGCGACTGGATCTCGTACCGTTTGATGATCATGCCGTCGGTGTTCGGCTGCATCTCCATGTCCAAGTTGGTCAGGGACTCGTATCGCGGCGGAGAGTTTCTGTACGGATCGTAGTTTGATCCAGGCGAATCGAATGATCTATCTTGAGGAGACGCGTTCTCCTCCGGACTTAGCCCCCCCACGTTAACGGCCTGCGGTTGGTTCTGGCCAATTAAAAACCCGGCTACGTTGAACTGAGTGAAATTCGGTAAGGCCCTCTGATGGTTGCTGAAGGTCCCGAAACCAGGTAAAACATCCTGAGACTGTTGTTGTTGTTGCTGCTGCTGCTGTTGTCGTTGCTGCTGCTGCTGCTGCTGCTGGAGAGCTTGCTGGTGTTGAGATTGACCGTTCAGTGTTAACGGCATCTCATTACCAGTAGTAGTTAGCTGGATGGTGATAGACTCCAGCAGGCCCGGGATGTTGGTAGTAGTTGTAACGTGGGGGGGCAAGGCGTTTGGGTACGGCTGATGAGGCATCGTAGTACCCCCCATCGCCGTGGGCGAAGCCATTGCTGGGTGGACCGAGCCCGGCGTTATGGGAGACGACGAACTCATGTGGTGCGGGTGGGACGAGCCCATTGGCGAAGGCGAACTCAGGTGGGGCGCCGGCGGCGGATGCATGGGTGACATGGGCGAACTCATGGGATGGTGGACCGGAAGCTGGGCCGACGGCGAACCCATTGGCAGGTGATGAAGTTGCTGCTGCTGCTGCTGTTGCTGCTGCTGTTGGTGGCCCAGCTGAGGGGATGTGGAACTCATTTGTTGCTGATGGTGGCCCGCCATTGGTGATTGCGCCGGGGAATTGTGCGGCGGCACCATTGTGGTGCCCAAGTGGACTCCCGAAGACGACTGTTGCTGCTGTTGCGTTAGGGCCGCCGCCGAAGATTCGCTGCTGCTGCTGCTGTTGGAATTGTTGTTGCTGTAGAGACCGGTGGTGGTGGGCGTGTGAAGCAGGCCCCTCGCTGCCTCTCCCGAGGGACCTGCCATCAAGTTTGGGGGACTCCCGGAAGCAGATAATTCTGGTGATCTCGGTGGGCCCCCGCTCCTACCACTACCCGAATGATTATCTCTACCGGGATGGTGATGAGCGCTGATAGGCAGGTTCGCAGGATCAGGTTGATTGCTCTGTTTAACCGCGTTCTTGTGCAGCGTGGTATTGTAGTGCCTTTTCAGATGGCCCGAGCTGGTGAACCACTTGTTGCACGCGGTGCAGTTGTAGGTCTTTGGTCGCCTCGCCTCATTACTTTTCCACGATTGATTCGCCAACGGCGGAGGTTTAGGTGGTTGTTGCAGGAGACCTCCGGGTATCTGATGTCCAGGCATCGGCTGCGTGCTCGTAATGATAGGTGAACCTGGATGACGCGGAGGCTCTACGGGCATATGCTGCCCGCGCATAAATTGACCTTGATCTGGCAGCGGTGAGACACTGTCCATCGGGCCCATTGGCGATAACCCTGAATGATAATCGTGAGGCTGACCGGCCGGTGGCCAAGCGAGCATAGAACTCACCGAATGCGGTCCGGTCCTTTGCTGCTGTTGATGCTGTTGTTGCAACACCTGCTGCTGATGCAACTGCATTTGCAGTTCCTGTTGTTGTTGTTGATGCAGCCTCATCAATTCCTCCTCGTACCTATGCGTTTGAACCTTGTGGGAATCCAAATCGAGAATCTCGGCTTGTTCCTCGGGCTCCTGCTTCACTTCGGTCTTGATCTGCACGCCATTGTAATCGTAGCCGGATTGTTGCTGTTGCCCGGGCTGCGGCGGCGACGTGTGCAACGATTGTTGCTGCTGCTGTTGATTCTGCTGCCGAGGACTGCTTCCCAGCTGCTGGTATTGATGCTGGCCTGGATATCCACTAGGTGAATTCGAATGATTCGTCCTTACGTGTTCACCGAGTTGATTCGCGTCCTCGTACACCGCACCGCACTTATCACACTGAATAGGTGGGCTTCTTGGACTAGTGGAACTGACCGAGCTGGTGCGTTCCGGAGCAAAGTGTTGCTGATGCTGGTACGGATGGTAGCGCGAATAACCTCCACCGCCACCACCACCACCACCACCGCCATTGTTCTGCGTGTCGTCTCGCGGCGGTGAGTAATGATGGGGTAAGATATAGGCCGGTTCGTTCTGCATAAAATAGTTCGGCTCGCCGAACATCGGCGCCTGGAAATGATTGTAACTGTGACCAGCAGGTTGCTGTTGCGGCGGTGGTTGTTGCTGCTGCTGCTGCGCCTGTTGTTGTTGCTGCTGTTGTTGTTGCTGCTGCTGCTGCTGTTGTTGTTGTTGCTGCTGCTGTTGTTGCGAAGACGAAGGGTCTTGCGAGGGTGGCCTCGAGGAAGACTCGCTCGAGTCCGCCGGCGCGGTCACGCTCTCGCGTTTGACGCCCACGTGGCTGTTGTGATTGCCAGCCTTGCTATTGTTGTTGTTGCTCTCCTCCTGCTGCGCCTGGCTCGCCCACTGACTCAGCAGGTTCTCCTGGTGGTAGCGCAGGTGCACTTCGAGACTTTTATCGCTTTCGAAGTAAAGGCCGCAGTCCTTGCAATGGTGCTCCGGATTCGAACTACCTCCCACGCACTGTTGCTGCTGTTGCTGCTTCTCGACACTCGTCATCTCACTCATATTGTCTATCTCGCTTTCGCGCGCGATTTCTCTCTTCGTGTCTTCCCCTCTTTATCTCGCGCCTAGACACGCTCTAGGCTTTATTTCCCGCGAGAAGAAAGCAGCGCGCGCGCGCCGTGCGTGCTTTGTCCCTTTCTTCTTTTCGTCGGTCGCGAGCACACAACTTGTCCGTAATTGAAGCGGGCAAAGAGACGACGACCGGATCCGCGCACTTCACACAACCGAAACGATTCTACGACAACACATCGGGTTGTCGCGCGCGCGTGGACGTGGACGCGCTCGCGCGAGAGCGCGCAGTCCCCGGTTTGGATCAGTCTGTCCGCGTGTCGCGCGCCGTTGTTTATTCGGGTTTCTCAATATTTCTTTCACTTACCCGGGCCTCTCGACAACGACCGATTACAGAAAGAGGAAACTCGCCGAGCGTTTCGGAGCTGCTTCGAAGCGGGAAGAACACGTGCGTCGAGTAGCGACGTCTAGCAGCTCCCTCCTCCTTTCAGCCGTCGACGACCACTTGCACGGGTTCCCTCCTCGCGTAGGGCACATGGACGATGCCGCGGTTGACGCGCGAAACGGGAGTCACGTGTGCTGCCGTCGATGGTTCCGGCGGCGGTCAACGATACTGCGGGACACGACGACGGGGATAACCGAACCGAACGGAAAACAAAACGGAAAAAACAAAAAAACCCGGGGTACAACGTGTTCTACATTTATCATATGATCGCACGTACGCCAGGCACGAAAGTCCAGATCAAGCCCGATCGCTCCACCTGGTGCGACGTCGAGTGTGTCACCGCGTGCGGCATCGTCACCCTCGCCTCGACGATCGGCCGACGACGACGACGACGTCGACGACAACAACCACGACGACGACGACGGCGATGGCGGCGGAGGCGGCTGCTGGTGGTGGTGGTTGTTCCGAGAACGGTTTCCCTCTGCCAGAATGCGTCGTCGTCCACCGACGCTGAATTGTTCACCGAGTCCCACGGATCCGAGTGTCTTGCGAATCGGGTACCGAACCGAGAGATGGTAAACGAAGATGGTAAAAAAAAAAAAGACAAATGGAAGCCTCGCCGCGTGAAATTTACATGTTGCCTCGTTCTCTCGATTCGCCGCGGTGGTTTCACTCGTGCCCGTCGCGTCGCCCGGCGACCACCCGACGACGTTCGACTTCACGCGGTCCAACGGCAACCGGAACTTCCCGTCTTCGAATCATTGGTCATCACGGGCTTGTATCACTTCGCACTTTTGTCACTTGTGGTCTCGTGTCCATACCGCCATCGGGTTACTCGATCGATTGTCCTCGTGGATCGAGAGACTCTCCAGTGATCCTTTTTTTTATTTTCGCAGACGAGCGGATCGACAGGATTTCTCGTTCGATCGTATCCTGTGTATCGAGCACCGGTGAAACAACGCAGAGAACTATACGGCGACGCGGGCACGCGGTTTATCCTTCGAACTGCGATTGTAAATAGCTTTAGCGATCGTCCTCAACCTCGTGTCCCTCTCCCCCCTCTTCCGCCGCTCCCCCTCTCTTCGGACACGATCGGTGCGCTCGCTCGGTCGCTCTCTCACTCTATCCGATACACACACTCTCCAGACCCGCGTCGTACGACCGCCGGCACTGTTCTGTCGGTTGGAATTCCGGAGTTTCGAGTCCTCGGGCTCGCGCCAAGGCACTGCTCTCCCCCTACCCTTCAAGCCGTCGCCGCCACCCCCTCCAAGCCGTCACTTGCTAGCTCTCTCCCTGGCTCTTTCTAATCTTCGCGACTCTCTCCTTCGCACCGGCTTCACCCCTTCTCCTCTGTGGCGCTGCCGCGGAACGTACTCTCTCTCTCTCTCCTCTCTCTCTCTCTCTCCCTCTCTCTCTTTCTCTCTCCCTCTCCCCTATCTTTTCCTACCTTGGTACACCTACTCTAACCTTCTCCTTGCTTTTCCCTCCTTCACTGTTCTTAATGTTAGTCGGCCGATCAAGCCCTCTCGCTTCAACCCACTGCGCTCTCCGATACGTTTATCTCTTTCCCTCGGCATCTCCCACCCTACCGTTCTTCGGTTCACAGGGTAACACCCGTCTTCGTTCAACTCGTCCAGCTTCGTTCGTTCTCTCCTTTCGACCGATATCCTTCCTCCTCGTTCAAACCCTCCTCGAACCTCGGTCCCTCTTTGTTCCACCAACGGTGTACTCTCCTTCTCTCGGGCCGGTACCTTCGCACAGAATCCCCTTCCTACGATGTAGCTCAGACACGAGGGACAAGGAAAGAATGAGCCGCAGGAGAGAGAAAGAGAACCGGCGAGCTCGAGACAGCCAACCAAATTTGAGACGTCGAGCGCTCCTTGCCCCCACCAGATCTTCCATGCCTCTCTACCCTTCTATTACAGTCCACGGTTCCTCCGCGCGAGAGCCTCTCTGTCCCGCCATCGAGAGACTTTCTCTATCACCCCTTCGGCCTAAAAGGACGACGAATCCTACAGGACGGCGAACGTTTTCCCCTCCTTGTCCTGTAGCGTGTCGCTCTCCTTTAAATTCTTCGTCTCTTTCGTCCACAACGAACGCTCTGTTGTTCTTCTCTTCTGCACCCTCTGCCCTCTCTCATCCCCCGTCTTTTATTCGTGCCTCCTCGCGTCTTCTTCTTACTCGTAGTCGAAACGCGAAAAAAGGACGAAACGGAACAACGCGCATGGCACAGGAATCCTTGCGCGCCGGGCCGTATCCACCGGCGTTATCCTTACACACAAAACTTTATCCGACGAGATTTTTCGGGGCAAGTCTATGTTTTCCCGCCAGGATATACTCGCGGATGTCGTTCCCTTTTGGTCCTCCTGCTCTCTCTCTCTCTCTCGCTCTCATTTCCCTCGTTTTACCTGCGATACCAACGCTCGCGAAGGACAAGCATCCCGCGCCGCCGCGAGATTAAATATCTCGCCGCTTTGCCCCGTTCGTTCGAGTTTCGGCTGTCGGAGGTCGCTGACCATTTCGAAATTAGCCACGGTGTATCCTTGGGGATCCTTCGCGGAGACGTGTCCTTGCGCGTTCTCCTTGCTCCGGAAACTTTATGCGTACAGATTTAGACGCGCACCTGCTGCAATTCCGAGCGGAATAGTTGTCGCTTTAACGTTTAATCGCGGTTTTGCTGGGAGGAGATTTAAATCCACCGCTCCGAGATTACCGAGTTTACAGTCGATAATGTATCGATCTTTGTTCCGATAATTTAACTGGTTTTCATTGAAATGAGGTAACAAGAAAACGGAGGTCGTAACTTTATTCGAAGCCGAAAGATGCTGGTGAATGTAGCGTAGAATTATTCCTATGGATTCCTGGAACGTTTATCGGTTTCTTATTCGTTGTTTTTACCCGCTTCCCATTTTAACATTTACCACAATAGGTAGTTGTTTATTTATCATTGCCTGGTTCAATTCCTTGAAAGTAATTGTTCTTTGTTCGCTAATATTCTGAATGATTATTTTTATTAGGATACACGTGTTTTTCTTTCAAGATTAATCAACTGTCAAAATTTTTTGTGTCCTACTTTTTTTTGATTATTGCCCTACTTGAAATGGAAACGGAATGCCCCTCTTGGTAGTTAACTTTTTCAAAAATTAACGTGTTCAGATTTTTGATACGGTACCTTCAAAAATAGGCTTCGAAAGCTTCGCAAATTACCTTGAACAACGTCAACCGTGCGGTTGCGAAACGAGTCCATTACCCGGAGCGTTAAAAGTCAATAACAATTAGTCACTTTGAACACGTATCGGTTGTTTTCAGCGTTAACGCCACTTGCCGCAGCTGGTTCCGGTAAATCCGAAAGAACGAAAACGAAAGCTCGATTCTCGGTCGTATTCGAAAATCGTTTTCCGGCGAGTTAAATTAAAAGCAACGAGCAAACGTGTCGTGTCTCACTTTCAATTCCCCCTCGACGGGTGGCGTTTTGTCTCACGAAATTACCCGCTAAACAGGTTCAAAGCGGCCACGAGCCTTCGCTGTAGGTGTCTGCATAAAAAGTGCGTCGGTATTATTCACCGATAACCAAACTCTCTCTCTCTCTCTCTCTCTCTCACTCTCTCACTCTCTCTGTCTTGTACGAGAGTATATCCCACCTCCCTCGATTCCCTCGATCGATGCCACCCCGCAACAGCCACGAAGCTGCTCCGACGGGGAGAGAATAAAAAAAAATGTGGGTAACCTTGCATTTTTTTATGATACCTTTTTTTCCACGTGACGAAGCGGGTCCCCGTGGCCCGTGCACTTTGCATACCGAATGCGACAAGTCCCTCTCCCCCGCCCCCTGAATCGACCATCCCTCTCTCTCTCACTCTCTCTCTTTCTCCCATCCCTCCCTCCCCCCACCCCACCTCTTCTCTAACAGCGAGAGATCTACCCACCTCTCCCTTCACTCGCGCTACATTATTCCACCTATGAATATGTTTATTACGTTGCACCGCGGCCACCTGATGCAAAAAAGAAATTTGGCCCGCGTGTGGCCGACCAGGTACCGGCACGTGCTGTCAAGATGGATAAACGTCAGTCGCGGTCTCGCGCCGCTCCGTACCGCATCCTTTGATCCCGATACAATTATATCGTCGAACACGGGACTGATTAGTAATCGCCGTATAACGACCCTCGTTAACGCCGGTACCGCTCGTCTGAAGATGTCCAGAGACCTTTTAATCCTTGCGTTTACCTGATACCTAGACATTTCACACATTACTTTTCCGTTACGGAGCAACTGCGCCGAAATTTTGGGATTGGTATCCTGGCTCGGCTGTTAGAGGAAACTTGAAAGTCAGAGGGAACGATCGCATAACGTTAAAAATATCAGGTCTACAAATTCATTCGCGTATGTTTTCACTATTTTGAATTCGATCTATTTATTTTCTAAGGATTCTCCCATCTATTAGTCTACTACTATTATTCTATTACTCTACTCATCTATCAGGTCTACAAATTCATTCGCGGCCGTATATTTTCACTATTTTGAATTTGATGTATTTATTTTCCAAGGATTCTCCCATCTATTAGTAGTTTTTTTTCTGCATTAATCGATAATTGACACAGATCCACGGAACGTATTTTTGAAATTTTCAATACGGGTCGATTCTAGCAAAAAATCCCTTTCATTTTCATTGCCATGGGCCGCTTTCGCGTTGTATCGGAAGGAAAGAACGGTAAATTGAAAAAATCGCCTATAATAGGTATATTATTGTTTTACGGGGAAATCGGTGTTTCCGTGGAAAGCAGGTAAGCGAGCATGCGAACTACAATCGTTTCGAGAATGGGTAGTAAAAACTCGTCGGACATTGGAGCTCGTTAGGAAAGTACGGCCGGTATCAACGATGGTGGAAAATCCGAGGTAAGCGAGTTACAACAACGTTTTACGACAGGGGAGGTGGGACCATCGGGCACCGATAATAAGGCGAAAGTTATATTGACGGGAATCGGCTGCGATTGTTATCGAGACGCGCCTATAATCGAGTTTTTCACCGGCGAGGCAAAGCACTCGAAACAACTCGAAATAATGCCGGAGACACGCCGGAAAGTGTTACCTGGAAGAGAGAGCTTGGGAACGAGGGGGTGCAGGTTGCGGTGCACGCCGTGGATCTTGGGGGAGGAGGTCGGCGGAAAGGGTGGACGGAAGGTGGAAATTGTTCACAAATCTAATTGTACCACGCGCCTTTGTACTTCGTCCTTATTGTTCTACTTTGTACTTGGATGTTTTATTGCGGGCCATTGTGGTCGCTTTAACCATGCTACGTAATTAATTCTGACTTGTAATTTTCTTTTCCTGGGAAATCATTCACGGGGCGAAGGCCGCCGACCTCGATCGAACGAAATGAATATTCTGTTGCGCGTACATTCTTCTTACCACGCATACCCTAATTTGCTTATATGTATGCAATCGCAGTTTACGTTCGTTTCGCACAATTTCGTTCGGGTACTTTCATTATATCGCGGGTACACCGCGTTATTGTTGCTTCCATTGACCGAGACTCCGGTATTTATTGACAAACGGTAAAATTTTGACTTTTTCAAAATACACGCTAAAATTGCGAAGTCTAACGACTATAATTTTGTTGTAGTAATGTAAATGTATTAATAATAATATTTACAAAAATTGTCAATGAAAGTGGCGTTTCTGTCGAGATAATTTGGGTGAATATTGTGCAAATAGTTTTTAAGATCACGTAATCATTTAACATCTTCGCATCTCGAATACCATCATTGATTTCGGCCGCGTATTTTGCATCCAGTCTGTGTTACTATACTTATATAAGAAGGGTGAGGCATACAGGATTTGAATAATACATCCCTCGATCGCATGCGACACGAAGAGCCAACGAAAGAAAAGTAAATATCGTCGAGCCTCGGCAAACAAGGTCTATGCGGATCGGAGAGTTACTGGAACGATCTTTCCTCCGTCAGAGATCGACTTCCTGTCATCGATTTGATCAAGAACAATCTATTTTCGGGCAGGATCATTATTCCAGGTTGTTTCCGATTTTTGAAAAACCAGTTACCGTTACTGTCATTAATACTTAGATATCTTAGGACAAAGATCGTTTGGGAGAAAGGACAAAATGCCGGAATAAAAAATCCGCTTTGTCAAGGACTATGTGAGAGTCTTAAACGATATAATTGCAAAATTTGATATACCAATTAATTTTAAACACTTTATTTCTTCAAGATGTTTTACCATATTCACAGACATTGGAATTGAAAGCATCCAAAATCTGTAATAAATTCCTTATTTGTTAAGTTATGATTATTGGGAAAATAATGTCCTTTTCGAATACCAAAAGAAAAAAGAATTGTTAAAGAAGTTACTAATATTTGAAATAATATTGTAATGAATACCTTGCGTTGTCGACGCGTCTATTGATAATTTCGTGGGATTTTTAACCTTTACGGTTCACAGATTGCGAACGAGATTTGCGTGAAGCGAAGCGTTTTGTAAATGGAACAATCGCAAATTCGAACGAATATTTATTACAATTCCGGTTCGACCTTTGGCGTACTCTTTCTGAATTTCGCGCACGTTCGATCGACAAAGAGAACAGCAAGCTGGAGCTTCGGGAAGATAGACTTCGGCAGAAATAACGCGGTCTACGTGGCCGGAAACACGCAAAACACTCGCTGGCACCGTCACAGACACGTTCTCGAGTGAAAAACGATATTAATTTTAGGATTATTTGGCTGTACCAACATGTTTTTGGACTGCAGATTTTGTGCACTCGTATTTCATACAATTCTACATGCCACATCGAAGTGGGAAGCATAAAACTACTATTCCTGTATTTTCTTTATCACAGAAAAATTCTGATTTTGATTTAAAACAAAAAAATAATATTCATAGCTGTCAGAATTTGTTTTACCGATTCAAAAGTTGCAATAGTCACCAAAATATTTTCTGATGCATGAAACATTTTAAAATGGCAAGCTGGGGCAATTGGCAAAGGGTATTTAAGTATTTCTTGTGTAAGGTTTTTGAAATTTGAATTAGGTATTTCTTTAAAAAAATATAACCATACTCGATACCGTGTGACTGACACTACAATGTTTTAACACAGTGAGTAATGTTTTAGTAAATTATTGAATATAAATATCGTGAGATAGCCTCATTATAATGGGATTGGTCGATTGAAAATGATAGTATTCGAAATTTTCTACTTCCAAAATAGGGGCACCTGATAATACGAATTTTGCGGAGTGTTTGCCATATCGACTCGAAACAGTCTCACCCTCTGACACTTGTCGACACGCAAGCACACCGGTACATGTGCGGAACCACGAACAATAATTTCCATACTAACGTTATCTCAAACGTCCCTGCATCTCTGGACTACGTGTTGAATTTGGATAACGCTAACTTGACAGAAGGGGATGGTCACCCTCATGGAAATCTTGTTGCTTTTCTGCCGAGAAAACCGCATCTCCTCATCCTTCAGCGGCCAACACTATGTATATCCCCTGCGATATGCGTCAAATGGTCGAACAAACTTTAACTGAAAGTTTTTAACTTGCGTTAATGTATATTATATTTGCTGCATAGGATATTTATATCGTATCGTTACGGAATGCGTAGGCGATTGTCATTAATGTTTACAGTCTATTGTATTTTAAAATGGTATCGACTGCAATTTATTTTAATCTTGCAGTCTGATATTTATCACGTTATAAAAATAGTAGAAAAGTTCAACGTATTGGATAATAATAGCTTTAACATACTATTAACCGTCGTTGTATGAAAAATTCTCGATTTATATTCATCCATTTTAACTCTTTAATTCGTATTCGTGATCTCATATTTAAAAAAAAAAAATGGATCAAATTACAGCACGATCGTAGAGAAATAAAAAATTGTACAGCATCTACTATTATACTGTAATATGCTCGTATAATTAGTTACTATGTACTGTGATTGTACTATAACTTTAACGTACGACAAGTAACCTAAAATGTTATCAATCCTTTGCACAAACAGTTTTTACACTGAAAACATAAACACTATGTTTCTTATAACAGCACAAGGAAACAAAGGAAACTTATGTTTTCGGTTTAAAAATTGTTCGAGAATCTTACCGAGTTGTCCCAAAAAAATAACTAATTCTAGAAAGATAAAATTTTAGTCGCTCTCAAAAATTGTTTCTGCCAGAAATAGAATTGAAACTTTTATTTTGAATCGTGGAATTTGTGTTTCCTGGTCAGACAGGTTAGGAAAACGCTGATCTAGAACCTAGATATTCCAGATGATTGAACACCGCGTGGAATATTTGGAAGAAACCCGTCCAAGGTACGATCTCGAGGTACGTATTTGTTAATTCGGAGGAGGTTATCGGCCGATAATAAAAATCCAGGATAAATCTAGCTGTTCATAACTAAGCGTGAACGCGATAGATTGAATCGGCCTAAGCAACACCGACCCTCCCACGAATTTCATCCTAGCAACCCCCTCTTTGCCTTACGTTTCTGCTCGGCATTTTCGAGGTGGACACCGAGCTGACCGAATCACTATCAGCTAGATATTCGCTGGCGTGGCGTTTGCGCCCCATTTTATTAAGGAAATCCTACCCTGTCCACCTCGTCGGCAGCCCGCCCCCTCGCGTCCCTCGCCGTTGAATCCTCCGGGTCGAGGGAGGAGATTTCCTCGTCGTAACACGTGCGACGACGTGCATTTCCACCGATCCTGGTTTTCCACCTTTCCCCGATTACCCTCCTCCCCTCTCTCTCTCTCTCTCTCTCTTGTACCATGCGACGTCCATGGAATTGTTTTCCCCCGAACCGGCAGCATTTTTCTCGCGAATACGCGAAAGACGGAATGAGAGATACAAAGCCGAGGGAACGGCACGCTGGTTTCCCTTGCCGATCGATAACTGCGTTACGCATATCGATGAGCGACTTTCGTGGCTTCGATGGAATCCGTGCGAATTACGAAATTTCGTCAACCGACTTGACCGAGCAAGTCGGTAGAACGCGATCAAAAAATTGTTTAACACTAGAACTACCGAGTAATAAATACAACTGATGAATGTTGCTTTGTTATAATGACAAGACTACATCTATTCAAACCTAATACCATGTTTATTCTAATATGTGCTTCAATCCAAAAGGTCATTCAAAAAATTCTGATGAAAACATTTTTATAATTTCGGTAATTGTGAAAGAAAAAATTAGTAACCAGTCATTTTGACTGGTTCGGTAGTTCTAGTGTTTAAAAAACAGCATGTCTGCGCCAGCGAGGCTACAATCTTCTTAAACAATTCTTTTCACACTTACATACACAGGCTCTTTAAACAGTTCTTTTTATCGTATTATGCACGAATCTACCGTATAAGAATTCTCTTTCAACTTCTATTTCTGGGACATGAAAGGGTAGAATATCAGAGTTCATCGGAGCGGATTGATAGAAATTAAATAAATTAAATTTATGTGGGTAGAAGTGGCCAAATTTTATCCTCCGATCAATTCTTTTTGTTAACACGTTGACTGCCACGTCACCCATATGTAGGTGACAGAATTATTTGTCCAGATTTTAAAATGAATTTTTACGTTAATATATTCATTGCACCAAATTTGATTAGGAACTGTAAAATGCAAGAAAATTGGAGGAGTGTTCAATATCATATACTTCATTTTTTTTTCAATTTTTATTTTATTAAATAACTTACTTTGATTTTATAGAATTTTTTAGGCTTCTAGTTTGGCAGTCAAAATGTTAAATATTACAAACGTCCGTTCCTGCTACAAGAAATTTCGTGTTTAATAAGAATAATAATGTATGGAAGATGCAAAGAAGAGAATAACTTTCTTACGGAAGTAAAAATTGTTCGATAAGGGGAAAAAGCGGGGATGGAGGAAACAAATGCTGGCATCGGTTTCGACGCAGCTATTTTCGGAAGGCGAAACGAGCCACGAACCCCCCGACGCGACAAAACGCAACAATAAAGCATTTAAACTGGCTAGAATCATCCAGCAATTTGACCTCGGGCAGGATTTTCCAGTCTCCACACCCTCAATCTTGCGGAACGGCTCTAAACTCCATCGCGTCGCGGCCGCTAGACGGGGAAGGGCAAAGTAATAAAAATATTCCGCAGCGCCGGCAGCGGCGGGGAGGTAGACAGAGAGGAAGGGTGGCAGGACCGCGTCATTAAAGGAAATTATAACAAAGTGGGTCTTCTGCAGTACCGTGAGCCACCGTTGCCCCGTGGATGAAGCTTTATAAGAGGAGAAGACGGACGCGGGATGGAAGAAGGACGATGGAAGGGCTGACTCAGTTCGCGCGGAAAACGAATTGAAATTTTAATCGCCCACCCCCGTGGACAAAATGCGTCCACCTTCTCTCTCTCTCTCTCTCTCTCTCTCTCTCTCACTTTTTCTCTCTCGCACTCTTTCTTTCTCTTTCTCTCTCAGTCCTTCCACCGTAACATCCCTTCTTCCTGCGCCATACCACCGCCACGACCTTCCATCCTACTTTTTTTTTCTACTTCCTACTTTCTTCCTCTACCCCCGTCGTCGTTCACTCGATTTTTATATTTCCCTTTTCCAGAACGGGGTAAATGCTTTTACGCGCGTCACCATTACGTCCCGTCGATGTCCTCCCTTCTGCTTTTGTAACGGCGCCTGCTTTTCCCGCTACTATTTTACAGACCGTTTTCCCTATTAATGACGTTTAAGCACGCTGTACCTACGCCGATGTATGCTACCAATTTTTTAAACTAATAGACTGATTATTGGCACATCTAGCGCAGTAATGCTGCAACATACATAATACATTTATACTCGATGTAAAAAATATTTTGCTGTAAAAGATCGTACACTACTTCCACAGAAGATGCACGTACTTTTCTGAAACCATTTTTAATCGCGTTATACAGGAGTCTGATAGTATGTTCTTGAATAAAAGTGCATGTACACAAAGTCGTTTCCAATGGAAGCATCTTAAAATTAAATAGAAAAATAAATTAAAAATCGCTATGCGTGCAATCTGCTTTAATTGTTATTACTAGACATCGGATCTTTAATATAATATAAAATTCGAGAGAATTTAACACGATTTTTATTTGCTATGGATCTACAAAGGCTGTCCCCATCAAAAATAAAATTTTATTTCATTCCACTTTCTTAAAATGTTTCTATAAAAATTGGAAATTGCATAAACATCCGATGTCTAGTTATTACTATTAATCTACCGATTATTATTAGAATTACGCTGTGCAAAAAATACGTTCAAATTTTGCAGTTCGAGTATCGAAAAACCAAATGGTTCACGAATATCTGAAAAGTGGTTCCTGGCGGAGATCGCTACACATCTGTAAAATAAGAAATCTAGAGGAGCTGGTGGATTTAGTGTTTAGCACCATGACCTCTGTTCTTCGGCCAGGTATCGGGTTACCTAATCCACGAGAGGCGAGCGTAAATAAGGAGAAAAAATGGAAGGAACGGTATAACGTGGAAACGGCCCGGTTCAATTCAATGATCAACGTTGCTCGAGTTGGTCGGTCCGACAGAACGTTAGAACCACGGGATGGAAGGACAGGGAGAAAGTCGAAGAGAGAAAAATGGTTGCCAGATTGTGCAGGTGAAAAGGACGGGCGCGCGTTGTCGTTGAGACGTTAGGTGGCCCTGACGCACCTGACGAGAAATAGATTGTTCGCGTTCAAGGATGAACCGTGTTCCAGGGACTCCTCCGCGGGCCTGGAGCTCCCCAACGTGTCCGTATCAAATTTTTCTCGGCCACGAGGCTCGTGCGGAGGGGATGAAGAGAGCCCCCGCCTTTCAAAGCCATTGAGAACTTATTGAGAAATCGTGAAAATCGATCGGGTGCTCGACCCTTGGGCGCCATAGTCGACCACGTGCAACTCGTCTCCGGACAGAGAGACAGGGAAGAAGAAGAAAAAAAAGAAGAAGAGCATTGTGTGAAATTAGAGCCCTTCTTATGGTAATTCGACCACCGAATGATTGCCGGGTTACGATCGGTCGGCCCTTATAGTTTTCTGCTGCAGCAGAAGGACCGACGTAGGACGACCGAGACACGTGTCTTCGGAGCTATACCTATTTTGCTTTTATGGACCCCGGAACGAGGTTAGGTGAACAGTGGGTTTTGCTGTGCTTAATTTCTCTCGCCGGTGGGATAACACGCGGCAATGGTCTGGGCGTGATGGCACACTTTTTCGAAGCGTTAAAAGACAGTCGATTTTTCAGAAATAGATCCCTCGGAATTCATCCATTTCCGCTCTACGCTTTAAATCGACGAATTATGTTTCATTTATGCACCCACCTCGGCAGGGTTAAAACTATAGGAATTTATTTCCAAAATTTTCTGTTCGTTCGAATGGCGTAAATTAATTTTATGCCAGAGAAAATGGAAATTTGTTCAAAACTGTACACGAAACTCCGTCATCGTGGTCACGAATCACTAAATCAACGGTACCAAAAGTGCCGCGAACGCATACAGCTATTTTTCCCTCCCGGCGGAGTCGCCGGGCAGTTAATAATGACGGAGCCAGTTAATCAAAGCGGCTTGACGTCTCAAGGTCACCCTGTGTATTTTTTCAGCGTCTCGAGTAACGATCGAGAGTTAATTAAGAGAAACAAGTCTGCCGGTATAGCCGGCCGATCGAAAAACCGTGGGCCTCGGCCTAGAGAAGAAAAATGACGAACGGCCCCTCTCTCCGGTCGTCGTGCCGTTTCTCCGTTTCTGCGACGACCGGTAACGTTCTTTTACCCGATTCTTTTTATCGTTCGGCCGATCCTCCCACTCGCACCGGTCTTCTTCTTGATCTGGTTAACCCGCGATATGGCCGCGAGAGACTCGCCGGCACCACGGTTCCCACATCCTTTGTCCGGTCCGCTTGGCGAACAGAGAAAGGGAGAAGAAGACGGTGAACGAGAGAGAAAGAGAGACAGAGACAGAGACAGAGACAGAGAGAGAGTGAGAGAGAGAGAGAGAGAGAGAGACCGGGGCCGAGATCGAGAGCTCTCCCGGGCTCCGAACTAAAACTAAAACTAGTCTAACTGCATCCTGACGTCATCCGCGGCGCTATTTGCCTTAACCTTGAACGGTCTCTCCCCTGCCCTCCTTTTTCGCCGCGCACCGAAAGAAAAGAACCAGGATAACGCCGTGGAGAGAAGATGGAGCGGATGTGGAGCAGAGTGGGGGGAGACCCGGTGTGGTTCTCTTGTTTGGACCAACTCCGGTACAATTAAAGTTCGTTCACACGTTTTCCTCGAATTTCAGTCGCGGCGATCGGTTTCGCGCCGCCACCGCGACGATTACGAAAATTGCCGACGACTACGTGGGCGGACGTGGATCTTGTTCGATCGCCGACCGTTCCGAATGGTCATTCCGATCGATCCTTGATCCTCGGGTCGATCCCCGTTTGCCATGCTGGCGGATAATGCGAAAGAAACAGGAGCACCAATGTTGGAACACTTACGAGCATACGACCGATTTTATGCATTTATCAGAAGAAATGATTAGAAACGAGTAGAAAGATTAAAAGAAGTTTAACACGTTGACTTCCATGTCACCCATATATGGGTGACGTAATTATTTGTTCAGGCTTTAAAATGAATTCTTGTGTTGGAGAACTACACAATATCATACATTTAATTTTTCTCAAAATTTCTATTTTATCAAATAACTTACTTTGATTTCGTGGAATTTTTGAACTTTCTTGTTTGGCGTTCAAAGTGTTAATACATCTAGTAATTTAATACATCAATCTTTAATACATCTTTCGAATGTTCATTATCCTCTAAAACCAAGTATAAATAATATAGTCATAGCAATTGGTTTCTTTACCCTTATCTTGGATTTATTAAAATTATTAAAAGACGAAAGAGGACTTTTTCTATATTGTTCTTTGTTTTCTATATTTTCTATATTTTTATTTCGCATAAATATCCGCAGTCTTGTTATAAAGGAGGAAATAAATTTCTGTTTCTTACAATCGACACATAAGTTTGCATTTTGTATAAAGATTCGCAATTTATTTGCGAGGAGATGGAGAAAATTGGTGTTCCATTTTTGGAATACCGTGTTTGAACGGTATATTAACTAGAAATAATTGCGGTCAGAATGTAATAAAATGTACATTATATAACTATTTTTAATCGTCGATTTATCGCAGCCAAAATGAAGGACAAAAATGGCTGAAGAGGGACAAGGTACGCGCACGTCTCGAGCAAACGGAATAAAATCCGATTTCCAATTCGGTGATACGTAAGTCCCAACAATCCAAAAAATTTCGGTTGAGATATCCAAGATCTAAAGCGTCCGATCCGATATTTGGTAACCAGAATCCCCCGAGCTAAGTGATGGAGCATCGGCGACACCAAAGGATTCGGTAAACTCTAATCCGTCGTGTGCTTGTCCAATTCTTTCTCGGACACGAGAATTCCTGGCCATTTCTCTCATTTGGCCGTGACGAGATCGAGAAATAATTCAAACCGCGAAAACCTATAATTTTGGTTCGCCGCGTCCCGCTTCAGATCTTATCGATCGCGAACAAGAGGAGAAAGAGAGACGGTCAGGGGAAAAAGAGAAAGAGAACGAAGGCGGGAGAAGAGACGGGGAGAGAAGGGAAGAGAGAGAGAGAGAGAGAGAGAGAGAGAGAGAGAAAGAACAAAAAAGACGAAGAAATATCATCGATACTATTGGTAAATACCGAAATACCGTTCCCGCGGGCGAATGCCGCGGGGACCAGTTTCGTGGTATTCACATTAGTTTTCGATGCGTCGTCGATCCGCCATGGCGGGCACGGTTCGATTTCTTCTTCTTCGTCGCGTTTCGTCCCTCCTTTTTCTGCCTATCGATTGCCCCGGCGAGCCTCCTCTCTTTTTCCACGGTTCCTCGGCCCTCGCAAACACGAAACGCCGCGAGAAACGAGCCGCAAAAATCCTTTGTTCGCGCCCACGTGACGTGGTCATGAAGCGTGTTCCGTTTTGCGCGACCGACGCTCCCGTGGCTCCAGCCTCGTTTAAACGACCGCACGTCGATGCCAATTAGAGGCGGGGAATCCGACGCTCTGTATAAACACCCTTTCCGCGTGAATAACACGTTCCCCGACGGATTTTCGCGTATTGTTCCCCCGGCTAATTGTTCGGCACAAAAACGACCGCAAAACTTTTTATGGTCAATAAATATATTGTATCACCTCACTCAAAATACAGCAGAGCCTCCCATAGTCGAATTAATAGGAAGACAAAAGCGTGCAGATAACAGAATTTTCGGATAACAAATCACTTTTCGAAATTTTATTTGCTTAAATCGAAATCAAGGGACTGAATAGAACACGGTTGTAATTATATTTTAGAATTTTACCTTCCAAAAATAACAAAAGAATCGCATTACTCGTGGGTTGACCCGATATCATAAAAATAAAAGGATATTTTAATTTTAAAAAGACAGCTAATGTCGTTTTATATATAAAATGGGAGGAATGTAATTTACGGTATTGTGGTGTCGGTATAAAAAATCGAGAAAAAAGGAACTGTCTAGATCTCTTGGTGTAGCGATTGATTAAATACTGTACGAGGAGAAAGTCTGTTAACAAATCACAATCAGCGGCCGAATCTCTCGATCATTAAGGAATTACCGACTCGGTCGCGACATGACCCTTCCGAAATCCGAACAAAATTCTTTCAACTAGTTTTATTAATTTCTACAGCAGCAGTATATCACCGAGTAAAGTTTTATGGCAGCCCCGTACCATCTGGACATTTTGTTTTCGGCCGAGTATTTCACGCTTTCACGAAACGGGAAATAAGCGTTTAATTATTTTATGGCCGAAACATAATCACGCCTGCCGTTGGTTTTTCGTTCCCTCATTTAATCGCTGCAAGCTATTCTCTTAACAGGAGATTATACGTTTTAACGACTTAATTTCCTTCTCATTGTCCGCTGCGAGCAGTTATACGAACAATAAATTCGACAATACAGGGAACGTAATAAAAGATCCTGAAATGTTATCCTCTTTTCGTAATTTCATCCGAGGAATATTCAATTAACTACATATGTGTATGAGCACTACGCGAATAATTAACCCTTCGGTGGTCGCTGCTGATTTTACAAATGTGTACAAAATTACACATAAAAATACGTATCTTCTTTACCAAAGGAAATTTATGCTTGATAATTTGAATAAACATTTCTCATTTACAAAAATTAGTATCAGATTTTAGCCAACTTTTGTACACATTTATAATGTACAGTTTTAATTAGCTTACGATAAGATAAAACAAAAAAATAGAACAATCTCCTTGACACGTTGACTGCCATGTCATTCACATATGGATGACGGAACTATTTGTTCAGTCTTTAAAATTAATTTTTACGTTAATATATTCATTGTACCAAATTTAAACAAAGAGAACCACACAATATCATACATTTAATTTTTTAAATTTCTATTTTATCAAATAACACTGATTTCGTTAAAATTTTTGAGCTTTCTTGTTTGGCGTTCAAAGTGTTAACAATCATACGTACGGTAACCAAACAACTTTGTCCCCGCGAACATTCTTATTTTTGTCTTACAACAATTACGATGTCTGAAGAATACTAGTATCCTCAAAGTGTTTTGACGTTTTCACAATGTCGAGTGCACCCAAAACATCCCTGTCGTAAACGCATAAAATCCGCAATCTGGTTCAGTCGTTCAGGCCCCTGCATAAAATACATTGTCGGGCCAGGTCCGATTGCTGTAAATACGGAGCAAATGCCCACAGCGAGAATCTATATTTGCAGAAGCGTTCGCAGTCTACTAATAGCAGCAATAAAACCATCGGAAAGCAGCGCGACGAGAGCTAATCGAACGGGGCTAGACAAGCCGAAGTAGAAAGCCTCGGTCGAAAAGACGATACTCGGCAACGAGGTCGTGTCGGAGGAGAATCGACAGCCCGGGGCCTCCGTCGCCGTTGTAAATTAATTAATCCCCTAAACGCGGGCGCAATTAGTTTGCCCGTGGAACGATGAATATTCGAGAATTCCTGAAAAGCGTAGACCCGTGAATTCCGTACGGCGAATTAATCCCGAAATTGCGGTAATAAAACAATCGATGCCCGCGGCTGTGGATCGTTCGAGCAACGGTCAAGTGGCGGAACGACGAGGTACCGTTTCGTACCCGAGCTCCTCTCCTCGGCAACAAATGCACAATGAAGCGTCGTCGTCGTCGTCGTCGGGATGCTCCGCGTCGCGTCGCGTCGCGCGCCGGTCGCATCGCGCACTCTTCTGGGGCCACTTGGTTGCATAAAGCGCGAACAGTGCCACTGGAAAGACCCGGTGCACAACATTGTTTCCGAAACAATGGAATTTGTTGGCCTCCCTCCTGCTGTCCCGCGTTGAACTCTCCCTGGCCGTGGCCGGGGATACACACCTGCGCGCGGACAAGTGCACTTGTCCTTTCTTATCGTCGCTGCGCCACGGCAAATTATGATTGCCCTAATTTCTTTTGACTCGCGCGGCCTACACGTCCTTGGGATACGGGAAGGAGGACGTTCAGAATGCGCCGTGAGATCAAGTGGTCACCGAACGAACGCCTGCCATCGGGGATGAACCGAGCGATAAGCTTGGACTCGTTTCGCGAGTGTCGCAATTAACGGGTCGTTCTAGTTCGTTGTCTCTCGGACTCTAAGGGAACCGATCGATGGATCTTTTTTTTTTGCATCGTTAAATCGAGCTGGAATTGGTCTAAGTCGTTTTTGTGTACTGCACAATCGATGCGATTCTGTCGATTTATTTAATTCGGAGATACACAAGATTCGGCTTACGTTAGCAGAAATAATTTAAGAGTGTCTTGTACTGTGGAGGATGTCTTTCGTACGCTTCTTTGCAAATGTTTTATAGGAATTCAAAAAATTAACACGAAACTTCATCCTGCATACTTATCTTACTTTATGTTATATGTTTTGTGTGTATTTACAATATACCATTATCTATTTATCATTCCAACACAACCCCTCGCACAATCATGATACATACTATCGTAATATTGTATCAGACACATGTCGAAGACTTGAAATTAAATTCCATTAATAACTTCTTACCTCGTATTATCCGAGGGTTCTCATTATTTTACGCTTATGAATATAAAGTGTTTATTGTTCAATTCATGGTCCCTCGGGCTCATAATAAATGCTCAGGGGTGGTAGAGTGTTGCGTTTTGGCGAGGGTGATTAATAATAAATATTCTGACAGTGAACACGATACACGTGTCCTCCTTTTCTTATTAGGAAATGATTAACATCAAATTAAATCTTGTCGATTCGTTCACGAAATAAATTATCGGGCAAGCGATTCACGAAGTTCTTTTATGTATTATTTTGCTGATTTAATATAAGGCATAAGGTTTTTTGGTTTCTTCGGGTTAAAATGAGAATTATATTTTACTGCCAAAGAAATTCCCACGAAATCAAAATAAAGTTAGTATAACCGAAAGTTTTGAGATAAAATTTGATTACTCTTTGAATATTTCTGTACCTAACAGATTTTACTCGAATACAACTTACTCGAACATAATAAAAATTAACTTGTAAAGTTAGAGAACAGTGTCACCCATACACGTCCGACGTGGCAGTCAACGTGTTATAAACAACATTTGCAGAGGGTGCGGAAATCCACAATGCATTGTGTAATACTATTTCACAATTCCTCTCGAACGAATTCATCTTGTCGATTGTGAGATTCACAATGATTTTGCCGCTACCAAGTCCTCGCGGATAATTATCGTCAGGAAAACCGGAGAAAAGAGCGAAAGGAAACGAGGTCGAAACGCACGCGATAGAGAAAGAAGAGCAGAAAGGAAGAGGAACGATCGTGGCGTCGACGACAATCAGTAATTTCTTCGGTCATCGATCATCGTGGAACGTGACGCGATTGGCCGGCGTTTCGGGGTTGTCGGTAGAACCGGGGCTTCCGATTGGTTCGCGGCAAGTGTGAGAAAATCTCCTGCGAGAGTGCTCAATGCCTGTCGAGCGAGATGATTTATCGCAATGACAATCTTTTTTTCGATTTTCCTTTCGTGCACCTCTGCCAATGTGACCAATAATACGCTACTGTTTGCGAAATGCGACTAGCCGGCGACTCTCAAGCGTGTACGTTAACATATTTCGTTGACAATTTTCACAGCCATGTTTTTTTTTTTCATACAGTCATCCCATATTTTTATATCTGTACAGATTTCCTTTTAAATATTCAATCGTAACACGATTATTTCCTAATTTAATTTAATTTAGTTCTCTTTTAAAAAATATTTTTGTGACATCGTTAATGTTCTTTTGCTCGATACCCATAGATTTGTTAAAAGAATAGTTACCGAGAATAATTGTTTGCGACCACCCTGAAAATACTGTTTTTCTCGTAAACTCTTCCACTTTAACGACAGTATTATTAAAGCAACATTGACTAAATAGAATACGCGATGAATTTTGTCTGATTAGACGAGCGTTTCGCGAATCGAACGAACTTCCTTCGTAACAATCGTCTAATTGCAAATTGAAACGCGCAGGCTCTAAACAATGGGTTTTAATTGAATCGAACAGCACCGAAGTGAACTGGCGGGTAAGCCCAAACTCGTATGACGCCTGCAGTCTCAATCACGGTCTTTTTTTCATCCTGGTCGATGACGTGCATCTGTGCGGCACGATACTCGGTGCGTTCGCCGTTATATTCGTAGCATGTAAATAATGCATCCGCTGCACCGCATCGCTGAGCGCTCCGGCGTCGAAATTTTCATAGGAGGGTGCGCTCCCAACAATGGACGATGATCGAGCTATTTTTGCAGGTGAGCCGACACGCCGCGTGAAACGATTTTTCGCTGTTGGAAACTCCCCGAATTGCTGTCGGACCGAAAAATATTCAATTTAACTCGAGCGACGGTATCCGCGAATATGGAAACGATAATTTAACAAATACTCGGATTAGTAATTATTAGACTGTAGATTTTATGCACTTATCACCGATAATTCTGAATTCTGAATGCCGGTATATTCGGCTTGTTAAAATCATTAGAAACATAAATACATTGAAGTTGCAAAATATGGAAAAAAAACTTTGCATCCAATATTCTACATACGAACAATAAAATATAATACTAATGTACTACAAACTACATTATAAAATACTAATGTAAAGTGTACTTACTTCTGAATCTTCTAAACCCCCGTCGGATCCACAGCACACAATTATTGATTCACGAGGATAGGTCCGAATAATTGCACAACAATCACTAAACTCTGCACAACACACTTAACGAAATCGTGACAGCAGACGAGAAGATTTCACTCCGACCACGAATAAAATAATACTGCGATTTTAACCGCCCCCCTCCCACGGACGTATGATACGAAAACAGGGAATTCCGGAAAATAGGGTCGGCGGCCTGCCATAATTTTTTTTACCTTGGTTTTGTATCTAGTGTTTATAGACCCTCAGCGTCTAACCTTCCTATGATAACCTGACCGTATCACCTCCGTGGAAGGGATCATTGTTAAAATCGCAGTATTATTTTGTTCGTGGTCGGAGTGACATCTTCTCGTTCGTTGTCGCGATTTTATAAAATGTGTTGTGTGTGTGTGTGTTGTGTGTGTTGTTTAGTGATTGTTGTGCAATTATTTGGACCTATTCTGGTGAGTGAATAATTGTGTGCTGTGGATCCGGCGAAGGTACAGAAGATTCAGAAGTAAGTACACTTTACATTAGTATTTTATAATGTAGGATTAGTATTCGTATGTGGAACATTGGATATAAGGTTTTCTATCATATTTTGCATCGTATATTAACGATCATTAATGATTTGGAATATAGTATAATTTAATGTGGTTCAAATAAGATACTACTTTAAATGAAATATTTTTATTTTGATAACCAGATAGATAAAATGAAATATTTTTATTTTGTATTTCAAATATTTCCTTACAATGAAAATAAGCTGAGCAAGTAGTTAATATTATAAATTATAATTTTTAACATGAGAAGCTGTAATAATTAGCAAAGTATTATTTGTAGTTTAATTACGAATATGTAACATGTTAACCCTTTGCACTCGAAGCTATTTTAACTCCAGAACGAAACATTTCTTTCGACCTAGAATATTTTCCTTCTATATATTTTTTTTTCCTTGTTATACATACGGAAATGGGTGCAATTTGCTCCTACAATACTGAAGTGTTTAATAACTTATTAAATACAAATAAATTTAATAATGTAAGAAATATTTTGAATAACGATAGAGCAATTTTTCGTGGCGCCTTACAGTCGCCATTCGAGTGCTGAGGGTTAATAAGCAGACTACAATATCATAATAACATTACAGGCAACAAAATAGCATAAAAATATAAGTTACTGTCAAAACTATTTGAAATACTATTTTACACAGTCCTACACACACCTACTCCGATCACTTTTTGAAATATTTAAACTTTTTTGCGAATATCTCGGAAACTAAAGCTGCGCGGCGGTAACATGTATAAGAAAAATTTGTTCAGAATGATGACCTTGACAACATATTTCAAGGTCATCAAAATCGGTGAGGAAGCCCCTAATGTAAATAATTGCCTTAATTTTTTTCAATTTTTATTTCATTCAATAACTTACTTTGATTTTATGGAATTTTCGAGGTTTCTATTTTGGCAGTGAAAGTGTTAAACATTGAGAGAATGAAAAGAGATAGAATCGTTAATAAAATTAAGTTACTATTTTCTTAGCAATAAGTGTACGAAATTAATTCGTGGCTTTTCTAATCACCTGCAACTTTATTTCGAGTTCTTTCGATCGCCTTCCAATCGACTTCCGATTACGAAATCATTCGGTAGTAAAGAAAAAGCAGTTCCCTTTTTATGGAATTTTCGAGGTATCTAGTTTGGCAGTGAAAGCGTTAAATATCGCGTTAAATCTATATACAGTGAGTAACGAAAGTATTCGAACGCCCTTTAAATCAGTATAACTTTTTTTTTAAGTGAATCAAACGACCTGACTTTTTTGGGGAGTTAGAAGAATTGGTTTTCCAAATGATGTGTAAAAAAGATTTTGAAAAAATTGCAATTGGTAAGAATTACATGAGAAAATAAAAATGGCACTTTTCACAACTTTTTTATTTGAGCCTGTAATGAAAATTTAAAATATGCGTTTTGTAGATCTCTGTTAGTTATACACGTACTGAAAATTTCATCGAAATAGGCTGACGCAGATCAAAATGGCACGCATCGAAATATGTTAGAATCTGAGGATTTTAAGCAGAAACTGGCCAAAAGTCGTGAAAATCTACGCTTTTCACCACTTTTAACTAGTTGTAGCTCGTGTGTATATTAATCGATTTCAATGAAATTTGCAGCATGTATATAACTAACATATATCTACAAAACGCATATTTTAAATTTTCACTACAGGTTCAAATAAAAAAGTTGTGAAAAGTGCCATTTTTATTTTCTCATGTAATTCTTACCAATTGCAATTTTTTCAAAATCTTTTTTACACATCATTTGGAAAGTCAATTCTTCTAACTCCTCAAAAAAGTCAGGTCGTTTAATTCACTTAAAAAAAAAAGTTATACTGATTTAATGGGCGTTCGAATACTTTCGTTACTCACTGTATGCCAGTATCGATGACGGTTCGTTCATTTACCGTTCGGAGTCGGTAGATCACTCGGATGCGAGATAGTAAAAAGGGCGAACGACGGCGAGCGTTTAGAGTAGTTGGAATGAAGGAGGCGATCGAATTTATCGGTCGATTACTTACGTAGTCGCGGTGGTTCGGGGCTAATGCACGGGCTGAAGAGTTAATTTAAAGAAGGTACGGTGTTCCGATTCCGGAATAATGCAAACGTTTCGCTGGTATCTGCTTACGAGGACGCGGGGTCTGCAGACTCTTTACGAGGGTGCATGTCAATGACCTCGAGCTTCGGGGGTTTTTCGATTCGAGGGCTGACACACGGGGGTGGGTCCCGGGACCGCGCGGGGGATGAGCGCGCGGGACCGGTCCGTGTTTCGGCATTTTTCTGACTGCCGTTTATGGTTAGGGGGCTGATGAGCTGCTGTCGTTGCTGGTTTGGGGTAGGTCGCGGCACACGAACGCGCCCGCGCCGCCTTGTGATTTAAGATACGCCCCGGAAAAGGAGAAAGGAACCCGTAAGAGTGGGTTATTTACCGCGCAAAACTCCCCGGCAGTTTATGTTTCACTTTCCCCTTTGTTCCCGGGATGCATAAGGTTTTTTGCGTTCCCGAGGAAGTCTCTCCCCCCGTTCGTCGATTCCGGCAGCCGATGCAAATTATATTTTCTATGGGACAAAGCGACGTTCCGCGAACGATGCTTCACGACACAAACGAACGGTTTATTACGAGAAGTAACGCTTTACGTGCGCCTGTATATTTTTCTCTTTTTCGGGGGAGCAGAGTGCACGGTTAGGGCAGGGGGTGGCGGGGGTGTGTGACGTTGAATTTTTTGTCGACGTCGCTCGGGAAATGCAAGAATTGATAGTCTTTTAAGCGTTACGTACGGACCGGAGCCGAGTCGAGAAGAGCCGTCAAGGGACTCTTTAAGCGCCGTCCACAACGAGATTAGATATTGCAAATGGACGTGGCTTATCTCGGACGGAACGGCTGGCTGGACCTCAGCCCCGGTCGCGATAAGACCGACTCCGGGTGGATTTCGCGCCCTCTTTTACGGTTCGACAGCCGTTTGCATTTGCATTTTTCGCAAATTTTCCACGCCCCACGCGAGATTTTCGGCACGACGCTTGACGAAGTGATTACGACCCGCTCGTGATTCATCTTATCCGTATTCCTCGCTCGAGTGCTCGATAAAGATCAGCTTCATCATTTTGTCGTCGATTTTGTAGTACCGAAAAGTTATGTAACTCTGTTGAAAATCATACTTGCTTCACCTTGTCCGTCCCTTGTGTCCAGCAAAAGTACAACATTTTATGAACAAAATTTCCAACGAGAAATATTTTGGTATATTTCCTTAAAACGATGAATAATTCGATATGTGCGAATGATTGGTTGAGTCTCTACCGACAGAATTAATTAAATTCTGCTTCGCACGACGAAGCTGATCTAAATGAAAGGCAACTTCGGAATATAAAATTAGCAAATTCATGCACCCACGCATGTATGTGCAGGTGTGTAAAAATTCTACGGCACTTACTAACCCCTTGCCAGCGTCGGGAAGGGTAAAATTCGTATTTTGTATTCCGTGCAGATCCACGATAGACCGTGACACGCTTTTAACAGTCACCCTGTGGAATATTCAGAGTCACAGGGAAGTATATCTGCGTGTGCAGTTTGTAATGATGCGAGTAATAATTTACCAAAGAATTTACTCCCGACAAACTTTACCTTGCATATATAATACTTACACTTGTTTATCGTTATTTTCATTATTCAGACACTTTTATATCAATATTTGTAGAAAATGTAGAAATGTGAAATGTATTTGTATTTATAGGAAACCTATTTGCTTCTCATTTTGAAATTCCACATTTGCGTAATTTCTGTAACGCCCGGGATTAAATTCAGACTGAAATAATATTCAAATTTAGACGATCCGGTAGAAAGTCGAGTGAAAATGATCTAAATTTGGTAACCTCGGAGCGCCTGCTTCGACGAAAGAAATAAATCGTGAGCCGCGTCTGGGGTGTGAACAGAGAGCATAGAGATTTTTTTCTCACGCCGAAGATAATCGTGACAGTTCCATCCCTCAAACGGACCGAGATAAAGGGAGTCTTTAACGAGCACTTAACTGTCCCCAATAAAAGGAAACTTCGTTTAACACTCTGAAACCAGCGACACCTCTCGTCCAGCTTTTGATAAATTGAATGCGATAGGGTTACTTTATCATCTTCCCCGATGATCTTCAGGTTGGATTTAACTGAAGCTCGAACGGGCACGGGTTTCGTTTCAAAGTTGCCCGTAGTTCAGAGATTGTTGATACCAACAACGGCAGAAGAAGATGCGCCCGCCGCGAAGCAAAATCTTCGGGCGGGGTGGGGGGTGGCATGCGTTTGGCGTTGACTGGTACAGGTGAAGGCCCGAAATGTAATATATAGACACAGAACGCCGTAAATTCACAGACCGAGGCCCGGCTAATAGTGCTACAGCCATACAATGTTATTAATCACGCGAACGAGCTGCCGAGGGTCTTGCGAACTTAATTAATTAAATAATATAATAGCTAGAGAAACTAGGGAGCGACTCCTCCCGTTCACTCTGCCTTCTCTGGACTTCCACTTTCCCACCCCTTTCGCTCTCGGCATGTCCTTATTCAATCGTCTAGCGTTCGTCCTCTTTGTCCCTCCAGTATCAGAAACGTCCATCAGCAGCAGCAGCAGCATCCCCGAGGCGCTGTTTCTCTTCGCTGTCCAAACCTCGCGGCGAACGCACGAGATATCGCTGGTATGCAGCTGTAATTGCGTAATTTCTCCCCGTGTATGCTTCTACACGCCGGATCGCGTGTGTTTATGTTTCGGGGGTTATTGTCTGCCGTTCCTCCGTCGAAATAAAGACACCGGCGATTAGGGGTGGACCGTGGCGATAGCAATTCCCGCTGCTCGATCGAATCCCCTGGAAAATCCCATGTACAGCCTCGGACGTCAGATCTTATTTTCTGTTGATTTTATCTCGGAGAATATCGGGGCAAATATTATTCTGCATGTCTCACGAGAAAATAGATTTTACAGAAAATCATTTTTATATTGAAACATTCTTGAACACCAACCAGTTCGTTTTCTTCAACTCTTTAATCGCAAAAGTTTGGGGAATTTTCACGCGCCTGCAGTAAAGGTTAGAAGAATGATTTGTCCGGTGAGATCAGTCGGAGCTACGAACGCATGAGATCTCTCGGTCCGGTAATGAACGGCATTCGTATTCTCGATGGGTTAACCTACCGATCACGGGTAGCATCGAGATAAAACTGATAAAACCGGTGGAGAATTGCGGCGCGACGGAAATCAGAGCATGGAAAAGCAGAACACGCGCGCAACTATTATCCGGGCACAGCTGGGCTGCGCGGCGGCAAGAACTGATTGTGGTAGGGAGCTCCTCGGAGCCCGTAAAACCGCCGCGAATCTTCGTCCTGGAACGATCATTTATAATTACAAGCAGCCGGACGAGCGACACTCCTCACCCCCTGGCCCACGAGGAAACACGATTGCGAAGGTAAACGGGGGACGACCAGAGAACTCCTGCGTCATAATTTACAGAGGTAACGTAAGCTTCGACTTATCACCGAAACATGCAACTGGCCGGATGCAACCGATCGATAGTCTGCCCGATAACCTTGGTCCTGGCTTACGGAAAGAGTTTCGTGTCCCTTCTTCTCGCCCCCTGGTCATTGCTTTATCAGTGGATGCTCGTTTGGCGCCGGCGGTATGCATCATTAAGCTTCCAGCGTGCCGTAACGCCGACGAAGCTTACTTGCGCGGAGTTCGTGCACACATACCGTTCTACGTAGACGTTGCGAGACCCATACACATGCGTCCTCTTACCGCCCACCCTCTTTATTTCATCCTTCACCCTTCCCTACCTGTCTCTTTCCTCGTCCCTCTCGCGGATAAACGAACGAAAAGACACACGGACAAGCGAACACACGAGGGTGTGATCCGGACCTTCACACCGACTCGCACGTTTCGTCCACCCTTTCAGCCTCCTCTCCACCCTCGAGCTTCAACCCAATTCCCCTTAACGCTAATTTATCTTAATTACATTCTACGCGCGTTGGCTGGCGGCCGCGTGTGGGTGGCACTCCGCGCGTCCCGATCCACGAGAATGTGTGCACACCAAGTTTATGCACGACGCCGTTAGTCGAATCTATGGGGGTATGGGTTCCCCTCTTGCTGTCTCTCTCTCTCTCTCTCTCTCTCTCTCCCTGTGTGTATACGTATGTTGCGCAGGCGTGTGTACGCGCGGACGCATTTGTAATTGCATGCCGACGTTATATGGGTTTTCTCGAATTTTACCATGTGCGCGTCGCGCGTACACAGGGACGCGCGAACGTCCTGCATCGGCGAATCTCGCGACGCGTCGAAGTTTAACGGTAATTTCGAATGCGGACTGCCCCGGTTGATTTAACGATGCACGCCGGGAAAGAATGAGCGGCACCGTCCATCCGCGAAACGAAGATCCATCGGCTCCAGCTCGTTTTCTTCGGGTCTAATGCGAGAAGCCTGTTCCTGGCGAAAGATCAAAATAGTAGAGCGCGAAATTTAGGAGTTGGAATTGGGGATGTGCAGCGTGCCTCGAATACCGGGATGCGCGAGATGAATAAAAATTTATGGTCGAGGATGGAAACGAATAAAAGTCTGCGATATCGTAACAAAACTAATACAAACAAGCACGGTTCGAATTGTACGGTGTACCATCCCTGGCGGCAAAATTTGGACCGATAAACATAATTTTTGACCTCCCTCGTGTTTTTGGTAAACTTGGGAAGCCTGGACGCGGAATATTTCATTTTAATGTTTATTAAGGTATTGCATAGAAACCATCGTTAAAACGTACCAAAATGAATATACACTTTGATATATAGTTATTATTAACATATGGAGTTGTTATAAAAATATATAAGGGTCTTAAGATCACGGTAGAAAATAAAGTCAAACTTTGTAGTTTGTATTTAACATTTAGAAAATTTCTAAAATTATTTTTATTACTTCATTACTTTTCGTACTTTATTATGATTCGTACTATGGTGAACATATAATACTGTTAGTGTAAAAATTCCGTTCTTTAAAGTTTGCTTACATTTGTAGGGAATCTGAGTAAAAAAAATTCTTGGTAATTTGTTTTTAGTTTAATGTAATTTAATCCTCAAGTGCTGTGGTGGAATCTCAGAAATTCCACAACATTTTCCAAGCTAATTGTAATTTTATTATATTTGTTGCAAATAAAGGTTTAACGGTGAAGCTTATTTTAACGGAGAAATTAAATTGGCTTGAATGCTTGATTATGTAGAAATTCTACAAAGGGCCTAGCCGATTAAGATGGTCAAAAGTGCCCTTAGACGTTTTTCAATGATTGATGAACCATTCGAAAGCTGACCAAGAAAAACCCCTCTGAGCAAAATTTCAACCCCCTATCTTACTCGTGAGGGTAGTTACAGGGTAAATTAGATTTTGAGCTTTTCCGCGCATTTTCCGCACTCTGATGCAGCCTAAAATTCTGAAAAAAATGTGGTATATTTTGGACCCTAAGGCAGATTTTTGAGAATTTTTTCAGATTTTTTGGATGCAAACTGTGGTCGTAAAAAATGAAAAACCTCAAAAAAATCGGAAAAATACAGGTTTCTCAAAAATATGAAAACATGCTATTTAGCTGTTAAGTGCCCCAATATAGTACTATAACAGGCAGTGTTGTCAATTTTTTTTAGATTTTTGGTTGGGGTAGATCATTGTCAAAAACAAGAAAAACCGAATTTTTTCGACGTTTCTGCTATTAGGAGGAAAGTTACACTTGTTGATTTTATTACAAGTATATATTAAGTCATTTTTAATGTTATTACATTGAAACAAGTAATTGTTTGACCCATGAAATATGATTTAAGAGAAAGAGTAATTGTATTTCGTGTGATATATACCAAAATGTTTGCAACGTTTACAACATCGCCGGTTGGCAGGGCGGTCAAGGCGTTTGACTGTGGAGCGGAAACGCTGGGGTTCGAATCCCGTTGGTGGAAAAGTTTTTTTTTCCATACATCATCTTTATTTTTTCAATTTCTTATTACCCATGGTTTATTCATGGGATTTTTTAAATATTTTTTTAACGGTTTAAAAATATTTAAATAACATTCATATTTAAATATTTTATTTATACGACTGCGATTTTACTTCGAATTTAATGATATTATTTCCTTCGATTAGGCAATGAATATTTATATTATTGTGTTCGTCCACGATTTCCGTCAGATATGAAATTGCTTGTGAAAATTGGTAAGACTCCGTGAAAAGAATTTTTAAATCTACTTCTATCATTTCCGGAAAATCAAGATTATCTGCCGAGGATACTGTATGAAATTGAGTCTAGAAGTGTCTACAATATAACCATTCGTTGTGCAGATTGTGAAGGGTTTACACAACGGTACATTCTTTGGATTGAATATGGCTTTCGTTGGTACTCGTTGTTTGTACTTTTCTGGTGATGAATATACGTCCCATCGAAAATAATGAACTTCCTGATCCGTATCATAAATGTCCACAGTACAAGTCTTTCAGTCAAGTAACTATAAACGGGAATTACTTTCTTATGTACCTTACAAGAAAAAGGATTGGCTTAAGTTATTTGTACTTGACACCTCACTTTCAAAACAGTGGTAGTATGTAGCCCTTTTTTTCAATTTGACAAAAACCAATACTTTGCTGCGTGTTATTTATTCAGAGTCCTTCTCATTTCTTCCCTAATTTCTGAAGACGCAAGGCTTAGAAACTAGATTAAGGAATTTTAATATTAAGAATGTTATACAGGACCGTAATGATGAACATATACAATTAGAAAATCGTGGAAGTAATAGGTACTCCAAAATTATATTTGCATGTATTTTACTCAAAAATGTTATTTAAATATTTTTAAACCATTAAAAAAATATTTAAAAAATCCCATGAATAAACCATGGGTAATAAGAAATTGAAAAAATAAAGATGATGTATGGAAAAAAAAACTTTTCCACCAACGGGATTCGAACCCCAGCGTTTCCGCTCCACAGTCAAACGCCTTGACCGCCCTGCCAACCGGCGATGTTGTAAACGTTGCAAACATTTTGGTATATATCACACGAAATACAATTACTCTTTCTCTTAAATCATATTTCATGGGTCAAACAATTACTTGTTTCAATGTAATAACATTAAAAATGACTTAATATATACTTGTAATAAAATCAACAAGTGTAACTTTCCTCCTAATAGCAGAAACGTCGAAAAAATTCGGTTTTTCTTGTTTTTGACAATGATCTACCCCAACCAAAAATCTAAAAAAAATTGACAACACTGCCTGTTATAGTACTATATTGGGGCACTTAACAGCTAAATAGCATGTTTTCATATTTTTGAGAAACCTGTATTTTTCCGATTTTTTTGAGGTTTTTCATTTTTTACGACCACAGTTTGCATCCAAAAAATCTGAAAAAATTCTCAAAAATCTGCCTTAGGGTCCAAAATATACCACATTTTTTTCAGAATTTTAGGCTGCATCAGAGTGCGGAAAATGCGCGGAAAAGCTCAAAATCTAATTTACCCTGTAACTACCCTCACGAGTAAGATAGGGGGTTGAAATTTTGCTCAGAGGGGTTTTTCTTGGTCAGCTTTCGAATGGTTCATCAATCATTGAAAAACGTCTAAGGGCACTTTTGACCATCTTAATCGGCTAGGCCCTTTTATTGCGTGAAGAAAGATAAAGGTTTCGACAGAAGTGAAATTATATATTACCATTTGTATAACACAGTCGAATATTATTTAATTTTCTTTGCGACTTTTTAATAGACAGAACGTTCGTGTTTGCACGGTTTAATCATGCACGATAATAAAATCATAATTTCGCGATAATATTGTTCTACTTGTTACTCAATGAATAATTTAACGGTAGCGTTAGAATATACGGTATATGGCATAGTAACTGTTATTACTGCGTATATTACAGGCTTGACGTACTTATGACGTAATAATTCAGGCCATAATATTACATTCGCGTAATTGCACTATCATCTTCGTAATATATTATACTCAAACATGCGACCTAATTTAATATCCAATGTTCATCGGAACCGGTCAAATCTAATTAATCAAGATTGATGAAAAATTAATTAATGGGAGTGAGTAAACCTAATGATAAATAATGCGTATGAGCAAAGCAATAACGTTAAAGTAATTGTTAGTTTAACGCTTTTGTAGCTGGCTGTAATTGTTAAACATTTTCTCGTGGTTCCGAAATATTTCCAGCCAAAACAGGCTCTTATTAGAAATATTAGTTATTTATTTCTGTTCTTATTTGTTACTTCGAATTTTATGACCACTTCGTGGTCAAGTATTAAATGAAAACTCAGCACTTTTCCAACATTATACATTTATCTTATCGTTTTTCTGTAAAGTATTGAAGCTTGAAAATTGCAAATGTATATTACGCAGTAGTATAGACAATATTATTACTAAAAATCACTAATAGGCCGACTGAAATCATTTGTGATATTTTTTTATAAAATATTGTAATATAATCAGTTTCTGCATCTGACGTTAAAATAGAATTTTTCGTGCTGTGGCTCTGATGATTTGATCAGCCAATTACTTTGGACGTGACGGTCTCGTCGATGATTATCAATTACCTTCGTTCAGTTATCGAATAAGAGGGGGCAAGGTGGAACTATCTCCTCTATGTGACCATCGAGGGGTGGAAAGGGGCGTCGGAGATGGTTTGGCCTCGTTTATCTTGAGATTGAGCATTAGGATTCAGTATATGGTGCCGGCCTTGCCGGTGGGAGATAAGGGGGTAATTTCTGTTCACCGAGGGGGTCAGAACTGCCCGTAGCTCATCTCTACGGCATATACCTACCACCCCCGTGGCCACTTGGCCCACGAGCCCCCATGGCCGAAAGTCGTTTCCACGATCTTAGGGCCACGGGCTTGACTTAAGCCCCATGCAAATTAGATGCGGGATCTTATGGATGTAGATATAGCCATAAGACCGTTGATATAGATACGCGCGGCATCATGGAAAGGGGATAAATGACTGTTGCTTGGTCACCGGACTACCCCGTTAATGATTTACGCTGCGGATTACAGGTGCCCTGTTGGTCTATTAGTTTAATTGATTTCTGTCCACCGTCGTCGCGAAGCCCCTTGACTTACGTAAATATTAATTTGACGAATAAATTTGCAGAATTTAAACACATGATTTGGTCTAACACACCGAGTGACGAAACTAAAGTGTTACTAAATGTGTATTTGCAATTTCCAAATGTTAATTCTAGTTCATGTGAAATAATAAGAATTCGGTATAGACGTGCTGTGATTTAGTTTAACATAGGGGTTGATTAAATCATTAGAGCAACAGCACGGAAAAATATGCGAAAGATGTTATATCTACAGTACTAGATGTTTATTTGCAGTGTTTTCAAGGATTAATATTTAATGAGACATAACAAGTCATTTAAGAATTGATCGTTTTAATGTAAAATAGAAAAGAAAAAGAATTGCTAAAAGGTGGATTCTTTTGAACCTCTTGAGAGTTTGCGATGACCATCGCGTTTGATTATGTTTTTCTCTCGAGCTTCGAGGAATTCTCATGGTCATCCGCCGCGGCGGAGCTTCAGATTTTCTTATTTCTTACTATCCAATCAGCAACGGGAGATAATGCAACCCGTACAAAGTGGAGTGGAGGTAAAAGGGAGCATAAAAGAAATTGATTTCCACGGAGACTTGGAACAATTTCCCTTCGTTCGTGTAATTGCTCGGTAACCAACCGGCGCAGCATCCTGTCAATGACGCACGGGCCTCCTCTCGTTCGGATTACACGCGGTGACCAACGCGGCAAAAGCACGCGATTCTCCGAAAACCGGCCGTGCAACTTTGTCAATGTCATTACGGGCATCCGACACCTGACGTTTCGTGCAACATTTTCGCGACACGCAGTTCACGATTCTCGGTACGGGATACTTTCCAGCATTTTCTGCTCCCGTAAAGACATGCGATTACGTGGAATATTGTATGTCATTATGCGTTATTTCGCCACGCTTCCGTATCTTCGTGCAAGGACTTTCTGCAAGCATGGTTTCGTGATATTTACCACGAAACAGGCAGAACCCGTCTCTACCGAGTAATTTTTAAAAATTGCTGCTCGTTTGCCGACGTTTCTCTCTCTCTCTCTCTCTCTTTCTCTCTCTTTCTCTTCCCGGACTCCATTTTTTCAGACAACGAAATAGGAGAAACCTATTCCACCCGTCCCCTCGATTCCCAGTCCCAGAATCGATTTTCCAGGATCGCAAGGGGTTCTTTACGGTGGGGGATGCTCGCCTTCCAGATTATTTACGAAGTTCTCGGGGGTTGTGTGTCCGTTTTTTTCGGGGGCCGCCAGCGAGCCTCCGTGGAGTTTTCGCGTGCTCCACGGTCCACGTACAGGACTCTAGCAACCCCTTTGGCTTCTACATCCGGCCGACACCCTCGCGGTCATTCCTCACATTCATAGGCGTAGAGCAGGAATTTTTACAAAAAAGATTTCCCCGTGCGACCGAAGAATCTTTAGAATCTCCGTCGCTCCCTTTCTTCGTCTCGACTCGAACCGATTAGCTTCGTGCAAATGGAATTATCAGACCTTTAAGTTGACGTTCATTCAGAATAGGTGGAATTAATTCGAAAACTTTCGTGTCGCTAATTCTTGATTCAGATTGAACAGCACACAGACTTGACAGTGAAAGCCTTTTGAAACGGTGTAACGTTTTTAAAATCGGACCAAACGACCTGCCTTTTTTTTTTTTAATTAGAAGAACTGGTTTATCCAATGACGTGCAGGAAAGATTTTGAAAACATTCCTGGTAATTACATGAGAAAATGAAAAAGGCACTGCTTGAAACTTTCTTGTTTGCGCTTGTAAAGAAAATTTAAAATGTTCGTTCTGTGGATCGTTATGATAGTTACACACACGCTGAAAACTTGGTTGAAATCTATTGACATACACACGAGCTACAAGTGTTTAAAAGTGGTGAAAGTGGTAGTTTTTCACGATTTTTGGTCGGAATCCTCAAATTCTAACATCGTTGGATGGGAAATTTTTTTACTGCATCAACCGATTTCCCTTCAACGACTTAGCCCGGATAATTACAAGGGTTCAGCAATTTTTGAAACGCAGGTAGTTTTTACGACCACCATGAACGGAACTATGACACCAATAAAACGCTAAACACCACACGCGGCGGAATATTAAAACGAGGACCAATTTAGCACTTGTAAACTCACGACCTTGACAAGACCGGACGAACTTCCTGACCATTTCCCACCCCGAAGCACAAAATTCAATGGCCACACTCCTAGCCAATAACGACGGGACCGAGGCGACGTTAAACGAAACACGACGAGGCACACAAAAACGAAATCGCAACGGAACGGAACCAATTAGAAATGGCACCTTACAGTCGCGTATCGCAACTTGTAAATTCTGTGAACAAAAAGCTAATTGCTGCCTTCGTGTACACTAATAAATTATGCATTTATCGATATAAGACTAAAAATCTTTGTGTTCAAGTTTCCCTTCTAATTCGAATCGACGTTCCGACGGAAAGTATAGCTATAAACCAGGTTGCGATGGAAAATTGTTATTCAGCTGTTTGTCAGAGGCAAATGGTAATTATTAGCTTGAAAGAAAAGGGTTTCACATTTGTCTCTACAATTTGAACATTTTCATGATGAAAATAAAATACTTTAATAATAACGGCTGTACACTCAACCATTTCAAATACAGTTTTATTGCAACGATAACGTTCAAAACCATCGAAAAGCAGAAATTGTCAACTCTGCACAAATAACCGCAGTCCAATTATTATATTACAATGTTAGAATCCTATTCCAACATTAGAATCAATATCTTGATGACGAGGACTGCGGATTTTTCAGCAAACTAAGAACAGCCTGAAATCGTTTCACGGTGGCTACATAGACATCCATTTGCTTTATTAAATTTCTTAAATCCGTCAAATGTTTGTCACAAACCCATCGGTATAACAAGTTTAATATTTCGGTGGCCGTTGAATGGGTCAACAGTAGGAACGCAGAATTTTCCTTCCGAACAAGGATTAATAACGTCGGTGGCGCAACAAGGTCGTCCGAGTCAACAGAGAACGGCGGTATAAGAACAAGATCTCGTTAAGGTAAATCCAACGAGCAAACGAAAAAAGAGGCTCCCCGGATCGACCAGCTACGCCAATGCGCCGTCCACCCCTTGGTCAGGGGTGGTTTTAGGGTGTGTAAGCCTACGGTAGTGAGAGGAGAAAAGACGGAGGGTCGGGGGATGGGGTGGGGCGGGGAGGGGAGGAGAGGAGGAGGGGGTGGTAGGAGGCAGAAAAGAGAGCGAAATCGGACGTGTGCGTGCGCTCTTACGCACCCCCTTACGTGTATCCAGGTAACGTACACACTTTTGCATAAACCAGCTGGCGACCACAGGCGCAGCCCGGTCTACACCCACGTAACACGCACACGGCCAAGGGTAGTACCTTGGACGGCAGGACTTCGGCGTGTATCCACACATAAATTTCCGCGACGCAACTGTGTGCTCGCATGTGTGCGGTGCCGAGGGTACGGAACACGGAGTAGCCGCGCGTCCAGGCGAAGGTTTACCCCCGGAGAAACGGCAAACAAGGACGAGCAACTTGTCGTGGTTGTTGGAGGAAGGAGGACAGAGAGCGGCACAGATCGCTCGGAAGAGGGAAAACGGCACAGAGGGAGCCGAACCGGGAAGACAGAGAGAGAGGGACGCAAAGACGGACAAGGGTCGGAGGTTGGCGGTGGACGGGGGTGGGTCTATCTCTTGCACTCCTAACTAACATGTATTTTGCATAAAGCTTACATTACTTGAATTACAATGCTCCAGTACCGTCTCATACCAGGCCGCTTCGAGCGAGCGCGCGCGCAAGCTCACGCGGCCGCCCCTTATATCCCGGGACCAGTCCAACCCTTCGTCCTTCTGGAGGAGAGACGCTGCCATGTAAATTGCTTCCAGAGCCAAGTTTGCGCGCAAGTGCTCGACGTGCGTGCGTGTGATCCGTCAACGGGACGCGAGAGTGTGTTTCACGGCCGGCACGCCGCTCCGCTCTGCTCCGCACCGCTCCGTACCGCTCCGCACCGCTCCGTACCCGCTCCGCACCGGTTCGAATACGCGGGCCGCGTCGTCGCGCCGCCGGGTCAGTGTTCGTGAGGGTGATTCTGGACAACGCGCCCTCCACTCTATGCTATTAGATACACAGACACGACGGCGAGGGACCGGCGCGGCGGGGAAACGGTCGCCGGTATCGCGCGAGGGGAAATTCATTAACTCAGTCATCCCGCGGTGAAAGCGTTATCGGACGCGATATTATTCGAAAAAATAATAACCGGACACTCCGGAGTCGGGTGGCTGACGGGAAAGGTGGCCGAGATGGATGAGAGCTGCGTTTGCTTTTAGATCATCAACGAAATATACGTGATAGATGGACTGTTGAACATTAGGATTATTTATTAATCCAGTCTCTCTGCGCGACTTTTTTTCTCGCTTCAACGGAACTACTCTTTTAGTCTGCTTAACGCGTTGACTGCCAAAAATACGTATTTTCTTTACCAAAGGGAATTTATGCTTGATAATTTGAATAAACATTTCTCATTTACAAAAATTAGTATCAGATTTTAGCCAACTTTTGTACACATCTAGAATGTACAGTATTAATTAGCTTACGATAAGATAAGAAAAAAATAGAACAATCTCCTTGACACGTTGACTGCCATGTCATCCACATATGGATGACGGAATTATTTGTCCAGGTTCTAAAATGAATTTTTACGTTAATATATGCACCGTACCAAATTTTATTAGTAACTGTAAAATGCAAGAAAGTTGGAGGACTACTATATATTTAATTTTTTTCAATTCTTATATCATTAAATAACTTACTTTGATTCTATGGAATTTTTGAGATTTCTAGTTTGGCAGTCAAAGTGTTAACTGTATGCTACTAGAGCTCTGCATTGTGGCAATAAATACTGCAACCTGCAATGCTACTTTTATTTACATGTAGTGCAGCGTCACATATAGAAATTTTATTTTGCATGGACAATTGAACAATTTCCTAGAAAATTCGCACTGTTTCAGTTTATTCTATGAGGCAACAGTATGCCGCTTAAATAATTGTTTAAAACGTTATGTTTTCATTCATGTTTTTGTCGTGGAGATCTTCGTGGAGATTGATCGTCAAACTAGAATAAACTTGGCGTGCTGTATTTTAGGTAATTTGTGGGAAAAGTGTGTCGTCAGAATTAGAACAACACAAAGTCGGACTTGCACTGAATTTTTAGCGAAATACCTGATATCTTTGTACACAACGCTACTCGTAAATACGTCATATCTACATTTAACATATAATATATGCATGAGATACAAATATTGACCCTGCAGCCTCTTCGTCGCGTATTTTGGGTTATTCTGATGCCAGTGACACACATTTCATTCAGAGTGTAATAATACATCAATAAAAAATTGTACGAACTCTCAGAGATTCGTTGTAAAAGTGGCAATCGTTTTTAACGCATGGTGGCTTAGGTGAAATATTAAATTTTGAATTTGTAAAATTTTCAGGATTATCTCAATGAAACTTACGAAGGATATAGTTTTTATGTAATACAGTGTTCTGGAAAGCAGATTTGAACGAGTAGTATTTATCATTTGGTTTGCTTTCGAAAAAATTATGCAATTTTATTTCCATGTTCATCGATTCGATTATCTGTTTATCTATTTAACTTCCAAACAGTAATTGCAACGATTATGGAACAATCTGTGCCAAAGTGTACTTGATTAATTATATCGATACAATTCGAACAGGGTCAATAAAATGCGAATCGTTGTCCCAATTACAGGACTAGCGGTAGCGAAAGCAGAGGGATCAGTCAGCGGAGAATCTCTCGAAGAAGAATTTAACAAGACTCGATTTAAGGACTCGCCCTAGTTTACCGTTTGCTGCAACTGGGTCATTTATTTTTAAGTGACTTTAAGAAAACGAAAACTTGAGCTTCCCCCGAGACTTCGCAGAAGATTTTACACACCGTTCATCCGAAGCTTCGGATTCTTAAAAAAAAAAACGTCCCCGAAAGAAAATATTACAATTCCACTAATTTGACCTGTCGACAAACAATCGATTTTCCAAGCGTATTAATCAACGCGACAACGAACTTTTTATAATTCCTCTCGATGTCAAAGCAGTCGCCGAGATTCGTAATTAAAATAATTGTTAAGCCGTTCGTTCGAGGAGCCAAGGGGTGGGGGGCGAGAGGTGGGATCGCGCGATGAAAGGAACGTTCACCGTTCTCTGTTTAAAAAGCAGAAAATTATTGTTCGTATTAAAGTACAATCGACGCGAACTCGCTCGCGTATCCTGTAGCCGGAGAAGAAAAGAATTCCTCTCGAGCGCGCAGAGCGCAACCTTAATTCTTCCTCTTTCTATGTTAAACACACTTAAATGAGTTTCCTGATATTAAAGAGATTCCTGTGTTTCTTTCCCCCCCGGAACTTTTTCATTTCTCCGTTAAACCGTATCGGTGCGTTGCGCTCACCGAAGGGGACAAACGTTGACCCCCCGTCCAGTCGAGCCGGGGGGTCGACGATCTATTTCCGTACGAAAACTGCTGGAAATTATGAAAACTTCTTTCCGCGGCGAAGAATAATTTTCTTCGGGACGTAGCCGGCCGGCGAGAGCCAGGGGAGCATCCCTTGGCTGGACAAGAGCCCTCGCATCTCTCGGCGTCTCCCTTCCCGGTTAGCCCTTCTCGAACCGGTTCTTTTCTTACGTATTACTCATGCTCACGTACGTTCGAGAGCCGCGTCTATTCCCGCGCACGGGCCCCCGAAGAAAAAAAAAAGGAAAGAGAGAGAGAGAAAGAGTTTTCACGTACTAAAAAAAATCATTTTCCTTCGCACGCAGAACAAACCACAAAGACTTTTCCCCCGCGTGCGGAAGCCCTTATCGGTTTTTCACCTCGCAGATCCCTTTGCCCAGGCAAGTTCTCTCTTTCCATTACTCACGCTCGCGTGCTCTCCATCGCGCGTGCCCAGCATCCTATGAAAAAAAATAAAAAGAACCAGCCCCGAAGAAAACAAAGACTTTTCAGCAGGTACTAAAAAATCATCCTCCTTTTTTTTTCTTAGCTCTCTGTCCCTCTTGTGCGCGCGATCCAGGGGGTGGGGCAAAACGGAGCTGACACACATCTTCTGCGCGAAGCTACCCCGTTGGACAAGCCCTTATTGGCTTTTCTCCAGGCCGACGTATCCCTTTCGAGACCAGCTTTTCCTTACATTATTCACGCTTGTGTGCCGCGTGTGGACATGCGTGGGCGAATGTGCGTAACGAGGAAAACTAATGCCCCGTGGATCTACGACGTAACGGACATATTGGGTACGCGTGCTACCTTCCGTGTACGATGATTAGCGCTTTCGTCCTTTATTCCTGCCGACAGCATGGCCCCAAGGCTGCAAGATCCGGTGCTACCGGGCTACCGTTTATGTGTCTGCCACGGTGCTCGACGGCAACGGCTACCGGCGTACGCGTGGGCGTGCGTGTTTATCGATGTGCGAACAACCAGATAAGGGGCTGCCTGCGATCCTGCTCCTTAATGGAAGACGATACCGGTAACCCGATGACAAGGTGTAAATCATCGGCGAACACCGCGTATCGCTTTCTACGGGTGAAACGATAAGTTCAACATTACCGAGTCGGCCGCCAATGACAAACGCTCCTCGGTTCACCGGCGGCTGATCATGTTCTCGCTGGTGCACCGTTTGCTCGGGAACCTTTCCAGGATTCGTTGTTTCGCACCGAGCATGAATTCGCAATCGTGCATGCTATTTAAATTTCAAGGAATATCTATGTTCGAACGGGAAACGAATTAACGGAAAGCGGAAATGGGAATTTCGAAGATGTTCGATGACATTTCTCCTCAGGCATGCTTCGATCTTTAAGACATTAGGGACCACGACATTTCGTCAACTTTGATGGCCTATATCTCGGTGACCAATCGATATCTATGAAAAATTCAATCTGCATTCTACAATAGGAGCACACCCGCTGGAGGGACGAAATGCAGTCGTGTACAAGGTGTGTTCCCGAACAGTTTGGGAATTTTGTTTAGGGTATTACTGTTCTATTTACAGGGATTCTCTTCGAGGTGGTCTGTTTTACATTCTATGCACTTTTCAGTGAGGAAACGAGCTTTTTGAAATCAGTTTCGATCTACGCTTTACCGGTTGGGTTTTGCAAAATACAAAAGTACTTGTACGTCTTAACTTTCCAATGCTTATTTCATCGAATAAATGACTTTGATTTTATGAAATTTTTTTGGCGGATGGATTACGACTCGAAATGTAAAAATCACCGAAGACATAAGACACCGTTATGGTAAGAGAGCCATCGCTCAACCAAATAAAGAACATAATCACTGTTTCAATATTAGATCCTATAGTACTATATATTTATAATACTATAATACTATATAATACTATATAATACTATAATACTATATATAATACTATATAATACTAGATCCTAAAGTAAAGTAGAGTTTCACGCATGATGTGCCCGAACTTTTTGAACACACGTATTTGGAAAACTTTTGTCAGCTTTTCGAGAAAACGCGCCACTGCTTGCCGAACGCAAACGGGTGGGGGGGATTAATGCGCGAGGGATTGCGGGCGATCTTTAGTACGCACCCGGTGCTGTGACGATTTAACCGGGAATGCGTAATTGGACTTTGTGGTCCCACATATTGGATGATTCAGAAGTAGCGGTACAATCGGGAAGTAGTGATTCTACCGGGTTGAACGGAAACTTCCGTCCGTTTCGAAGAAACAAACGAATTAAGGTTTTTTTTTACAATGAACGATGCAAGATTTATTTCACGACGATGGTTTGATCGAAATTGGTTCATACGAAGCTCTGTTTTCGAATATGGTATTAATTCTAAAAATCCATTTATTTTACATATTTGTGTATAGATACGCGGAATTATGAACTATCGCAACATACATTTCATGTTAAATCATATGAAAAAATTATCCATTCTTCTCTTTTTAAAACTATCCTAATTTTTTTGTTATTGCAAGTCTGCGAACAGTCCTCCAAGCTTCATAATCTACCATAGCGGAAGAAAACATTATTGAGGAATTCCACCGTACATCATCAAATTAGATGATCACATTAGACTCAGTATTATTAACTCTTTGAGGACGAACGTCAAAATATTGACGACATTGTACGTTATTGTAAACGTTATGAATATTTAGTGTGCACCCAATTCTGGAGGTTAGAATAATTGTGTTATACCAAAATATTCTATATTGTACAATTCTCCCAATAATTTAAAGCTTTGGCACAAAATCCAGTGCACCGAACGGGGAAATATTTTAGTATTTGGAAAAACTCTGGTATATCCTAACTCTCGAATTCAACTCAAATAACTAGGTTAATTTGATTGGCCTACGATATAATAAGACGATCCTCCTTTGAATTAGACAAAAGAATGTCTACTTTCATTCCGTCTGTCGGATAACACTTTAACCCGTTGCCCTACAATATCGAGTCAGATTCTGAACAGAGTCTAATAAACATGTATGTTATTAATTTGCTTTAAACCGAAATAAAAATCTACTTTGTTGTAGTTGATATATATATATATATATATCCTTTGGAGAAAAGATAGGCGTACAATAAATATAAACTATCATTCTTTTTCTACGAAATTCTGAACGACGAAGAATTTCTAATCATTATAATCACAAAATAAATAGTAGTGCAAGGGGTTAACGTAAAATTATTACATTACATTCTTGAGATTCGTGCTACAACCTTCACGATTGAATGTCACCTAATGAAAAGTAGGAGTGTACATGTCCGCGTAGTAGGTTGAAACGTTGCAGGCTCTCAAAATCGAGCAGCGAGCATTACGAAAGCGGGCGGAGAAAATCAAGCATTGCAAACTTTTACATTTAAATGACCCAGGTCTCTTCCAGCGAGTCGGATCCCGCGGTACGTACGGGAGGACATCGTTACCTTCAGCAAGATAACTTATTTAAGGCAGACAACGTACAAGACTCGGCGTACACGGCTGGCGAGCAGGATGAGCATTGGGCTACTTTGTATGTACGCATGCTGACATCTTACCCACCCTTTCAACCGCCTCCGCCTTCCTTCAACGGTGGCCGAAGAGGAGGAGAGGGTCGCGAGATCAATACTGGCGCCCCCTGGACCAGACCCGCCACCGACTCCCCCTTTCTCACCCCCTTCCTTACCCCTCGAGAGAGAGAGAGAGAGAGAGAAAGATGGAGCGAGTGAGAAAGACAGAGAGAGAGAGAGAGAGAGAGAGACAAAGAGAGGGAGAGAGGAAGAGAAAGAGAGAGAGAGAGAAAGGAGAGCGGAGAGGAACGAGGCCCACGCGTGTAAGAGCCGGACCTCTTAGAATCACCAACCCCCAAAAACCCAGCCGCCTACGCCGCTGCCTCACGGCCACCGCCGTGGCAACCACCCTCCGAACATCCACTCTCACCCTTCGTTGCTTTAAAGCGATGGAGCCGTATTAGGCTAGCTGCGTGGACCCTGCTAGGTAATACTAGGAAAACTAGCCTCCAAAGGTCATCATCCATAATCTCGATATCCAGAAAAACTCGATAGCAAATTCGGTCACGGAATGTTCGAGCAGCAAAGCCGAACGCGACGATGACCCGGCTGAATCCTAATATGGGAAAGACTCTATTGTCTCTGATATTAAAGGGAGCTCTGGACCCCGTCCCTTGTCCTAAGGGGTGCGAGTGTCCCGGCGAGAAATTTTTATTCCTTCGGAGTTTCAAAGTTCCAAAGCCACACACCGGGAGAAGCGGTCTTACTCTTGGCAACCCTTTTCTGGACCAATCCGTGTTGTACCCTTACCGTGTCTCTCTCTCTTTCTCGCGGAGCATCACGATGATCCCCTGTTTAATCATCCTGATAACTTATGCTGGTCTCTTTTGCAAGCCGGCAAAAACTACGGGGCAACCTGGACGCCGGCGAACGGCTGAAGACGGACACTCCTATCATTCCGTTAGCCATCGTGAGTTTTTGCATGGCAATTAATCCACGGAGGTAATGGTCCTGATCCTGGCCACCTGGTGCCCAACGTCCTGTAGGACAATGGCTCGTCCTGCGCTCTCTCTCTCTCTCTCTTTCTCTCTCCCGTCCTCCTTTCTTCTTCCGCGTTACGACTGGCTTCTGGTCCGGCTTTCATTAAGGGGGAACCGTGAGATGATGACCTGCATCTCGCGTCGCAGCCTCGTCACCGTGTGAATGCTGCAGGACCACCAGAAAACCCCCGTGTACCTATCTGCATTGTTCAACAACCCGCTTCTGGCCAGTGGCATTTTTCGTAATAAACTGCCCGGCCGAGCTCCTCAAGCCGCGAAAATTTAGAAAGAAGATTACTCTTTCAGTCCGCCGTAAAATTTCCGTTCCGCTGCCATGCCAGCCCGCCGGACGCCGCAGACGCTAACGAAGGGAAAAGCACGTGGGAAGGGGTGGGGATTCGATACTGCAGACGCGTTTCTTCAAATAATCTGAAATATAATACCAAATGTAAGGTAAAGGCACCAGTAGTTGACCATTTGATAGAAAAACATAAAAAATAAGGTTTAAAAAATAAGTGCACTTTTGATGAAAGTGAACCTCGGATGCCATGCCGTCTGTTGTTTAAATTTCAAAACAATAAGAACATTTCAAACCTTATTTTTTATGTTTTTCTATAAAATGGTCAACTACTGGTGCCTTTACCTTAGTGTATAATACTATTTAACCCTTAGTACTCGAACAGCGACTGTAAGGTACCACTAAAAATATTTTTTACACTATTAAATTTGTTTGTATTCGGTAAATTACTAAACGTTTCAGTATTGTACCATTTTCGTATGTAGATCATGAAAAAAAAGTATATAGAAGGAAAATATTCTAGGTCGGAAGAAATGTTTCGTTTTGGAGTGAAAATAGCTTCGAGTGCAAAGAGTTAATAGTAAAAGTAATGACCAATGGATATTATAAATGTCATCTCATCGTTAGATCATAAAAATCTCGTGACAATGACTAGACGATATCGAAGATGCACGTGGGCGATTGTTCATCGGGTTTAGAAATTAATTGTACCGTAACATATTGAAAAGAATTAATGTATCTTAGGATGGAAGAAAGCAGAGGGGTTGAAGGAATAACTACCACGATAAATTTCGTAGTTGCAGTTTTGATTTCTTTGATTAAATTACATTGATTTGTTTAAATTTCCAATTCGCAACTGCCATAACAATTGACATTCACATTTCACACGAATTCCACGCAAGTTGCAAAATTTAATTGTGATAATTGATCTTTGACGGGACGAGTGCAGAATAAAGATCGAGCGGGTAAAACCGATGGTCCTTTCTCAGTTTTTAGTTGAACTGTTTATCCAGCGGAATCGGACCTCGTGAAATAATTAACTGGAACTCCCCAGCGTGTCCCCCGAGGAGCGAAACTTCAACGGGGCTTCCGTTACTTCGTTCGACATTCGAACTTTCCTCGTCTCGATCCGATCTTCCCGGACGGGTCAATTAATTTCTAAGGACTTCGATCATCCGGATGTCTGTCCACGTGGATCCGTGACCTCGGCAACGTGACCTAGGGTTGGCCAGAGGTACGTTGCCCACCCTTTGACCCGTTGCCCGTCACGATTACACGGTCGTCAAAGTTAATGACACCGTAATGATTGGCCATCCTATAAGGTCCTCGCGAGGTGACCGCGGTCACCGAAGGAGAGGGATACACGTGACGAGGTACGACGACAGCTAGAGAGAGAGAGAGAGAGAGAGAGAGAGAGAGAGAGAGATCGGGGGCCCTCTGGATGACTGATGGCCATCACGCGAACAGTGGACAGTGCGATGTTAAAGGTCGGTTCTTCGGCTAATCCTGATTAATTGGGGAGCATGCCTCCCGTGCTTGTAGTTTTCTTTCCGTGCCGAGTAGTATTAAAGTAGGGTCATCCTAGAGGAGCTTGAGCTGCGGTTTCGGGCTTGTGGTCACTACATCCATTCACACTTGCACGATCTCGCAGCTCCTATTAGTTTCAGGGCGAGGCGGGCACATGTGATCGCAAAAGTCAATTAAATCGGACATTTTCGAGACTAAAAGTCTTCCTTAACACCCGCTAAAATGACGGGTTCTAGTATTCATTATTCATAATGATCGAAGTTGTAAAGATACCACGAATGAGAATTTGTTCAACAAATTTATTTCCTTGGGTATACAGTGATTTCTCTATACATGTCGCCAAGGCCAGGATGATAAACGTCGCGGAATTATCCCCACTACCGCGAGGTATACCTCGCGAGAGACCCCGAGCCCGAGAGGCCTCGGTAAACATAACTCGGGTATGTCTCCTGCACGATACACGACGCTGGCAAGACCCGTTTTGTTGACAAAAATCGAGAATTCACTGTATACTGTAAAAGAAATGGCTAAAAATTGCGACAGATACATTTTCGTTATTTTTATAACGTAATCTAGAGTAGGTGTATTTAGTACCCCGTAAATATAATGACATTACGATTATATTGTACAACTCTCCTATACTCAGTTGTTGTCTAATTAAACGAACTTCTGTTGCGTTAGGTAGAACAGAAACATTAACGCGTCTAAAGGAAGTACCTTCGAAAATACATTTCACAAAAATTGAAGAATAAACCAGTGAAAAGTTTCGTAAACATTCTCAATGATACGGTTACAAAAATGGTCGTGATACGTTCCTGCTATCGATGCGAGAGCGAAACAAGAAAGACGAGACTGGCGGAAGTAACGTGTTCGTTTTAATTTTGTTTTTACGTTGTTACTCTGTACGTGCAAATTGGTATGTGTAACATGAATACGGTGTAAAAGGAATGATATTACGTCGGCCAGCGATTTTACTATCGCCTCGCGTGGAAAATACTTGAAGGAATATCTAGTAACGTGCTGCTCGGCCAGCATGGACAGGATTGGTGCTCCGGGAAAGGAGTTTGGAAGTTCGGCTATAGCGAAAGTTTACGGTGAAGCGGTCCTATAACCGAGAGAATCAGGGTATTCGAAGGTTGGAAGCGAACAGCAAAACCGAGCCTCATAATCGCCGAGAATGTAACCGAACCTTCGTCCGTGTCAAATACGGCATTGAACTTTATTAATTACGCGGTCGCATCGCCGAAATTCGATTAACCGTTCATCGTGGCGATTCCTTGCTATTTAAAAGTTAACTGTCGCTATTCTGTAAACGGAGAACGTCTCGCATTACGTCCAGAACTAGGTTCGCATCGAACACTTGAAAACTACAACGAACGAAGATGATGGATAACATAAAATGATCGTGTTGGATTATTGGAAACATTCGTACCCGATTTAAACGTAAACACACAAGTAAAGAAACAAAATAAAACAGAATAAAACATTTGAAACAACAGATTTATTAATCATGGACACAGTCATTTTCTGAAATTGAGGGGCCTATGCCATAAAATATAAACCCTTTGCATTCGAAGCTTTTTTAACTCCAAACCGAAACATTTCTTCCGACCTAGAAGATTGCCGTCCTATATTTTTTTTTTCGTGATATACATACGAAAATGGTGCAACTCACTCGTACAATACGGAAATGTTTGGTGATTTATTAAATACAAAGAAATGCGATAATGTCAAAAATATTTTGAATAATGATACAGCAATTTTAAGTGGTGCCTTACAGTCAGCATTGGAGTGCTAAGGGTTAAAAAATGAGACTTTTCATAATTCTGCCACTTCGTGGTGCCTAAAAATAAGATATTTTCCTATACACGAGTCACTTAAGAGGTGCAACAAAACTTTTTAAGCACACGTCCCGTTAATTTGCCTGAGAAATTTACACAAATAAAAGAAAACTGAGCGAATCGACACGTTGTCCTATCATTTCGTCGTTGATTGTACTCACTGTCCGAATAAAATCCACGAAAAAAAAAAGAAAAAATTGTGAGGGTCCCAGGGCGCAATCAATTAACTCGGATCGGCGATCGAACGTCACAGCTGTCAGCCCTAATCTTCTGTCGCGAACAATCATTAGCGTAATAGAGCGAAGGGCATCGGGGCCGTAATATCCATGAATCGCCGTTAGGAGCGCCATTCGGCAGGAAGGATTCCAGATACCGTGTCGTAAAGGAGCACGTGCACTCCGGGAGAGGATCCCGAAGCCGGCCGGGTTCGGGCCGGGCCGGGCCGGGCCGGGCTGAAAGAAGGTGAATTCGCATCCGGCGCCGTCATCGTCCAGGACGGAATTGAATTCCGTGCTACCCCTTCCACCGTGGCCACCAGTCCAAGAAGAGGTGTTTTCGGCGAGGACCACAGGTCACAATCTGGGCGTTGCCCAATCCTATCCGATTTCAGCTGGCAGGTCGACACGGCACACGGGCCGCTGGCCAGAAATTTTCTATTGTTTGCAGGTAAAACGCGTACGCTCGTTACAGGCCACTGTTCGACGGACTTCCACGTGTATACGGATCTCTCCTCTCCTCTCCTCTCCTCTCCTCTCCACTCCTCTGCGACTCTATGCGTGTACGTTTCTTGGGGCCAGAGAGCACGTGCTTGTCAGAAGAACTGCTCGCGGTCAAACGGCAGGGATGACGGGGGTACGTTGAACGCCCTTTGAGAATATGTAGCGAATCGCGGCCAGCCAACGGACCGGGCCGACTCTGATGACCAACAAAAAAAAAAGAAGAAGAAGAAGAAGAGAGAAAGAAGCTTACAAAGCTTCTCTGCGTGGCGCGCGGCGAGGAAAAAGCGAGCAACTGTCGTAACGGATAATATGCAAATTATAGGAATTTCCAGGCGCCGCCGGCCAACGGATTTTTCGCGTCGCGAGCTTTGACGAGGGCCTCCCTCCGGACTTTTCGTGCGACCACCGAATACGCTTGATTGAAACGGGACAGGGTTGTGTTACCCTTATCTGCTGACGAACGTGCACGATGTCCTCGACATTCGTTGATTCCTCCGTTTCGTGTCTCCAGGTGTGAAACCTCGCATCTGTACTCGGCTGGTGACGCTTCATGAAAAAGTAGATGTGACACGTGTCGGATTCTTCGTGTCCAGTTTTCGAGGAAATCAATTTTTCCGAGTGCGATTAACCACTTGCACTACGAATTATTTCACGGTTTCAGTGATTAGAAGTTTTTCGTAATTTGTAATTTCCTAAAAAAGGGAGAAAATCTATATCTATTGTATGCCTATATGTTCTCCAATAGCTGCGCATTAACTACGGCAAAATAGAATTTTATTTCGGTTTAAGGGAGATTAATAAGAAACATATTTATTAGACCCTGTTCAGAATCTTGATCACGAGTCTGACTCGATATTGTAGGGCAAGGGGTTAATCGTTCAGGTTAACGGATCTCTGTGCACTGTGCCGACTTTAACGAATGTTGCAAATATTGTTACCAAGGCCAGACTATCGACTACTTTTTCATACATTATTACTAGACTGCGGGTAAAAATCGAGGCTGTACATAAAAAAATGTAACCAATCATTTTGTCATAAGCGCACAAAGTATTTATAATTATTCCGGTGGACACACAATCACAGTTTTTACAATCTTATTTTCTATTTAAAAAACAATGTAATTTGTGGACAGATTTGTATCCTTTCAATTTGTATTTATAACTATTCTGGTGGACACAATCACAGTTTTTAGAATCTTATTTTCTATTTAAAAACAATGTAATTTGTGGACAGATTTGTATCCTTTCAATTCGTATTTATAACTATTCTGGTGGACACAATCACAGTTTTTAGAATCTTATTTTCTATTTAAAAAGCAATGTAATTTGTGGACAGATTTGTATCGTTTCAATTTTCTCCAAATTATCTTGGAATTCCTCGATGAAGTCTGGTTTAATTATCATATATGAGAAAACCTCTGAGTTAAAAAAAAAGTCGTGCACTGGAGGGGTTAACTTTAATAAACATATTGCGAGCACGCTTTCGCATTTACAAACGTGTACATAAATTTCTATTATTATTTACCAAATGGAACAAGGAGACAAGATTATTCGAATCGTTCACAAGTATAATTACCAAAACCATGTGCAAGACAAATTCTTTTTTTCGAACGATACTGCAACGTATGTGCATTGTGTATTAAAAAAGTGCGAACTCGATACGAGGGACGGGCAAGGGTCGAAAGACGTGCGGCCAATCGTCGAGCGTCGTCACAATTAATTTCTGTGTTTCCAACGTCCGAGGGAACCGGACTGGGTCTTTCCTAAGGAACAGGTGTTACTCTGTATGACCAGGGTGTTTTCAGGATCAGCTCGTTTAAAACAATCTCTGGACCACGTTTGGCAGCACGTGCCCCGGTTCTTCTTGGCAGGAGGTAACCGGTTCTTTTCCTTTTGTGTTCCCTCCTGCGACAATGACCAATGGTCACTCGAGTTCCAATAGCGCCGGTATTCAGGAGATCTAGCACGTGCCTCGTCAGCTCGTCTTAATCCGAAGATTCGCACCGGAGACACGTCGAGTGAACTTTCAATCGTTTCCTTCTTCTTCGCCTTTCGTCCTTGCACGTGGCCGCTGCAATAATCCTGTCCGCGCGTCCTATCGTCCCGAGAACTTTTACAATAAAGGAATCACGAAAACTTACGTGCGCCAGGATAATTCTATTCGTCCTTGCAACAATTATATTCGTCTCTAAAAGCGAAATACGCTGCTACCTACGCTAAACGAATCATTGAAATTTGTCTCATTGACACATTAATCCTGGACAACTTTAATAAATTTCATAAATTGAACACCAACAAATTTTTTAACCCTTAAAGGTCCGGAAGTATTTCAAGTTTATTTTCTACCAGGTGCAAGCATCATATTTTTCATATTAAGAGAAACTCTGGACTCAACATTTTTATATCGAGTATAGAAAGGAAAATATTTGTATCATAAATTTAAATATTTATATTATCAATTAATTTGATTTTTGCCGCCGTAAAAGTGTCATGCCGCTTATACGACGGTATTGATCCGTTAAGGGTGAATATTTTGTGACATAGCTCCCTCGATTAACAAATTATCTTAAGATATCCCATTTTTTTGTCTCTTTCTGTGCATAATCGTTACACGCGCTAACCGTGTATACACGCGATTATTCGAGCCGACATATTCCCTGGAAAGTTAATTATCCTGCAACCTGATCGATCCGGTTAATCGAAAGTCTATTGTGCCGAGAGTCAGAGTAGGTTGACACGCGTCATTCAGAAAGTTGTCAGAATTTGTTCGTACATTGTACGACTGCTCCGACGTCGAACAACGGGTTCTCCGGTTTTCGAGGAAGCGGTCACCCTTTTCATTTTCCTGGTGCGCGCACAATGCCGCGATCAACGCAATGAACGACGGAAATCTACATAGCGTGAGCACACGGTGAACCGGATAATATTCTTAACCGTTGATTTCGGCTTTAGAAAGACGTCTCGCGTCACGTCCTCGTGGATGGTATCGACGGGAATACCCCCCCATAGCCCCCCCCCCCAAGGCTGAAAGAGGAGAAATACTTCTGTTGCGTCGCGCGACAAAAGAGAGAGACTCGCATTGTGCCGATTGCCGGCTCGCGATTGTGAATCGTCCCCCGGCCTCGCCTCGTGAGGTGTATGCAAAATCCTCGCGAATAATTCCGCCGGTTTAATCCAATTTCCGCCCCGGTGCCGTTAATGTATGCCGGCCCTCGTTCGGCACACATTCGCGCGTCTCACAAAGTCTTTCTCACTGATCGATACAAAATCCCCAGGCATTCGATAATCCTAGGCTAGAACGGGCCACGGGGAACGTGCGAGAGTTCCCAACCGTTTCGTTCGGCCGGCTACGTGGCAGGTTTTCTGGAAACACCGTGTCCCGACCTCCGATTCCGTGACTTCCGGCCCCTGTTCTAGATTCCCGTCACCGATAATCGAAATTCGGGTGAATCATGCTCGCCGGCTACGAATCAACGACATGCCAGAACACGCTGGATTAACATCCTCGCAACGGCAGCTTTTAGGTCGCTTCTGTTCCTTACGCTTTTACCCCGACGAGTACACCGACACTCTGATTATGCGAGAATAAAAATATTTTTGTTGGCACGTTGAGCGACGAATATCAATGCCAGAACTAATCGATTAATCAATAAAACCGAAATAGGAAAGCTAGAATTTATCATGGCGGATGCTACTTTAATCGTTTTGGATTCTACGAGTCCTAATGAAATTCATTTTATCTATTTTATTTAGAAAAATTAATTTCTGCACTCGGTCCTTGGTTCTTCTTCGTCGAATTTACAATATTCGGAAAGCAAGTTTGTTTTTTACTATTGAGAAGAACGTATTAACGAAAGCGTCAAGAAAATAGCAGCTGGATATTGCTGTTCGAAATATAAACTTTCAGCAGATTTCAAGAAAATTTTGTTTCATTCGAATACGATGAAAAGCACATTCGAGCAATATTTTAGGGAGAAACATTAAAGGTGTGCATTGACTTGTGTGATCAACGTGATACACGAACCGTTAATTACCGTCAAATTAGCCATCGAGGGAGCAGCTAACTAATTCTTCTGGAAGGCAGAGTACCGTGCGTTACATGACGCAACGTTCGGCACGGACCAATTACTTCGGTTGATAATTTAATCTCGGTTAAACGGTTTCCCCGGAAATCCCCGGAAATTAAGTAAACGCAGCGGTTGCACATCCGGGGCGGAACGTTACCAACGGTTCCGTGGCATCGATTCTGGGTCGGTGGCATAACATTTCCTTAGGATTCGCTCCGTAACCCATAAATCGGTACGTTACACCATAACGAAGGGGTGGAAAAGCCTCGTAAGAAAGAGAGACAGCCAGTTCTAGAGAAAGATGCCCGCAGCGAGGGAACATTATAATGTTAAAGGGATGCCACCTAGCCGAAGAAGGGATGGAACAGAGGCGTACAGGAGGAGAGGGAGAGAGTGAAACTGAGAGAGAAAGAGAGAGAGAGAGAAAGAGAGAGAGTAAGCGAGAAAGAGAGAGAGGTTGGAAGGGGAGGAGGGAAGAGGGAGGGAGAGAGAGAGAAAGAGAGGAAAAGAATAGAGCGAGAGAAGAGGAAGCTTTGAAAGGCCGACGCGAAAGGGGAGAAATTAAAATGTAAAAGGGATGATGTGCGTGAAAAACCGGAGGCTGCCTTTGCCTCTCCTCATTCCCTTGTCTGCCTTCTCCTTCCTCGTCCCTCCTACCGTCGTTATCCCCGTTGCTCGCATTTTTCTCCGCTCGTCTGACAGTCATTGACTGGCCTCTGTGCGCTTATAAAGAAGGGATTTCGGTAGGAAATTAAAATTAAAAGGGATACAACCTCGCGCCGAGGGGTGCTCCCATGCTCTTTGGCCCGAGAGAAAACATGGGAGGACGGTTATCTCGTATCGACGCGATACGTTTCGCGCGGATCCCGTATGGTGAGAATAGACCCCGGCTGAGAATGATCTTTTTTTATTCGATACGATCGGCTCGAAGATTTAGTAGATCGCTGCCGGCTGATTTATTTTACTTCGAAATTATCAAAGGCAACCACCACTCCAATTATAAATTACGGTGGATAATCTGCTTACTGCCTTGTCGTATTATTTTTCTCAGAGCCACTGTGATTAGAACGTTTTTGTCCTTGGTGATTTCGAAACGTACTGCAAACCATCGGTGCATTCAGTGTGAATTATTATTTATTAGCAAGAGGTAGGAACACTGTAATATATTAGAAAATGGAAAGTTTTTTAGCTCACCTAAGTTTTAATTTCTGAACCACAAGCAATACCACCTAGCATTCCTACTACTTTCTCAAACTTAATTGATCGAGCAAACTGTTACAAAAGAAACGAACGTTCATCGCACAACGATTTACGAAGTAAGTTAATTTGCAAGGCCAGAAGACGTTCCGGTTTTAAGCCGCAAGAAAATGTCGAATAGTTCTATTAGAAATTCTGGTTCCATCTGCAGTTTAATTAAATTTCGCTGTACAATCTCGAACGGCACTATTTCAACTGGATACAGACAGAAAGTGGAAGTCTTGCAATTAATCGAAGTCTTATCGACAGCATAGCCACTTCATGTGTCTACGATTTGAACAGTGCCATAGAAAAGTTTTCCAGCGACGTTGAACGTTGTTACTCCGACAACTTTAAACAGTAATAAATTGCGAAATTTTCGAGGAAGTTTAGAATCGTTCTTACGCATACAGAAGAGTATCGATAATATTTACACAATTACGAAACTACCCGAAGACATTCCTTGTCATTCTATAGTAATAATGTCTAAATTTTTCTGTTGAAGATTATCAGTTATCATCTCCCATCTATTAAACTGTGTTCGAGATTGTTTTCCATCGATCGAACATATTAGGGGTACCCATAAGTAATAAACATACTGCAGACCCTTGTGCGAGATAAAAATTATTTGCATCTGCTGCAATAAACAGGTACCAATTACAAAATTTTTCCTTTCTTCACTATTTTCAACAGGTCGACAGTAATACATCGATACTACACGATTCTCGTAACCTTCAGCTTGTTTGTCTACTTGTTTCTTATGTGAAATTTGGTGTGATTCTTTCAAAAGATATGACAGTATGGAGTTAACAATCTTCATCCGTGAACAGTTTATTATATTAACCTTTAACGTTTAAAAACGAAACATTTCTTTCGACCTAGAATATTTCCCCTCTATATATATACAGTGGCGGCCATTTACTTACGTACAAATCATATTTTAAATTCTAAATAATTTACAGACTCCGGGAAAGCTTGCAAAAAAGCCTAAACTGCATTTTTATAAAATTTTTACCTTTGTTTATAAAGTATTAGTAATGTTTCTATTATTCCAAGAGTTCAAGAACAGTTATGTTTACTTTATTCTGAGCTGATGTTTTCTTAGCGGACAATTACTTACGTACGCCTGGTATTTGCTCTTTGGAGCAAAATATCAGCGATTTAAACAACTTTTGTCGGTATCCATTGAACTGTTGAGAGAATTAGAAGTGTTATTGTAAGTGACTACGATGAGTAAAGGAAAGAATGTTACACCAGATCAACGGCGTCAAGTAGAAATGCTTCGTAAGTTTGGAAAAACATTTCGAGAGATTGCTGAAGAACTAGGAATATCTGTAATGGCTTGCTGTCAAGCAATGCAACATATTAAGTGTTATGGAACTATCAATAATATTCCTCGTAAAAATGGAACGCGAAAAATGGACGCTAGAACTGATCGCATTATGCATCGTTTATCTGAGGCGAACAGATTTAAGACAGCCGTTGAAATTCATCAAGAAATAATACCAAATCTTGACAAAATTATTAGTGTAAGAACAGTCCGCCGTCGGTTAAATGAATTTGGATTAAAGGGAAGGGTTGCAAGAAAGAAGCCCTTATTTCAGAGAAAAATCGTCGTGCGAGAATAGCATTTGCGAGAGAGCACATAAACTGGACACGAGAACAGTGGTCTAAGGTCATTTTTACAGACGAATCAAAATTTAACAGACTCGGATCCGATGGCAAAACTTATATTAGACGTCGCGTTGGTGAAGAATACCAAAAAAATTGTACAAAATCAACGATCAAAGGAGGTGGTGGATCGGTACTTGTTTGGGCTGCAATGTCCGTGAATGGTGTGGGCCCCATCCATCGAATACAGGGAATCCTGAATCGTTATGTGTATTTAAATATAGTACAAGAGGTATTACTACCATTTGCAGAGAGATGCATCGGAAATGATTGGGTCTATCAAGCTGATAATGACCCAAAGCATACCGCACGTGTTGTTAAATCATTTTTATCTGACCGAAATATTAATTGTTTGAAATGGTCGGCTCAATCTCCGGACCTTAATCCGATTGAAATGTTGTGGATCGATGTGGAGAAATACATTCAAAAACGAAAACCGAAAACTTTGAAAGAATTGTATACTTTAACGGAAGAAGCGTGGAAGTCAATACCCATTGATAGATGTATCAGATTAATTGATTCTATGCCGCGAAGATGTGCAGCTGTGATACAACAAAAAGGACTAGCAACTAAATATTAAGTATTTACAGTTATAAATTATTATTTACTATAAAAATATACAAATTATTACTTTGTACGTAAGTAATTGTCCGCGTTCCAAAAATGACTCTTCAAAACAATATTTAAAAATTTGTTATATTTGCCAAATAAATAAAAAATTGTTTAGTATTAAATAAAACAAAGTTCACCTTTTATGAAAATATATTTCCTATACCTTTATAAAGTTTTTAAGGGCATATAGATAGCTTAAAAATTAGAATACTGTATGTACGTAAGTATATGGCCGCCACTGTATATTTTTCACAATTTACTCGTATAATACTGAAATGCGTAATAATTTATTAATGGAGACGAATTTAATAATGTAAAAAATATTTTGAATAATGACACAGCAATTTTTAGTGGTGCCTTACAGTCACCGTTCGAGTGCCAAGGGTTGAGACAGAAGATTTTCTATTTCATTTCGGGTTTGTCGCAGCACGGATATCGCATAAAGATCCGCAGTCTGGTAACCATAATCACGGACAGAGCGGAAACAAATTCCGACAGCATCTGCGTGCTCGATGAGTCGTCTAGTTAGAACGGAAACGATCGGGCTGCGGATCGGTTCTGCCGACGGCAGATGACACCGATGATCTCGCTGGGGGTAAGGCGCGCTCGGTTCTCGAAGGGAGAGCTGCCCCAAATGGCTACAGGTGATCTCTTCAGCACTGTGAGAACATTCCCACAGCATCCGTGCAACGTGTCACCCCTTCTGTGCCGGATACCGCAGTCTACTTCTCGTTTCACCCCTCGTACCTGTGTTTCTCGGTGTTTCGTCAAGCACCATTCGGCTCTCGATCCGCTGAAGGTGCTATAGTACTGCTTCATTGCACCCCTTCTTTCGGGGCCAGATAAGTTCGCGAAACGGTTAGGGGATACATAGATGCGTGTATATCCTTTCCGGGGAACCATCTAGCCAGATATTTTCCGTCGCTTGTATTACGGATCCGGTGTGCGTGATCGTCTATCTCTTTCTATCCTTCGGTTTGCCGCGCAGCGCCGCGCGCCGGCTTCCAGAGAAATATTGGGCAGAAGAATACGAGACGACGACGGGACGCCATTGTTCCGAAGACAGGAAGACTGACAACAGAAACGATTCGCCGGCTCATCTTTACCTGAATGATTCGAGAAGCATGTTCAGAATCGTGCCACGCTGAAAACTCCCGTGCCCCTTTCGGTACGTTGATCCGCGATCCTTAAACGGACGCATGAATGCCCCCCCCCTCCCTCCCCCCATCCCCCGTTCCAGATCGCTCGGTATTCTTCCCTCTTTTCACTGAAAAATACGGAATTGTAGTTAGCGAATCACAGAGTTGGTTTTTCGATTTCTTTGTTTCTCGTTCGTCGCGGCAGTTTGCGGTCGCAGACAGAAACTCTTCGAGGGTTTGTCTTCAAATTCAAATTAAAACGTTAACTGCTGTGGGGGCCACCGGTGACCGGCGACGTGGTCAATACTAAAAGTACATAATTATAGTAAATATGGATACTGATCAATTTTTCAATAATACCATTGTTACTATAATGGTTTGAAGAAATTAATGCAATATAGAACATACAAAATAATTTTTTTTTTCTTTTTTTTTTCGAAACACTGAGAGTAATCACTTAGCAACCGAAGCACGATTGTTTAAAAAAAAAAAGTAATACTTGCCTACAGCGCCGTGGGGGGCACCGGTGAACCCCACCAAAAAAAATGCTTCAAACATGATTTTATAACTCATATTATTTGCTGGGAACTATATTTCATCATAATATGCATCGCATAATGAAAAGTTCATGTTGGCGCCTGGGACAAATCATGGAAAATCCGTCCGGCAGTCAACGTGTTAAGAAGTAACTTCGAAAATTTATTTTTTCAATATCGCTTACTTGTAAAGGCTTCGGTTACCACATCGGTTCATACGAAACGAATTATATCAGCGTTAATATTAAAATAAAAATATTCTACCGGAATTGAGAGAAATTGGAGACGAAACAGACTATCTACAAAAAGAGAACAGTGTTTTCTAATGATACACTTTTCCTTAAACATTTTCTGGCTGGTGTAGCGAGCCTCTCGTTGAGTAATTGTAGAACAAGTTGTAAATATTCATGGCGAAACAGGTGGAGGTTACACTTGGTTTTTATTCGTTGCGAAGAATCGATCTTTCATATCCTGGGAGCAAAGGTCGGCCGTCGAGGAGAATTGAGTCGTTCCAGAACCAGATTTACAGTGGCGTCCACTAACTCGCGTACTGACCCTTCTGACTCGATTTCCGGTTCGTCATCTGGACCTCTGACCACCGAACAGGTCCCTGTCACGGTCCCCATTAGGATATCGTTTCACGGATTTCAACCCCTGAAAAAAAAAAAAAAATGAAAGAAAGGAAAATCACGACACGTAACCCGGCCCGGCTGTACGAGAAACCCTTTGAGAGGAATGGAAACGGTCTTCGAATCCACGCCGAGATTATTTTCACCCGGTTCTTGATAAAGCGTATTCAAAAGGAAATCCCCGGGTAGGGATAGCGTTTTTTTCAATCATGGTTAACGATGTCTGTACTATGTTCCCACATTAATGTCGAAACTGTTCTTTTATTAACATAGTTAAAATATTAATAGATTGGCCTTCTATCGATATCATTAAAATATTAAGTACATTGATGCGTTTAAAATTTTCTGTATCAATGTTGATAAAATATCAGGTGCTGTTCAATGAATAGGCTGCTGCATTTCATTTTATATTTTATATAGGAAGTCCTAAAGAATTAAAAATCGAGTAAAATTTTCTGTACTGAGAATGACAAAAACTTGGACATAACATCTGAATTTTTTGATTGAAGTAACGTTTGCATTAACTATTTAGTGAATTCTATACATGGAGAATTCGATTTGCATACATACAATCTTATTTTAGCACAATGCCGTTCGAATATACCTAAGAAATTGTCTTAAAATAGTTTATTTCCTATTCAAACATTTTTACTATCAATTTTGAAATAATGATATGAAGATGGTGCCACCAAATGGAGTACAAGATGTCGTCTACCAGTTACGCAGCAATGTAATAGAAAGTAAAAACGAAATAATTAGTACGAGGAAGTTTTCGCAGATTATTTGGAAATATTTTCGAGAATGATCTTGATGGAGCTTTGTTCCAGCAGTTCAACTAACCGTATTAATTCTGATAGCATCAAAACGTAGTATCGCAGTGACCATCACGATCGAATGGTCTCTGGAATCGCTTGTCAAAGCGAATCCTACCGAACTCGAATGGACGATTTACTTTTCCACGGGATATCGACCCGGACGCCAAAACCTATGCAAATACCGGTAACGTATACCTATGGGAAAATGCGCAGGAATTTCAGGATTTCATAATGGGCGTGGATCTCGTACAATTTAGTAACTAAAACGGTCGGGAATGCAACAGTAAATTGATAATCACTAGACATCGGATGTTTATGCAATTTCCAATTTTTATAGAAACATTTTAAGAAAGTGGAATGAAATAAAATTTTATTTTTAATGGGGACAGCCTTTGTAGATCCAAAGCAAATAAAAATCGTGTTAAATTCTCTCGAATTTTATATTATAGCATTTTTTTAACATTTCCATAAGCCATAAATGCATAAAGATCCGATGTCTAATAATCACGTTTAAATTGCTCGATCGCAACCGCCGAACTCGGCAGTAATTGCCAGAGAAATTACACATTTCCAATATTAATCGGCAGCGCACAAAATCGCATAATTATTAGCCCTTAACGGTTCGGAAGTATTTCAAGTTCACTTCCCACCAGGCCCAAGCTATTTTTCATACGAAGAGGCACTCTGGACTCGACATTTTTACATCGAGTATAGAAAGGAAAATATTTATATTTTATTTTCTTTTTGGCGGCATTGGTCCGTTACGCGTCTACTGCCATGCCACTCTTATTTAGGTAACGGTTTTGTTTAAATTATTAGCCCTTAACGGTCCGGAAGTATTTCAAGTACACTTCCCACCAGGTCCAAGCTATTTTTCATACGAAGAGGCACCGTAGACTCAACATTTTATATCAAGTATAGAAAGAAAAATATTTATATTTTATTTTCTTTTTGGTGGCATTGGTTCGTTACGCGTCTACTGTCATGCCACTCTTATTTAGGTAACCGTTTTGTTTTCCAAACATAAAAATATCGTCGACACTTTTCGGCCAGGGACCGTGGCCAAATCTAACACGCTTAAAATAAAATAAATAAATACTGTATTAATTTGCGTGGTGATTCGGTGAGAGCCGGTAACCGGAAGATCCCGAATTGCGAGTACCTGTGTCGTAGGAGCATTAGCGATCGGAATGAGCCGTAGAACTACTCTAATCCCCGTATCTTTGATCGCGAATTTCGATGGCCGAGCGTAATACAAGATACACCGGTCGATAGAGGCGGTTACTCGGAGGAGTTAAGAGCGCGTCGCTCGTCATCGTAGCCACCGGGGTCATCCCCGTGGGAGCCACGGGTCACAGAAGTCGAGGGACACGAATAATCGGCAGGATACACGGACCGGTCGCGGAGCGGAGTCGTCCAACGAACCGGAAACTACCGCGGATCCTAACCGAACGATCTTATTTCGTGTTCGAGTGGATCAGGATCGGTGGCCCCAGCACGCGCTCTGCACCCGCAGGTTGCCGTCGAACAGGATTCCAACGACGGAATTGTAACAACGCCCCGTTCTCGAATCACCGGTTCGACTGGCTGGCCGCGTAGATGAAGTGGTTGACGCGACCCCCGGGAAGGTGGACAACTCTGTCAACGGTCGTTCTTCACGGGTCAGGGCTAGTCATAGGTCATCCGCGATCGCGTGGACAACTCGTTCGAAGGGTGAAAAGGTTTCCGAGATCGGGAAACAGGTCGTCTCTCGAAAACGGGATCGGCACGCTCGCTCGCGACCGGTCACTCGGACTGGACACTCGTCTTGATCGAGCAGGGTCATGTGTCATGCGTCAACGGATTACCAGGCGTGCACAGTGGCTAATGACGAGCTGATTATACCGCCGGAAGATATACAGGAAACGATTACTGGTGCCGCTACTGGTTCTGGTTTTTGATCGACAAGCCGGCGTTTCAGAAACTTCTAGTCTTCCTGACCCTGCACGCCTAATTTGCAGGATTTACTGATCGAGATAAGCCGACAATGGAGAATGAGTTGTACATGGGAACAGGGCTATTCCCAATTGAATTTTTCATTGAAACGTGAAAGGTGTGTTACTGAAAAAAATTGGTGATATTTCGCGAGCAAGAAGCGTACCTTTTAAAACATTACCTGCCGAAAAGTTTGTTTCGGAAAGCAGAGTTTTGTTAACCCATTTGCATCAGAAGGAAATATGAAAAGAAGATCTTTGTCACACGAAACTTTTTTTTTAAATTAGTATATATTTAAGTACAAAAATGACTACAACTGAAAGAACCTCATATTTTGGCATTATAAGAAAAAATCAGAATTACTACTTTCATCTCCAACAATACCATTCCTATCTTTTAGCTAACGAATAACGATAGTGACCAACAAAGTTGAGTAATGATGCAAATGGGTTAATAAAAAGGTAAAATTCTACCGAACAGTTTTTCCTTTCGGGTTCGCCCCTGTTGCTTAATTCAGCATTGTTGCAGATTGAGAAAATAGTGGAACAATTGAGAATAGATTGCATCGACATATAGGCGTTGAAATATCGTTATTAAAAACCACACCAGAAATGAAATTTTGGCGATATTGTTAAAGAACAAAGAATAACAAAAATTCCTGCATCGTGTCACGCGGTGTTAAACTCTCGTTCTTAGAGTTGAAAATTCTTTTGAACAACATACGTCGCCAATTATCTGTATAATTGTTGATTGTGATATTTAGACGCGAATATTGCAATATTCAGCGCATCTTGCGTCTGTTGATGCGCTCCGACATGTATTGGCATATCGTGATTGTATATTTGACACATGTTACTTGCACATATCGACAAACGTCGGCGACACAGGCATCGGTGGTCGAGTAATTAGGTCGTCATGAAGTAGTAAAACAGGAATTTAACGACGTGTTTCTTCGTTGTACATGTCCGGTGGGTTACCTTCCGGTCAGTTCGGGTCATATGTCGACGGATTAAGGCCAATGCATACCTCACAGGCCAGGCCGGCCAGGCTCAACATTACAGCCCTAGTTTTGGTCTTAGCGTTTAGTAGCCGGCAACCGTGTCAGGCTTTGGAACCGAATTTCTTCTCTGGCCTCTCGGGCCTTCCCAGATGGCCTTTCGAGAGCGCGTTGACAGTTCCCTGCTGTGCGGGGCACAAAAAAAAAGGTTTACGAGCTCTACAGCTCTCCTTAGGTAAACTATCGGTATCTCTCCTTTACAATACCATGAAAATAGGAAACGTTCCTGGCACTTAGTGAAACAGCATCGCACATCCTTATATGTATTTTATCATACGTAAATTATACATATAAAATTCTTCTTAAATAATTTATCATGTTATACGCAAATGTAATTTCTTAATGAAAATATATTAGAAACATCTTTGTTCTGCAAATTCTCCCACCGGTTATAAAGTGTAAAAAATTTTTTAAAAATATGGTCGTATTCTACGATTCTTCCTGTTTGAAATTCCGTTTTTTAATTCGCGAAGCAAAAAAATTGCAAATATTGGGTACTTGAAATTGTTATAAAAATATATTAGGTTGGAGGGAAAGTTCTACCGTATTTTAAAGAAAACATTTGAATCAATTCATAAAAAAATACGTATTTAATATTATTCAATGATATAATTTCCATTATTTGTAAGGACTTGTTGCCATCTTTCAGGTAACCTGTGCATTCTTGTTTCCCAATGACTCAATAGCAACATGTGTTTTTGATTTACAAGACAAATTACCTGCCTATTTAAAAAACGACAGAAGTTTCCTTCAAATCCAACATAGGGTAGCTCGAACCGATAGCTCCGAAAGGGAGTACCGTATTATTAATTATTCTGGTAGCTTTTTCCACTCGTCAAGATTTGGGACGGACAGCAATAATGCAGGTAGAAGGTGTTGAACCGTTCGCCCGCTAGCTCAGGCCCATCAATTGGGGATAGGTTTGTTAGCGTAGTAATAAATTGTTACTTTGTTTGTTATAACATTTAAATTCTTTAACAAGGTATTCCCCATCTATTACCACGAGGAACTCTGAAATGCTCTAGTTTACAGCTTCTTAAATATATAGTAATGACGAATTGTTTCACCGCACAGATTGTCAGATGATATTCTTTCTTTTTCGTTAGCGTAGTAATAAATTGTTATTTTGTTTGTTATAACGTTTAAATTCCTTAACAAGGTATTCCCCATCTATTACCACGAGGGACTCTGAAATGTTTTGGTTGATAGCTTTTTAAATAAATACAGCATGTTCATTCTGTCTTCGTACTGCCAGGCCACGAGCCTGACAGGCTAGCCTGACGATATTCTCGTCGAGAATAGTCGCAGGCTAGCCTGACAGGCTCTGCTAGAGCCTGCGAACCCCTGGGGTTCTGGTAGCAGAGGACACGCGGTGCCTTTGTTCGAGCCTCTCAAGTGGCTGTCCCGGACCCCAAAATGCTTATAAACTGGGGTGTTGAGCCTGGCCGGCCTGGCCTGTGAGGTATGCATTGGCCTTTATGAGGTGACGGGCTCGACTAATGGTCGTAGGATGATCTTGACCCGTGAGACACGAGCGTATAATCCGACGCTGGCCAGACAGGTCCTTCGGGTCACCGTGATATGGGGTTCAAGCTTTCCAAACAAGTAATAAAAGCGAATGTGTGACTGCAAATATCGTGTAAATTACACTTCACCTATGTAGGTACGTGTTCGGGACCGTTCCGCTATTTTTGACAACCATGTTGCTTACATACTATATTTTATCTGTATACAATCCTGTAATATATATTAAAATCCAATTAAAAACACACACAATAAAATTGTAATATATTACTAGACTGCGGATCTTCATGCAAAATGAAGATTCCCAGATAGCACTGGACGGCTTAAAGACGTCTGTTTTACGTCCATTTTTGGTCTGAACGTCTTACGTCCTGAAAAGACGTCTTTAAGACGTCTTAAAGACGTCTCGTAAAAGACGTCGTTTTTACGTCTCATTTCAGACGTCTTTAAGACGTCTTTTACGAGTCGTCTTTAAGACGTTTCATTTCTTGACGTTTCAGTAATTCTAAACTGCTAGAGAAAAGCTTTACAAACTGTACACACGCAACACAATATAACGCAGTTTTCCATCCTTCGAATAGACGTTTATTTATTTAGGAAAGTTAAATAACTAAATTGTTAATTTAGTACTATTATAATATATTACATATATATTCGCAATAGAATTTAGCAATAAATATTGTTTAATAATAAAACTATACATTATATATCACAAATCCAAAATCCAAAATAATATATCAAAATAAATAGATAAATAAATAAATAAGTTAAATAAATAAATAAAGCATAAAATGTTAATGTTCGCGGATATACTGAAAAACATTCTTTTAATTTATTTTTTTATTTATAAATAAATAAATAAATAAATAAAGCATAAAATATTAATGTTCGCGGATATGCTGAAAAACATTCCTTTAATTTATTTTTTTTATTTACAAATAAATAAATAAATTAATTAATTAAATAAATAAATAAAGCATAAAATGTTAATGTTCGCGGATATGCTGAAAAACATTCTTTTAATTTATTTTTTTTATTTATAAATAAATAAATAAATAAAGCATAAAATGTTAATGTGCGCGGATATGCTGAAAAACATTCTTTTAATTTATTTTTTTTTATTTATTTAATTTTTTTGTTATATCAAACATTCAATTTATATTTCTTGTACATGTATACAATATTCAAATTCAATATTTTTCTCACAAGAAAAAATGTGGCTTAAAAAATATTTTTCCAATATTTGACAAACATCTATCTAATATTTTTGTGGTACTAGGGGTCTGTTTCGGAACGTCTTGAATACGTCTGTTCGAGACGTCTTAAAGACGTCTAACGGACGTCTTAAAGACGTCGAACGGACGTCTTAAAGACGTCTTTAAGACGTACAGTTTTTTCACAAAGACGTTCCAGAGACGTTCAGAAGCCGTTCGGAAGCCGTTCGTAGGACATTCAGACGTCTATTAGACGTCTGAACGTCTTTGACAGACGTCTTAAAGACGTCTTTAAGACGTCTCTGTGCTATCTGGGTTGTCTGCATCGATTACAAGAAATAGAAACTAATTTTGATGGACGAGAAATAGTATATTGACATTTAAAATTTTTTAAATTTTCGTACAATTTCCAATTTTATCTACTCAATTTTGTTATAAATGCATAAAGATCCGCTGTCTATATATAACATATAATAAAATCCAATTAACTTATTCTTAGCTTAATAAAATATCTGCAACGGAAATTGGAAAATAATATTACAGGTATTGGAGAATATTAGAGAGAAAAAATGATAGAATATTAACTAAAATTTCAGAATATTAGATATTCTGAAATTCTTGCATCCACCTTTATTGCTATAAATGCATACAGTCCGTGGTTTAGTGATTACCGAGAACAATGCCTCGAACCATCGATGCACGGAAGAATAAACAATGTTCGACGGTTTCGATAAGAGTGAGCCAGCGATTAAAGGTAAGCAGCTGTTCGAGACTGACAAGGTGGTATCCAAGGGTGGGAAAATCATGGCTACGCAGTCGTTTACTTCAAATGGGATGCTGCAAGGGAGTGATCTTCCTTTTTCAATGATGTCACCGACTCTCCTGAAAGCAGCTGTTAGCTTCTGGCCGTGCCTGCCCCAAGATTGATTGCTAGATTAGTCTAAGTATCCTTCGTATAGAAAGGGTTCGTTTTCGGTATCTGTTCCGGCGCGGAAAGTCGATTCGATCTTCTAGATCGAAACGGCTTCTGCACGGTCGCATTAACCACGCATGATCTCTTTAACCACGGGGACTTTGCAGCATTCTGTGCATGCAGTTAGGGCAGCACTGTGTGCGTCGAATGTGGATCCGAAAAATTAATATAATTAATAGAAACTGGAAAGTTAAAGTTTACCATAATGCTACTCTGCATTGTAGAAATAAACGATTCGCACCAGTATACTAAGAGCAAAATGAATTTCAGAACCTGGTAAAAAATTATATAGTTGGACAATGTGCATATAGTATACTGTTCAATTAGCGTGACTAAATTACTACTAATATTTACGCTACTTTAAAAACGGGATGAAAAATTTGTACGTAAAGCACAGAATTATGTAAATTAATGAACAGATTGTATGTGAAAAAAGAAATATATATTACTTATAGAATTGAAGAAAATAAAGATATAAAAGTGGAATAAAACTTGAGGATTTAATAACGATACGAGTACAATTAAAAAGCAATGGAGCTTAATATGATTTGTTTCTGTCGATTACATGGCAAAATTGCTATGGATTCTTACTTTCTCGTACAGTTACAAATCGATTCACCTTTGCGACCCTTATTGAAGATCGTAGAAAATGTTCGGCGTTAGGGTCGAGGGAAGTTTTCGAAGAAACGTAAACCGCGTCGAATTAGCCGGCAGCATCTTCGGCGCGTTTAATTCGCGAGGCCGGGCCTTGGGTTGTTCCTCGTTAAGAAAACGAATCTGCGGCGGGCCGCATGCGCGGGCAGGCCCCGCCTGATTTTTCAGGTGTCCAGGTGACAAACGATCGTCGTACGTGCGGATGCATATCTTCTTGGATTTTCGCAGCCGGGCACCTCAAAGAAATGAACCTGTTGCGGAGGTTTATGAGAGGCATTAGCATACTTCGTCGTTGGCTCATCTCTCGCAGAGGGCCGCTCTCCTCTGCGCGCCACGGGCCCCGAGGACCGTTGCGCATCGCCGATGCACCGACGAAACAGCTGTGGGATACAAAGAAACTGGCAACCAAGGGGTAATGCACTTGTTGCGCCGACAGTTTCGATCCTCGCCGTCATGTATAACCGTTCCGCGCACTCTCTCCCAATCTCTCTCTCTCTCTCTCCCTTTCTCTCTGAAACGGGGGATGATTTTTTTCATCGAATGATTCTCTCCTCTGAACGGTAATACACCTAGCGACAAATATTATAAGAAAATAATAGAAAGAATGGAAAAGAGCTACAGTGTATACAGTATATTTTTGTTAACACGTTGCCGAAAATGACGGCTATAGCCGTCCGATCTAAAGAACAGATACTAACGCATACACTTGTTAATTATTGAGTAATACATCGAAAAAAGGTATAGCATGCCAATCGTTCTTTTATGCGTTTTCTCATGCTTTACCACTTCGGAAAAAAATGTGTTTCTGAGCACGATCGTCAAATTAAAAGTGTGCGGCAACGCGTTAATATTGGGCCATACGACTTGGACATTTTTAAGAAGTTAGCACAATCGGTTGCCACACGAAGTGAAACAAATTTTTACAAAAATTGTAAGAATTGTCTTCAACCTCCATTCCCAACGTTCTCATGAAAAACAGCTACAGTGTATACAGTATATTTTTGTTAATATCTTGGACTTTTTTTAAGAAGTTAGCACAATTGGTTGCCACACGAAGTGAAACAAATTTTGACAAAAATCGTAATTGGTTGATATTGCAGAGAAAATACTAAAAGACTTGCATCGAAAATGTAGAATTTGTAAGTCTGTAGGAGAATTATACATATTCTGAGAATTTCATCGGTCAATGTTTCGACGAGCTACGCTACTGTGGACATGCGCTAAATAATTCAAGCTAAAGTAAACTATGTTTCGAACTATAGAGGCTGTCCCAGCGGATTGGGACAAACAAGATTGTCGTCTTACAGAGGTTTTCGAGAAGAGCTACTACATTAGCGTACGTTATTCCTTACCGCGAAACTCGGTTCCGGCAGCGATCGGAGAAAATTCGCAGCAGCTGCAGCTCAGCTCATCTGACGCTCACAGTTCCGTCTAGGAAAGCACCGCCTGGCTGCGCAGTATCGTGTAAAAGGACACCAAGCTGCGAAAATAATTGCTGCACGAAAGACAGAGGCGCGGCGGAACTAGTCGGTGTCAGAAGGAAGGAAGGAAGGAAGGAAGGAAGGAAGGAGAGAAATAGAAAAGATAGGTGGAAATAAATAAAGAAAGGGGAAAAAAAAAACGGTTCCCAGGATTCGAATGGCTTCGTATGTCTCCTATAAAGGGAAGATTGTTCTGGCTCCATTCTGCTCGGAGGGATGTCTTGAAAACGAAGGGTCTACTCGTGGCACCGCGAAGGGTGGTTCGGAGGGATGCTGCTCTCTGTTGCTGTTCCCGCTCCTGCTGCATCTGTCCTCCCTTTAGTGTAATGATATCTGAAAAAAACCGGGCCGGGCTATTCACTGGCAAGCCTCTCGGCCATCAATTTGCCTCTTAAATGGATTCTCGACGGGGTGAATTATCGCGATCGCCGCGCCGCGAACCGATAGCCGAGTGCCCGTTCGAGTATCATATCGGAAACGAGAGAGACGCCGACGCTATTTATCGCGGAAGCTAACGTAATCTCGGCCCCGGACGATCCGGAGAAGTAAACGAAAGTGTTCGCCATCAATTTGCCCCCTAAACGTTCGGGCAACGTTTCTTACCGGTTTCGGTCGAAAACACAATTTTATTTTTCTGTTAGGAACGTTGAAGCAGCAACTGGACACGTACGCCGAATGCAGGATTTCTTTTTCCACTGGGACATTATTAACACGTTGACTGCCATGTCACCCGTATGTGGGAATTATTTGTCCAAGTTTTAAAATGAATTTTTAGGACCTGTAACATGCAAGAAAGTTGAGGGACTACTCAATATCATACGTTTAATTTTTCTCAATTTTATCTCATTAGATAACTTACTTTGATTTTATGGAAGTTTTGAGGTTTCAAGTTTCGCAGTGAAAGTGTTAACCCCTTGCACTACAATATCGAGTCAGACTCGAACATTCTGGACGGAGTCTAATAAATATGTATGTTATCAAGTTCCTTTAAACCGAAATAAAATTCTATCTTGTTGTAGTTGGTGTATATCCCTTTCTTTTACTATGAAATTCTGACCGACGAAGAATTTCTAGTCATTATAATCCATAAAGTAAATAGTAGTGCCAGGGGTTAACCTCTTAACCCCTTGCACTACGCCGAAACTCTGAAAAAGCCGTGCCAAACTTGTCCGCCGGAATGGGCAGACAATTAATAAGTCACGAGTCAGACTCGTGATATTCAATTTTGGCACAAAATTTTCATCACGAGTCAGACTCGTCAAAGTAGTGCAAGGGGTTAAGCACGGCGTTACCGTTCAAACTGATGCTTTCCACTATAGTGGCGAGCGGTGCTCAAGAGGTTAAAGACAAATAAATAAGTTTTTTCACTAACTGTACGAAGAAAATAATACGCTAGATCTTACTACTGTTTGAAAGAACAGCACCTAATTTCGTCTGAAATGCAAATTCGCAGTTGCAATATCAATCTTAAGGATACGTTGTATAAATTACAATCGCTTTTCACGATTGTCTCTGTTATTAAAGTAATAGAATAGAGGGTAGAAAGGGGGATGTCCTGGAGGAGACTTAGCCGTGGATCGTGCGGGAGACATCAAAGGGCGACGTGATGCGATTCGCCATGGTCCCGCGTCGGTCAAATGGCACTTCACCGGAGGAATACAGAAATCAAAATCCAACAAGGGCCAACGCGAAGCAGAAACGAGGCGATTCGAGGAACAAGCACCGGTAGGAGGAGAGCGAAGAAAACGATCGTTTTTTTTTCTTTTTTTTTTTGGCGGTAGTAATACGGCCACAATGTGAATTTCCAGAAAAGGCGAATCGGCACGGTCACTACGCGGCCCGTTTCCTATTGTCCTGCAGGACGAGAAAAGAAGAGAAATACGTAGCAGGAGCCAGGATCCGAGGAGGGGGGAAAGACAGGCAGCCCCGACACCCTATATTTTGGTCTCATTTTACTAAAAGCCGATCGTATTTCACGATTCCTCTCGTCGCGGGGACAATACGCCCTGCGTGCCATTTTCTATTCGTCTTCGCTGCGACTCATTCTCTCTCTCTCTCTTTTCCTCCAGATTGGGTCCCGTTTTTACAAATATTCGTAACCTGACTTAGGGAATGACAGATTTTTTTCTCGCTGTTTCTTTGCGATGTAGTCTATATATTATGCGGTCCCCTCCTCTCGTTTGTTAAATCGCCAACAGAGACGCGGTCATTTGTCCGCAATTTGACCATAAATGGAGCGAACGCGCCGTGGATATTTACTTCCAACATGGGAGACACTTTTTGTCGAATCGTTCGAATTTTTTCTTCTGGTCCTTTATCGCCACTTTTTTTTTTAACCAGCGCTCGCTTTGGTTCGCTGCGCTTTTTCGTTCGCGATCGCCTTGTCGCACGATAGATATATCGTCTCGTATGGCACGTACCACGACCGAGGACCGTGGAAATGTCGAAGACTCGAAAAAGGGCACCAGATCGTGTCACGGATTTACGAATAAAGCGAGAAGCTGTGCGAAATGTAAATAGTTCGAGGGGCGCAATTTGATCGGTTTATGGCTGTCACGGCTGCATGCTTTTTCATGTGTTACGGATTCATAAGGGAACCGCAGATGTAGGTACCGTTTTAACGTGTTCGCGGGAGATGTAAGAATATGTGACTTGGAGATGCGATTAGTACTTCCTAATACTGTCATCCTTTTTCCAGGTTGTGCGTTATAGTCACCGTCGATCAGGTGGTCCACTATTTACCATTAAGTGGCAGAGTGCCGAAGAAGATAGGTCCTGTTTGACGATTCATGATCAAAGTACGTATAACAGAAAATAAATGTTGGCAACTTTAGTATTCCCTGTATGTTCATTTTCTAATATGTTGTAAATACTGTTATATGTTTTTCTTTTTATTATACAGAATGCGACAGTGTTCGGCGACCTGAAAATGTCAGCACTTTTCAGTGCAGAGATAAAAATTGTCCGCATCGGTTACGAAAAAAGGTATTTCTTCTAATAATTTTAATAATTCGGAGATAACATAGGAGTATTCGTTAATTTTTTGAATGTTTTACCGTGTAGTCGTATTTTATTGTAGAGACTATAATACTAAAACTCCTTGAACGCTCTTGTTGACAAATATGTTGAAACCGTGAAACGCAATATCTATGATTAAACGTCAGAGCTTAGGAAACGTGTGAAAATAAATTTTTCAAATTCTTCCCGACATTATGTACTATTATTCGCACCGGCAAAAGTTAGCGAGAAAGTTGAACCGAGTCAGAAAATGACACCTTTGGCAACTAGTTCACCGGGCCCGCTGTAATTGGGTCAGACGTAAACGCTGGTCGACCAATGGCGTTCGTTTTCGAGCGAGAAAAAAAAAAGCCTTTACGAAGGATGTGCTGCGGAAGGCCTTTGGCCACTCGTTGATTGCTATAAGGGAGCAGAAGCCGGTGGAGGGGGAACGGAATCAGTAGAATCCTCGGACGATCAGGAAGGACACTTAAGAACACGGGGACACACGGAATTGGTCGTAACAATGGCGTTCGGCCGTTGACGGGATTCATGCCCTGGCCGTTGATACAGATTTGAATATTAATTTAGGGTCGTCTACGGGACGAGCAAGGATAATGTCCTCGGGTCAGCCGCAGGTCCGAAAGAAGGAAGATCCCTGAGGATCCTTGGTACCCGTTGCAGCCTGTCAACAGGCCGCCGCCATGCTTGTTACATTTTTTGATCGGAGGATTTGTAACGGATGCTATGGTAATCGTTCTTACAAACTATTCAATGTGTTCGGTGTGTGCGAAAGATTAGACTGCGGATATTTATACGGCCATATGGCTCCCGAACATTTTCAAAAAATGCTAGCATATTACATTCAACAGAATTGCTCAAACTTATTCTCATTCTGTATACTTTTTTTTTATTTCAACTGCAGCGCTCTATGGCTTAAAACCATAAGCGTTTTGCCAGGCAATATTTTCGCGACAATCTATGCGACTAGCCAGAATATAATAGTTCCTGATCCATGCTTTCGCAATTATTAAAATTATAGATGCATTTTTGTGAGAAATTTCCGGATGAACTTCTTCGTTGAAGTACATACGTAATATTGGATTTGTAACGGATGCTATGGTAATCGTTCTTACAAACTATTCAATGTATTCGGTGTGTGCGAAAGATTAGACTGCGGATATTTATACGGCCATATGGCTCCCGAACATTTTCAAAAAATGCTAGCATATAACATTCAACAGAATTGCTCAAACTTATTCTCATTTTGTATACTTTTTTTTTTATTTCAACTGCAGCGCTCCATGGCTTAAAACCATAAGCGTTTTGCCAGGCAATATTTTCGCGACAATCTTTGCGACTAGCCAGAATATAAGTCCTGATTCATGCTTTCGCAATTATTAAAATTATAGATGCATTTTCGTGAGAAATTTCCGGATGAACTTCTTCGTTGAAGTACATACGTAATATTATAATGAAGATCATACGAAATCTCAACGAATGTGGTCTTATGTGCTTCTAGCGTTAAATTATTATTGCAGTGAAATTAGGAATCGAAAAGTTCCAAGATATTCAAAATCCTCGGTGATTTCAATTTAATAAAAGCGCTAATGTGCTGACCGATCAAAATTCCTCGAGCATAATTAAACGGCCTGGAGGGTTAACACCTGTGCCCGGTTAACTTGAGTGCAATCAACAGGACTCCCGTCTATAATAAAAACCAGCCAATGGTGTACACGGATACGCGACATTGAATAGAGTGGGACCGGCGAGATGATATTAGCGTCTGCGCTCGAGAATGTTTCATCGGTTTCAAGGAGATATTCCAGGCGCGTTGTTTCGATTCTCGGAAAGACAAAATTAACGATACCCACCGCTTTCGAGTTTCCTTCGAGTCTGGCAACGAGTTATTAGAGTGTCGTAATTACAATGTACGGATTCGCGAGTGACAGCGAGGAACGAAACGTTTCGGGAATAGATCGACCCGCGTCGAGATTCCTCTTCGACTACTTTCTGCTTCCTTTTTTCTTCTCTCTTTCCTGTTTCTCGTTTTTTTTCCCTCTCCCTAGCTGATTCTCTCTCTCTCACTCTCTTTCTCTCTGTCTCCGTTGTTATTATTGCCTTTAAAGAGATGCCGGCGTTCTTTCCGTCTCTCTGAAATCCGCTGATTGCCGGCGTGGAAATCGTGGGAGCGGCGGTCTCGAATAAATCGAATTATCATATTAATACCAGCGTGTCATCGTCGCATTATTCATGTGCCCGCGACGAATATCCTTGCGGACCGGCGGCCGGCCCGTTTATAAATCAACGGTTCGTGGAAGCCGGCTCTTTCCTGTGATTTTCAAAATTCCCGAGCCCATCATTTACAAAGAATCTCTTACTCTTCCTCGATAATCATCGAATCGATCGCCGGCGCTGTCGCCTTTGTATTATTACGATAGAACGACTGGCATGCTGTCTGTAAAACATGCCTGCGGACTTTCTTCTTTCCGTCGTACAAGAATCTGTTAACAGTTCATCGATCGAAATACCTTCGAACTTCAAACTAACTTTCGTCCAATCGTAACTCTCCAGGGATTACGTTCGCGCAATCTGCATTTTCAACTTCCTGCAGAAGAGTCCTCGGCGAAGCAGATTCTATTTTTGAAATCGCATGATTTCTCCTCCGGGCAGTAGACTCCGTGTTTCATCGGTATGCAAATCAGCCGAGTTTCGTATTTATTAAATCTCGGCTGCGAGCGAGGCCCGTGCACTATGCCGGGGGGAAAGAGAAAAAAAAAGCGATTCGGAAATTATCTACGAAATCAGCGCGAGAGCGATAATAAAGGCGGCTGGCTCGCGCAGAAAAACGTTTATGAAGTATGACTTCATAAACCTGTCGGCTCGTGGAACCAGTCTGCGCGTATTCATAGTTTTCGGGAAAGGGTAACAGAGCCGCCTGGTCTCTCGCGAATGAATAATTTATTTGCTGTTAACCGATCTCGTGACTGATCGGCCAGGTATTGTTCCCTACCGTCGGATTTATTGCGCTCGCGAGAAACGTAGGTGGTCGGTTGAACAAAAAAGGAGAACACAGAAAAAAAGTCTGGTAAATACGATCGATCGGTACACAACAAAATTGAATAAAACAAAAAAAAAAACAAGGTCATTTAGATACGAGAGAGTTTATATTTTTTATTTTATTTTATTATTCTCCGTGTAGACATTTTTTCTGTCCTCCACTCCGAAGAGCCGAACATTGTGCGGCCGAGATTCGAGCAATAATTCAATTAGCCCCGAAGATTTAGTGGCGCCGACTCCATAATTCAAGGTGCACCGTACGAGTGAAATAGAAATGGAAACGGTTGAGGGACGGAAGGGGCGAAGGGAGATGGAAGAGCGGCGGCTAGACCCACCTTAGCATAAATTAGAAGAACAATGCGCGGGACCAAGATAGACGAGCGTAATGGCTCCGGTCGGGGGTACGAGGAGGACGCTAATAATATAAGCCGCGTGTTGCGCCCGCTAGGTAGCCGGAAGAACGGACATCGTCGGACGTTCCTGCACGATACATGCGACCCGTGCCTCTGTTTCTCCTTCGGACATTCTTTAAAAACGTGTTACACGTAATACACTGCTCGACAAGATAATAAAGACGCTCCGCAGGTTCATATACAGCGACTCCCACCACGCTCGATTCTATAAAACTGTTATATTTTAGTTTTTACACAGGCTCACGAAAGTATTCCAACGTCCTTTAAAACATTATAACTCTTTTTAAATAAGACCAAAAGACCTGACATAATAATAATAATATATTGCTTTATTCAGCCTTACGGCCAAGAATCGGACTCGGTTTACAATAACCTATACTTACAAATAACTATCTTAACCACTCACTCTCTCTCTCTCTCTCACTCTCTCTCTCTCTCCCGCTCCCCCTCCCTCTCTGACTCCCCCTCCCTACTCTGACTACACTATTTATATTCAGCCTTTTCCTATTCTCCTCCTGATTATTGCACCTTTTCTCTATTATCTTTGGTTTTCGCTTCATTATGCTTTTAAATTTCTGCTCTTTTCTCTCTTTTTTTCCTCAACTTTTGCAGCCACAAAAGACCGGACATTTTTTGAGCAATTAGAAGAATTGGTTTGCCGAATGACGTGCAAAAAAGAATTTGAAAAAATTGCAATTTCTAGGAATTAGAAGAGCAAATAAAAAAAAGGCACTTTCCAAAACTTTTTTACTTGAGCCTGTAATCAAAAATTTAAAATATGCATTTTGCAGATCTATGTTAGTTATAAACATACTGAAAATTTCATCGAAATCGGTTGATGCAGATAAAAACGACACGCATCGAAATATGTTAGAATCTGAGGATTTTAAGCAGTAACTGACCAAAAGTCGTGAAGAATTACGATTTTCGTAGCTCGTGTGTATATTAATCGATTTCGATTAAATTTTCAGCATGTATATAACTAACATATGTCTACAAAACGCATATTTTAAATGTTCACTACAGGCTCAAATAAAAGAGTTGTGAATAGCGGCATTTTTATTTTCTCGTGTTATTCTTACCAATTGCAATTTTTTCAAAATCTTGTTTGCACATCATTTGGAAAACCAATTCTTCTAAATCCTCAAAAAAGTCAGATCGTTTGATCCAGTTTAAAAAAAAGTTATACTGATTTAAAGAGCGTTCGAACACTTTCGTGAGCCAGTGTAACTGCCTTCTAACGATCTAATTATGAATATAAATCAACGGGATTTTCATAATTGGTTTCGAAGTGTCGTGGCAGCATTTTCCTGGTGATAATTCGAACGATCGAAAATTGCGATTGTCGAGATGGAACATTTTTGTTCCTATCGTGCACGATCATCTCGAGGAACGTAGTCGGTGTAAACATGGACGAACGTACCAGAGAGTATTATCATTTGACTATCACTGTAACGGTGATTCGAGAATCGACGGAACGAAAAGAACTCCGTCCGAGCGAAGGGTGAGAGCAGAAGGGACGCTAATAACTCGGGTCTGACACGGCCGATGTCCTGCGCGGAAGGAGGAACGGACAGAGGCGAAATTCATGCGTAATGTATGCGATGCGCGAGAGGCATGGCACCGGCATCGTTGGCCTCCCAAACAATTAGAAAGGGGTCCTCGGAGTGCAGAAACGGAGAAGACCGAAACGGCCGGCGGCGAGGGCCGTCGTAGGGGTTGCGTTTCAATTTCGCTAGGAACCGTTATATTGCAACGTCTTCCGAAATTAAAACGCTTGGACTGCTTCCAACGTACGCGAACAACGAGCGAAAGAGAGAAAGACACCGTATGTGCGTGCGTGTGTGTGTGTATGTGTCTATGGTTGGCTCTCGACCCGTGCCACGGAATACGTTTCTCATGAGGCACTCGCGACGACGACGACGCCCGGCTTAAATGTCCTGTAAATTCGTTCGGTTGAAAATACCGTCGTCATCGTCGAACCTTACCCGCTTTACTTTCAGACGGACTGACGTCCCTGTAATCCGAGACGCCTCCGAATCTTCCGGAGGATGATGCTTCTCTGCGCTCTGTCCCCCTACGATTTTCCTTTTCGGACCGAACATGACCAACGAGAATGTCTAAATGGGGGTTGTTGTTTCTGGGACGACGCTTCGGATCGTTCTGCATCGTTGAGGACATAGTACAGTAAGCAGAGAACCGATAACCACAAGTTTTGTATAAATCATTATTTATTGCTAGGAATATAGAAGAATAACAAAAAATCAACATTGTAATTGTTCTTGTCATAGTTAGAAGTAACTTGAGACATTTTTTTCAATAATTAATGTCTCCTCGATTAGCAATCACGACAAAAATAGATTTTCAACGGGTCGACGGTAATACATCTATACTACACGATTCTTTTAATCTTCAGCTTGTTTGAAATTAGAACTACTTATTTTTTACGTGAACAGTATGGTGTTAACAATCTCCATTCGTGAACAGTCGATTATATTGGTACTCTTGTTAATGGTACTCTGGTTTCATAAAGTTGAAATATATTAGAATAAGAAATCATAATTTATTGGGAAATATAAGAAAGAACGGATGGAGAGTTTGTTGTATAAAGTGCGTATATATTTCGAGCTTTCATGACTTTCTTCTATCAAATTGTTTCGAAGTTTTAGTAAAACATTTGAACAATGAACGCGAGCAACGAAGCATGCACAGGTGGTGCATTAGAATTGTGGCAAATTTGCGATCATCCGATGTAATATGATAATTTATTCGGACAAGATAGCCGTTGGTGGGTAGCGGTGAAACCGATAGAATTTTCTACACGTCTAATAGCTACTGTAACTCTATTCAAGCGTCAAGCGAAGAAAGTATCGCAGAACGCTGTCATTGAAAATGATCCGTGATAAGATCTGGAAATCAGTGCCGTACCTCGGTGACCATCCCCGAAGGGTGATTCAGGAAGTAACCCTTGCCACGAGGGAAAGGGGGTCAGCCAGTGGGAAACCGGTAAGGCCCGTGCCCCAAATTTCGCTCGATCGACTCTGCAGTTTCCGAGTGAAGTGTCCGAGGTCCCGAAAGGAGAAAAAAAAAGGAGAGAAAGGTTACAAGACGCCGGTGGACGATGACCCTATCCGGAGGTCATCCGGAAGGGTCACTGATGTCCGACCAATGACCCAGCCCCGCCCTGACACTCCCGTGTACAATTATAAATGTATTAAACCCATCCCCCTTACAAGGTAATATTTAAATCGGCGGCGATGGTTTAAAGGACGAGGAAGCGACGACGGTCCGCGCAGCCTTGAAGAGGGTTGTTTCGGAAGTGTGCTACCGACCTGTTTTAATCGCGTGAGTATTGGTGTACCTCGGCCCGTTGGCCTCGATTTTATTGCGCGTATTTTGCGTTATAAATTCACTGACCGTCTTCGCGCAAACCCTTCTCCTCCGAGGGCAAACGGGCTGAAAGAGCTCTTCCGGGCTCGGTTTTCTAAAGGGAGAATGCCCGCGAGGCTCGAACGACGCGGGTGATTTGCATGGGACGAATTTTTCCGCGGCCAGCGAATCGGAACACCGGGTTCTCAGAAGGCAAGAAGAATCGCCGGTGAATTGTTCGCAACGGCGATTGAAATTCGTTGAGTCAGTTAGGCATATATTTGTGATTTTTTTCACCACGTCAGTTTCGGCTTTGTTGGCGCTGGCGATGCACCCAGGTCTAAGGTTCGAAATTTGGAACACAACTGCTAGAAGTTTAGTAACGGCATTTATTAAAAATCCGTTGCTACGAACGAGGGAAATAAATATTGGAAGAACGAAGAGGGTGTAGTTTACAATTGTTCCCAGTATCAAACAATAGCGAAATAAATAAATAAACACTGTTGGAGTATATCGGGAAGGGCAATTAAGTCCTCAGCATATTTTCACATACGAAAAATAGCGGCGGTTACCACCTGTCTCATAAATCCTGCCTCGATCTCCACTTGTCCGACCCTCGCAATTGTTTCGTCGTTTCTATAATAACGCGCGTAATCCCCTGGATGTTAGCGAGAACAAAAAACCCCGAGGAAGTTATTTAAACGGCAGCCGAGACACGCCATTTAGCCGGAACGATTGTCCGAAGGCGACGGCGGGCCTCATTTTCCGCATAATTTCTGACCGGTCGTATTTTTGCAACTGTGTCGCAACGCCGGGCTTTATCGCGTGTGTATTTTCTGTCATAAATTCCACGGGAATGCGTGTCCATATGTGCGACCCTTACCTCCGAAAGGGTCCCAGTTGCGGGGCCCCGGGAACCTACTTGCACAATGAGCAACAGTTCGAAAAGAGATACCGAGTGATAGAAAGAATTCGGGTGCGTGTAGAACGGAAAGACGAGGAGAGGTCGGGTCACTGTGGGACAATGAGAAATTGCGTGCACGCTGCGTGGCGCCATTTTAGTGCGTGCAAAACGCGCAGTAAATCGCACAGACCGTCAGGACTGTTTCTTTCTTTTTTTTTTTCTTTCGTCTCACCCCGTGGCCATTTTCCCAAGCAAGGGTTCAGCGGTCGATGTTATCAGGTCATTGTGAAATGCGTCTTTACACTACGAAATATCAACGTTCGTATATTAATTATTATTTATTTTGTTTCGTATCTTTCAGGTGAGTTGTCATCGTTTTCAAAATTGTTTTCGATTAATCTAATGCTAACTCATTTTAACAAAAACTATCCTTGATACTTGAAAGACACGCAGACTATTAAACAAATATTTGTTCTTGTACCGAATGCGGGTATAAAATACTTTATAATCGCAAAAATACAGGATGTTCGACTACAGGTGAGAGAAAATTTTAGGGGTGGTTCTCGAAGGCGATATAAGACGAAAATGAAGAATAAAAAAATTGCGATTTCGGCTTCATTTTTCAGTTATTATCAATTAAAAATCCGCCTAAAATGCGGCAACCCGACCGACAGAGGTGTACGTTGGTTACGTCACAAAGGCGCGCAATAGACACGTATCAGAAGGGGTCCTCGCTCACACCCAATGATTAGGCTTTACGCTTAGCAGAAAATTCGGCTAGAACAGAAAATGCGTGTGGTATGACCCTTAATACCTAATTATGTAATATAATTATTATGTATGACTATGATCTTAATACCTAACTGTCGCACGCCTCTATGACGTACGCAACGTACACCTTTGTTGGCCGGGTTGCCGCATATTAGGCGAATTTGTAATTGACAATAACTAACGAAGGAAGCCGAAATCACAATTTTCTTACTCTTCATTTTCGTATTGTATTGTTATAAAGAATCACCCCTTAAATGTTCTCCCACTTGTAGTCGATGTTTGAACATCTCGAGCGTTCATTGTTAAACGAACGTAATCCCATAAAAACGAATCTCGTTAGACGGTAAATTTCAGTATTGGCAATCTTTGCGTTCCTTTCGTTTCATCCGGGTTGGTTGCAAAACGAGCAAAGCCAAACTTCCAAACGGAAATTCCATTTGTCTGGCGCGCAGACGAGCGAGCTAGCGGCAATTTCGAGTAGATTCCGCATTCGCAGCTCACCATTTCCGATTTCGTCTTTCCCGGTGCAGTTTCCTGCAGGATGGACTGGCCAATCCGGGCTGCGGTCCTCGCGTCCAGGACAAATCTAGTTGCCGGTGGAAGTTGCGTGTCTCTCTGACCGAAACATCGGCGAAAACTTTCTTCTTTCCGCGTGTGTTGTTTCACTCGTCTCGCGCCGAATTTCACAACGGTGGTAAATTTCCTTTGTAGCCAGGAATTTGGCGCCAGTTTGTTCCACACGATGGCCATTTCCGTAGAAAAATTTGGAACCGCGGGCGAACAAACTGCGTGCATGCAAACTCCCGCGAACTCGGCTGATTCGCAAGCGAATTTTCGGTAGGATCGCGCCAGCAAAACCGGCGAACAGTTAAACCGGGAATAAGAATTCCGCATGAATTCCGAATTAGATCTTTTTGGATTATGTAAGCCGGCGAGGGACCGGTCTAAGCCGATCGATTAAGCGAATCGGTCGTTTCTATTCGACGCAACCGGTCCGGCGTTGGGTCCAGATACCAGATAAGTGAACTTCCTGAGCTCCTGTCGTGTATCGATCCGAATTCCGATTCAATTTTCTACGCCCCCGACGCACACGACGAAACGCCATGCATTAAACATCGCGCATAACGCATACCGTCGCGCTAATCCAGCCGGCGATATAAGCGCATCAGTCTCGATACAAATTCAGGTCCGATCGCGTGCTTGTCTAAGACCCGCACGAATATTTTCAACATTTCTTTGTTTTTCATTGCAATTCTCAAAACGACATACACACTCTGCAACAAAATATAACACGTCCTACATTTTTTAAAGTTTCGCAGTAAAAACTGGTAGAATTGCCTGTCTCAGTTTTGCACATGCCTGTATATACATACAGTGGCGTGCAAAAGTTCCCGGCCAGATCTACGTCCATGCCTCGTCGCTGTGTTGCTGTTATTGCTGCAAAAGGCATGGCTACGAAACATTATTTATAACATGTTAAATAATGTGCTGCAAAATTGTTACACAATGAAAAACAAGCATAATTTTTTCGTTAAACACACTGGCCGGAAATTTTTTAACATGTTAATTTACTTATTCTGCAAATAAACAAGTAAGAAAAATAATTACCGTTGATTTTTTTTTGTAATATTCTTTCATGTAATACGCCCTTATATATGATTCTATTAAAAATTTCTTAACGCTTTTTTTGGGAGAAAAATAGCAAAAACCATCTGGCTGGGAACTTTTGCACGCCACTGTATATATTTTATTATTGTATAAAGTTGTCCCAAAAGTTCGTTTCGTTTAAGTTTTCATACTTACCAGAACAGTTTATGAAGCAATCAGTGTTACTTCAACTGATACAGTCCGGAACGAAAAGACAGCACAATATTTTAACACGTTGATTGCCATGACACCCATATGTGGGTGACGGAATTATTTGTCCAAATTTTAAAATGAATTTTTAAGGATCTGTAAAATGCCAGAAAGTTGGAGGACTACTCAATATCATACATATAATTTTTTTCAATTTGTATTTCATTAAATAACAGATTAATTTGATGGAATTTTTTAGGTGTCTAGCTTGGCAGTCAAAGTGTTAAAGTGCGTTTATTAAATCTGTATAAGTAAAAATAACGTTTCTGTAAAAGTCTGGCGGGACAAGAAAAAACCACACGTGCGCAGAAACTTAATATTCAAGGGAATTAATTAATATACATATTTATTAGACACCGTTCAGCATCTTCATCGGAAGTCTGACCCGATATTGTAGGGCAAGGGGTTAACGAAAGTTTCCAGGTTTTCCGAGGACCAAGTTATCGCGGCAACATGGTCTGCAATCAATTCTGATCTGGCGCGTTGTCGCGCGAATTTGCGAAACGATCCTTCGTTTACCTTCCCACCGAAGAAATTATCCCTCGTTGAGGCGTCGGTTATTTATGCCGGAATAATGCAAATCGGCCGGCGTGCAATACCAGCATTTCCCAGCAACGGAGCGCATTACGCGGGTTACAAAGTCCTGCGAAAAAGGGCCGATCGCCAGCGGTAAAGTTTACCATAATAATTATACGCATCGGTCGCGCCTATTATGCGAGACCCGTAATGGGTCCAGACGCGAAATAACTATAATTTACGTGTATCACCTTATTCTGTATGCCGGCTACGGGTCATAAAGTATTTGAGCTGGCCCAGCGCGAAACCACCATCGAAAATTATAATCAACCGCGAGTTATTTAAGTTACCAATTTTATTTCTCTCCGTCCTACCATTCGCCGTGTCCTGCGGATATACAAGAACAGAGTTCTCGGTTTCGTCCGTCGGCGAGCACCAAGAATACAGCGTCCGGCTGCTCTATTATTAGACGTAATGGCCCGGGAAAACTTTCATTAACTTGTCCGATGCCTAATTCATGAGACGACCGATGCGATACCATGTAATCCACGCCGCTTCCCCACTCGTACGGAGGGGAAAAAAAAAAGGATCGAATCCAATCGGGGAAACGATTCGTACCTCTGCGATATGAAAGGGAAAGAACTTTTTGCGATTTCAAACCTCTACTGCATCATTCTCTTCCAAGATTTAACCCATTTGCATCCTAAGGAAACACGAAAAGACGGCCTCTATCACTAAACTCCTTTTTTGTTATATTTAACACTAAATCTACCACGGCCGGTCAAATTGACCTCTTCAAACCAGATTCATCGATATTGTGCGTTGAAAACTGTTGGCTGTAATTGTTTATACGAATAATTATTACAACAGTTACAAATGATCCTCGCTAATCAGATCATACTTTTTTTTTCATCGACAAACCGTAGACTTTTAAAATTTATAAGCCTTAGTATATAAAGCGTATTAATGACATAAATAACACACGCAGAAATCCATTACTTGTTAGCCACTCAAGCTTCTTATATCATACTTACTATGTTGAATTACTTGTTAATACCACATAAAGTCTTACTACGTGTATATGCCTATATATGTAGTCATAATTTCCCCCTTTTTTTTAAATTATTATAAGCAAGTATTACGCTTATACCATCCGTATGTCTGGATCGCAATTTTTTTTTTCTTTTCTAGCGAGAGACAGATTAATTTTTTAATAATGTGGCGTCATCCGTGGAAGGTTCTTGAAAATGGTAAACGAATAAATATCGATAAGTTAGTGCATCCAATAAACAAAGGTGCCATCTATGAGGAAATGCTGAAACCTCAGATGAGGTGTAAGAATAGAACACGTACGTTATCTTCTGCCAATAACCCGAACATCTTGCAGACTTTCCTGGTTCAAAGTCGACTGCTTTATCGACCTGGGAACTATTGGACGTAGTTACGAAGAAAATAGTAGAGAGGGCACGACTTTTAAAAAAGATATTAAAATGCAACCAAATTCTCTGCCCACACATTTTCCCGTAATTTTCAATGGCAAGTTTCAAGAAATGTTTGACTACACTTTGGGATCTATTAATTATGCTCGCAATTTGTCGTTGACTTTTCCCTCACCTCCTGAAATCGATTATTCGTTCTTTTTCTACATCACTCAATTGAGCGCGTGTCACGCGGCATAGTGTATGGTACGGAACTGTTTAAAAAATACTTTTAGAGACCTGCTGTAATATTATCTCACTCAGTAGATCTGATAAAACTACGTAAACATTCTGAATGAGATATAAACAGCGAACGAGTTTATAATTACTCACAGCTGCTTGTTTCGAATCATTGAACTACTATGTTGTACGAAGGAAAGAGCAAAAAATTGTTTACGAGAAAACGATCGTAGTACCTCATCATAAATGCAGTAAAACTTACTCGGGGTACTCTTGGAAATAGCAACGAAGCATACAGGAAATAAGTGTGAGTTTATAATTATTCACAGCGCTGTAAAAACAGCATGGGAAATTCAGTATGATGAATCTCCTGTCAGATCGTCGATGGTGGGCCTGTTTGCGGCTGGCGTGAGCTCCAACAGTAGCAAATTTCGCAGCCCACAATGTAGATACAATAGAATGTAGGTACTGCACGACAAATGGAAATTGCTATGAACCTTGATCCCCCTAGGCAGTTTCCGTAATTGCCACGGAGATCAACCGATTATCAAGCTGAAGGGCGTGCATCTGAAATTCCACGCATGCTATTACTAAGTTGTTAGATGCGAAATGTCCAATTTTTAACAGTAAGGTTAAACAAACCCGACTCGATAGTATTTAAAGCTATTCAGAACTTTCAGAATTAAAAGTAAAATGAAAACTATGTTAAAGATTTTCCATTCTGCTGAATATATATTTTGGACATATTAAATACAAACTACTTGTTACATAAGAACGATATTGCTACGCTATAATCATTCTGAGCTCAGCAGTCTTACGGATGTCTACGCAAATGACTTTTAATTATCAATATGCACGTGCACAATATTTGACATGTCATCATCACATCGATGCAGGGAGTAGTAGTTGCGAGTGCATGCGTGTCTGCAAAAATTAATGTAAGACTATACTGTTGATTTTGAAAATATTAATCGGCACTTCGACTGTCGTCATTTCCGTAAAAAATAATCATGCAACGATAAACTTCGATTCGTTTTAAAGCCTCTACGATTTATGTACTGTACATCCACTTTCGCGAACCACTGTTCATTTTTTTTCAAAGATTGTTTCGCATAATGTAAGCGAGAAGCTGAAGAGTAATACTGCAGGAAAAGAAGGCACGCTTCTTAAAGTTCCGAAAGCTTCGACAATCCATTGTTAACGCAAGGCAATTTCACATTAAAAAATACGTCAACTATCGTGCACCGCGGGCAAAAACATTACATGCAGAAAAGTGCAATTAATTACGTCATTCCTTCTTCCGTGGCTTTTGTCCTACAGAGTGTCCTTTGTCTTAAATGCAGAAAATTGTCGCGACTCGAAAATTACTGTGCCATACTGAAAAAGGGAGGGGTTGAAGCGTGCAACGATTTCTGAACAACACGCTCAAAGTTTCTGCGCGCCATTGTAGACGTCTATTACTGAGTACATAGCGTGACGTATCGGCATATTAAAATGTATACTTTTGACAGTAGAATGCACATGTTACGTGGCTGTCGTTACTGAACGAGAAGAGTGAATCAACGACACGAGAAGAGTGAATCAACGACACGAGATGTAACTCGACGTTTAAACTCGTTGTTTAGGCTGTGCAATTAGGCGTGTATATCTTCTTATGCATCGATACTGTTGAATATTGATATACTTATGACAATCGCTTAAATGTACAAACTGATTCTTTGTTTACTCTTCAACTGTTTGTTCTAAAATGTTATCGACACTCGTTTGGTAATAATTATATCAAAAATCGATTATTTCCGAGTTAGGAACTATATAGAAGAATTGTCTTGCTATTTACAAACAATGGAAATTAATATAAAATCGAGGAGAGAAATTTTGAGAGATTTCGTGAAATTATTCGTGGAGCATCTAATTAGTGTTGGATTCCGGGTTTTGGAAATCGAGTGCAACTGATTATAATAAAATCGTGAAGAGTTTTATTTAGGTTGAGTACACGGTGAGTTGTTAAAGTACAACAACGTAACCTTCTGCACTCGAGTATGCAAGAATATATATGTAGTTTTTGAGAGAAAAATGTGGAAGGGAGTGGAAAAGGTTTGCTGTGGGAAGTGATAACGTGGAAGAGAAAAAGACTAAAGGGTTCGTTTGGTCGTAATAATTCAAGTGTTCTGGCTGATGTGTCTATTGTATGATTATCGTGATGCGGTGACGCTTACCTAAGGTCTAGGGTTATCGGGTATACAACAAATAATACGTAATGATTTTATTTCTTGTTACGCAAAACGCTATGCACGAACATTATCACCATTAACACCATGACTTAGACAATTTCATGTAATTGCTGGAACATTTCAATTACATAAACAGGATAAGACGAATCTAACAAGTAATAACCTTTCGAACTCGACTAGGGCAAATCTTGTACATTCCGATAACCGAGGTTAAAGCTATAGTCTTCCCGTGTGTGCTTAGGGTGATTCATAATTAGAATTAGCGAAAATTTCGGTGGCTATCATTGACACTGCACGATAAAAAAATAATCTCCCCCGCAACTCGTGCGATAACGTTTATCATACTGTAGGGTTATGAATCAGACACTGTTTGGAATGATTTTTTATTGTGTTTGGGTCTCGGTGACTAGAGTGAAGTGTTTAGTACGTCACTGATTGAGTTTTCCCAATGGATGTGAAACTGATAGAGAGAATGAGAGTGCGACAGAGGAAGAATGAGAGTGGGCCTTAGGGTAAAAGGGATGAATGTGAGGGATGCTGTGTCAGTAGAGAGAGAGAGTCTCGAGCGAATGCGCAGAGTTGTTGATTTTTTGTGTTATCGAGTTAAATAAAGAAGGACTTAGGCGAAATCAGGTGTCGAATCATTTCACCCGACGCGTCACGAGGTATGATTAACACGTTAACTGCCGTGGGGGTCACCGGTGACCGGCACTCGACTTTGCTACAGCGCCGTGGGGGCCACCGGTGACCGGCGGCGTGGTCAATACTAAAAGTACATAATTATAGTAAATATGGATACTGATCAATTTTTCAATAATACCATTGTTACTATAATGGTTTGAAGAAATTAATGCAATATAGAACATACAAAATAATTTTTTTTTTTTTTTTTCGAAACACTGAGAGTAATCACTTAGCAACCGAAGCACGATTGTTTAAAAAAAAAAAAGTAATACTTGCCTACAGCGCCGTGGGGGGCACCGGTGACCCCCACCAAAAGAAATGCTTCAAACATGATTTTATAACTCGTATTATTTGCTGGGAACTATATTTCATCATAATATGCATCGCATAATGAAAAGTTCATGTTGGCGCCTGGGACAAATCATGGAAAATCCGTCCGGCAGTCAACGTGTTAAACATGATTTGGGCAATTCCAGTTGCAGGTTCATTGTGAAAGACTGTGTTAAAACTACTAAATCATATTTACAATTTTATGTAGACTAATTTACAGACACTGCGATTAATTAAACGGTTGTTTACTCTGTTTTATAACTTCCAAGTGCGTGCACAAACATTACAGCAAAGAGAACTTTTTAGCTGAGATTCAATAGGTCAGCAATGTTGCAATCCAGCTGCAGGTCATTACCAAGCCTATATTTAACTCTAATTTAGCATGTAGACTCTGTTTCAGACGATATATAATTCTGCAGACAGTGACACATACATGACAGATATCTGTCAGGAGTGGGGGATGCCGTATATCTAGAAACATGCATAGTAGTACAATTAATAATGGGACTCGTTTCTCTCGTAGTCAGTGAAGTGCCAACAAAGATCTGTGGTCGTACAACGACGTTTTCCTCCTCAACACAGCATTCTGTAAATCCTTCAAGCTGTTAATAACCGGAAACTGTTCCAAATAGTAAATATCTCACACTAACAGCTCTTACTTTATTCTAATTTAGAAATAAATTGGAATGAAATAGAATTTTTAATAAAGTATTTAAAAAGTTTCATTAAAATATTCCTACACTACTAAAATAAACTGTTTAGTTTAGTTGATAAACGTAGCATTTTGATTTTGGTGCCCAGAGATTCTTACAAAATCAGAGTAATTTAATTAATGAAACCAAAACTAGAAATTTAAAATGTATTATAGTGGATGCTGTCTTAATCCTTTTGAATTCGAAAGGCCCCGATAAAAGTCTCATTAAAAAAAAAAATGAATTTCTAAACCCAGTTAGTAAAGGAGATAGATTTTTATTTTAGTGCAGTTTGTTGGAATCGAGCTCGTAAATTAAAATTTTGCAAAAAGATCCGTGGTCTGCTTGTCAGTAATGTTGTGTTTCCCCGAAGAGGAAACTGTTAATCTGTCTATAAAGTTTACCTGCACACACGCGCACATACTAATTGCTCTCATTCTTCCAGATTACTCGAAAATGGCGCTCCTGACACCTTATTGGGGTCTCGATAGCATCCTATTCTTCGCGTCGCTTATCGTCGCTGCATACTTGTACGCGACTCGGAAATTTAAATACTGGGCGAACAAAGGCATCATGGAAATCCCGCCGACGCCGTTCATTGGAAATTTCACCAAGTGCTTCTTCCTAAAAACATCACCTGCGGAATACGTGAAGGAGCTGTACGACCAAGCGAAGGGACTGCCCTACATGGGATTCTATATTTTCGATAAACCTTTCTTCCTGATACGAGATCCCGAACTCGTGAAGAACGTGTTGGTGAAGGACTTCAACGCGTTCAATGACAGATATGCTTCGCCAGATGTGAATGATCGACTCGGTTACGCGAACGTCTTCATGATGAAGAATCCTGGCTGGAAGATCCTCAGAGCGAAGCTGACGCCAATCTTCACGTCCGGAAAGCTGAAGAAAATGTTCGAGCTGATGATCTACGTCGCCGACGATCTAGATAAATATCTGGAGAAACAAAATTTGGGTTGGTATACATATAAAGAGTTTCGCTCGAGCGCTTGGCGAATTAACATTTTTGGGAAAAAGAAATTATTTCTCCAGATTTAAAAAGAGATAAAAAAGATTTATAATAAAGCGATCTAAAGGGACGTATCTACCATGAAGATACCAATCACAGATACGCGTGTCTGTTTCAGGTGCCGGAAAGGTGTTGGAAATGAAAGATCTTTGCGCAAACGTTATGACGGACATGATTGGTAGCACCGCGTTTGGTTTGCGAGTGAACTCGTTGCAGGACCCGAAATCATCGTTCCGCGAGTTCGGCAGAAAGATTTTCGACTACAACGTGTTCCGTGGCATGGAGTTCCTCACCATATTCTTCATGCCGCATTTAACCAAATACACCGGCGCTAAATTCTTCGGCAAGGAAAGCAGCGTGTTCCTTCGTCACGTCTTCTGGGACGTTATCAATCAACGAATTCAGTCGGGAGAAAAACGAAACGATCTCATCGATCTTCTGATCGAACTGAAGGAAAAGCACGAGAGCGAGGGTGATCTCGGCGGATTTAGTAAGTCGTTTTCTCAATATTTTACTAATTCGTGTTTTCGGAGGATTCGAAAAGCACAGCTGACGGTTTCTTCAACAATTAGTACTGAAATTCTGTTACATTTAATTTATTAGTCGCAGTATTTTATTCTCTAGCTGAAATAAATTTTAAATCGTGTGCATCTTATTGAAGTTCTGTTACATTTAATTTATTAGTCGCAGTATTTTATTCTCAAGCTGAAATAAAATTTAAATCCTGTGCTTTTTGTGACTTGTGGGACTCAATAAATAATAAACGATAAGATTTTTAGGAAGTACATGATAACGGAAGCATATTGTTTCTTTATTTTATGGGAGTAGTTTATTTATCATGACTTTAGAAATTACGCTTAAGACAATGATATGAACGTTTAACGTTAGGGAAAAATTATTTAGACCGAGTCCTTGTAAAAACAATTTTTGAGACTTAATAAGTATATAATTGATGATTTTCTTAAAGAAATGGCTAGATTGGTTCAATTTTTCTTTTCGCTGTACCGGATTATTCGAAGTCTAACACAAACTACGTTCGTGAGTAGCAATTTCGACTGATTCGGGTTACAGAATTCAGCGGTGACGATCTAGTGGCACAGGCAGCCGTCTTCTTCACCGGTGGTTTCGAAACTTCGTCGACTACAATGTCATTTACCCTTTACGAACTCGCATTGAACATGGACGTGCAGAAAACTTTGAGGAAGGAGATCCTCGAGGCACTGGACAAAAACGATGGAAAAATCACGTACGACATGGTATGTAAAATAAAATGCACGTATCACTGACTTGATACGAAAAGTAGAGCTTGCTTGAAGACAGTAATCAAGATTACGCAACCTCTCTTTACGTAAAAACGTAAAATGCAACTTGCTTGGAGCCGCAGTTAAGTTACATCATGCTACACTTACTAGAGACAGATCTTTCATAATGTAGGATTTCATAATTTCTTTGAGCGTGGCTATCGGGTAGAATAAAATTCGACACTGATTAAATGTGAATAAAACTCGCACGCGATTCACGCTCTGCTGACATCACATCTCCTGCATTCGTTCCTTTTATCCGAGCCCCACTTTTATTTTTTCACCCTCACACTCTCATCTTCTCTCTATCAAACTAAACACTTCACTCAACAAACACACTTCTACTAATAAGTACCGAGTACTAATAATTTCGTTGCAATTCGAACAAAGCCGTTTCTGCAGATATTCTACGACACTCGTACTCGAAGAAAACGCAATAGGGAAAAGTCGATATTTTGAAAATGAAAAACATATGAATGAAACGTGGCTTGTTTACAGATCATGACACTGCCATACCTCGATATGGTTGTCTCAGAAACTCTCCGCAAGTATCCACCACTGGGATTCCTGGATCGAGTCGCTGTAACCGACTACAAGGTTCCTAATTCTGACTTGGTGCTGGAGAAAGGCACTCCGGTCTACATTTCTATGATAGGAATGCATTATGATCCGGAATTCTTCCCCGATCCACAAAAGTACGATCCCATGAGATTTAGCGAGGAGAATAAACAGAGCAGGCCAGCGTGCACCTACATCCCCTTCGGCGAGGGACCGCACGTTTGTATCGGTTAGTACGATTTATTATTTACTATGTTGTTGAAACTTGTTTCTCGTCTTTTGGAAGATGTAACTTTCTTGTTACGCTAACATTACGAACGCAGTGTTACTGATTTGTAATTTTACATGTTTTAGGACTGCGATTGGGTCTTATGCAATCGAAGCTTGGACTGGCACAGTTCTTGAGCAAATACCAGGTGACACCATGCGACAAAACACCTATACCAGTGGTCATGGACCCAAAGGGACTGACCACCACGGCACTAGGAGGACTATACTTGAATGTCGGAAAGATCACCACAGCAGCTGGTTAAACCACCTCGACCGCGTGTGAACTTTTACCAAAAATGTTTTAATTTATTTCTCCGCTTGACCAATGATGTAACAACTACCTCGACGTTTAAAACGTGATTTTTTTTTTTGCAATACTGTGCGCTACGCACGAGTATTATGCATTACTCCGTAAACAGTTCTATCAGCTAGAAAAGCGTGTATATGGTTTCAATTTTTAAAAACTAATCAAAATGTATCAGATAAATAATAATACATTTATATTCATGACAACTTATTTTATAGACTAAATAATAGGTGGAATATGCATGCACGCGCATGCATGCAATTGCATATGTAATTATGTTATTAGTAATAATTTATGGCTAGACTGCGGGTAGAGTATGCAAATATCGTATTCAAATATGCACGAAAAATATGACAAGAATGAATACGAAGAGATATTTATCAGTTATGTCTTAATTAAACAATCTATTTATACGTGAACATCATCATAATTTCCGTTACTTGATTGTATTAATTATTAATTAAAAGTCTTTAAGACGTCTCTGTGCTATCTGGGTATAGATCTATACATTGTACTCTCTAAATTTGAATATAAGTCCACATGAAAATGTTGCAAAATATAACTTTCAGTATTTTCTCTACAATTTCGACCAACTGCAATTTTTGTAAAAAATTTTGTTCACTTTATGTAGCAAACCAATTGTGCTAACTTCTTTAAAAAAATCCAAGTCGTATGGTCCATTATTAACAAAGTCATACGATTTTTAAAAGCGTCCGAATATTAGTAGGAGTCACGGTAAATATAAATTGACAGGAGACAAGTTATTGAATAATATGAATAAATATCTTTATTTCCTCTTCGAATTTTAATGTAAACATGCTACGAACGTTGGGTGGTTGAATGTCCTTGCAGGTCGGTGAATCGGTGATAAGAGACGTCGCATTTGCAATGTACAAAGTGCTTGTGAGACACTACAAAGTTTCTAACAATAGATAGAAATTCGGCAGCCTGTTAATTATCAGCTGTAAATTATAGTATATATTTTCTTGTCATTTATGGTATATTTCGGCGATTTATCATTGTACTATTTAAATTTTCATACTCGATTTTCTTGAATACAAGATGTCGAATAACAACAAAAAATCATTCAATATTTTCGACTTATTTCCTCATAATAATTTATGAGATTATAGGATCACCCCCTCCGCGGTTGTACCATAACAACAGGACACCCGATACAGCGTCGTTGCAATGTCGTTCTTTATCAATATTTGTGGTGTTTATATCTGCCAAACCATACAATTCACTTCACAATGCAACATTGTGTACGGAAATAACAGTATCCGTGCGTATTCGTGTCAGTTTCAGTGTATCTAAGTAAAGAAAATTCCTCGTAAAAACGCTGTTTGTAAACAACAATACGACTTGTTTGCGTTCCCCTCTTCCGGATAATTTGTATGTACAAAAGAATGGGAATTTATTGGAATATATATTCGTTGAACAAAAAGTAATCGTTTTTATTATCACATGTTAGCACAATGGCACTCTTCACGTCCCATGAATATTGCCGTTATTTGTAATAATATGAAAAAATTTTATATACAAAACATACACGGTATAGTGGGGGGCATATTATGACACAAACATTTTCTGCGTGGATGGAGGCACATGCTGTATTATTTCATAGACCCTCACTTTTACATAAACAAATGGTTTTGTAACATTGTTTATGTTGTGGCAACACATCGCGTATAGCTAGAACTATAAATATCTCATCAGTTCGTAATGTAAAGTAGACATAGATATTGCACCAGGTGTATGACTTTAGGGGAAGAACATCGCGTTGGCATAGGTAGTAACAATTTGAAACACGTGTTGGCATAGATTACTGATAAATTACGATGCTGTGACAAGTAATCAGAATAACTAGTTATGTTAATTCTAGTTGATAGAGTGTAGACGAATTGTAAGCTGCTCGCTTTAGAAAATAATTAAATGTAAATTGATGTTTTGCATGACACGTTATTTTACAATTTTTCAATCAGACCGTCAGGAAATGAAGGTTGGACTGGTATCACATCTCAGAAAATGCGTGGGGTCACATCGCGAGAATACACTTGTGCCTATGGTTACAGACGCTAAGGTATTTTTCACCGCGGTAAAATGAGGATTGTACGTATACGTGCGAAAGAGCGACACAACGGTTAACCCTTAACGGTTCGGACCGTTACAAAACATACACGGCATAGTGGGGGGCATATTATGACACAAACATTTTCTGCGTGGATGGAGGCACATGCTGTATTATTTCATAGACCCTCACTTTTACATAAACAAATGGTTTTGTAACATTGTTTATGTTGTGGCAACACATCGCGTATAGCTAGAACTGCAAATATCTCATCAGTTCGTAATGTAAAGTGGACATAGATATTGCACCAGGTGTATGACTTTAGGGGAAGAATATCGCGTTGGCATAGGTAGTAACAATTTGAAACACGTGTTGGCATAGATTACTGATAAATTACGATGCTGTGACAAGTAATCAGAATAACTAGTTATGTTAATTCTAGTTGATAGAGTGTAGACGAATTGTAAGCTGCTCGCTTTAGAAAATAATTAAATGTAAATTGATGTTTTGCATGACACGTTATTTTACAATTTTCCAATCAGACCGTCAGGAAATGAAGGTTGGACTGGTACCACTTCTGAGAAAATGCGTGGCGTCACATCGCGAGAATACACTTGTGCCTATGGTTACAGATGCTAAGGTATTTTTCACCGCGGTAAAATGAGGATTGTACGTATACGTGCGAAAGAGCGACAGAACGGTTGGTTAACCCTTAACGGTTCGGAAGTATCTCAAGTTTACTTCCAACCAGGTCCAAGCTATTTTTCATTCGAAGAGAAACTGTGGACTCATCATTTCTATATCAAGTATAGGTTGGTATAAAAAATTATTCGATATAAGTTTGCAATTATTTAGATACATTATAAATTCAACTGTTTTTGATTCAGGTCCACTTCTAACCCGCTTATTCATATTCGTAATGCGCAAATACTGATACGGGTGTGAACCGTGTCTTGCGATTGTCTGGGGGCCATCGATCAGAAACTGGATTAATGTTTTTCGTCATGCGCACTGCATATTATAAAAAGTTTTAAAAAGTTTTTCTTTTCCTGAATATTCATTATAGAGCAGGATGTAGTAGGAGACGATCCTTTAGCCAATACCAATGAAGCAAAACACACTCTTCTTAAAAGAGGGGATAGTCACATATAAATTCACTTATATTTAACACATGTTTTGACCGTGCTGATAGTCGAGACCTGCAACAAATCGTAAGTACGCGTTCATCATCCAAATATCATTTATCCTTTCTAATATAAAGGCACTTCCGGAAAGATACGAAGCTCGTGTAGAAACGTCCAGTTTCTTCAATTCCCTTAATTTCGTCAAACCTAGGTAAAAAAATTCAAATGCATTTTTCGTACAGCTCTAATCTTTGAATCGTTCAATATAGTATAAGGGTGTAATGTTGAAAAGTGAGCAAACAGTGAATTACATATTTAATTTTTTAAGCTTGAACAATTTTGTAGTAATTGTTTTTATTCTACGGTTTCAGCAAAATGGCACTCCTCACGTCCAATTGGGGTCTAGATGGCATTCTATTCTTTGCATCCGTACTCGTCGCGGCGTACCTGTACATGACGCGGAATTTTCGATACTGGGCTAAAATAGGCGTCACCGAAATCTCTCCGAAGCCATTCCTGGGAAATTTCACAGACGTCGTTTTAATAAAGGCGTCACCTGCACAGGTGATGCGGGATCTTTATGAGCAGATCAAAGACCTGCCTTACGTGGGATTCTATGTTTTTGATCGGCCATGCCTTCTAATACGAGATCCTGAAATTGTAAAGCACGTGATGGTGAAGGACTTTCAAGCGTTTATCAATAGAAATGCTAATACGGCAAAGATCGATCGATTTGATTACATGAACATCTTCACCGTAAAGAATGAAGCCTGGAAAATCCTTAGAGCAAAGATGTCGCGAATGGGAACATCCATGAAACTGAAGAGACTGTTCGATTTGATGCTCATGGTCGCCGAGGATTTGGACCAGTACCTGGAAGGATTAAATTTGAGTTAGTATGTCAGTTCTTATAGGCTAACTAATATTTAGCAACTCATGTAGAGATTTAGGGAAGCTACCACAAGCAATTGATAATTACTTAATACTATAACTTCAAGTGATCTAAATTATTTTGATCGCTTGAGTTAGGGTATTCCTAGTTTTAGATGTGCACATTGGTACCATTTAACTCTAAGTATTGGGAATGTTACTAAAATATCTGAATATTCGTTGCAGCCGGCAACGGTAAAGTGTTGGAAATTAAAAACTTTTGCGCGTGCCTTCACACGGATATGATGGGAAGCACAATTTTTGGTATGCGTGTGAACTCATTGGAAGATGATAGTGTGCCGTTCCGAGAGTGCGGCAGGAAAATGTTCCACTTAACACCAAGCCGAATTCTGGATTTCCTTGTAATATTTTTCATACCACGTTTAGCAGAGATTACTCGTGCTAGGTTACTGGAGACGGAGACCTGCGATTATTTTCGATCCCTTTTCTGGGACGCGGTAAATACAAGGAATCAGTCGAGCGAGAAAAGGAGTGATTTGGCCACTTATACGATGGAACTGATACAGAAGAATAAGGACGAGGGCGGTACTTGTGGAATCAGTAAGTTCTTATCTCCAAGTACAGTGAATTCTCGATGTATGTCAGCAACACGGTTCTTGCCAGCGTTAATCATCGAGAAATCACTGTAATATTAGTTCATTATTCTTACGGTCTACTATTATGTAGGCTTCGATGATGTTAATTACATTCTTTCAATTTGATTCGTGTTACAGATTTCACGGACGACGACTTCTTGGCACAAGTAGTCGGTGCCTATGTTGCCGGGTTTGAAACTAGTTCTGACACCACGATGTTCATTCTTTACGAACTCGCACTGAACATGGACATCCAGGAAAATGTGAGGAAAGAGATCCTCGATGCACTCGCTGAAACAGACGGCAAAATTACATACGAATTGGTATGTATATTAAATTGTCGTTACAGAGATTCCAAGTATTGTTTGGAAGAAACTGCCGTTGTCTGGTGCGTCAAACAAAATGGCAGGAAAGGAATATTGAAATTTCGGAACATAAAACCTTGAGAAAAAATCTTTTCTATCGGGATAGTTGTATCACGGAAGCATTTCAGATGAAAATGTAAGATGACTCGGCTTGAATACATGTGTTTTCATTACAGTGTCAAAACCTGCCCTACCTCGATATGGTTATCTCAGAAACTCTACGCATGTATGCACCACTGGGATTTCTAGATCGCTTTGCCAATGAAGACTACGAGATTCCAAAGACTGGTTTGGTTTTGAAGAAAGGTACTGCTGTGTACGTTTCTGTGCACGGATTGCACTACGATCCCGAGTACTTTCCTGACCCGGAGAAGTTCGATCCCATGAGATTTAGCAAGGAGAACAAACATAAGATTCGACCTTTCACCTACATGCCTTTCGGCGAAGGACCTCGCGGATGTATAGGTTAGTAACCGTTTACAATGTCTGGCACTACTATTTACGGAAAGACTATTATAGGAAATTTGCATTTGATGAACCGAGTTCTAAATTTAACGTTTACTTGGTAATAATTAATTATGTCAATTGTGTTTCATAAATTACAAATGCAGTAGACGCTGCACATTTGCAAAATTTGCATACACGTTCATTGCATATGTTACTTACGGAGACTTTTTTCGATATCTGCAGGAACACGATGGGGTATGCAGCAAATAAAAGTTGCATTGGTGCAGTTGCTGAGGAAATACGAGGTGACAAGATGCAAGGAAACACTTGTGCCTATGGTTCTAGATCCAAAGTCAGTGTTAACCTCGCCAAATGGAGGATTATTCTTAAATTTGCGAAAGATCGTCACATAACTAATTGTGGTTAAACGATTCTCATATTCCACGTGTACATATCTATCAATATGAATACAGGTTTTGTCAATTTTTTATTTTTACACGGTCTGTCACAGTAACATTGGGACACTTTTTAAAAGACGATAACTTTCGTAAGATTGGATTAAAACGGATTTAATTTTTTTGAGATGTTAGAAGGACTGTTTTCATAGCTGACGTAATTTTATGGATAAAATTGCGGAGAAAATTTTAAAGGTTGCTGGTTACAACTTTTTTATCTGGACCTGTATTGAAACTGAAAAAAGTTGTTTTATAGATCTGTATGAAGTATCTGCATTCTGGAAATTTCATCAAAATCGGCCAACGTTGCAATGAGAGAAACGGTTAAAGCTGGTAAAAATCTCAATTTTCCACTACAAGTTTCCCAATATTTCTGTGACAGCCTGTACGTAGTTTCTATCAATTATGTATGTGATCTGGCGTTATAGATCGATTTCAGAACAGTGAGATAGATCATCAAATTACTCGACAAAACCAACTGAACTGTAACCAGTATAAGTCGGAGATTAAAATACATCTATCGATATCGTTCAACTAACTACGTGTATTGGTATGGCCTGCCTTGCGAAATCAAATGATACAACAAGTTCCATACGAATGTATAATATGCTTCGTCATACGGACCATACCGAATCACGAGAGTCACTCAATAAATTATTTACACTTCCCTCTAACTGCTGTTTCTCAGCAGAGTAGATGGCTAATAAAAGCGAAATTGTACAAGTCAAGATACAAATTTGAAAATCATCAGAAATTATTCTGTTTCGTTAAGCTATCGAATGACCCATCACAAGCCGAATTTGGTTCAAATGCGCATTGACAGTAGTATAGGTTTGAGTCTTTCGCTACGCGATGACGCAGATGTGATGACTCTCTGGTTTTGCTACTTCATAATATAAAATAAAATGTAACGTACTATCGGAGATACTCCATTCGCTGGTAATGATAAAGCATAATTCACGCTTCTTAAAAGAGGGGATTATCATATATAAATTCATTTACGTGTACATAATGCACATTTATGTTTCAAAAAGTACCTGAAAAGCACGGTAGAAGACTTTGGGAATGTGCGATTGTTGTTTTGTTTTGGGCCGCGGAATTGTGTCTTTATTATACCAATAAATATAGTGGGAACCTGCAACAAATCGTAAGTACGTGCGTTTCATCCTAATTTTATTTGTTCTTTCTAATAAAACAAAAAACACTTCGGGAAAAATATAAAACTCGTCCAGTTTTTTCAATCCCCTTCATTTCAATTTAAAGTATAAAATGGTCGAAATATTATCTTAGGACCTTTTACGCTACTATTTCTGAGGGTCGTATGAAGCTGCATGTAAAAATAATAATCGTTCTCATTTTTCAGATTTCTCCAAAATGGCCCTTCTCACGCCACACTGGGCCCTAGACAGCATCCTAATTTTCGCATCCCTAATCGTCGGCGCGTATATGTACGCGACTCGAAACTTTAAATACTGGGCCAAAAAAGGTGTTAAAGAAATTTCTCCAACGCCGTTCGTTGGGAATTTTGGTGACTGTATTACGCAGAAGAAATCAGCAGGAGTGTTTACAAGAGATCTGTACGAACAATTCGAAGGAGAGCCTTACGTGGGATTCTATATTTTCGACAAACCGTTCTGCCTTGTACGAGATCCTGAACTTGTGAAACATGTGATGGTCAAGGACTTTGCCTTTTTCGATGACAGATACGTTTCAACGGATGTGAATGATAGGCTTGGATACGCGAACCTCTTCGTGATGAAGAATCCGGGCTGGAAAGTTCTTAGGCAGAAGCTGACGCCGGTCTTCACGTCCGGAAAGCTGAAGAAAATGTTCAACTTGATGCTTCCAGTTGCTGACGAGTTAGACCGATTCCTCGAAGAATCATATTCAGGTTAGTGTAGAACAAAGTTGCTGACAAAATTATGCTCCTCTCGAAACCTTGTGACTGTTGTTTGAAACGTTTCTCATACATATTTTTGTCGTAAATATGCGGAAAACCTGAAGCCTAACGATGACAATGACTCATCTGTGTCTGTTCCAGCTACTCCGACAGTGGTGGAAATGAAAAACCTTGCCGCGAACTTTAACACGGATTTGATTGCAACCACGGTTTTCGGGCTTCAGGTGAATTCGGTGAAAAATCCCAAAGACCCGTTCCGGGAGTTCGGCAGGAAGATCTTCGAGTTCGACGCGTCCCGTGGTTTGGAGTTTCTTATTATATTTTTCATGCCGTATTTAGCCAAGTACTATCGCGCGAGATTTTTTGGAAAAGAGACCAGCAAATATATGCGAACCATTTTCTGGGAAACGATGAACCGACGAATTCAGACAGGAGAAAAAAGGAACGATTTAATCGACATTCTAGTTGACTTGAAGCAGAAACACGAGAAAGAGGGCAATATTGATGGAGTTGGTAAGCTATTTCTTCAATGTTTCATGAATTTTTAGTTGCAAATGAAAATGGATTAAGGGTCATAACTGACGAACTATAACTTTGACGTGTTGAAGCATGGGTTCTCTTCAGTTAATTTGCTGGTACAGTTCTAACTTTGTTTTCTAATGAATTTTAACAATAAAAATGCAACCTTGCCACAGCAGGGGAAGCACGAATATGGTCTTGGTATATTGAAAAATACTACCTCTAAAGGTCATTTAAAGGTTAGTATATTATACATGGTTAAACTTATCTTCCCGTTAACGTTACACTAATTAAATTACATGATCCCATAGCGATAGTCCATAAATAGCGCCGAATATGGCCTTGATAAACGAAGAGGCAATTGTGAAGAAAAGAGATTATGTAACTGACTGACTTTGATAATCTTCAAATGCGTTATCAAGGTCGTCATTTTGAACAACTTTTCTCTATACATGTGACCGCCGCTCGGCCTTACTTTCCGAGACATCCACAAAAAAATTACGGAAAACACCTGCAGGAAATTTTTTAAAGACGATATCGCGCTGTTTGCATCACTGACAAAACTAATAACTATAGAAGAATGATAAATATAACTTTAATCAATTTTATAAAAGTAACTGATAAAAGTTACATCAAGTCCTAATTGTTTTTTTTTTTTTTGTTCACTTGAAAAGCAAAAGATGACGCCTTGATATGAAGAAACGGTAGTATTACAGACGCGACAGATTTGCAGATACTACATTTATAATTAATCCACCGTGATACGCACATACTCATTGTGGTTCGAATAAACTCGAGTGACCGTCAATGTGTACAACTTTATTGCGATATAAGACGACGCTTTTCGAAACACGACGATAGCCGGTCCCGAGCAATCGTCTTGTATCGAAAGAAAACTGTATCTCTCTTTCTGCACAATGTAAAATTTCGATTGATTTGCATTGCAGAATTCAGCGGGGACGATTTAGTGGCACAAGCAGCTACTTTCTTCACTGCCGGTTTTGAAACTTCTTCCTCTACCACAGCCTTCGCTCTGTACGAACTCGCGTTACACACGGACATACAAAGAACTTTAAGAAAGGAGATCGTCGAAGCACTCGAACAAAATGACGGAAAAATTACATACGATATGGTACGCAGATTGAATTACGATTACAAATCTCACGCGCGTTCGCTCGGAAAAACTGTTACGACATAGAGCAGGCCTGGGCATCGTAGGGCCCTTCGGACTTACAGCCATAGTCACCAGATAAGGGAGCACGGATTGAGGGGAAAATGTTACCCTATCTCTGTCAGTATCAAGTTAGTCACGTGACCTTGAGATACAGACAACACGTCAGATATGAAACGCGTTACGCGGTAAAGGGGGAAACTAGAGTGTATGAGATAAGTGACGTTATCGTATTGAAGTTTATCAAAGCTTGCGCAATTGATATCCGATACAAAACAAACTGTTTTTCTTAAGTTTTCAAAGAATCTATCATAGAAGCATCCAACTGGTCTTATTTATACTTTTTGATTCTTTGGGATGAAAATACGGTAATATAAGGTAAATTATTTCAATTAATACCAGTACAAACAGGGATTACACCCTAAAGTTTCAAACAGAAATTCGATATGCTTGCGAAATGACCGGTTTCACATTTTTTACTTTACAATAATTGAAATTACAAAGACAAATTGCAAAAAATCTAAATCAATTCAACATATGTACAACACATGTACTAGTCCGTACTAGTACATACGACATATGTACTAGTCATTTTTAGTGCTCCATGCATTCACTGTAAATGGATACTACGTCTGTTCTTTATGTAGAACATTTCTTTGTTACATAATGTATTTTCTTTACAGGTGATGACACTGCCATATCTTGATATGGTTGTCTCAGAAACTCTTCGCAAGCATTCACCACTAACTTTTCTGGAACGCGTCGTAAACGCCAACTACAAAGTCCCTAATTCCGATTTGGTCCTGGAGAAAGGTACTCCGGTGTATATCTCTATGTCAGGGATGCACTACGACCCGAAATATTTCCCTGATCCGGAAAATTTCGATCCCATGCGATTCACCGAGGAGAATAAAAAGAGCAGACCATCATTCACTTACTTCCCCTTCGGCGAGGGACCTCGAAATTGCATCGGTTAGTAACGCGTCGTAACAGTTATCTTTTGTTTAAAAAAAAAAAACAATTCTGATCGAACTCTTACGTCGATCAACAGTACGACGCATCCTGTAATAGAAAAATTTATATTTCAATATTTTATAAGTTCTGTGTTCGAACTGAAACTACTAATTTTCGCAACGTATAATATAAGAACGTTTTTAAAAAACAGTTCCAATTAAAGCATGTCTTAAAAGGGAGCCTATTAAAAAGGTTTCAGAATTTTTTCATAAATGCATAAATTATGTTCGAATGTTTAAGATCGAGATCTCAATCGTGTAATCCTGGTGCTATTTTTATCACTGTATGATGATCTATTCATGTTTCAGGGCTTCGACTGGGACTTTTGCAATCGAAGCTTGGATTGCTGACGATTCTAAGGAAATTCGAGGTCACACCTTGTGACCAAACACCAGCGAAGGTGATCTTGGACCCGAAAGCAACCATAACGTCGTCGCTGACGGGATTGCACATGAATATTCAGAAAATCGTTACATAAACTGGTGAACAACTTCAGTGTATAATACCTGTACAGAATCACAAAATAAAGAGATTAAACGTAGATATTGTTGATCTATTCCTACATTGTGTATCAGACATTCCGTGTCAGACTATTGTCCGTTACAGGTCCCTACGTAATCGATTCGATAAAGCATTAAACGACCTCCCGAAGTTCGATCGGGTTGAAATAGAAACGACGAACTAGAGTAGATTTAATTCAAATTTTTATTTTTTTTTTTTTGTTGTATTTTGCAAATTTTCTTGTACAATAAATCCATAAAGATCCGCAGTCTAGTGATTACACGAGAACGACAGCTGACATACATCCTTGACCATATCTATGGACCACTTTTCCTTCTTTTCTTTTCTTTTTTTTGTTGTTGTTGTTGTTGTTGTTGTTTCACGCATATAATAACTATACAATGTCGTGGTAGTAACTCGCCCGCGAGCTCAGCAAGCATTCTGCGTCCATAGTTTCAGGATTCATTTTTCCCGCCGGACAAATATACATTATACGGTAAACTAGTTGTTTTGCTCGTGCGATTCGTACATCACAACTTGTTCCTCTTATTACAGTAACTGTAGGTCGTTCGTTTTTTCTGTTTTTTTTTTTTTTTTTGGTTTTTTTTAGTTGATCTCTTAAAAAAGGGGATCGAATGGACGATGAGACCGGGAACATGACGATCACGCGGTAAAGGAACTCGAGCCGAAGGTGAACACAGTAGTGCCCGCTTAAACCTTCGCTCGTCTGCACGTTTAAGTGTCCGTGGCTAACTCCGTAATTCAAAAAGAAAAACACCTCGGACCGAGTTTCGAGCGAGCCGATTGAAACTCGATAAGTGTATCGATATCTCGCTCGCAAACCTCTGTCCTCGCGTCAGTTAAATTCGCAGAAGCCCGTGCAGATGGACACTTAAGCGTGCACTACTGTGATTCGCGGGGAAGTCTCGAGTCCGGACGCTGCCACGGCGTTCGCAGTCGCGTTCTTGAGATGTACCCAGACCGGAGCAACAACGAGCAATTTTTTTATGTCGCGCGTATCTCGACAAAGTCGCCGCTTTTACCGAATGAAAGAAGAAGAAGGCAACAATACGAAAAGTCGCTCGACGTTGCTTCGGTGTGGACGCAGCTTCGCGTTCCTAGGAGATTAGGAATGATCTATTACGGTTCCACGTAATTGACGAGAATAATTGGGACGCGAGGACTATCCCAGGCGCGGATAAACGACGAAATTGACGAGTAGAAACGCAACACGCTGCGGCACCGTTGGACCGTTCGAGTTCCGTTATTTATCGTCGATCTTGGCTCCCTACGAGAACCCGGGATCGCTTGATCGGAAATTGCGACGATCAACGTGTTGCTCGGTCGTGTTATGCTCGGTGATTGGAAAGTACGATTGTCGGCACAGCTGGTCCGAAAGATTTAGGAAAAATCGCCTCAGTAATACATCTGACGGATAATCGGTTTTACTGTCTAGGAGGAGACAAATAAATATTGACAAAGGTCAGGCACAGACAGCGAGCGATAGAACAAAAAGAGTGTTTGACTTTGATCGACCGCTTCGAGGTTCGAGCTCGACTCTCGCGTCGTCTACTACGTCCGCTTCTTGTTCTCGAAGTTGATCAGGACACGACACCCGTTTATACGTCGCGCGGTTTCTCCGTCGACGGACGACCAAACACTTTTTCCTTTCGTACCGCCGGAAGTATAATAATTTATAGTATAGCGTGTGTACAACGTTATTACGACGTGGCTCACTCTGCTCGAAGACACCGTGGAGTCTCTCACGTTCGTCGAGCCTTTTTTTGATCCTCCACACGTTTCAGAATTCTCGTGGAGCTTGCACGAGCGGAACGTTTTCGCTTCTCCCTTACCTTTTGTTCATTTTCTCTATTCGCTTTAGTTTATCGTTACGTATGGCGCGGCGAGATTACGTATCCAACGCAGGAAGGGTCGCGGTGAAAATCATTTTCGCAAATCTTTCAGTTCCGCGGGAAGAGATTTGTAATGGAAACGTTCTCCGAGACGTTCGAATAGAACCCGTAACGCGAGAGTTTCAACGCGTCGAGAATGGAAAGTTGATAGAGATAACAAAGAATGTGTTATTAACGAACGAAACATACGGTTTAGTAACAATCCAGCACACGTCTGGCTTTAGTAATCGTACAATAAAAATATAATAAACGAACAGGTTTGGAAACATTCACTTTTATTACATGGACATGATAAATGTAAAAATAAAATAAATTATGACTAATTTTGAGCAGGCAGACGAAATTGTTATTGAACACACTTGAACCTAAGGTAGCACGGAGTCTTCCTCTATTCAGAACTTCGCAGCGCTGACTGTAAATAAAACTGCTCGGCCGTTTAACGCTTTATTCGAAAAAAGTTATCCACAAATGTAGAGCAGACGAATAAAAATTCGCAAAGAAACATCGATTCCGCGACTCGATTAACATATATTCTCTTCGTACCGCGAATATTGAAAATTACATTTCTAGCCTCGTCTCTCCTCGCGAACAATACTCGCAAGGTCGTGCAACGTCGCGCAGAGATGAGTTCGAACTAAAAGTCGATAACAATTTGAAAAAAAAAGAAAAAACAATGCAGCGGACATTTCTCGCGTTCGAATCGTTTTCGTTCCGCTACCCACTGCTTCTTATCGCTGTCGGGATTCCCTTGGTTCGTGTACGCTAACTATTGTGTTCGGGTCGTTCGTTTTGGCGCTCGCCGATTCGCTCTCGAATCTCTTCCCGCAGACTCGAAGTGAAATATCGAACAACCGTTCACGCGGATTGCGAATCGCGAGTTTGCAAACGTGCGCGGTTTCCTTCTTTCCGCTCTACGATCGCCGTAGAAACCGAAGAGAGTGCCCAAAGAAAAAGAAAAAAACGTGTTTTCTTTTCATCGGGTGCTGAAGACAATAACGTAAGACTAGAGTTCAACAATACATGCGGTTTTTAATCGCCGTACAGACACACTGGTTGGAGTATAAAAATATAAACATCTAAAAATGATAAATGAAAGCGAGACGACGTTAGAGAACTAATCGTGTTCAGGACTGAGAAACACATGCGTTAATGGCGCGCTGTGGACGAACTAGTCACGTGGGTTCCGTTCTCCACGAGGGAAGACCCTGTTAGGCTGTGCACGTGTGTGTATTGTTCTCGGTCGATTTCTCTCATCTAAAACGTAGCCACGTGTCCCGGATTTGGAGCTGACTTTGTCGATCTATGAAAAATTTAGTTTTGTTCGGAAACAAACGAAGAGAACGAACGGATACACGGAAAAATGGTGTGAATGGAACTTAAGGGGGCATTCCCCGACTTTGGGCAATATTCAACGCTATCACCGACCGATGACACACCATCCTAATGTTACTTTCATTCGTTATGCTCGGATACTTAAAATTAGACAAGTCAGGTTTCTTTTCTTTCTTTCTTTTTTTTTTTTTTTTTTAATGCTAAGCAAAAATAGATAAGCTGGTTATCGATAAAAAAAATTACTGACAAAGCAAGTCCTCACAGCGCTACTATGTACTTTCTATAAAAATGGATGACTCTTTGTCCATAGGTATCCATTTTTGGCACTGATATGTTCATCCCAGATTCGTAAACTGAATCTGACTAGCTGCAATCCGTTTTAAGATTATGACGTAAAATATAAATATAAAAATCTATTATAAACATATTTAAAAAGAATCTAGTGTTTCTCGCAGATTCGTTTAATTCCGCTCGACTGTTTCAGACGGTAATTGAAAAATTTAATGAAGATACAGTCATATTCAAAGTGAATTTATGTCTAGATTATTTCACAGACACGCGTTTAATCCGTGTTTAAAAGAAATCTGTGTCTTGATCGTTTCACGGATACATTTAATTCGATTCGATTGTGTCAGACAGCAATTTAAAAATTCTTAAAAATTAATCGAAAGGCTCAAAGAACGGATGTGTATATTCAACAATTGTTTAACTTCCTGAGTGAGAATACCCCGTTAAGAAAAAGCCATAAGCATCGTTACTAGAAGGTAGAATCGTTCCATCGACGCGTGTCACACGAATTACTATTGACTCTCGATTAGAGGAAGACACATTGTCACGATCAAACACCATTTATTTAAACATGCATCTAAATTTCTGACAGATCAACGAAATCGTTGTCCAACACGTTCTCCATCGGTGTTCACGGTTAATTCGTCTCTTTCCTCGCGGTGTTCACGATATACGAACAAATTTCACCCGTACTGTTCTCATTACTATTTCTTTTTTTTTTCTTTCTTAAACTTTTATGCTGTTTTAGATGTTCAATTGCAACTTAGACACGAGGTGTCCGTCTCGAAATCCATTCCATTTCCTATCTATCTACGCGCTTAACTCTCCTCCCGTATCGTATAGATTCGATCTTCTTTATATTTTCTTTTTCTTATATGTCTATATATTTATATACGTACGCATCCGATCAGAGTTGCATATTTTTTTTTCCATGTCTTTGTATACATTGCATCTTGCATATATTTGTATATATATGTATATAGATATACGCATATAGAATAATATATAATATATAATGTATATATGTATATACATATATATATATAGCTTTTTCTTTATGTATATATGTATAATAACGAACAACATTAATGATTAGGCTATTCTTTTAATTGGACAATAAATAAAATAGTTTATATACCGCGCATCATTCTCTCTTTCTCTTTCTCACTATCTCTCTCTCTCGCTCGTTCTTACTTTTTCTCCCCCTTGTCATCCCCCCACAAGCCAAGTGCATTTTTCTCTCCGACTTTTCCCTCCATCGCGTCAACGTGCGAATCCGGTCGTTCGCAATTTTGCTAATTCACCCCCTGCCGACTTTTCCCACCCTATGCTTTCAAAACGGAGATCGATATTTAGGAGCAATATACATGTATATTTGGTATTTGCCACCTGTTCGACAGTTTGGCTTCGACACGAATGCTAATTAGATTCACACACTTCTCTGGCTACATTTGGAAACAGCTAATCGACCTACTACACGAACGTACTAAGACATTTTTTTTGAAATTGCGTTTGATCCTCGTTTACAACATGTTATATTCGTGTCGCCGTATTCTCCTCCTCTTAATTTCTCTCTCTCTCTCTCTATCTCTCTCTCTCGTATCCATGCGCGTACACAGTCACGTTCGATCATTTCTCTCTTTGTCCCTTTCACGCTCGCACGCACACCGCAACATACGCTCTTTCTATCTCTCGCCATCCTCCTCTTCTTCCGCTATTATTTTACAGGCCGTCCTCGACGTGGCGAAGCGATCGAGCGCTTCGCGCGAATTTTTCGTACGTGTTTTTCAACATTTTTCTTTTTTTTTTTTTTCTTTGTTGCGCAAGGCGATCGGGTCTTCTTCAGTCTGGCGTGAAAAAAAAAAAAAATAAAGAAAACACTCGACCGGTAACGCAGGAGAGTCCGTAACGAAGTCTCTGCCGCGAGGACGTGTTTCTTAACGGAATGCAGATTCTATTGGACCAGAGGATTGTCACGGCTCCGTAATCCTTGACGGGCTTGGCCGGGGCCGGCTCGTGATGCATAAACCCGAGAAGAATTCGTGAGAGCTTCGTCGGAGCCTCCCTTTTTTTCGAAAGAACGTGTACCGTGCGAGATCGCGAGCTAAATAACAAATTCCGAAACTAACAGAGATCGTCTGGAACGCAGTCGATCCGCGTCGCGTGTGAATTGCCGGAAGACCACGAATCCTCGAATGTCGATCTTGGCTCGCCCGATGCTCGGGTCTCTTAGCTACTCCCTCATCTCTCTCTCTCTCTCTCTTTGGCTCCGTCTGCCTCCTCCGATCTGGTACAACTTTTCCACGGAATTAACACGGAAAAGACACGGTAGCTTGATCGAGGACTGACGACCGTTATAAACGCGTTAACCACTGCAACAAAAGAAATTCTCAGCCAGCCACCTGTGCAGGCCCGACAATTGTTTCTCGGATGAGTCCCCGGCGACCAGGCCGTATCACTTGATCTCCTCCCGACTGAGCGAACGCGGAGGATGCGAGGACAACGGAGCCTCTGTCACCTGTCTCTTCGGCCGGAAGCTCGCCGTCAAAGTGGATATCCAACCGCTGGTCGACTGTGAACTTTGATCGTGCAAGGAGTCGCTGTTGCTGTTGCTCCTCGTGCTGTCCACGCTCATGCCGGACTTGAAACGCGACAGCAGGCCCGGGGACGCCTTCTTCGTGGACGCCGGCGAAGAGAAGATCGGCTTCTTACGGGACTTGGTCGAGTCCTTGCACAGCATCGAGTCGAGGCTACCAGCGAGAGGACACTCCTCCGCTTTCTTTGGCTCCAACGATCCGAGCATAACCGCTTCAGTCTGTTTCGTCATCTTTGATATGTCCTCCATGCTCGCCGAGCTTCTTCGTATCTCCACCTTGGCCGTGGTGCCGCTCTGCAACTCCTCCCCGGACCCGTGTTCAGTCTTGACAACGATCTCTGGCTTCGGCGGCTGATTCTTCGCGCGCACGTTGATCTCCCCGAACTCGATGTCCACGCTCTTCTGCTCCTTCGTTTCCTTCAGGCTCTGCGACGATTTGCCCTCGGGATTCGAGAAGTTTCGCCTGTGTTTCGCCAACGAGATGTCCGCCATCGCGCTCGGCAACATCTCCAACGAGGTCGAGGATCGTTTCTCCTTCGCGAACACCGTCCTCCAGCTCTTGTTCTTGCAGTCCGCGGACTTCCGGACCTTCGGCAAGGTCATCGCTCTCTTGTCCACCGATCGCAGCTCGACCACCGTCGCGATCGCTTTCGCTTCCTTCGCCGGGGGTTTCGCGAGGTTGCAACGCTTGCACACCGACAACGAGTTGTTGTGTCTAGACGAGGTGGTCGGCGCGGACGCGTTGCTCACCGAGTTGCTTTTGTTCAACGTTTTCGCGACGTGCTTGGTCGGCTTCGGCGACGGGGAGTCTTTCGACTCGAAGCCGATGTCCATGAGGTTCCTTAGCCGGGAGAGGATAGACTTGTGATTGTTCGATCCGGTTTTGTCGTCGCAGCAGCATCGCAGCACCATCGATTCCCTTCGAACTTCCTTGCGACTAGACCTGACCTCCTGATCGTTCTCCATCGAGCTGCTCGGTTTCTTGAAGTTGTTCCGTTGCGACTGCACCACCACGTTCCCGTTCCCCTCGACCAATCTTCCCTCTCTCATCTTCGCGTCCTGCTGGATCACTTCCTCCTCCTTGCTCAGCTCCTCTTGGATCCTCGTTTCCTCCGCTGACCTCGCGCTCACCGGAGAACTCAGGTTGCTACCAAGATTCTCTCCTCTACTCCGTCTTCTTTCGTGCTCTCTGACAGCCCTGACCAGGTCGTGATTATGATAATCCAGTGAAGATTTCTCCCGACTACCCTTCCGGCTACCAGGGTAGCTTTTCCTACCTGTTGCCGTGCCCGATAAGGTGCCCTCCGTCGAGATCTTGAACTTTAACGTCTGCTCGCTGATCTCTACCTCGGTCGCTGTCTCCGGATCAGAGCTCTCGATGTTCTCGGCGTCCTCGCCCGTCAGATTCTCCGTGATGTCCTCGTCGGTGGATCGTGACCTCGAGTGGGCCGTGCCAACCGAGCGCTTCGAGCGCATGCTGTGCGATGAAATTGACTTCACCACGGTCGACGAGCCCGTACCACCAGGTGTTGTGGCCATAGGCGTCGATTCGCCTACGTCCGCGACGCTTTTTCGATGGTGACGCTCGTCCTTCGCCGCCTCGTTCAGCCTCCGATAGTACTCCAACGCCTCTCTCGCTGGCTGGACTATTAGACTCTGCAACAAACCCGTTTACCCGTGTTATCTCACCTGTTTCGAGACTCAATTACAGGTAGCCCTCCTACAACACGGCATCTTATAACACGGTTTCGCTATAACACGATTCATAAATTACGGAAACCCTCCTACAACACGGCATCCTATAACACGGTTTCGCTCGAACATAATAAGAAAATTGCAAAAACCTTTGTACAACACTGTACTTCTACAGCCGCGGCGAGGCTTGCCGTCTTAAAGATACAATGTTGCAGAAAGTATTTCTTTTCATCTCCGTGGCCTGAACAACAAAAGTGTCAATTTTTGACAAAAACAAAAGTCATTTTTCTTGAATGCAGACCCTTCCGCCGAAAGAAGCCGAAAATTCAAAAGGGAGCTACAAAACTGTCTAGCTCCATACCGAGAAATTTACAATGACCTGGTAAGAACCAGCAAGCAAAGTAACATTACTGCAAGAACTTTGAATGAAGAAAAAAGTTCTGAAAGTGAAGGCGATATCATTCCATCGAAAAAAAACGTTCTCGGTTGATTATACTGAGCAGTGACGACGAAGAAATTTATTAAATGAAAGCTGCGTTAAATTAAAATAATATTTTTTGTTTTGTGTTGTACATACATTTATATTTTTAATAAAAAGTAAGTTGTTTATGTAGAATTAGAAAAAAAATTTGTTTTTAATAAGTTTTCGGAACGTAACCCCCCTTTTTATACCGGCTCTGGGTCTCATACAACACGGTTTCACACAACACGGCATTTTCTAGGAACCTATCTACCGTGTTATAGGAGGGTTACCTGTACATGTTTGTCCGCGAGATTGCAAGGACAAGCAACTATGAAAAAAGGTATTTCCACTCTCGATCGTTTCACGAAGTTATATTAACACGTTGACTGCCATGTCACCCATATTTGGATGACGGAATTATTTGTCCAGGTTTTAAAATGAATTTTCACGTTAATATATTCCTTGTACCCAATTCGATTAGAATCCGTAAAATTCAAGAAAGTTGGAGGACTATTCAGTATCGTACATGTAATTTTTTCCAAGTTTTATTTCATTAAATAACTTACTTTGATTTCATGGAATTTTTTAGGTTTCTAGTTTGGCAGTCAAAGTGTCAATGTCTGAAAGTGCAGCAGGCTAATCAGAAACGGTGAACGTTCTCACTGCCCTCGATCTAGCTTTATCGGAAACAGAAGTCAGTCCGTGTCACAGAAACTCTTTTCTCCCCGTAACGAAAGTATCGATACACGTACCTGCAGCTCTGGTAGCAACTCCCCAAGGGACTCAAACAAAGGAAGTAGTACCAGGCCGATGAAGCTAACCTGCGACGATGGTTTGGTTACTTTGTCACGATCCATGAACGGCGTCACCGGAAGTCCTTCGAGCTTCTCCGCGTCGCTCTGCTTGAAGAATTCTTGCAACAGCATGTCCAGCCACGGTTCTGCAACTTCCATCGGCCGGGCCTCGTTACTGATGTCGGCTACCTTGATGAGAATCATCGACAACTGAAACGGCAAATCGATGTTTCAAGCTACACCCTAAAATTGGCCTGCGGATGTTTATGCGATACGTTTCTGCGTTTACAAGAACATCGAGGCTAGGTAGAAACTAATATCTTTTGATTTTTAATAAATCTCCTGATCGGAAACTCCAGAATTTCAATACTATAATGAATGTACTTAACCCATTTGCATCATAAGGAAATATGAAAAGATGACCTTTATCACCAAACTTTTTTTTTTTAATTATTTTTAAGTACAACTAAAAGAACCTCATATTTCAGCATTATAAGAAAAAATCAAAATTACTACTTTCATCTCCAACAACGGCCATTTCTATCTTTTAGCTAACACATAATGATAGCGACCAACAAAGTTGAACGCATATACAGGGTGTCCCACATAAATGATAACACCTAAATATCTTTCGTATTTACAGTCCTATCAGAAAACTTCAGAGGACAAAGCGACGCTATTGCAGGGGGGCAATATAATGATGAAGGAAAAAATTTTTTATGTCGTGTTTTTTAATGAAATTTCAAGGTCACCGATGTTTTTTTAAATGGAATAGTATATTTTTTTGCGATAGCATGATAGACAATAAAAAACTGAATTTAGTGGATACCAACTTTTTGACCTTGAAATGACCTTGAGCAAGAATAATCATGTTGAAGCGGATGAAACGTGGAAGTTGTTTGAAACGAGGAACCACAAAATAATCATAACGTTAGACGCACCGTGACATCGGAAAGAAATTCATAAAAATTGTTAAATTTTCCTTTTAAGACTGCTATGTAAGCATAAACTTTCGACGGTTGACCCCGTTAGGATTTTCGCAACTATTTCGAGTTGTGTGTCGCGGACACGCATTTTCGAAGAGGGGACTTACTAGATTGATATGGGCTTTGTTGGAGTAATCGAATTCCGGGATGGTGTCGGTGAATTGCAAGAGGATCTCGTTATGCCTGGCCATATCCGTTGCAAGGATGCATCTGATGATCCCTTCGCGCACTATTCGATACGTTGCGTTATCCAAGGACGCCAAAATGTTGCACTCGGGAGCCTCTAGAACGCGAAAGGCCACGGAGCAATGGTGGTTCTCGAGCGGCGAGATATCATTGTACCGGAGTGCCAACTCGGTACGAGCGTTTATTTGATAAATATTGTTGTATCCCGGGTGGTCCAGATCGTGGCAGATGCAGGACACGATCAGTATAAAAACCTCAAGGTCGCCGATCCGTGACGGCAGATCCGCTGCCCACACTATCGCGTACATCTACAAAACCAGAAGATTAATTGGTCAAAGGTTGAAGACCGAAACAGACTTTTGGGAATTAATCGCAGTGAATTATTTGAAAAATAATCATTAAAGGAATATATTAACACATTGTCGCAAATGACGGCTATAGCCGTCCGATCTGAAGAACAGATGCTAACGCATACACTTGTTGATTATTGAGTAATACATCGAAAAAAGGTATAGCATGCCAGACAGCATATTAATTATTGTTTTATGCGTTTTCTCATGCTTCACCGCTTCGGAAATAAAATGTGTTTCCGAGCACGATCGTCAAATTAAAAATGTGCGACAACGTGTTAAATGAAAATGATGGTATGGTTTATAATCTCCGCAACTATAATGTCGCAACTGAGGAGAGACAGGTGGTTCGTCCTGGGAAGCTAATTTCGTTCGTTTCTGAACGGTATTGATGCGCGTAACGTGTACTTGCCATTTGCGCCACGCAGAAACAGTGCCTGAAGTTATGAAATGGCACCTCGTTGTAGTTGTTGTAGACTTCGTAGAGGAAGTTCCTCAGGATTGGTAAAGGAATGTTGAACTTTTGAGGTAGGTCGAGCTCGACGAACATCGTCTGCAGCATCAACAGAAGCTCTTCGTCTTCCCACTGTCGCGCGTCGAACGCAGGCGAACGGAGCCATTCTCGAACACTCGTTGACACTGACACATCGCTGAAACACGATCGACGATATTAAAATAGGATTCATGGGTTGCGCGTACGAAAATTCATTCTTATTCAAACGCTCTCGGAAATAATCATTTACAGTGGATCCAAGAAATATTTGAACACTAAATACCAGATTACACGTTTCATAAAAAATGATACGGCCATTTTGTATCAAATTTAAAATTAGATGCCTCTAATTTCATAATCGTTCATTTTACTCAAAGAATTGTTTCGCGATGTAGGATGGGGGATCCAATTACTGTGCCTACATTAATCGTATTTATTTTGAAAGCATAACGAATATCGAAGAAAGAGATATATAACGTATTAACTGATTTTAATGGAGAATATTTTTAATATCTCTTCTTTCAATATTCATTACGCTCCATTGTTCCCGTCGAAACGGGCGAATGTGTACATGTACAAAACAGGACCGGCCACAATGAGAAGTTGAGCTTTGAAAACGCTTCGGTACTGCTGAATTGCAGCCGAGCTTTTCTAGCCGAGTTGTTCGCTCCCAACAATGGCGGCTGCTCGCACTGGTAAACATCGCCGGCGGAATAACTCGTGTTTTCTCATTTTTATCGCACTGCAGAATAAAAAATTTAATATGCCACGAGGTAATATGAAATTATTAGCCGGAGATTTTATTTACACCGACGGGAAAAAACATTTTTGATTAAACGTAACCCGGCGGATTACATTACACGGTGGAAAACGTCATGCGAAGGTAAATTAAATCCACCGGAAAACGTGGGAAAGAGGATAGAAAACGCGAGGGAAAAGAATTCATTTATTCTTGAATAATCACAAAATGGTCGAATTTCAATGCTGAATTCGTAATGAACACAGAAATACGTAAATGAAAGTCATTACTAGACTGCGGATATCTCTGTGCAAAATAAAAATGTTCTACGCGAGAAACAGAAATTTATTTTCATTCTGTGGTAGTTTTAATAAATCGCAAATAATAAGCATTTGAAAATTCTTCTCGTGCATAAAATCCAGCCGATTACAGTTTAACGAGATAATACGATTCGAGGAAAATTGTAAATGCGCGACGCACGGTTCTTCGCGTTTCGGTTCCAGCGAAAAGTGAGATTTGCGTCGCCGCATTTTCGTGTTTTTTCCCGAATGTCGCGCCATGCTCGCAACATTTGCATTATGTCCGGATCAATGTACTCGTACACGCTTTGATATGCACAGCACGTCCGCTCCAGTTTATTTGGCCGGTTTCAACAACGCAGAAATCAATTTCGTTTGTGTTCTCACGCGCTGCTTTTTTTCACAACGTTCGCGATTGGTTTTTTCGAACACGCCGACGAGGAAAGACAAAAACGCTTACGGCCACAATGTCGTCGTCTTAATTTCGTAGAATTACACGAACAACACGCGTATTCTGTTTGTGAGAATTCCGATGAACGTTTAACGTATGAATTATTTCGAATTATCGTGAGAAGGTAATTTGTCGATCGAGTTTCCCGCACGAGTGAATACCTCGTTCGACAGATCGATTGTATCGGTGACCAATGCGTTCAAAGTTTGTTTAGACGATGTATATATTTACAGATAGACCTCGGTAGTTAGTAAATAGAGAGGACCTATGCGAGGCCCTTCTCGATACTACTGTCATGTATACATACACCCGAGATCGGTCAATTTTCTCATCAACAGTGGAGGTTTGTTGGTCTCCATTGCCGATCTACAAATAGCTCGGAAATTTCCGACTGGAATCCTCTCGATCATTAGATGTTTAACATCAAATAGTAAAATTTAACGATAATATTAGCTATCGCAGTTATACTAGCGTTATTTGCATTAGCCGCTTACTCTGCGTAATCCATGATAAGCTGTAACCTGCTGGATTATTAAATGGTATTACCAATTGACGCGACGTCGATTTAGTTTAGGCGAAAATAGTCTGCATCGATTAAGTAAAAATGTATTTCTTAAACGTTTCTGTAAGTTAAAGTTATTAAAGTTACTTTTTCCAACGTTTTCATTGTTTTGGGTGTTGTCGATTCACTTTTGTCATAAATGCATAAAATCTGCAGTCTACTCACAACTCAAAGATAACTTCAAAATACATCCTTGCTTTGGGATGCAACCCGCACATCTACTAGTTCTACCTTTTACAAATTGTTTGTTAGGCGGCAGCAGGTTGTTCGACAAACTCCGTTTGTGTTCGGAGATGAATTTTCTCGCAACAGTTGATTCGATTTGCCTTCAAATTTGTTCGACACTTTTCGACGTTTTTGATCAGAAATGGCACCGCTTTCTGCATGTGCAATTTTTTCAATTGAGCTGCAAAGAGAATATAGTGCCTGGTATATCACCTGTCAAACAACATCGTCCTCAATAATGCTTTATGTGCTCGTCCAGTTATGGTTTTTACATTTTGGGGTTTGGCACTTTCAAAGGCCGGTGTGGCGGGTAATAAACTTGAATTTAAAACAAGGTTGCAGGTGATTAATTCTGAGGGGCACAAATTAATTTGTTCACCCAATACTTTTCTCCAAAACAGCATTGCCTTGATAATATATATCGGTACCTCTTATGGAGGTCCATGTGCAATATTAATTCCGTCATTCGTTAATTTTTATTAAGCACGTTAAATTAAGTGAGTGAGAATCTTTGTGTTTCATCTTCATTAAAACTCGCCAGGCTCGATGCCTGGTCATACGAGTGAAAATTATGTGTGCTCACCAGGCGACTCATGCTGGTATTAAATTAATCTCTTTGGCAATGCATGCTGGGGATGCAAAGACAGCCCACGAGCCATCACGACACCGACCTGCCTCTGAGCTGATTAGATCTCCCTTTACAGCGACGCAATATGATATTTTCATGTTTAATAACCGACTAGCTCGCAAAGTCGTGTATTGTTACAAAATCGATGTATCGTTACACACCATTCGAGCCAGAATATCTGCAGCTCACGAAAAGATTAACTCGAAACACAATTTGGTTCAAAGGTTTAATCTTCGTGCCCGGCGTGTTTGACTCACTATACGTTCGTTTTCGCAATTATGCTTGCTCTTGGATCCTGTCGTCCCTTTGAGTTTCACGCGAGACATCTGGAAACGCAGAGCACCACGGAATTCTCTCAGCAGAGTATCCGATTCGTGACTAAACTGCGGATTTTTATGCAAAATCAAAATTGCCCAGATTAATTGCAACGCGTAAGATTTACATTCACATTTATTCCTTTTCTGAATACCTTTAACCCTTTGCACTCGGCACTATTTTCATTATAAAACTAAATTTTTCTTCCGTCTTACAATATTTTCATTTTATTCATACGAAACTGATCTGATTTCCACATATAATATTGAAATATTTAGTAATCAATTAAATACAAATTTTTTAATGTAGCAAATATTTTGTAATGTTTTTTGTAATTTCCTTGAAATAATGCCACAACAATTTCTAGTGGTGCTTCACAGTCACCACTCGAGTGCTAAGGGTTAATTGGTCGAAAATGATAAAAGAGTATTTTCGAATTTCACTGTATCCGCGATTTCATGGCATCAGAGTATATTTAAAATAAAAAAAATGCGAGCCGATATAATTGCAAGAATCGTCCATAAATATTGCGAAATAATGATTATTTAACCGTTTTACCGGATGATGGTACACAGGATAAACGAATCAAAAAGTTCTGCTATCTTTTGAAGCGTTTCTGCCGAATGACTTTTCCATCAGCAATTCGCATACGTTAAAATTAAATTTCCTCGCCCGATCGAATTGCCCGACTCGCCTTGAAATTCCATTTACAAAAATCCCTCCAGCTACGAGCCTGATCAGCCGCGAAACGATTTCAAACGTACGTGCATACATCTGCAGAGAAATTCGCGGTCTAAGCGCACGAAAATTGCAGCAACCCAGCGCAATGCGTTCTAATAGAACAGCGTTGGAAGTTTTTATCGGTAGATCTTCGCCGGGTAGAAGTTACACGCGAAATTTAATTTCGATACGAAACTTTTCAATGAAATGAAAACGATATGAAAAATCGTCAAACTTCGAAACTCGTAAAACATATGAAACTTTCGCTGTGTGAACAATTTTCTTTTTTATAGAAAAAGTTTGACCACGTGACAGCTAAATTGCTGGATAGCACAGGTACGCTTTTATCAAGATTCTTTACGAGCCAGCGAAGCATCAAGAAAATTGAAATTTTTCGAAAATTTCCTGTTTCTTTAATATCTGCCAGCTGTCGTTGAAGATGCGTTCAAAGGGATGTCACGTGAAAGAGACGTAGCTCCGAGAAGTTCACCTCGAAAAATTGTTAATTTCGCAGAAAATGTTAAAGTTTTCTATTAAACGTACAAACAATTTATTATTCACGTTTCTACACAATTAAAAAATATACGAAAATAAAATCGCTCGGCAAAAGAAATTTTGTTATAATTACACTCCGCAAAAATCGGAATTATCTTCTTCGGATAACGCTATTTTTTGTTTTCATTGTTCGTTATTATTCGTTCTACCTTCTTCTACGTTCTAACTTCTACGTAAAAATGTTTTTCTGTATTTTATACTTCAAGAAAAGTGGCTGGTTTTATGCCCGCCTTGAAAATAAGTTTTTCTTTTTACCGCGCCCCGGTAAAACCGCTATAACTTCCGCGAGAATCATTATTATTTATTCATACGAAAATTCTTGCGCGTTCTACAAGAGGTCGATAAATAAATCATTCATTGACATTCGAAGAAAGGAGAAGCCTCGACACACTTTTCGACCGTTTCAAAAGCGTTAAAATACAGAGGTGGACGGTTCTTGTTTATCAACCAGACATTGAAAACGCCCCCGCGGACTAATATGCTTGAGAACGATTTCATTAAAGCGACCGATGCAATTTTATTAATCGCAATATCAGTCGAATAAAATTTGATTGCATGCGCGCAATTCCTCTTTGTCCGATGGATCGCGTGCACTCCCACAATTTTCCGTTCTCCCCTTCTCGCCGCGTGTTTGTCGTTTAATGTATTTTCTTTTTTTCTCTTTTTTTTTTCGTTCCTGTTCCCCCCATCGGCCGGGAAACGGTTTTTGATTCGCTGGACAAAAAAAATTGTTTCAACACTTTGAACTTTCTACTTCTCTGCCGCGACCATGGTCAAAAACGTCGGGATCACGTACCGGTAGCGTTCTACATTTCAAAGCGTGCTTCACGTACACGCACACGTCATCGCGCTGTAACGCGAACCAGAAACGGGTTCAACCGAGAAAAGCGAAATTTCGAGATCTTCTTATTTCAAACACAGCCGGCCTGGCCTGTTCCGTGAATATTGCCGCGTCAGAGGTCAACGCGTTTCTGCAATTCGGGGGAACACGCCGAATACAGTGGGTGCTCAAATTATTAAGGCGACCGTGCTAAACGCGTACAGTTACTCGCAAAATTGAGCTCACGCAAGTTATTACACGAAACCCTTATCTGTTCGATTAACAGAAAAAAATTGTTTCGCTAATAAAATGTTTACATACACCGTTCGAGGTCGTAAGAAATAATTAACACTCAAAAAAACCCAAACTCTTACGCATTTTATTCACTCGAATTGTCATCGCATTAAAAATACTTGAAATTGCAGAAATAAAATTACAATTACATATAATTCTCATTGTTGATGGCAATTAATTTCGCCCAACCGGTGGTTGTAATTGCGGACCACAATTACAGTGATTCGTCAAGTAATTGCAATCACATGTTTATTTCTGCAATTTCAAATTACAGTAACTGGGTAAGTTACGTTTTGCCCAACTCTGGGTGTAGTACGCGTTATGTTTTGACTGCCAAACTAGAAACCTAAAAAATTCCATAAAATCGAAGTAAGTTATTTAACGAAATAAAAATTGAAAAAAATTATATGTATGATATCGAGTAGTCCTCTGACTTTCTTGCATTTTACGGATCCTAATTAAATTTGGTACAATGAATATATTAACGTAAAAATTCATTTTAAAACCTGGACAAATATTTCTGTCGCCCACGTATGGGTGACATGGCACTCAACGTGTTAACACGAATTATGTTTATTCTCTGGACAGGTCTGAGTCTATTGTTTCGAGGATTTCGCTTCGAAAAAATCTCGGGCAGGTTTGTTCGCCGAACACGGAATTCTCGGGGACGGAAGTTCCTCCTTCGTCCTCCTTCTTTCCTAGATCATTGAAAATTCCAGGCGCATCTTACTCGCGGCACGGACCGGTGCCGATCGCATCCTGCCGCAAGGGAGAGCCGCGCGATTCGCTCGCGCAGATAAATGGATAAATAATTCCGCGGCAACCTTCCGGCCCTTCCGTTTTCGCCGTCCGAAGTCCTTAAATAAACTGCGCGTAGTATCAGCGATCAACGAAAGACATTAATACGCCGGGGTGACGACTTGATTTATTATGAAACTTCGTGTTTGCCTCACTTCGCGTGCGCCGCGCGTTCAAATAAAACCGGCTGATTTATAATCTCCCCGAACGTGGTCGAGTAGGACAGGAAACGAATCTTTCCTCCTCGCCGTTTCTCCTCTCCAGTCAATCTCTACCGCTCGCCTGATCCGGCGAATTTCTCACCGGTGACATTCGATTGCCGGTTTTCTATTGTTTCTGCAAAAATTTCACTCCTTCGTTCCCATTTTATTGGGTCGCACATCTATATCAATATTATAGCACATCTTTTCTTTTTTTTTTCTTACTAATTAGTAGACATCGGATGTTTATGCAATTTCCAATTTTTATAGAAACATTTTAAGAAAGTGGAATGAAATAAAATTTTATTTTTAATGGGGACAGCCTTTGTAGATCCAAAGCAAATAAAAATCGTGTTAAATTCTCTCGAATTTTATATTATAGCATTTTTTTAACATTTCCATAAGCCATAAATGCATAAAGATCCGATGTCTACTAATTAGTAATTAACCCCTTAACTTGTACGCTCGAGTTAATTCGAGTGGCGTTGTATTTTATGCTGCTATAATTTTTCACACTCGAATAGAATTGAAAACAACAATGTGAAAGCAAAGAAAAAAAATCGTTTCATTGATATTTATCATTTACATGGGATTGTAATATAGCCTTTTTCCACGGACCTTTTCCATTGATTTTTTTGTGGCCGATTTTTTAATAAAAAAAACTGTGCGTTAAGGGGTAAAGTCTCCAAACTCTGACTAACCCCGTTTCGACTTCTAAACGGGCCCTATAGACTCTACAAGGTGTCCCAAAAAATATTGTAACAAACGCAACATTCTTTCGGTTATTTAGACATTCGATTTCCACTGGATAGAACGTAATAGTGAAATGCATACTAGTAGAAGTGCAGTGGAAGTTGCAGAAATTAATACACAAGTGCTTGAATGGCACAGGAGCGTTTTTTGCAATTAACCCCTTGCACTACTATTTATTTTGTGATTCTAATGATTAGAAATTCTTCATCGTTCAGAATTTCATAGAAAAAAAAGATAGCTTATATTTATTGTATTTCTACATTTTCCTCAAAGGATATATATCGACTACAAAAAAATAGATTTTTATTTCGATTTAAAGGAAATTAATAACGTTCATATTCATTAGACTCTATTCAGAATCTTCATCACGAGTCTGGCTCGTTATTGTAGGGCAAGGGGTTAATAAAATAGAGACTCTCTTCGCGTACTGACAAAATCGACTATCATTTATCGGAGTCGCTATTTCACAGAATGTTCTCGCTGCGATTCACGTCCATCAAATTTCCTCGAAGCGGAAAACAAAAAATCGCCGGCAAATCGAATCAGCAGGATATATCAATTTGAAGGGGAAAAAAATCCAACGGTTCATATTTTTCGAGGGGGTCAGAGGTCGTACACGGCCCCATCAATTTCGCTTGAAACGCGTTCGTCCGTTCTACATTCGTGAAAAAAAGATAGCACGGGTGCGCTATCATCGCGTTCGCAGAGATAGATTGAACGTTGATAAGAACATAGCGTTTAATTGCTCAAGCTGAAGTCTATTGCGGGGTTAATGAGTGAAACACATGAAACACCGCCGGCAAAGTCACAGCATATTTTTACGATAGTATAGTACGACCTCCATTATCCGAACACCTGATTTCTGCATCCCCAACGTGCTTCAAATTTAATCTAACTCGTGTCATTCTGATGTTTTTCACTTTTAAAAAATCACACGTGTACTTCAAGTATCAGTGAATATGCGTGCAAAATCTCGATTCAAAAGGTTCAATAGTTTTACCAAAAAAAAATTCCCAAAAATTCGAGCAAAAGCAGCCTCGAAAACAGGAACACCCCTTTAACAAAATATTTCGTTGAATTTCTATGAAGTGAATCGTCACCCTTAAGAACTCCTTTAAGAAAATGATCTCATTGAGCAAATCAACATCATCGATGTTGTCTTTTAAGCGTAAGTATAGGTACGCGACATTTACGTCTGACTAGACGATGACTTATACTACTGGATCTGGTCCCCGGGGGACAATAGCCATTTTTGTGCAAAGATTATTTAGATTTCCATTATTTATTTCCTCTCGTGGCTCCTTAATTTAACATTTCTATTTCTCAGTTGTTTTTTCATTTTCCTTTATTTAATGTTCGTTGATTTTCGTAGCGTGATTTGTCTGAAAGAGTTTAAATTGAAAATTACCGCTCGTTAATTTTCCATTAAAAAAGAGACATTTCTTTCTGTCTCGATTGAATGCGCCTAATAAATTTACGTGTCCGAATAAATAAAAATGGAGATGGTTTTTACTCCCTGAAACTTTGCAAATGGACGTTGCAAGCGTAGCGAGTTCAATTATTCGTGTTCAATTTGTTGCCATATTCAAACACTGAAAACGTCACCGTAAACGCAGCGGTACGTTTAAAAAACAATTTAAAAAGTTCATATCTCGCACGAAAGCGCAAAATTCGCTGCATTTGATGCGGGTGCACCGCTGCTCGAAAGTTTCGAGTGTGTTATAATTTCAAAAACAAACAAAACGTTCCCGTGAGTAAAGTAACGTTTCATTAAAAATATCGTTCCGTGGCATCAACGACAGTAATTAGAATTCAATTTAAAAACGATAATTAAAACGTTTCACATCGTGAAACTTTCCTTGATCGTACTTATGCATGGCAAATATTTGACGGCTTTTCATATTCTCCTAACTGTACACGTATAAAACGGTAAAGTGCAGTATAATTATATTTCTCGGTCTACGCGAGACGCGAAATTAACCTCAAGCTGCGTAAAAATTCATTAAAAGTGTCTTGCATGTTTCATTGCTCTGGTAAAAATGTTAGGATCAAAATATTAGACCGTTCACAATTTTAAGTAATAATTAATTTCATCGGATATTAAATTTAGGTAAATTGCCTTTTTGTTGTGCAACTTGGGATTATTTTTTAAACATTCTTACTTTACACGTCTTATCTATGCAAGAAGAATTACACTCGCTCGATCACTTGTCACTTAGACCAAAGACGTGTCCTCAGTTTTTCGTCTGCTATAGCACGCACAAGTATTTCAGAAAAAAAATGAATGATGGTTTGCGAAAGTAGAGGCTTCGGGCTTTCAAATGAGTTCAAATTCATTATTGTACCACTTTGTTTAACGAAATTATCATGGTTTAAAATAGCGGCAATTTCTCGAGAATCATTTTAGGAATTTAATTAGTAGAAGTCTTAGTTAGTCTTGCCTTCAGCGACATGTCGTAAATATTGTACTTGAATTAAGTATCGAGCGATGAATGAGGAAGATAGGGGGCACTCGATGACGAAAATTGTCGATCGCTTCGAACGAGGATGACTCGTCAGAACCGGTCGTAATCCTTTCTGATAAGAACCTTGGGATTAACGAAGCCGTCAATGTCCATTCAACATTGTAGTTGGAAACAACAGCTTAATAGATCAGGTTATCAACGGTAGTTAATCATCTCGAAACCTCGTGGCCAGGTGGCCTATGTAGGGTAACGGGCTCCTGGTGCCTCATTGATAGTCACCCCGAACGTACGATGCGAATATTCGATCCTAATTTAATGCGATACATGAATCTGAATTAACTGATAATGCGTCCCCGGAAAATTTAACGTTTATCGATCAAAAGTGAACGACGAAAATTATATGGAGTGCACGAATATAGGGCGCACATAATTAATTACTCGATAACTATAACTTTACGACTGCTATCCTTCCTGTTCGATGGAAACTGTCGTAAAATGCGGCGAATCGATTGAAACTTTATTCCATAAATTTTTATGCAAACGAGATACTTTCTCGAAAAAATCACTTTTTAAAAAATATTTGTATCGATATACAGGGTGTTCGACTAGAGGTGGGAGAATATTTAAAGGGGTGGTTCTCCAAGACAACATAAGACGAAAATGAAGAGTTGTTTAGTTATTATCGATTAAAAATCCGCCTGCGAAATCGATGCGAAAGCATTCTGCAAACAAATCTGTAGGCCACTGTCATTAAAAGCTAGCTGTGCCAATACTTTTGCTCGTGACTGTATTTCTTCTTCGCGTCTTCTGTATCCGGATTGCAATCGAAATACGAATTGAAAGGAAGGGTGGTTCGACGCGAGGGTCGACAAGAAGAATAGCAGAAGGGTGAAAATAGCATTTTTATAGACTCACCAGATATTGAGGAACTTTTCCCGCACCTTCCGCTTCATGCTGTCGCTCTTCCGACGATACTGCAATCTGCGACAAGAATCCGCGTAGATAGGCTCTGGAAGCTGTTTGTAGTAACCTGAAAGCGACAGCGGTCCGGTGATTGAACCCGAAACTTCGGCAATATTTTATCAATCGAGCCTCACTTCTCGCGGATCGAAATTTGATTTCAGGGCCAATTTGATTCACACCGCCCGTCTAGATTGACCGACCAATTCGCTTCTCTTCCAATGTATATTTATTCGTTTCCAGATTCTACTACTGGGCCACCAAAAAAAAATAACTGATCCAATTAAAAATTGTCCAATTGAATTTACTCCTTGAGTATAACTATAGTCTCTAAATTCCTAACGAAAGTAACCACTATCGCGAGTGTTCCGTTTAGAAAAATTAAGGTGACCCTGACATCTCTAAAAACAGATGACGTAATACCATATTTAATAATTGTTGCATTTAGTAAAATAATTGGGAAGACTGTGTTAATATCAGAGGAATAGAATTTTCCGTTCGCATTTAACAGGTTATGTTTGGTCCGTCGTTCTCGCAACTAAGAAAGCAAAATGCAGAAGATACTATTCGTTCGGTAGCATTGGACGAGCGGAACGGATACGGGTCAAAGTATGATATTCTGACCGTGGTGGTATCTCTCGGCTAAATAATGCAGAGGAAACGCCGCCTCGGCCGAAAAACTTTTCGCACAATGCCACGTTCCGCGAAAACATCTTTCTCGCAGCCACGAAACTTCAAGAGATAATGGTACGTTTACACTTCGGCGAGGACACACAGTATATATGCGTTTGGCTAGAAACCGAAGATAGGAATAGCTGGGACGGTTCCTTGCATGGGCAAATATTTATTCAGCGGTAGGCGTATTCAGCCTGGCCGGTGTTTATCCGCGCGTATATCCATCGTCCCCGTCAGATCGTCCACGGGCAGATTGATTTTCCGATTCGTTCCGAAAGTTCGCGAATTTTGCGAAACGCGCTGAATTAAAAAAAAAAAGAAAAAAGATAGGAAAAAAAAACAGCAGGATCGGCTTTCGACGTTCGTCGATCGCGGCAATGTCCTACGATTTCGTTGCCCGAAAAAATCGAGGGGAAAAAACAAACACGGAAAAATCAGCTTTCGAGATGAAATCCGAAAGCCGTTGAAACACGTCCGCCACGGATGATATCTCGATTTTTGGAATCGGGCCGAAGCAACAGATCGGCTTATCAGGTTTCACCGTTTTTCTCTCCGACGTAAATTTTCCCTATCGACCGTAGCTTGTACGAAGAAAGCGAAATTAACTTCACACGTTTTTATTTAACCGGGCGTGTGCCGATTGTCTCCGCTAATTTCAATTTTACGAGAAAGCTGTTTAGACACGAAGTTACGTTATTTTGAGTCCGATTAATCTTGTCAGAATTAAAATTTCTATTTCAGGTAGTCTAACTCTGCACAGGTTCTTCTTTATGTCTATCATGGAATGAAATAAAAATTCTTACAAAATGATTTTACTAGGCTACAAATTTTATAAAAATCTAGTGTAAAAATACTAAAAATAAAGTGTTCCGCGCGTAGATGTGGATACTTGGTGGAAAACTTACTCAGCCAATTGAACTGGTCGTTGTGTTCCAACTTGTTCTTGAAGCTATCGACTTGCCGCTTGAGTTCGCGAAGAGCGAGCGATGGTGACGCGTACAGAGCTTCTTGTTGCTCCCGAAGTTGCCGTTCCAAGGCCGCCACGCGTCTCTCGAGAGCCCACAGCACTTCCGCCTCGATCACCCCCGACGAGGCCGGATGCGATCCGACGATCTTCAAGAGAGGAAACACGTTTTACGGCTACGTTCGGATCACCGTGTGTACAGGGAGCATGTCGCGAGCTCGGGGAAATAGTAATCGGCAAGTACAGGCTCTGAATCACTTAACACTACGAGCGTCGAGTCCCACAGTGGATCCTATAGCAATGTTAGACATTCGAACGAAATTTCCAAGTTCAAATTTTGCACCATTATTTATAGCAAGCAATTCCATACTTCAAGAATGTGCACAACACACAGTTCTAGTAAATCCAAAAACGAACAGGAAATAATTTTAAATGGTCAATGGAACTTTTGTTACACTTCGCACCTGGAACAGGCTTTTCCCCATTTGTTTTTAAGCAGTGTATAGGTTATATAGCTATTCGAGTACTTTTTGCTTTTAGTTGCTTTTTGTCAGCGATTTAATTGAATTGTCAATATCGCACTACTTACAGGGAACATCACTCAATTTTGATGAAAATTTGCACATTTATAGCGTAGCCAAAAATATTTGACAGGTTTCTTTTTCTTTTACCGACAGAGAAATAGGCTTGTGAAATATATTTTTTGTCCGTCTATCCTTAGGAAGTACTAAAAAGAGAAGCTGGAAAAGAATTTAGGGGCATACCTTACGAAATATGCTCTACATGATGCCAGCCTGTTTCAATACACTTTCGTAGGAGGTAAATAAGCGATTGCGCAAGTCTTTGGGGACTAGTTATGTGGGTAGTACATGCGTTTGAAACATGCTTCTCGAATTCATTGCCACAAATTTTCCGACGTTGTTGTAATATCTTGGCAGACTTTATTCCTTAAGCGAACAATATGAAATTATCGTCAGAATAGAATTAAAAAAATATTTCAACCACAATTTATTGTGTTGCGAGGGACAATAATAAGTGCAAGGAGTTTAAACCTAATATTATAAGATCCCAATTCTTGTTGTTATTATTAATTATTAATGAGCCTTAATTCCGTAAATTTGATTATATATAAACTAAAGTTTCTTGAACAATATTTTCATTGAAAGATCCAATTTTTTGTTGATACAATCTCGGATAAGTTTATTATCGAAGTCAAGTACACTTCGCTTCGGTACTCTGAAACTTTCCTAATTGTGTTTCTTTATGCCATTATTCTCGGATAACAGTTTTATGTAGGATTTAATTTTTAAACGTTTCATTGAAACGAACTTTTGCAAAAGTATTTCCAGCTTGCCGCGAGTATTGTGCAAAATAAATTAAGCTACGCTGTAGTAAAGTTATTTAATCGATGTCAAGTAGTTTGAACAATTATTTCTTCGACACGAAGTCGTATTTTTCAATCTGAATATACTTTCGCAATTAATTTCACTGTCCCAAAATTAATTTAACAAAATTCAGTAACTGAAATAAATAGATTAACAAAGACTTGTTATCTGTGTAACGTGAAACACGAAACTCCAACGAGATTTTCTAAAAAAAAAAAATCAGAAACTAGGGAAAGCACGATTTCTGGATCATTACCTGGAGAACATAGGGTGCGTCCGGCGTGTTCCCCGGCAAATTAGTTGAAATGTTTAAGAGCTTGTCCCCCTTGCAAAGCTTCAGGATGTCCAGAGGACCAGCCTCTGCCGCATTTCTAAAGAGTTCTGTAACAAAAACATTTTTTACGTAAATACACGAATGTAAGATATAAAAAAAATTAAAAATATTTCAAAAATTAACTGTAGAACGTTTTTGAAAAATGTCCCAATACTCTTCGATGGGAACGGAGAGCTAAAGTTTCGGAAAATAATAGCTAACATACGATTACGATGATTAGCAGTAACCCGCAGAACGTATTACAAATACATCCGCAGCAGTGCCAACGGAGTGCAGAGAATTAATAATAATATTGAAATTAAATATTGCAATATGTACAACGCTACGATACAGCGACATCGTACACAATTTATTAATTTTATTTTATTACTCTATTTACAGTAAAGGGAAATCTGTAACTTGTTTGACGAAAATATTGTGTTATTTTATTCTATAATTCTATCTTTATCTCAGGAAATTCATGTGCTAGTACACACTCCACATTTATTATTGATTTCAAAAGTAACCCGATCACGTTGAAACTCATCCTGGATCGTTGTCAAAGACTCAGTTTCTAAATTTCCCATATTTCAGTAGTATAGCGTAACAATGGTCATACATACGAGAGGCGCAGCACGCTCTTGTTTTCTTGTAAACAACGTGAAATGTTGACACGTGTCAGGTGTCATTATCAGCTGGTTTTATGAAGGTACAATTCTGATATATTATTCATTAATTACTCTGAACGAATTTAAGATTATCAATGTACTACTTAGCCATACAAAGTTCACTGTCATCCCTATTCACTCTACTTTCGGATTATTAAAATTGCTAAAGGAATTGTTAAACTTTTTTATTTAACAATTTCTTGAAATCGATGTAAACAAGTACAAGAGTACGTATCATGCTTTTACAAATAAAGTATCGTTTAGCGTGTCGAGTAAACAACGTTTCGAAAACATTTCGTATCCGTTGACAAAGTGAAAATATTCGGAAAATAATGCGAACAAGTATAGATTACATTTCAGTTATATCATGTTTGAAAAATACTTAATTATTTGTATAGATGATACGTTGTAATTGTATCCCTGAGAAAGAGTATATTCAGAGAAAAAATGTGCAGGTGAAGCTTCGAGAATGGAGAAGCCATACGAAACATATACCCAACAGTTTTATAAAGAAAATAACAAAAATGTATAAATTGCGATAATGAAAATGTTAAGATTGTGAAAACGGAACGAAATTAAATAATTAATAAACAAACGCGTGTCTCGATTTTACGGATCGAAATCGCATGAACTATTAAATATAAAAATTTTAATATTAAATATTAAAATAGTAAAATTCAAATATAAAAATTTTACAGAGATTAATTTCTCTGTTAGCACACGCTGTAGCATTCGCGCTGTAGCGTAGACGGTCGCAAAGTTTCGGAATCGTTTGTGGCGCCTATCGTGTTGGACGTGTGATTCATTTGTTACGTAATGGGCGTATACAAAATGAGGCTCGCGCCATAACAAACGACGCATCACGTTGAAAATCAACGAGGAAGCGTTCACCCGATATCTGCCAGCCGAATACATTATTTAAATGTCGCTGCGCTGTATCCTTTTTGTTATATCGAGCGTAACGCGCGAGAACAGCATTTTATAAGTGCATGTTTTATTCATAATCGAAATAGACTGTCCAGTTACGTGCAACTCCGGTTAACGCGTGTATTATGCCGGCGAAATTACTGTCACGCTGGGACACAATGCCGAAACGACAGGCATAACGTTCGTTTCCCTTCGCTTTCAGTGGATAGCTAAATGATTTAGCGGGACGAATCGCTGGAACCCCCGGTACAATATGTGACATGGAATTTAAAGTAGCGAGGAGAGGACAGTGTGCCTCGCGCTTCCCTGTTTGAGTTTAATCTTCCAACTGCCTGAAAACCGTCAAGCGATCCAAAAACATATTATACTTGCAGCAAAAGTATTCTTTGCTCGGTCATTTACCGGTACACTCGTCCCATAACAAATAAATCGAAATTTGCTCTTCAGAATCTCGTTACTCTCCGTATCATTCCTTTGCAAGGTTAAACTTCACCTTGGCAACCCAGAAGTTTTTAACTTTTTTAAATACTATTCTGTAGATTTCGACGGGAAAATGCCAAAAAATCCAGACATCAATGTTAGGAATTCGCTCCTTCGAAAGTTATGCGAAGACTCCTCGGATGAAAACAGGTGCCCGCTGAACGAATTGATTCCATTGAATGATGATCGGTAGACTAAACTCTATAAATTGAACGTTGAACAAACTCGCGGGGCATAATGAACTAACAGCGTGGATTAAGAACAACCGTATAAATCTCGGACCGATGGAAATAAAATTACCATTTAACAACCGAGCCACGCAAGCTATCCCATTCGGAGGGTAACGCAACTCGGTGGAGCGCTGATGAATGCCGCGTGTAGACGGGGAGCGGAAAATATTCTTGGCGCTATATTATAGAGGATTAACACGTTCCTCAATGAGTAATGGTAGCGCGAACGTGGCCGCTCTGGCAACAATTAATCATCGGTTCGTAGATGCACGGTATAATGTAGATTTATACCCGCAATAAACCGATACATGTTACTACGCCCGAGCTGCAAATAATAAACGAGAAATTAGTGAACACTGCAGGGTAACTAAATAATAGTTGCAGCTGTCGTGAACGCGATCATACTCCCGCGTTTACTCACGGAACTGTTCCAGCATCGTGAAAATTATCAAATCGTAGGAAAGGGTCAGTTTATATTAAGACTGACGCTGTCGGAACAATATTCTGCTTGTCATGACGCTCGTCTTTTGTTTCCTGCCATAATTCATTTCGCATTACCGCATAGCACCAGTACACAAATGTTGTACAGTTTGTTATAATTTCGTACGCTTGTCGCAAAACTGGGTGTAATTGCAGACGGTAGAAAAATGAAAATAATGTAAGAATATAAGAGGAAAATAAATACCTGTCTATTCGACATGAAAATTTTGTCGTAACAGTAACGCAAACAATTTTTATTTTGCATAAAGACCCGCAGTCTGGTCTGTCGCAACGATCCCGAAACTTAAACAAATGTGTTATATTATACATGTATCTATGCTCGTGTCACCGCGAGTGCAATTTCACATTGCATCCGTTCGAAATCACGGTGCGGAATTCTTTTCCTCGTGCGTATATTCATGTGGGCGCCCCGCGGTAGCAACTCGAATAATATATTAATTATCGATTCGACGCGACGGAATGTCGGCTGTAATTCTCCGTTGCATCAAGAAGATTCATGATTCCGGGTGAAAAATGAGCTTTTCCCGCGAACGTCATACAAGGACCATTTATAAAATTCAGCTGTTGCTTTTTCATTTTTCCGCGCGTCCAACAGTTTTTGCGCCCGTGCATTTGCGATGAGACGGGACGCGCGAACGTAAAGCGGGCCGCCGAGGTGGTTTTAATTAAATTTCCTTTGCTTGATTTCGAGACCGAACACGCGCGCGCCTCGCTCCTGGAATAAACAATTTTACGTTACGGAATATATGTACGTATACGTGTGTGCACACGGTTTATTCCGTTGCTGTATATCCACCATCGATCTGTGAACGATGGGGGACGACTGCGCGAACAGATTCCTTCTTCGACACGCCCCTCTCAATTTGTTCACCGGCAAATATAAAATAAAATATAGGAAACTCTCTGCTCTCTTTTGTTGGGAAAATCCTCCGGTGACCTGTTTCGCCGGGCTGAAACCGAATTGAAATCGAAGAAAAGCGGATTTGACGGAAGGGCGGAAAATTCGCGGAAAAACATTTTCACTCGGATTTTTTTCCAGCTCGCCCCATCGCGCGTTAATTTAGAAAATTACCGTGGCACGCGCGGACGCGCGTCACAGCCGTAAAAACGTCTCCCATTAATACAAATCTACGGCGAGCCGCCTCCGCGCCGAATTCAAATCACGAACGAGCGCGCAATTTTTCCTTTGGAGGAAACAACAACAACAACAACAACGAATTTTTATTCGATGGATATACAAATTCTCAAATGTTCCACAGCGAAAATAAATTAAAGTCACGCGAATCTTAATGCGCGCTATCTCCTTGTCCCGGGCGTGCAACTCCGAACACTCTTATCTCGTGTTTCCGAGCGTGTACGATATATCATTAAAACGTGTTCCGGGCAGAGAAATCGGTTATTTTTAACGGTGCCATTTCTCTGTGACATTTATTCCGAACCTGGTTTTCTAATAAAATTCCCCGCGACAATGATTTTCTATTTTTACCGCGCAAGGGAAAACTTTGATTCGACGGGACGCGACGGAACAAGTTCCGAGACAATAATTGCATCAACGGGTTAATTACAACCCTTCGAGCGTCTCTGTCGCTGGGACCCCTACCGCGCCACTGCGTCAGAGGACACGGTGATGCTTATTCACCGCAAAACTTTCCGAGCGAGAAGAAGAACGATCGCCGCTCGCAATAAAACATTATTTCCCGCCGTCGATAATACGACGTTCGAATTACTAAATCAAATATTAGCGGACCGATCGGCCGGCGTTCGAATTGCCTACGAAAGGGGTTCCGCCGTTGAGTTACGCCAATTTCGAATAGCGGGGAAAAAAAACCAGGAGAGAGAGAAAGACACATGCGAACGCGTGGAGAACAATGGGGTCTTGAATTAGAATCGGGGACGTGAGCGGAGGTCAAAAGGTGCAGGCCGTGGTTTACAAGCTATAAAATTCGAACGCTGCGTGCGCGATCGTTTGCCGAGTAAACTTTTTTAATTGACTCGAGGGGTGGTAAAACGGGTCGACCAGGCCTCGCGGAAACCAATCGAAGTGCTTTTTCTGTTACTGTTAGTTGTTTACGATCCCCCTACAAAACCATAGTGCGACTGTAGTGAATATAGCGAGGATTTTTATGGACAAACAAATGTTTGCGCATCGATTTCACCGGGACGGAAACTGCATAGAAATAACTATTTTAACCCCTCGAGAATGGCGGGCCATTCTCACAATTTTATGGTTGATGATGCTTAGGATTTTCTATTGCTTTGTTCGTCAATATTTTTATACCACGGAAATAGCTTTCTATCATAGCTCTGTTTGCTGCGAACGAGACAGACCATTTCCTGTTTTCCATGAAGATCGGCTGTCTAGTTATTAGGTGTGCTATACCCTGTAGGCTACCCTTCCAAGTACCTATTTAGATCATTCATGACCCACCGATATGTCATCCGTATTCGCTCGATGCGCACAATTGGGGACTACGCGTCACCTGAATTCTGGTGACATGGTAGTGACAACGTGTTAATACTCGCGGGATGGCTCTGTCAACTCGAACTAAACTTCGGTATACAATCGATCAGGAACGTATTTGCGCACTCCGGTTTTCGGATATAAAAGAAGTAGCGTATTGATGCAAGGACACCGTTCATCGTTATGCACAAAAAATATTTACCAAATACAATGAAGGGTAATAAGTAGACAGCGGATCTTTATGCAAAATAAAAATTTTCTACCTGAATTGCAACAAACTGGAGTGAAACAAAAATTTATTTTCCTTCTTAATATGTTTAATAGGTTGAAAATAATATAGCAATGTTTCTAAATTCTTCTAATAGCTTCACCGTTTCAAATTACACCCACCCATTTTTAATATAAATGCATAAAATCCGCTGTCTAGTACTAAGTAAGTAAAGAAACATCTGCCTATTTAGAAAATTTTTAATTTTGTTCCGAATTATTACTGACCCGCAGACTTTATGCGTTTACGATAAAAACTTTCAAACACCTTTTGGTTATATTAAAAAGATCTAAGATAATTAACCCCTTGCCCTACAATATCGGGTCGGACTCGTGATGAAGATTCTGAACAGAGACTAATAAATATGTATGTCATTAATTTCCTTTAAATAAAATTCTATCTTGTTCTAGATGGTATATATCCTTTGGAGAAAACGTGGGCATACAATAAATATAAACTTTCTCTTTTTTCTTTGAAATTCTGAACGACGAAGAATTCCTAATCATTATAATCGCAAAATAAATAGTAGTGCAAGGGGTTAAACGAAGAACAAAATTCTAGAAACAACGCTTAAGTGTCTATTGGAACAATTACCCTAGAGTAGTTAAGGGTTAACCGTGCGCTGCAGCGCTGGAAATGGACGCAAAACGAATTGTCCCTTTGAAAGTGGTCCGCGTCCCTAAGCACAGAACGTTTCAGGAACAAGGGTTCCCGTGCACGTCCTCCAACAATGTCGGTACAGAGAGAGATCTCTGTTCGCATAGTTGTCGACAACGTGCTCCCCAACATGGCTGCGTCGGAGCCAATGCGAAGCACACGGTAGTCGGTCGGTGATTCACCTAAAACGGGGTTAAATTGCCGTAAAACGGTGAACGCTTTCGGTCCGGCCACAGGTCACACCCGTTGGGTACCACACTTCGGCCACTTCGATATTACAGGGTGTCCCCTGTTACCCTCTATACCTGCTGTACTCTCTTTGATCACCCGCTTCCCCCTCCCCACCAACCTAGGTCAGAGTACCCCTCCTACCCCTCCCACTACCGATCAGAGACCCCCTCCCCAAATCCTCCCACCGATTCCCTCTCGGTCTCTCCCACGCCCCCAGCCGAGTTGATAGGTGTCCGGTGGTCGTACCGAAAGTAAAGTTAGCCGGTCGGAGAAATCAAAGTGGTCTTGTTCCTACCTTCGTATATCGTATCGTTCGTCCGCTTACACGAGATAGCCGTGAACACGTGAGCGAGGTTCGCGGTAAGCGAGAAGAGAGAGGAGCAGTGTGTGTCTTGTGGCGGCTGTGGGTTTTACGGGCGACGGACGCGCGCGACGTGTTTCGTCGTCCTGGCTCACACGACGACGCGACGCGACGCGCCGCTGCTCCGTACGAAACGAAACGAACGTGGTGGCACATATACAGAGAGCCCGAAAGAAGGGGGAGAGGCTATCTTCCGACCATCCATTGGCTCTAATAGGATAATGAAACGTGAATCATGGATGTACGGCGGACGATTATATTTTTATTGTGACCCACGCTCAATTTATTCATTATTTTGTTGAGGCCAATATCATTGGTACGAGGTGTAGGAAGCCATTGCTGGTCGGAAAGCATCGCTCGAGAGTTCCTACGGGACACGAACCCGTACCATTATTATTTTTCATTGTGCGCCCCTCGAATTAGAAAATCAACCTCTGTACACGGTGTCTCGATCGTCGTTCCGACTGTTGTCACGTTATTCGGAAAGTCGCTATGTGTCGGGGGTAGCTTTTTCTAATGGTCATCGGTATAGTACAAACCTTTATGCGAAATGAAAATTCTAGTAATAGAAGCCACTTGGAAATGTCTTTCTTGCTTCAATTATTTTTTAGCAGGTCGAAATGCACTGTTATTGTTACTCTTCGCTACATTTCTCCTAAATTATCGCATTGTTCGAGACACTGTTTCGAATCAAACTTCTTCTGTATCAAAAAGGATGTCTTACGATAACCGTCGGATTTCTTTAGGTCGTTCTCGAATGAAATTCCATATTTTCGTCTAGCTGGGATCATAGTCTGTTCCTTGACGAATTCGTCGGTCTAAGTATGTTGGTGTTTCTAGGTCGTTCAAGGTGATTTATCGCTATTCGGATCTTACCTTCGTTGATCGTCCTTGCCATCTCGTTCGTCGATACGAACATCAGCGAAATCAAAAATTAATTACCGCAGATTTGCAACGAAAAACGTCTATTTGCTAGATTTTTTTTTTTATTGAAGCTCTTCAGACCCTTAAATGGGTCCATTTCGTTGTACAGTATGGCGATACAATTATTAACAGACAGCGGATCTTTATGCAAAATAAAAATGTTCTACCCAATTTGCAACCAACTGGAGAGAAATAAAAATTGATTTTCTTTCTTAACATGTTTAATAGGTCGAAAATAATGTAGCAGTATTTTTTAATTCTTCTAATGTTTTCGTTGTTTTGAATTACATCGTCGGTGTTTCGATGTTACAGTGCACGTCAATTATATTTTCTTTCTTGACCCGCTCGCGGTGGACATGTTCTACGCGACGGACAGTTACACGTTTCGCGTGTAGCCGGAAAATCAATAACTGCAACAAAGTTAATCGATATCACTTCGAGTTACACGATACGACTATTTTCAGCAGTCACCGAGGGATTCGTTACGGGGAAACCGATGCTTTTCCAATAGTCCGTCCCTCGACGAGCTTCTGCCTGCGAAAAATGAAGTAACCGGCGCAGTCTATCTCGCGCGAGGACCATTTCGAGTCCATCGGAATGTCCCGGAAACGGCCGTTCGACCACCGTCAATTTCGGTCCGCTCGATTTCCGCTCGGAATCGCCGCCTCGTGGAAAGTTCGTTCGGTCTCGCCCGGCTCGGTGTTACGGAAAAAAAAAATCGGCGCTGATTGCGCGCCGCGGAAACTTACGCAGGACCGGTTTTATTTTCGGCACGGTCGCGTCCTTCGCGAGCGCGCGCGGAATTTTCACCGAGCCTGGACGAAAAAATACAGCGGACCAAAAATTTCCTGCAAGGACGCTACTGTTTCCAATCGAACGTGTTCACGGCATATCCCGGTTTTTGCATTTTGAAAGAAATCGATTTTCCCGTTTTTGCAGTTGACCAATTACGGCTTCGATCTGTTATGATAAACCCAACTATGAAAAATATAATTATCCAGCCCGTGAAGACGGAATATGAGCGATAACTACTACAAATATTTGTTCCAATCTGGTAAAAATAGCACCGAGTTGTTTGCTTTCGATGCATGCACGTTAAATTCGAGTATAAGCACACGAACATGATCGCGGAACACTCCTGTAATTGTTTTCCCACGTTTTTCACCTGTTATTGATTACTGCGCAAGCGTTGAATTTACAACAAACACTTCGAGCATTCTGTTGGCCAATAACATATAAATGAAAATAACAAGCGCAATTGATCGCGAAAGTACTGGAATAATTTCATTTGTAAACTTTCGTAGGGAAGACATACATGTTCAACCAACAGATTGAAAAGAGCGTTATATTTTAAACAAACGGAACTCTCGATATTGTGTTACATGCGGTATTTACAACGTATTATTTTAGCTAGAATATTTTACATTTATCATAGAATTTTCTTTTACGAAAAGAAAAATAGTACATAAGGGAGGATTTGTGGTTATTATTTTTAAAAGTTGTTACATTCTAAAGAATGTTGGAATATTAATTTATTCTACAGGTACATGTAGATATATGTAGATGTTTCACTCGGTGAATATGGAAAATACGAATTATTATTATTTACAATACAAAAAACCCGAAGGACACACAGCTAGGTAAAATCGAACTTCTTTTGTGTAATTCTCGAAGGATCCTAATTTCGGAAAAAAGTTGCTGTGTGACAGGTCATTCTCGTTTTTTTGGGAAGACAGAAAGACTGTGCTCAATCTTGCCACTGTCGACACGTATTGAAGGCCCGGATTCGAAGTAAGGGATGTTCGCGGAACGCTCGGATTGATTTGCAGGCGGGGTTACACGAAGCTAACCTCACCCCCCTAATCGATACATTTGTACCTGAATTGTTGGTTCATTGCACCAGGTAGGCCCATAAACACACCGGCAACGTGAACGGTGTACTTCAATGGAACGAACGTCACATCCTCCCCCACTGCTGTTATAAACAAACAGATTTTCGGATTCACGCGACCTTAAGGTCACAAGGGGTTCTAGCGAGTTCGATTAGGATGAAATTTACACGTGTGTAACATGTACAGATAAAAATGTTTATGCAAGATAAAAATTGTTTGTATTGTCTGCAAAACAGAGGAATCAAATGGGAATTTATTTCTCTTTTCGGTGGTTTTACTTCATTTGGATTTAACGATTCTAATTCGAATTCGGCGAAAGTATAAACTATTGTAAACTACCTGGTATCAAATAATGACAAAGATCAAGTTGAAATTCATCTGCGAACAATTCCGGAACAACATTGCTTCACCAAGATTTGTTTCATTCTACGCGCAATTGTACAAACTCCGGATGCTCAAATTGAATATACCTGCAAGGTCATAATCGGATAAGCGACGGCAATTGAAATTCTTTAAGTGTCTTCCAGAACAGAATAGAAGTTTACACCGCTAATTATGCAGCATTATCCGTGTTACGTGCACGTGGCTCGCGGAGAACAGTACAGAAATCCCAAGATCGTGCAAGCTGAGATACACTTGAGTTCTAATTTCATGGAAATTGCTATCTTCATAATGTAGGTACACGTTTTAATAGTATGTATTTCGTGGAGAAAACATTGTAATTTAGAAATTCTCTCATTAAAATAGCAATGATGTTCTACAGCGAATTTCTGTTTAATATTTTACGAATTACAAATTAATATTTTCGTACTGCTCGTGCGTAAAGAGTAAAAACGAAGAGATAAACTTAACAAAGAAAAGCCATGACGGAGAATTATTTGAATTTGAATAATTTCACAAATTCCTGCAAATTCGAACGAACTGTCTACAATAAAATAGGGTCCTTGCAAAATTTAAATTCGAGTACACGTAAGTGCATTTTTCAAATTAATGCCGGGAAAATGTAAGATTTTTTTACACAAAGTTACAGTCACAGGCAGCTTTTCCGGCTAAAATTTAATGAACCTTTAATTTTGTAGAGTAGTTTATTTCCAATGTGATCACTAACGAACTTTCGTGCATCGTTCGCATCAGTTTAACCCATAAACAAGTTTTCCATTTTAATTACATTTCCGTTCAATAGAAACATATTAAGTAATTTAATTTCATCGGTTCGTATACACATTGTAATCTATTAAAGAGTAAACGATTTCCTTTAATTACACGTCAATAATTAGATATAAATTTATAGTTGCCACAAATCAATTTGAACTCATCAATTTTGATTGGTTCGAAATGACTTTCGGCCAAATACTTCAATTGACCATATAATTAGTTGCTTCGTGTTCAAAATTGTATAAAAAATGTTTTGTTTAACGCGCCACATTAAAAAATACATTTTGGCTAGAGATATGGAGGCAATCAGTTCTGTTTCATCGGGAAAGCATAAAATAAAAAGTAACGAAGCGCTTGTTAATATTCAATGACAGTAGTATGTTGTTTGCAGCATGATGTTTTAGTTGCCACAATAATTTAGCGGTCTGGTAATTACTGCGAAATCGATACCACGATATTGGCCGGGCAATTACCAATTTCTACGAGTGACACAACGAAACTGGCGACCGTATGTATAATTAACGATTCGTCAGCCTGAATTAATTATGGGACATCATAAAATTGTGTTGTCATGCGATATTGGAATGATAAGCGACACGCAAGAAGCTAATAAGGAAAATAGAATTGTCCGTATTGTTATCGTAGATTTAAATGCGCGTATTGTTGATTGTATGGTTTCAAATTGCTGTATTGCTTGTTAATTGTACAGAGGATACGTGGCTAATTACGATCGGTCGATATTTGCCGTCAGTTCATTATGGTAATCCTGTTTATTGATAACGTACTCCACAGAGAGATACGAAACTATGTAGATAATTATCACTGTGAGGAGAGACACTATTGAATTCTGTAACAGCTTTTAACAATACGATCAGTCTGATAAATTAAGGTGAAAACAATGTCACTAATATATCGACACGCGTTTTCAAGGGAAAAACTTAGTTTTCCTTATTTAATTAATTTTTCCGATTTAGTGGTATGCAAAAATTCAGAAAAAAATTAAACCGATATCAAACATCCAGATACATATAGTATAATTAATTCACATTTTTATCTTGAAAATCTTGGTTGTAAGAGATCAGAAACATTGAAGTTTAAGAGCGCGGTCATTCGGATTTCCACAGTATCGGTGTGTAATTAAGAGTATCGTTCGATCATATTTTCCGTGAAAGCGACGGTACGAAGGAAGTTAATCACGAGGCAAAATTTGAAATCGCGGATCCAATTCCGCCGAGAATAACCGGACGAAAATTTTCGGTTAACCGCACGGACATAATGACTCGCAGAGTGATCGAGAGACCCGAAGATACTTTCGGGTTTTCGGGCCCGGTTCCGGCTCGGTGTGTTCCGCAGAGAGGAAATTCCGCGATGCTGGCTGGCCAATAAGGGTCAATTTAGCCTGCAAACGGTATCGATTCGCGGCGGGGCACCGTCGGCATGTTTTTTTTTTTTTCTTTTTTCCTTGCGGCTCGGCTCGGAGACCTGCCTCGTTAAAAGGCTTTCTAATTAAGTAGAAGAGAAGAATGTACCGGCGACACGCTTCGCTCGCGAAACGGTCGTACCGCTGCGGGGGTGCCACGGTTTGCGAAAGGGGTTGGGAAACCGACGAACGACGAGTTTATTACGCTGAGAGGATCGAAAGTTTTGCGACAAAACGGAAGGAGGTGTTTCGTGGATCCGTCCCTATACACAGGGCCGTCCGGCAAATTCATTGGAAAAAGAAAAACGTTTCAAACTCCAGGAAAATGTCGGTACTCGGTTTGTGCAAAACTAGTGAATAGTACAGTCAGGGATAAAAAGATGGAACAACTTTTCCGTTTCCATATGATACGCGAGATTCTGCACCTCTGGATAGGTGTAGATCTGTTTAAAAAATGGTCCGGAAAATTGATCTTCACCCTTTTTATTCAAGGTCAAACATTTCTTTTATTTATTATTTTTTTAACAGATCTCCACCGATCCAGAGATGCAGAACCACGATATAGCGGTCAGGACATATAACGTTGAAACACCCTGTACGAGTAACGTCGTTTCGAAAAAAATTGAATCTCTACCGATTAAAAATTACCGTATTAATATAACGTTCAATTTTTTTGTCCCTGAGTCTATGCATGGCTTTCATTCGCGTGCTCATGGGTCTACTCGAAAGAATTCCGGATTTATCCCGACGGCCCGATGAAAGAGCCGCGCGAAACGAAAAACGATTACCATCTGCCTAAGACACTTTTATCAGGATGGAAATGAGATCGCAATTAGGCGGAGTCACCGTGGAATTGAATGGAGAAACCAGGGAAAAGGTGAAAGGCATTTCGACTTGGAGCTGCGAAGCCCGAAGGCCGATGTTCGTTAAGTAATTGTCAGTTTTGAACGCGTTCGCTTGCACACGGGTTAACTGTTTCGCTTTTGTGCAGAAAAATGCATTACAAATTCCGTTATCTTTTTTGTATTCCGGTTGTGTAGGCCGGTTTAGCGGTTTACCATTTCCACCGTAATCTCTCGTTATTGTCAGTTGTGACTATTCTGTGAATCCCTTAATAATTCCCCAGTCTATAAACGTGAGAAATCAACATTGCAAACGACGTACTAATTTTTTAAGCGGATCATTTTTTGCCACTTTATTGTACGAGGTCTTTTGTCGGTCACTGTAAAGTATACTCGCGGTTAATATTGTGCCGTAGGTTATCTTAACCCTTAGCACTTGAATGGCGACTGTTAGGCGCCATTAAAATTTGGTGTATCATTATTCAGAATATTTTTTGCATTATTCAATTTGTTTGTATTTGATAAATTACTAAACACTTCAGTATTGTAAATGTAAATTGCACCATTTTCGTATGTGCAACATGAAAACAAATATATGGAAGGGAAATATTCTAGGTCGGAAGAAATTTTTCGTTTTGGAGTTGAAGTAGCTTCGAGTGCAAACAGTTAAATCGCTAATAGCTTCATCAGCCAATGACGTAGACTCCCTCCCCCTCCCCTTTGACGAGGCTGGAAAATTACTCGGAAATTTTTCGGCTGTCTGCATTCGACGTCGGCGATCTTGGAATTTTTTCACGACGTGAAGAATGTATTGATTAACGACAGTCGACAAGTCGCGCATCTTCAGAATGCGCGCGGAACGCAGGCACGAGAAAAAGTATAAGCATGTTTTCCTCCCGGAGTCCTTTCGCGATTGGCTGACGTGTGTTCGCGAGCCGGCCAAGCGGAATCGAAAAGGGAATTTGTGAAGTGAAACGCAACAAAGAAGAAATGGCGAATTCGCATTTCTCCGCTGGCACACGATATGCTTCTCGCGGCGGATCCAAGAAGCATAATTGGGAAAAATTGTCGATATTTAAACTCGACTACAATTTGCTGGAATCCGTTTTATTGTTAGCGACGCTTTAGCAATGTTCCGAATCCCTTCGTAACTACGTTCGCGGCAAAGCAATTCCCGTTAACTGGTCGACAACAAACCAGCGCAAATTGGAATGATGTTATTAACCTAATTACGCGATGCACTTCAGCACAAAATCGTTTGTGTGTCCACAATGCAGCAGGTTGCACATGAATTGACTTCTCGCATGTCTGTTCGGTCCGGCGAAACGACCAAATCAGTCAAAGTAACTCTGCCAGTTTATAATATATGAATAATTGTCAACTGTGTGAACGGAAGTTTTACCGTTAAAATGTGAGACGACAGAAATAACGAAACGCGGTTTTATATATAAAAGTAATTATCGAATTTCGTTTATATTTCAACCGTTCAAAGGTGCGTAACCGTTTAATGATCGATACGGGTTAAAAGCGGGCTAAACCTAAGCAACCGCACTGCAAATACTCGAGCGAAACTTGCAAAAAAAAAGTGCTATTGGTCGAAGGGAAAGCTCTTGAGAACCAAGTGAAGGATCCTTTCAGATCTCGAGCCAAGAGCTTTCGGCTCTACGTCTGATTTACGAGCGCACCGGAGGTCGGTTGAATTAGCTATACTCGGTGTCGCGTTTATGAGAAAGGAAAAGAATACGAATTATCAGAAAGAATAAGAATTTTTACCATTATTAACATGCTCACGGTCAACCGATTTCAATAAAATTTGCAGCATCCACATAACTGACAGAAATCTACAAGATTGTGTGTTTTTGTTTAAATTCTCAATACTATAAAGTTGTAAAGAGCGAGCATTAGTATTTCGCACGTGATCTAGTACACCGATCGTCCTAACTGATCGAGACGACTGAAGTAGTTTGCTCCAATTTGAAAACAGTTATTCCGTTTTAAAGGCTGTCCGAATATTGATGCGAGTCACTGTAGCAGATACAATAGAATATCGATTATTCGAACGACGCATAACGGAAACGCCAATTATCCGGTGGACCGATTACCAGAACATAAAATCGATCACACATCTATACGATGGCAAGTCGTTGCTATGCAACAATGTTTGCATTTTATAATACAAATCTTGCATGATTTGAATATGCGTGTTTAATGCTTCGTCGGCGCGCAATATGTGCAAATTTCATCTGCATTATGACTGTGTGCTGTGTATACTGCGTATTTTATGCGCAACTGTCATAACTGCATTGTCAATACGCAAGATAATATCGAACCTAATGCGATTCTTCGCGAACGAAACAAATTTCTATGTAAACCGCGTTGCAAATAGTGTTGCAAAATCGCTTCCATCAAGGAATGGACATTTGCATAAATATTCCTAGTCCAATTACGACTAAACTGCGACTCTTATGCGAAATATATTTAAATATATATTTGGTTATAATTTCATCGTATTTGGATATACGTACGCATACTATCGCATTATTTGTAACTTATTAAAATTGTTGAGGAAGGAAATAACCGTTTACCCAGTATCGTTTAATTAATGCAGATCATTTTTTTTTCTCCAATAAAACTGTGCAATTGAATAACGAGTCTCGGAAGAAAATATCGATTCGAGAAGTTAAACACTGTTGGAAATCAGAGATTTCACCTTTCGACCCTCGGGGCACAACGGAAATAAATATAGATATTTGCAACGCTATCCGATAAAGTCGGTTATTTGAATAATGGTGCCCCTAAGAGATAGACGTTCCAACGTTCGACGTTACCTTTGACACGTGGTCAAAGAAGCTTGAATCAATATTAGCTTATAATCTGCCCGTCCACGTGATTGGAATGGGCGAAACCGTTAATGACGAGATTAGGGGAGCGTCTTGGAGCTCGCGCAAGTGCAACGATAGGAGCCGCGACTAATTACGTTAAACACACTGTTGCGTTCGGGACCAAAATATGGAAACGCAGTCACGATCCGGGATTAAGGGGAGCACAAACGGTAACGAGCAAACAAGCAGAAAATCAATTCCGCCGATGCACCGAGGACCGGGTTCCCGATTGTTATAATTCACTGAAAGCGAAATGACACGCGCTGACGCTTCCGGTTCACGCGTACCGTTACGCTTCCTACAAAAGAGATCGTACCGAACAGCTATAAAAGGGTTACCACACGCGACCGCGAACGTGTTCAAGCGGTTAGCACAATTTTCCAAAACGAATCTCTGAAGGGTCATCGAAGAGGTACATTCGAATGCAAACTGACCGTATTACGCGCTGTTTACATACGTTGCACACTGTTCGGATGTACGTTGAATAATATTAAAATTCAAATCGGAAGAATAGAATTGAAACAAAATCATGTACAGCATTGCCTTTTCGGTAATTATTTACATTTGGGGCTTCCTCACCGATTTTGATGACCTTGAAATATGACCCGACGTATATGATGTATCCATGGGGAATTATTTTATTGGGTATATATTAATTAAAAAATTGATACAAATGTGGATAGACACGTCCGTGTTGTTTTTGTAAAATAATGTTAAGTAGTCAGTTTTAGTGCTTTGTAAATCTAGTGTTAAACGGACCTTGAAGTTGCGAAATATGAAAGAAAACCTTGCATCCAGTATTCTACATACGAATAATAAAATATAATACTAATGTACTACAAACTATATTATAAAATACTAATGTAAAGTGTACTTACTTCTGAATCTTCTGTACCTCCGTCGGATCCACAGCACACAATTGTTGACTCACGAGGATAGGTCCAAATAATTGCACAACAATCACTAAACAACACACACAACACACACAACACACTTAACGAAATCGTGACAGTAGACGAGAAGATGTTACTCCGACCACGAATAAAATAATACTGCGATTTTAACCGTTCCCCTTCCACGGACGTGTGATACGAAAACAGGGAATTCCGGGAAATAGGGTCGGCGCCCCGCCATAATTTTTGTACCTTGGTTTTGTATCTAGTGTTTACAGACCCTCGGCGTCTAACCTTCCTAGGATAACCTGACCGTACCACCTCCGTAGAGGGGATCATTGTTAAAATCGCAGTATTATTTTGTTCGTGATCGGAGTGACATCTTCTCGTTCGTTGTCACGATTTTATAAAATGTGTTGTGTGTGTTGTTTAGTGATTGTTGTTCAATTATTCGGACCTATACTCGTGAGTGAATAATTGTGTGCTGTGGATCCGACGGAGGTACAGAAGATTCAGAAGTAAGTACACTTTACATTAGTATTGGATTGGCAACTAAGTAATTGCCGATTTCAGTTATAGATGAAACTATAACTTGACTCAGTTTTTGGCCGAAAAGGATCAGACTTTCTACGAGCGTGGAATTTTCAAGTTGTCAGAAAGATGGCAAAAGGTCATCGAACAAAATGGAAAATACATCATAGATTAAAGTTCATTCCAAGTAAAAAAAAAACTCTTTTATTTCATTGAACAAATCGGCAATTACTTAGTTGCCAACCCAATATTTTATAATGTAGAATTAGTATTCGTATGTGGAACATTGGATACAAGGTTTTCTATCATATTTTCCAACGTATAGGGAAGGCCCTAATGTAAATAGTTACCGCCTTCTCTTTTGTAAGATTCTTTTGTAAAGCTATTATTTTCGATTTATTTAAACGATTGAGAGAAAAAAACATAGTTCCAGTTAATTTCTTTAGTTCGTATAAAGATTCGTGTATTTACGATGTAATTTACAGAAAGTGAAATTCAGTGGTAATAAGAGAGTTTATTAGGTAGAAGGTGTAAAAGTTACAAAAAATGGGGGGGGGGTGGTAAATAATAACTCGTATAATACGTAGTACATGAAATTTCTCAGACCGTTATGAAAGATTCAATTTTTATAAACCGACTGTACGAGTCTCGTAAAATCGTGCAAGGAAAGAACGTCCCTTGGTCGTAAACGATGAAAGAAATGCGTTCTCGATGGGGAAAAGTGAAGATTAAGTATTTATCCGGCGTCGTAAAAGCCTCCCACGAGCGGATAATCGTACTTTTAATTTGTCGTTGGAAGAAGCAGAGGAAATTAAATGACAACCCGCCATTTGTAATGCAGACTTATGTTTCTAATTAAGTAGAGTACCGTCACTGTACGAAACCGACCGTTCTCGACAATAACGTGGAACGACATAATATTCGGATACTTTACATCGTTGTTCAGAAAATCGAGGCGCGAAAACGACAGAAGGATGAAGATTAATGTACCATTAAAAGCGAAATCTGAAACGTGCACGTAGTTAAGCGGTAAATCTATGTATATTCGACCGCTCGTTAGAAACGGGAGAATGAAACACAGTTGATTGGCAATTCGAGTCCTGGATGGCCGCTTTCGGGAGACTTCGCGCGATCGATAGGTCGCGGCTTCAAGTATGTGTAAACATAATTTCGGTAGTGCTTGCGAGCTCTTTCGTATCGGCATGCGGAGGGGGCGAAAGGTGAATGTTGCGGGAAAGATTTCGTTGGAGATTACTCGAGTTTATTGACTGAGAGCGCCGATCGATAAACGAGCGGACTGCGCGCGAGTATTGAATAATCTTCAAATTGCATCTCGCGTCCGAGCAATCTCAATCTTCCGCGGGTAGCCTAAGTGCCTCGATAGCTGTCACCGGGCTCGAGCGAAAAAGATTCGATCGGCGGGCAAACAAATGGCTACCTCTTGAAACGTTCCTACGCTTCGAGATACTTTCGAGAAACCCTATTTTCGCAGTAGCGATCCTCGTGGCGACCGTTGTTCTCCCTATTGCAACTAAACAATGCTTCCGTTGAAAACGGAGAGACGGTAAGAATCCTGATAGCAAGATACAGGATTTCATCCGAAGGACTCTCCTTCCTTAATTGCTCGGCTGACCAATTTCAGATCCACCTAGATCTATTCTTAGGGCTCCATCTTTGACCCCTCTCCCCCACGTATATGCGGACCGCCGGCCGCTAAATTAATTTTGAGTGACCGATCCAAATGGAGAGCAAGTGGTGTTTGATGATTCGTGTCGTACGATTTACGTCACGGATGTTCAACGCAATAAAACCGTTACACTCTCCGCGTGCCCAATTCTATCGGCACCATTGGATTCAACAAGGTATTTAATAAAAGATGGCGAAAAATTTCAGGAATTCCTGACAACTGAACCAAAAAATAAAACAATTACCGTGCACAGGAAGCGCACGTCGCGATATACAGGGTGTGTGGTAACTGGTGGTACAAGCGAAGGGGGGGTGATTCTACATGAAAGAATAAGTCGAAAATATAGAATAAAATTTGTTCATCCGAAGCTTCGTTATCGAGAAAATCGAGTTTGAAATGCAGCGAATACGCATCCTATACGATAGGAATTGTCTGACGCGTCTGATCATGACCAACCGAATCTACTTCCTGCATATACCAAAGCACACAAACCTGACAGATCTTCAAAGTCGATTTTCTCGAAAACAAAGCCTCAAACGAAAAATGTTTGTTCTATATTTGCGACTTATTCTTTCGTGTAGAATCACCCCCCTTTTCGCTTGTACCACCAGTTACCAAACACCATGTAGAATAATAGAAATAATATCGACCGACTCCAATATTTCTTTAATAACATTTTATTCCGATATAAGACGACGCCTCAGGACCGGCTCTCGTATTTCGGGTGAGGGTACCCACGCGGCTTGACTTCGTTGAGAATGTGATAGAGGCTCAAATGTATAGCGGCAAAGTATTAATATAAACTGGTCTGTTGGAAAAGAATAGACCATGTCATTATTTTGAAATTGAAAAGCGTCTTATATCGGAATGAAATTGAAATGTATCGGGGGAAAAAAAATGTTCCGCAATTTCTATCAACGCGAGGATGAATTATATGAACTTACCCTTAAGCTCCATGTCCGTGACCTGATCCGTTTTGTAGGTGGCCATCTTCCTGCGATCGCCAACGATGAAGTAAATATTCGTATATTCGTCGTCGTTATTCCCGCCGGTTCCGTTCCTCGCCTCGAGGTCCATGGCCAGGCGAATAATTTTGGCCTTGAACCGGCTTCCGCTTCTCTCTGCTCGACCTTGCGACAGCTTGCGAGGCGACCCGGCCTTGCTACTATTCGGGGCTGCGAAACAGAAAATCCAACCGCTATGTTGGTCAGGTTGCTATCGTTTCGTTCTTCGTGGGTACCGTGGGGGATACAAAGATAGGATGTGCTATTAATTCGTTAATTTTTATTTGTTAAATTTACTCGTACATATGTGTCCATAATTATGAAAGTGGTCTGTCATAAAAAAAAAATTACATTGAATAAATTTAGTTTAAAATCATGTCGTGTGAAATAAGTGATAAATTCATTTTTTTTTTTTAATTTTGACTTAGACCACTTTCATAATTATGGGCACATATATCATTCTATAATTGATTTTACTGAAATGACAATTTTCTTCCGATATCCTTTGGAAACACAAAGAGACGCAGGTTGCCCTGTCTTTTCGTCCCTGGCTGTAGATCAATAAACGATGCGAGAGATCCAACTTATGTACCTCCATCTATCTTCGTGTAATCTAAGTTTTTGATTCTTGCGTAGTGTACGTGCAAGGAGATCGATGGACTTTTCATAACTCGATTCGTCTCTTTTTCTCTGCATCGCCGATAGCGGTGTCACGACTACTCGAAGAGTCATTTTAAACAAGCCACCCAAAAAGTTTGTATTCTTTTCCCCTCGAGAAATTGTTGATATTTGAACTGTGATAACTTCGTTGGAAAAAGTGATACAACAATATACCTGGACTCATTTTGAAGGTTATCAAGTATATAAGTATGTGATGTAATTTGGTAGAATCATTAAGATACAGTTACGAAGAATTGTATATTGTGTTTGAAAATGTTTCATTATTACACAATAAGAGATATCTTTGGAATCATGGACGCGCGAATTCGAAAGAAACAAGAACTCCGTGTCGAGTCGAATTCAACACATTAATTAATTAGTCCGGAAGCATGGTACACCCATGAGGGTCTCTCGTAAAATTTTATTGTAACCATTAATAGATGTAGAGCAGTTCATTACGAGCGTTAACGCAGCGCTCGCTGATATGGGAATCGTTAACGATCCAAAGTGTGAATATGGTAATGAAATTCGAAATTAATGTGTTGATCACATAATCATGAACTTCGATCACCATCAAGTGTAGTAATGTTAGTTACTCGATTGAATGTTACTACGTGTTCTACCATCTTCCCCATTCTGAAAAGGTATAATCGGAACATCTGTATTTTTAACCGGGTTCAGAAATTCATTGTTATTGTGCTATAGGTGAAGAATCCAAATTTTATTTATTTATTGCATTTTGCCCACACACATACACAACAGTCTCCCTACGGACATCGCGTAACATCACGAATTTCGAACTTGGACGCATTTATTATACAACGACCCATGGTTACTATACCGCAGTTTATCATTAAATGATGTAATCGAGTTTAAACTTGCAATGCATCAGCACTAATACTGCTTCCGTGCAACCACCGTCCAGTGCAGTGGTATCTTTCTCGATATAAAAGTTAATTAACCTTATAGCCACGTTATAGCTAAAATAGATCTGATACGAGATTCTGCAAGGCTAAATAAAAGAAAAACAAAAAATTTTACAAGACGTTATAAAATATTCTGCTTATATATTTAATAAAATGATAAAGTTAAAAATAAAAGTCGGGTTAGTTTTACATAAATTCTTAAATACCGATAACAGAATTTCATTACAATTGAAAAGAAAAGAGTGACATTCACATTCGGTATAATCTGTTCGAAATCTTCGTCGCGATCCTACGGAAAGGGGTTGAAAAATAATTAAGGCGACTCAATCATCGAAATCTTCGTAGAAAACATAATCGCGATTAAAACTCAGCAACTTCGAGCTAATAAATTCATTGGGACATTTTCGGATGCCAACTGATGGAAGACGTGCGTCTGCTAAATGATGTTATAGTGACCGAAGAAATGGTAATCAAATGGAACTATGTCAGGCGAACAAGCTATGAGTCAGAGTTCCTTCACTATAAGCAGCGCGCGATCATTTGGGTGGTTTCAGTCACGGTTTCTCCGAGATTGAATGTAAATAGCATGCAGCGCCGAATATGCAGTTTACCGGGCGCCGTAGTATACAGTATATAATACTACTGATTTATAGGGTCACGTCCAGCATTTCAATATTAGGCACTGTTGTGCTAATTGTTTAGTACGACGCCTTCAGACTGCACAAGCGGGTGAGAATATTTCCATTTGAATGGCAGTGCTGACTCTGTGATACCAATCGAAAGGAAATGTTTAATAATTCTACCGGTAGATTTGAAGAAAAATTAAAAATTTCTAATAAAACAACGAGAACAATACTCTTTTTAAAATATATTGCTTCTACTTACATATGTTGCCATTTAAAACAGCAAATGATTTAACCGTTGTAAATATTGACTGCTGTCAGATATTAATTTTATAAAAAATCGTTTTCAGGTGATGTAAAAAAATTAATACCGAACCTCCGTGTATCAATGAGACTTGTAATTGCGATAATACCATAACCCCGATACTGCATATAGAATTAATAACAGGAGAAACATTAAGGATTAAAAAGTTATGTTCCATTAGGAACTCTTGCTGTTAATTGACTTCGTAGCACGCACAGTACAGACCATTATTAATATCTCCCAGAAAACGGTTTGGGAGCAATTCATGTGGAGCTTCTAACTAGCTGAACCATCAGGTGCAAAATTTATAGCTTCAATATTACTGGCCAATCCCGTAATTGCCGCCATTTTTCCGGAATTTTCTTTCTCACGAAATATCGTTGCGAACCTCTAATATTTCGTTTTCCTACATTAGTTAATCGTGAGTAATTTATTGCTGCACTGCGGATGCTTAAAAATCTCATTTCGATAGTCTGATTTATAAAAATGAGACTCGAAACTGTATTATAGCCAGTGCTGAGTAAATGTTATTTATAATATTCTAGTTCCTGTTACCTTCGGATAAAATATCATTTTTAAATTTGTTTTGAAAAGTTTTTCTCATCGGTAAAATATTTTATTCGAACGTTACGTTAAAAACCCACAAACTGTTTGTTACAAATATTTATATTCTCGTGATTTCAAATAGTACTGGTTACGTGAAAGCTCAAAGCAAAGTGACTTTCGGGTTCAATCGCGTCACTCGAAATATTTCCGTCGAGTGCAGATCACGTTCGCGTTACTGAAATGGGATACAGCGCAAATAAAGCCCGAAATTCGAATATAAAGGGTTGATCGAAGCTCACCGAAGCCATTTCCCATTTCCGTTTCTGCCTTCGCGAATATGCTGCGCGTGTAAAACGCAACAAAATACTAACTTCAACAACGATTAAGGTTTAGCGCACGATACTCATCGCTTCAATAGCTTCGCTTGCTTTTCAATTAACTAAATATATTTGGTAGAATGTTAAAAAGAAAGGGTATAAAGGGACGTATACAATTTAGTGGAAAATACGAAATTCTGTACAAAAGATGCAACTCTTTTTTCAGAATGATTTAAAATCATTCTAAAGAAATTTACAATCGGTTCTTTTTAGAATCTCCGAATTTAAGAATATTTCAACAATTTTTCGAACCACGTTTTCCCTGTCTAACTACTGAATTAGAAACTTCAGAAGGGAGGACACGGTAGCCAATATCACGATCGAATCAAGAGATGAATGATGAAAAGAGAGAATTCACTTTTCACTCGATAGATTGTGATAATGAAACGTGCAATCATCCGGTCCGTCTAAATTAAATTCTTGATCATCCGAGAAAATTATATTATACTATTGATTGGTTTCAACTCATGGCGCAAACTCGAATGAACCTTCGACGTTGCATTTTATCGAGGTTTTTTTTTGCAGTTTTCTCTGATGCATGGAATATATTCTGTTCCTCGTTTATTGGTTGAAATCAACATTAATATTTCATTTTCTGTAATCTCCTTAAGAGAGAAACTTTTGTATTATAGAAACAGCGCGTAAAAGTTAATCGTGTTCCGTTTTCTTTCTCAGCTTTGTTTCACATTGCTTTGTAGCTTTTCCGATATTTTAAAACTTTTTAAAAGCATTGTTAATTCTTTCAGTATTTCCACTCACTTTTGTTTCTATTTCTTGCTGCAGACAGCCTTCTTAATTAAAATTTTTTAATTTAAGTATACTACGCAGGTATTGTACGCGCCCACTTTCCTTTACCTGAAATTTTACAAGATTGTACGTTATTCTGTTTGCTTAATAATCTATACTTCACTTTTCATCACATTACTTATCAGAGATTATTTATTTTACTGTATTTTATGATTTATTTGCAGGAAACTGTTGAAATTTATAAAAACGAAACTGTCGGAACTCTTTTCGCTAAAAAAAAAGAATAAAAAATATTTATATTTTCAGACGTGTATGTTGTTTCATTTTTAGTTAAGTTTAGTAAAAATAGCTACGAGCGTTTCACGGTACTCCGTGCACTGTACGCGAATATTGTTTGAAACCGCATATTCAAAACCCATGGCTACGATATCTCAAAATCTACAGGGTTCATTTATTTCAAACTTTGCAAGCTTGTTTCGGAGTTGAAAATCCAGGGTACAACAGAGGCACGTTTCCCCCCGAGCTTAGTTTACGTTTCACTGGCGAAAAATAAACGATTTCATAGCCGGAAATCTATACCTCAACTTTCAGGTGCAACCATTACGTCAGAGATTTATTTTTCCAAAAACTCCTCTCTTTAGGTCCTAGATGATGCCAACAAACACTTCTCAAATTATCTATTAGATGCAATTAACTACATATCTTGCATATCATATTCCACTTTAACCAAAAAATTCGTGCAATTCAATTAAATTTCACCCAATTTTTGTGATCACTCGGTAAACGCGTTCACCCTTTGACTGCAAAGCCCGGGTCCATCTCGACCCACACTATGAAAATTGTCACTCGATTACTTAATGCCTAACTTCTAAATGGAACGAATGGTTAAATTCGGAGCAGCAGAAAGACTAACGAGTCTACGAGAATGATCTTAACCCCTTGTACTACGATTTATTTCACGGTTTCACTGATTAGAACTTTTTTGTAATTTATAATTTCCTAAAAAAAAAAGGAGAAAATTTATATCTATTTTATTTCGGTTCAAGGAAAATTAATAATAAGAAATATATTTATTAGACCCTGTTCAGAATCTTCATCACGAGTTTGACTCGATATTGTAGGGCAAGGGGTTAAAAGACATGTCTCAAAAAAGTTGCCAAACGGAACGTGCGAATGATCCGAGGCAACATGGACGTTGTTGTTGCGGGAAAGGTCGGTCGTCCGAGGGTAAAATATAAAATGCGTTTCGAGCAAGTTGCAGAGGAAATATTTTTGAATGTAAACGACTAACCTCTGGTCGGGTGTAGAGGGATAGCAGTATCCTCGGCGAGCTCATCGTCGCATCGCCGCCCCGGCGGCAGCAACCGGGTCACCCCCGATTATTGCACCTGTCGACCTCGTGCCTGCCGTGCGCAACACCTGCAGGGTGAATGATCGAACGTCGCAGGATCCCGTCGACGACGGTCGTGACACCAACGGAGAGGACGACCGCTCGTCTACTACCAGCTCGCGATACGCTCCTTCATGGTCCATTCTGAAAAACGGAAAAAAATATTTTCATCAACCCTCGGAACTTGCTACAGTCGAAAGCGACAATAATTCTATTAAAAATTCAATTTTTAACAACATCAGACAATAACGACGCAATCGATAGCCGGAGGCTATCGAATTTCCCACTGAGAAATTTCGTCGGAACCCCTGCGGCTCGAATAATTACGGGTAAATTAACCACGATCAAAATATACAGGCCGATCTTTTGCGGGAAGAGTTTCCCTCTGTAATATAGTCAAGATCAAATTACTACAGCAGGATCAATCTCCTTGCTTCCGTCCGTATCTGTTCCACTGGAATCGGCAACATCATTTTCAATTTCCTCTTTCGTGGCTGCCGTAATGATCAAAGGACGGCGGCGTTTAATGACGCGCCACTGCGATACGTCAAAGGACTCTGCAATCCTCCCGTCTCGTTCGTAGAACACTAGGAATTTAATTTTCGGACATCCCGAGAAATCACTGGCTCCCGGTTAGAACAGATCCCGCGGCACACACCTGAATCGCTGATTATCAATTGTAGGCCTCGCAATACCTCACGATCATTTCGTCCCGCAAATGTTAGGGTGTCCGTCGTTCCTTGTATTTGAAATTTTCGTGCGTAGCATACGCCCGGCCAAGTATCGGAGATTGCCCGACAGCCGATTGCCTTAATTTTCTCCGAAACTCTACGAAAATAAATGTTTTTGACTCCTGTTTCTCAGAATTGCCGCAGAAAATTTTTCAAAAAAATTCCTCAGTCCAGTGATAAACAAGTCCGGTAGAGAATGTTTCGAGCAACCGAAGAATTTCAGAGATAACAGGGCCACGGGGTTGCAAAAAGGGGATGCAGAGCACAGTTTGCGAAAGTTCTATGTGGTGCAAAGAGCGGAGCATAACGAGCTCGAAACGCGTCGAGTTCGAGCCTACTTGTGATAAGCGAAAAGCCTTTGAACAAGAGGCCGTGTTTCGCGTTAATGATTCGAGATATAAAGAGCCGCTGACGCGAGTGAGTAGCGCGTATTAAATATATTGAAATATACGATGACGAGAGGGAATGCTCAGTCGAAATGGGAAAGTTTACAACACAATATATACCCAGGCTTTCCAGCGTTCTATCTATAAAAGGAACCTCGTAAACAGCTTCATAATATTGAAGTAAATTACAGGGGTTTAAATGTTAACCCTTGACTGGTCACAAGGGTCGCATCGTGGCACACATAAGCTCTACACATCTGTGTACTCGACCGGCCTTTTAATCACTTTTTTAATCACCATGTAACACTCAACCAACCTGGCCACTGCTTTAGGGGATTTTAAAGGGAATTACAAGATCTGGATAGGCGAAAAATATTGAATTCCAGTACAGCAATTTTGAAAGTGGCTCGGCAAATTACAATTTTTTAATTGTATGCGGTTATTACAAAAATGAGTATGCGAAATATAGTATGAACATCAAAATATCCGTGAATATAATATGTAATAACTAAGCATCAGAAGATTTTAGAGATACTGTTATATTATTTGCAATCCGTTGGAATTTTTAGTGTAGAAAATACATTTTTAATCGAGGTAGAATACTTTTGATGAGGTAGATACCAGTGATTACGTTAATCGATATTCGTATAAAATTCGGTGATTGTCGACCTCTGAAGAAAAATTCCACAGCGCAGTATCGATTCACCGAGAGAAGAATGACAAGAGAATTTTTCGAGAATATTAAATAACATTTAAGGTATAATGATTTCAGTCTGCGACCCCGCCAGTGTTTCCGACGGTGAAAGATGAAAGAGTGCCATTCCAGACTGAAACTCGATTTGATAAATGGAAAAGCGATGGAGCCCGGACGTATCCTTCCTCTATTTGTTTTCTCACTTTCTGAAAGGGCTACGCCCAGGTGAGGCATAGGCGGAGGAAATTTACGATTTCTTTGCTCAAGGTCGTCGGCGGAAATTAAACGCCCCCCGACGTAGTGTGTCTCACCCTTAACCCATGACCTCAAACAACGCCTTGCGTCTAGTCGACAGAGACGTACGAGCGTTGACGTATATTTATGACGTTCTCGTTAAGTTGTGTTCCGCTTTGAAACACCCTGTTTCAGTCGCGGAACGTAACAACCATCTTTGCGACACTATGACGAAACTACGAACACATTGGCCGTATAAATCGTGGCTGGCAAAGACATAGCGTGTCTCAGATTTCCCTGTACAGTGCGCTCGAAAAGCGTTTGATCGCTACATTTCCGATTCTCGAGAAATTGTCAATATTTGTACCATGGCAATTTCGTCAAAAAAAAATAGTACAATAATAAATCTCGACTAGTTGTAAAGCGTAAAGCCATTAATTTTTTTCTAGGATATTTGTGCATGATATAGCAAGTGTAAAATTGAGGACAAGTTTTTGGTCGAACGTTTAAGCGAATTTCGAATACATAAAAATTTCATATTAAAAACTTCGTGATTGCATAAAATGGATTACATACAAATGTACATAAGGAAAGAGAAAATACAAACAATAAGGTCAGTTACAAACAACAATTGGATTTTCGGACCAGAAAGAACTTCGCTTCGCTTTGTTACACAACTGAAAGAGAACTCGAATCTTTTGATTGAACCTATTGTGAACAATCCTCTGGGCAAAAATCCAACGTTTTCCTCCTACACGGAAAAGTTCGTGTAACATACACCGACACGTAAATCTACTTTTCTCTCGCGGTATTTATTTATAAAATCTTTTAGACTCGATAGATTACTGTGAAAATAGTTGAAACAACAGTTGTTTCTGTGTCGACAGCACAGCGGTTCGACCGATAATTTAACTCAAGGTATCAAAACAAGCGTTATCTATCAAAGAGTATCTCGCGCGGTCTACGGACTGGTATTACGGAACCAGGATTACGGCTAAATGAATTGCTGCCGGACTGTGGTGCAATTCCGCAGAATTTATCGCAGCATGGCCACCGCGAGCATAACTTTTAATCGATGGAAAATCTCGACCAGCCAGCGACATCCGCGGCCGCAAACTGCCATAAACGCCCCCGCAGCTGTCACCACAAGCTTCCAACGGAACCAGATTACACGAATAATAATAACAATAATAACATCGCCGGCAACACTAACAATAATAAACAGTCTCTCAGCGACCGATATAGATACCGACAGGAATATTCAGGGAATATTTGTACGCGGCATTAAATCGCAGTCATTGAATTAACATTAATGACTACATTTCGGATCCCAACCCCCGCCCCTCACCCCATCGTTTCGAATTTACTGTTCGCTGTGTGCTCCGTGTATATAGTCGACACGTTAGTATCTATCGATGAATAGACTGCAGATTTTCGGAAGAAATAAAAAGTCGTCGAGAGACCGATTAATGTTAAGAAAAATGTCGTTTGTACCGTTTCGTTTGGCCAATATTATTTATTATTTGACCGTATTGTTAGGACAATTGCCCGTGTGCTTGTAAATGGATCTCTGTGAAATTGTTTTTATTATTTAATTCGGCCCTTCAGCTGGCGAGCACGTCACTGGCGAGATTTATAGGAAACCTGTTGCGGATCGGTATCCGGTAGGAAAGCGAATTGCCCTGTGGCTCTGCTTAATGGTTGCCAATTCGTTTCGTATGAAATCTGGATGAAAATTGATGCTGCAACGGAACCGTCACCGTCACCGTCGCGAAGCACAGAGCCATGGTTTTAATTGGATTGGGACGTTCGCACTTGATAACATGACAAGACATCCGCCGTGACGGATGCAATCGAATAAACTGCGTCAGATGCATCGACGGGAAGATACAAGTCAGCGTTGCCGGGCCGATCAAAAAAGGAGAGGTCACCGATCAATCGCACTGCCTCTGTTCCAGCAGAGAGAACGTGACGTGGCCATCTTATTTATTTATCGCGTTCAATTTCCTCGTAATCGCGGTATCAGCTTTTTTTTCTTAATTCGACTTTCTCTTGTTCTCGATTAAAATCGTAAATCGGTTAAAGAATCGATCGTTCCTATATCAAGATTTAACATTGAACCTACCAGTTTCACACGAGAAATTTTATATGTTTCAGTTTGCAATCATTAAAATTATTCACAGTTGATAAAGAAAAGTTGGAAATTCTGATCTTTTAAAATTGCACAAAATTTAAATTAACCTTGTCAATTCAGTACTTCTTATTTTGTGTTCTGCATAGGGTATATTTTATTTCAACGAAATTGTCATAATTCACTGTACTTCGAGAACCAAAATAGATATTGAAACAGTTACCATGTTCCGTTTGTCAATGTTTGATATTTGTGTTGGAGAAGTCAAGGCACATTGCGCACGAACTATGAAAAATTAATAACCTCGACACTGGAAACTCTGTTGGAGATAATTACATTACAGAAAGTATAACGAGTGTACACAGATCCGGCACAGTCTTCTGTAACACCATCGATATCGAGTTAAAACGAATATTATACTATTTGCCGGCCGCCACAAACCACGAAACTTTTGCTGAGGTCATTTTTATGAAATTTTAATAGCAGAAACGCTCCGGCGTGTAAAGTTAGGTGAAACAGCCCCTGTATACTTTCCATGCCTGGAATTGGTGAATTGAAACGCCACTGCAGAACCTATTTGATCCGTTTACGTTTGCGTAACATAACCTGTAAAACGTATCCGTATCGCAGTTGCCTGGTCGTGATCACCGGTATTCGCACCGTTCCACTGGCTATAAATGTTCCATAAAAAGGCACTTCGTAAAATTGTCAAGCCGGGACATTACCATGACAAACATGCTCGTAAAAGGGACGATAGAGTCTGCATTATTCAGAATGTTCCCTATAAAATGCGAACCGATGCGTTCTCTACGATAAACAGGACGGGCAGTTTCGTTTTGTTCTTCGTCGGGATCAGGATCGCGGCAAATGGTACCTTGGAGGGGAAGGTAATGAGCGGGGTAATTGGGATGTGTTTGTGTAACGAAACGGCCGCAAATATCGGACAAGCGTAACCGTATTCAGAAAAGGGTGGAGCCTCCTCGGGTTTTGCTCGCGTTGAATGCGAGTTGCGTGCGCCGGTATTATCTCTGGAACGCGAGAAAAGAAAAACACTCGGAACCAGAGACGGCCAAGTTCCGTTTCCCTGTTGCTTTTCGCCACGACCTACTTTCCAAGACCTAATTAACCACCAAATAATCCAACTCCCTTTGTTTGTTTTCCTTCAGCGTTCACGGAGTTTATGGCGTTACAAGTTTTAAGTGGCCGAGCGCACCAACTTTCTGCAAAAATGTTCCGCCTCCGGTCTGCGTCCATTTTCGGAGAGCTTTCGGCAATCCTCCCCTGGTCCATCAGGGGTGGAAACCTTCGATAGCTTGTGTTCAAAGTACGGAGGAACATTTTTACAAAAACTTCCGGGCACACGTGTAGGGAAGACGTAAACAAAACAAAAGAAAAACATAATATCAACCCCTTAACTTGTACGCTCGAGATAATTCGAGCGGGGTTGTATTTTGTGCTGCTATAATTTTTCGAATATAATCGAGACTTGAAAATAACAATGTGAAAGCAAAGGAAAAAAATCGTTTTATTGATATTTATCATTTACATGGTAAGCTATAACACTTATTTATTCAAGAATAAAATATAGCCTTTTTCCATGGAACCATGGAACGGACCTTTTACATTGATTTTTTTTGCCGGTTTAAAAAAAAAAAAAACTGTGCGTTGAGGGGTTAATATCATTCGGGATTACACCTTTGAAAAATCATGCGAATGTTTCCGACGGACGCGCACGAGAACCGAAGCCTTTCTTTTTATGAGTACTAATGCGACTCTTATTGAACTCAACGACGACGACGACGATCGTTCAGCCGACTCTGAATGCGTCCGAAGACTCTTCCTGTCGAGTGTCGTCGTCTCCTCGGCGATTGCTTCCACTACGATGACTCAGGGAAAAAGGAAACGTGCTAACGAGCCCCGGTCAGCATTAATTGTAACATCCTCCTGGCGGTGGCGGACCACTTCCGTCGCACGATCTCCTCGGCTCTGAAACGAAGGAAGCTGCGAAGACGACCTCAACGCCCACGCGGCCTGCTGGCTAAAGGCCCTATCCTCCCGGTTCCGTTCCACGACGATCCGGCCCGGCCGGCTCGACGTCTTCAACGCCGTGTTTAAAACCGCGCCGACACCGACAAAGGTACAAACCGGGGGGAATCCGGTCCGACGAAAATACGAGCCGGTTATCACGCGGAGGAAACGGTACGAGACACCGTGCTCATTTATTGCACCCTATTCCCACTCCCACGTCCTATTCCGCTCTGTTTTATGAAAACCTCCGTGCCTCCTTACGTACGCGCACGGTTTCCCAACAGGTTTCGCTCTTCCTCTGGTCTCGAATCAAACCACTCCTGCTGGATACTAAACCGTTTTTATAACTGTCGTTCGCAGAGAATGACACGGCCGATTCCGCGATACACCGCGACACAGAGACCGATTGTTATTTAACACTCGGCCAACGAGCTGGTTTCTATCGGACACCGATGTGTTGCACACACTGTTGGACAAAATAACCGCGATTTCATGCAAAATAAACTTTGTCTATATTAGCACTTAGCACTCGATTGGCGACTGTAAGGCGCCAAACAAAATTGCTGTGTCATTATTCAAAATATCTTGTACATTATTAACACTAGAAAGACGGGAGCTTAGTATATACCTATATTGCCTGAAAGCAGTCAAAATGACTGCATTGTGAAAAAATAACTAATGCGCAAAGAAATTTGTTTAACAGTAATTTTTAATATATTTTATATCACTTACAGTCGTATAACAAGTTATTAATAAGTATTAGCAATAAAAAAAAATGAAATTCAAAAGCAGTCAAAATGACTTGCTTAGGCAATCTAGTGTTAAATTTGTTTGTATTTAATAAATTACTAAACATTTCGGTATTGTAAGAGTAAATTGCACAATTTTCGTATGCATAACATGAAAAAACAAAAATATAGAACGGAAATATTCTAGGCCGGAAGAAATGTTTCGTTTTGGAGTTAAAATAGCTTCGAGCGCAAAGGGTTAATTGCAAGATACAGCTATGTAGACACCTTGTTTCTTTCCTCAAAAAATTCTAAAATGCTTCGAACCCAGTTTATTTAGAAATAAAAATTGTCTGCATCGATAGGAAGAACCGAGGAGCAGAAAAAGAAATTTTCCTCTTTCTCCGGTGAGTTTAACGACCTAGAAATAATACAGAGATACAGCTGTGTAGACTCCTTGTTTCTTTCCTCAAAAAATTCTAAAATGCTTCGAACCCAGTTTATTTAGAAATAAAAATTGTGTGCATCGATAGGAAGAACCGAGGAGCAGAAAAAGAAATTTTCCTCTTTCTCCGGTGAGTTTAACGACCTAGAAATAATAATAATTTAATAATACGCCCTACAAATTTTTCTCATAAATGGATAAAATCCATTCTGGTATCCACCGCCGCATTTTTATCTAAGAAAGGGAAATTTTCCGCTATCCGTGATGGAGAATTTCGTAATCGCGGAGCGAATAGGATCCGCCCAGCAGTTCCGACAGTAACAGGAAGAAGCTGTACCTGAAGCGATCAACGGGTTCTATCTGGGGCAAACCGAAGGAAGAGGAAAATATCAACGCAGATTGAATCACTACCCGGGCGATAGGACGTCAATTAAACGAGTTGATACAGCTCGCATGCTCGTCGACGACCCAATCTTCATAGGACATTGAAGCTGTTCGGAGCAGACCGCGTCCTGACAACACGCTAACGCGATTGCACGGCCCCGTCCGTTGTCGATCGGCCTGTTATCCGCGACTCCGACGAATTTCCAGGTGGAATCGCGTCACGTCGGGCCACGATTTTAAGTGCATCATGCCGTTTACGAGACAGCGACACTCTCATTCCGGACACACAGTTACAGGCCGACGTTAAATTCCGCGCACGACGGATCGCGTCGCATGCGGGTACGGGACAAGTAGCCCTCTTCCGAAGACTCTCGCGTTTTACAATCTCGCTTTATTGCACACGCGCCGATAAAACCGAGACAAGCGATACACTCTGATCAATTTTATTTGGCGAAATACACGGCCGATACCTAGGAACTGCAACGTTACTACGAGTTTTCCCGTTCTCGCATACTACAGTCCTCCTGCGACGAACTGTGCCGATGTTCTTTCCCGCGTCGGATAAGAAAAAATTCTAATTGTCTGACATTATCAGTTTCTTGTGTTTCACAGGAACATCATCAATTTCATGAGCTCGTCGATCCGATTATGTATAGCTTTCGAGTGGGACTCGAATATTTCCAACTGGTAAAGGCACCAGTGTTGACCACCATGTACCAGTAGTTGACCATTTTATAGAAAAACATAAAAAATAAGGTTTGAAATGTTGTTATTGTTTTGAAATTTAAACAACAGACTTCGTCAAAACTCACTTTCATCAAAAGTGCACTTATAAGTGCGCTTATAAAAACCTTATTTTTTATGTTTTTCTATAAAATGGTGAACTACACATGGTACATGGTCAACTACTGGTGCCTTTACCTTAACCCTTAGCATTCGAATGGCGACTGTAAGGCGCCACTAAAAATTGCTGTATCTTTATTCAAAATATTTTACCATTATTAAATTTGTCTGTATTTAATGAATCACTAAACACTTCAATAAGTTATGAGTAAGTTGCACCATTTTCATATGTACACCATGAAAAAAAATTTTAGGGTGGACATATTCTGGATCGGAAGAAATGTTCCGTTTTGGAGTTAAAATAGCTTCGAGTGCAAAGGGTTAATTGTTTGTCTAGCATAACCAGCATATCGTTATTGCGCATCAGGCTACAAATAAATATGAAATTATTTGTGTAATATTTACATAATATTTGGTATTCGTTTGATGTTTATTTATATAATTATTTGTATCGATACATCGAACTAGATTGAAACTCCTACCCATGTGTGGAAAGCATGTTACAATTAATACCGTTATAATTAAATTAAGTTATTTTAGAACGAATCGCCGCCTGCCGGCATTATGTTAAGAACATTCTCGAATAATTTATTGCTGCCGCGCGGAAATGATCGTGCACAATTGTTTCGGTACGCGACAGTTCGAATTGACTTCCGTGACGTATTCGGTGAAAGAATGCTCCCTTTGTAATCGGTAAAGCACCTATAAATTGCTCGCAATCATCACGATTTATTGATGGCCTAATGAAACGTGACGTAAGCTGAAGTTCTTTTCCATGGTGACGCTTATAGGGCACGGTTATTGATCTCGCGTAACGTTTAGTTCACAGCTTATGCCCTCGAATGTACCTCTTTCGTCAACGGCATGCAGCCAGGTATTTAAGCGGTTAATGCAGCGTAAAACGTCACCGAAAGTTAGTCGTTTTCGCGTAGATAACAGAGCTACCAACGTTACGTGGAGAAAATCCCCGTCGGGAACACTGTCAGAATGTTCCAATATTTATACCATAAGCACGACTGTTTAAAAAAAGTATTCTGCAAACTGTTTCTATCGTACAAGCGATTTTCAAAACAGAAATTTTTTCATTATAATTAACACTTTGACTGCCAAACCAGAAACCTAAAAAATTCCATGAAATCAAAGTAAGTTATTTAACGAAATAAAAATGGGAAAAAATTTAATGTATGATGCTGAGTAGTCCTCCAACTTTTCTGCATTTCACAGATCCCAATAAAATTTGGTACGATTAATATATTAGCGTAAAAATTCATTTTAATGACATGGCAGTCAACGTGTCAACTGAGTTAACAAAATGTTATAGATATATATTACTGTTCAAAAATACCCGGACACTCGCGAAATATGTATTAGCATTGCACAAAAGTTATCTCGGTGTCTAAAATACCGACTAAAATCGATTTTTGACAGTTTCTTATGAAATATCTAACGTTCTAAATGAAAAATTACGTACGTGGAACTTACCGATACTACGCTACAATTAAATACAGGACTCATCGATGTACCCACAGCGGAGCGTCCAGATGCATTTGAGCTGTAGCGTACTTTTAACGTTTTTTTATTATTTTATTGTCCCAACGTTCGAAAGCTTCATTCCAAATGGTCGCGATGCCGTATTTTTCGTAAGGCGAGCCAAGTAAATTTGTAAAAATCGAATTCACTCCCGTTCGAAGGATCCGGTAAAATATGAACGACGCTGAACGCGTCGCACCGTTTGATGAAACATCAACGCGGCGAACCGACTGCGGCTCGCGGTTACGCAATTTTTTTCGAACAAAGGCCGTATAAATCGGAGCGTTGTTAACAATTGGTCTTGTTCGCGCGGATATGAAGCAATCCCCATCGACAATTAATCAGAGATACGTCGGACGGCGAAGCTTCCGTAAAAGTTTCATGTTCTGCTCGGTAAATGGATTTCGAGCTTATAAGCGGAGGTTATAACCGGGACCGTGACTTCGCGATTTAATTACTCTTTCGCCCGGAGCGATCCATCGTAAACCACGGAACCCGAAGCGGCATTGTGCTCCGATGAAGGATCCAGTTAACCAAGGGAAACGAGTGGAGCGAGTCGCAACGATACCACGCGTCGCCGCGCCGACGGTTTATCGGATTCTACGGTTTTAGGACGAATGAACGAACCGGGTGGGGGGGGGGGGGTGATATCCGAAATCATAAAGTCAAAAGACACGACGAAATTTCAGGATAACCGGCGCCGCCGTTGGCGGCTGTCCGATTAAAACCTGTTCCGGTGACAGTTATAATAATATTCCCCCGGCACGTGTAATTCGCCACGGTGCAATTAAACGAAAACGCCGGCCCGTGTTTCTCTCCGTTCCGCCGCGATGAAATATCGCATCGGTGATGCTGCCTGCCTGCCTTCGATGTCCATTATAAAACGAGCTACCGACCGGACCGTTTCTCGTCGGATTTAGCCGGCGACCAGTAACAGCGAACTGTTCAGCCAAATCAGTCGCGATGGCCCGATTATTGTCCGTCGGTAAATTCTCCGGTCCATTAAAAATCCTGCCGTGGTCATTATGCTATCCGACGATCAGTCTGCCGGAGGATTTTCCGAAAAATTTATCGGCAATTACCGGGCCTTCGCGCGTTTATAATGTTTGGCAACCTTTCAACTCGAAGGACTGCAAATTGTAATCGAATTTATTAGCCATAACGCGCTCCAACGACACACAGATACGAATCTAAACGAACGTACGGGGACACTTGTTGGTTGCGACATAGTGTGTGACATGTTGGCCCGGCGATCACAGCTGGGTACAAACTGAGTCGCTTAACCGTACCATCCGAATTCACTCGTTAACGCGGCTTGTGGTATAAAAAGATATTGAATGGTGAATAAGAAAAGTTAATTCTGCAGTTCATTAAAAATGTATGAAGCGAACAGAATATAATGTGATTCGTATTATACATTTTATTCGTATTCTGATCAGCTAGGGAAATATTCGAGGATTTTCAACTCGGCGAAACGGTAAACGCATATTATGGTATCGAATATTCGATAGTTTCTCGGAAATTTTCGTATACACCCTGTAGAACGCGGTAAAGTTCGGTCTTGTGCGGTTTCTATTCAGGAACGTTTTCCGCCCAGTGGAACGGTTACGATAATGAACAGCTCACTGGCAGAAATAGAATAGTTGCAAGGTAAAGTTAAATAAAGAGAAGCGCACGAAATGAAGTTTGTTCCGTTCCTTTTACCCGGGATTCCGTTTGCGCTATTCGACGTTGTTCAGTCTACGGGAAACTTGTTATGAGCGCTTCTACTTACTGCTAGGCGGATGAAGGAATCGTTGACGGGGAATTATTGAAGCGAATTCGTTCGCTGCTCGTTCCCGGTAGTATTATTTCATTCAATTCCGAACAGTTCATTTTGCGCTGACCTTTCTCAACGTCGTTCATCGCGCGCTGTTAATGAAAATGAGTTTCGCATTCAAGACGCGGATTAGTTCTAGCACATCGAATCGCTTCATCGAATTCTCTGCTGCCCTCTAACGATATCGATCCTTGCAAACAGTTCGCAAGCTTGTATCTATTTTTCTTTCACCTATTTTTTTACAAACATTACAAACGACGACCGAAACGTCGATATAGTCTGTCAGTGTTTTTTTTTTTTTTTTATTGAAGCTCTACAGACCCTTAAATGGGTCCATTTTGCTGTACAATATGGTGATACAATTATTCAGGCGACAGATAAAATTTTACTGCACCCTTGTGCATCAATTTGCCAAATTTCATCGAGCTGCGGACGTTTGAATACGTGTTAGAAACAATTTCGTGGAGCTGTGTTCAGGTGGCGGTTCGCCAATCGGTTCGAGAAGAAAGCAAAGGATGGACGTGAAATTGTGTGTCAAGTTTCAAAGATCTACGCTGAGACGCTGAAATTGTTTCAGCATGACTATTCCCAGCTTCTCGTCTCGAAAAATGAAATCGCAGTTCAAAGAGCGACGCTTCGACACTGCAGAAGAAGTTCGAGTCCGTCGAGTCGCAACGGACATTTCTCGGAAAGAAACTGACGCGTAGACTCGAAGAAAATGATTTCCGACAGATGGTTACGGAAACCCTCGATCCTGGTTCGAAATCGAATTTTTACTACAACCTGTGATCAACGATTATTATCAGCATAGGCTAATTCGAAGCTAAAAATTCTGAAAAAATTCATAGATGTGCATTCTAATGGCTGAAGTATGCTTGATTTTTTTCCGAATTTTCAATCGAAGGAGGCAAGAGAAATTACGGAAAAACCTGATTTTCCTTGTCACCGCATTACTACCCCCCGTGTCGACATATGGGGTTGAAAATTGGCACAGAGTATTTTCTTTGAACAAACTATCGAATGGTAAATTCAATTTGGTTTGAGGACACATTTGACCTCCTCTACACCCTTTGATCGGTCCCTTTTGAATGTAGTCTGCTTTCCATTTTTATGCTTCTACTAAATTTCCCGTAGCTCGCGTTAAAATATCCGACCCCCGATGAAAATTGGCAGATTGATGCACAAGGGCGCAGGGAAGTGACTAGCAAAAGCCATCAAATTTGATCTGATATCGTTGCATGGAAACTGACAGAGTATATCGACGTTTCGGTCCTCGCTCATAGCGCAAATTTCCTTGAACCATGTACCGGTGCGTTAGTTAAATGTTGAATTTTCGCGTTGTATCAATTTTACCCTGCAAGAGCGAACGAGAGAGATGTTAAATTTGTGTGTGTGTGTGTGTGTGCGCGCGCGCGCGGGCGCACGATACGCAACAACGGCAGCAATTTAATTTATTTTCTCACCTATGGTTCCGCTGTCCCATAATTTTCGCGCAAGCCTATGCGCGCTGGGGTACACGTGACCGTGCTGCACGCCGGTCTGCGTGTCTACCAGTTTATTACGCGAGTCATATGCATTATTCAAACGTTACCCGTCCGCGTATCGCATCGGATGGCTCTCCCGCCTCTCCTCGCTTAGTTGTTTCGAAGCGGTGCGGTGCCTCGCTCCTTGTAACTGCGGTATCTTCGGTATCGATCGGCCATCCTCAACATCGGGGATCGTTTTACAAGCCGGCTACCGGCGAACGCCACCGCCAATTACGAGCCATATTTTACGCCCACGCATTTCGAGCGACAAATTCCGCGTGCTCGACTAATCATAACGCCGAGCCGCCTGTCGCGCGTTCGACCCCATCCTCGTCGTTGGCAGAACGACTCGTCGATTACTATCGATTCCGTCTGTTAAACCTCCACGGCTCTTAGCGGCTACAGTCGCCGACAAGAAGATAGGACACCGTACGACGTCTCTTTGCGTTTCCATATCGGATGAAAATTTTTAGGATATCGCAGGGTGATGAAAAAAGGGCCCGGTACTTATAGCCCTTAACACTATGTTTACGGAACTTGTCGAAATGACGGGTTCTGATATTTTTAATTTGAAATTATTGAGATTCTCAGGATGCATACGTGGGAATTTATTTAGCAAATTTATTTCTCTTTGGATACATAGTATTTTTAAAATAGTGCTAACAATGTGGATAGCACGTTCTTATTATTTTAAATAACCTAGTATTTAACGTTCCATATTGAGAATTTATTTAGCAAATTTATTTCTCTTTGGATACATAGTATTTTTAAAATAGTGCTAAAAACGTGGGTAGCGCGTTCTTATTATTTTAGATAACCTAGTATTTAACGTTCCATATTGAGAATTTATTTAGCAAATTTATTTCTCTTTGGATACATAGTATTTTTAAAATAGTGCTAAAAATGTGGGTAGCGCGTTCTTATTATTTTAGATAACCTAGTATTTAACGTTCCATATTGAGAATTTATTTAGCAAATTTATTTCTCTTTGGATACATAGTATTTTTAAAATAGTGCTAAAAATGTGGGTAGCGCGTTCTTATTATTTTAGATAACCTAGTATTTAACGTTCCATATTGAGAATTTATTTAGCAAATTTATTTTTCTTTGGATACATAGTATTTTTAAAATAGTGCTAAAAATGTGGATAGCACGTTCTTATTATTTTAGATAACCTAGTATTTAACGTTCCATATTGAGAATTTATTTAGCAAATTTATTTCTCTTTGGATACATAGTATTTTTAAAATAGTGCTAAAAATGTGGGTAGCGCGTTCTTATTATTTTAGATAACCTAGTATTTAACGTTCCATATTGAGAATTTATTTAGCAAATTTATTTTTCTTTGGATACATAGTATTTTTAAAATAGTGCTAAAAATGTGGATAGCACGTTCTTATTATTTTAGATAACCTAGTATTTACCTAGTACTTAACGTTCCATATTTTTATTAGTTGTATTTTGTTGTTTATTTATTGTACAACTTACTTACGTAGGATAGCCCTAACACAGTATATCGAGGATGAAATTTTTGCTATATAAATTCTGAAGGTCAAGTGGAAACTTACAAGAAACAATTAAATTCCCTGAACACGTGTAACAAGAACTACCTATCAGCAAAAAAATGAAAAAAAGTTTGATATCTCTGGAAGTTCGCATTATATTCTACATTCGTAGTATTAACAAATATCAAAAGTATATCAATCATCTCAAGTATCATTTGCAATCAATATGTACGGAAGCATTGATTAAAAATGTTTTATCTTGTACCACAATCGGCTGTGCTTCGGATATATCAGTACACTCGATGTAATTTCATATGAAATAGTAGTTCATGTTAGTCTTCCATTCTGATAAGATCCAGTTCTAAATACTGCGCGATAAGTATCCGACAAGAACTGATTAATGTGTTCCATGATTTTTCGTTTTTACTTCTCGCAAAAATAACACACAATATACTGTGGAGTCAAAAAGTATTTGAACACTGATTGTCGGATTCTTGAGTTTAGGATTCACTGTAGTTTAAAAAAACAAATAGTGCAATAATAAATTTGGACACAAAGATCAAAGAATTTTCTTAGAGAGAACATGAAAACTATGATGCTAATGAGACTAAACAAAAATCTCATTAAATCATATTCAATGGTTTATTATACCTACCGAGTTCTCGATTATCGAAAATGTAAAAAATATTCAAATTCCCAGTTCGATAATTATAAATAACAGCTCGTGCGTATCAGAGAAATATTCGGTATCGATTATCTGGAAAACGAGAATTTTATATGGAAAAATTAATATTTCCCGTTTCTGATTTATATTTTAATGTGGTGGAGCTCTCTTCGCTGCACCAATATCAATCGCATGCTGCCCTGCACGAGCGTAATAGCATCACCGTCCGGTACATGTTGCATCAAATGAATTGTCGATGTAAAGGTTTTCCTGGAACGGGAAGAGCGAGACGGAAAATTGTGCATTACCGTAAGAAAGTTCGTCGAAGAACATGGACGAAGGAGAATGGCGAATAAATGTAAATTATTGAGGAGAAAGTTAGCGTTAAACTGCCGCGGCAAAGAGACCGCAAGTTTGAAATTATAATCTTTCGGAACGAGCGAAGCAATCGGATGTGAACAAAAGTTGAGTATAATTCGAGCATGATCAGATTGCTTTTCGACTTTTCGGAGGGGGAATACGAACTTATTCGTTCACGGTAACTCGAACGCAACGCTCCAAGTTAGAGTGGTACGATTTTTTACTTATTACATCGGTGAATGAAATGCTGAAAATCTCCATCGATAACTTCGAGCTTACAGTTGACTCTCGGACTACTGCGAATTCTAGAACTATGCTGCAGTCGTTGCCGATTCACACCGATAATTGACTAATGAAGTTTTATAAGACGTCGAATCGGGACCGACGTATTTCGAATGTAGCGGCAAACTGTAAAACGTCGAGGCAATAAATTAAAAAATAGGGGATTTTCTTTTTTTTGAAATAAGCAAATGAACAATAAGGATCCTGCTTTCGGACTAATTGGAAATATAATTCACTAAATAAATTAGTTTTCGTAAGAGAATGCAACCTATCAATAATTCATCGAAACTTCTGCACTCGCCTAATACTGTTGAAACCATTAACGGTCGAGGGGAACGCGAATGCATCGCCAGCGATTCAAATGTATTCGGTCTAAAGAGACCATTATAATAAATACAGACGTACGGTTGCAAATGCGCCGAAGGAAATACCGTTAATAACAATTTCAATAAACGAACGTAAGCAGATCGGCAATTTAAACCGGCACGATCGTTCAAATAATTATTAGTAGAATATCGGACGATTTATTCTTCTCGTTTCTCTCATGTAAGTTTAATTCCGCAATGTTTTTATTAATGCGGAAAGATGAATTTCCTCCACGCTTTGGCCCGTGCCTTCTGTGCAACGTATTATTTCTTTATCCGTTCTTTCCGGAGGCTCTTATCCGCCGCAAGTAGGTTGCATTTTACATGCACAATGAAATATTAAAAGTGAGCCACAAACGACTTTTAATGAAACCGTCACCGATACTGCGGAAGACACTCTTTCCGCCGTATCGATGGAACTCAAAAGAAAATTCGCGACCTTCGCCCCGTCCCTCTTTCACTCTTTCGACTTTTGCGATATATATTCTAGCGCAAAAAAAAAAAGAAAGTGAAACGGAAAGGACGAATATCTCGGAGGCATGCGAAATGAGTTCGAACGCATCATCCTCTTGACTGAAATTGCATTTTATCTCCGCTCCGCGACTCTGTTCCCGTGGCTTTACTTCATTTTCTGTCGTTATCGAATCGAGAAGCTGCTTTCTTGAGATTTTCTCGTAATTAAAAGAACGAGCACTGCAGAGATCTCCTCTGTACATCCAGCACAGAAGATCTCGGACGATCTCGGGCACAAGATCCCCGAGATAAATCTGGATGTTTTCGAGCGGTTCCACAAATAAGATGTAGGCAAAGCAATTTTTTAACAATTTTTTTAAAACAATTTTTTATGTCTCTAGTTCTCTATGTTCCTTAACCCTATGTGCCTGACCTGAGCTCACTTTTCTAAAATAATAGTATCTAGTTTCCCACTCTATTTTCTTAACAATACTTTTATACAAATTTATGGATGGAACAAGCCTTTTTTTTAAGGAATTTTCTGTGTTTACTTCGACGACCCTGTATATCGCTTGGCAAGCAAAAACCCGGGGAAATGGCAAAAATCGTGAAGATTAAGGTTCAGTGATATCCGCATTCTCAAACGCGTTTAATATTCCGGAAAAAAACGCACGAGACATCATTAAGGAATAAAACGAATCGAGAATGAAGGTGCGTGTCATTTTCACAGCGGGTAATTATAATGGAATCGAGACGTAATAAGTAGTTGCGCTGAAACGAATACATTTCATGTTAGGCTCGGCGCAGTCCTATTACATACAACGGTGTATAATTCGAATATGTCAACGTCATGAGCTGGTATATGTGGGCTAACAATCGAACGGCAGACTGTGCCGGCAACCCATCATTACGAACGTTTCGAACTATCTTGTAAGTAATAATCCAATATTTAATTATTCCCCGTAATAAAAAGCCTCGGAGTCTTCTTATAACCATTAGAGGCATCAACCATAACTTGGATCGAATAGCTGTCATATTGCCACCGGCTGATGAAATTAGAGATAATAAATCTGCAGTGAATTGAAAATATTTCCCATTCGTATTAATTATCGTTATTATTAATATTATTTTTCTACTTCAAATCGCTACGGTAATTGCTAATTATAACCTTCTTTTGCTCCAAATCATTCGTTCAACGTTACGAGGATGAGCGAGATAAGTAGATTGCACATCTATGCATTTACGGTAAATATAAATAGCTGCAATTCGAGACGGTACAAAGATAATTACTATTGAGATATTACTTTCGTTTTGTTAAATGTAATCCTCGAAGAAATATGGACATTCCTAACTTGTTCCTTGCAACAGACGCGAACAATTCTTCTTTCGCATAAAGATTTTGCAGCCTGGTGATAACCGAGAAAATTGAATTTGCGTGAGAGTGTATGGAAATACAAAATGAAATTCTCTCACGCGAACGTTCGTCTTTGAGAGCATTCACTTTGTAACTTCGCTTCGGTGTGCTGTCCTCAGAATGTCTGAATAACGTGTCTGACTATTGCTCGTCGTTTCTACTTGCGCGAGGCGGTGACGCGTCGCGATGGGATTTTCAGGTCTCCTACTGTTTTCTATCAATCTGTTTGTTTCAGATTCTACGAATTCTTCAAAGCTCGCGTATACTTTATTCAACGTAACTTTTTATTACATTTACATACCAGGAGACACTCTTCATTTTTTGGATTGCGTTTTGATTCTAGTTATTTCTGGTTACAGAAATCTGAGAATAAAAAATTTAACTTTAAAGGGAACGCAAAGTGCGAGAGATTTTAAAGTTTTTTTGTTTTTTAGAGTCGTTAAATCGATGAGCGTCCGGATTGCTCGTAGCGGACCACCCTGTACATGAAAGAGACTGCAGTATTATTTCCGTTGCGAAGAAGAAAATACAGAAATTAATTTCGCTAATGCAGAAAACTGCGGATTAAGGGTAAGGATGTCCCTGCGAAAGCTCCTCCGTTTTATTGCGTCCTGGGAACGACACGTGATCCTGATGGAACGTTCCTCCCTTCTATTCTCAATATAACGCGTGCTTCGTATCATCAGACATGTCCGTATCACGTAAGGTGTATTTCACATAGCCGGAGATACGCTCGATGTTCCGAACTCGGGGGTCTAAAGGAAACCGATCGGTCGGAAAGAACGTTTTCAACCGAGAATAATATTCTTTGATTCATCGAATGCATTTCTCGGCTACGTCTCGTGCGCTGTTGGAATTTATCGACTTCTTAACTTCTGAAAGGCCTAAGGGGAGGATTCCGAGCAGCTGACACCACTCGTCGGTCTAGGTACGCGTATTACGCGCGACCCTTCGTTTTAATATTTCGCTTTGCCGAACGAGAGCTCTTTGTAAAACGTTTAAAACGATTTCTTTGAAAATGCGCGAGCTGCGGAGGATTTAATTACCGGGAATCAACCCACGTGTTTCGATCCGTTAATATTTATCGCTAATCTGTGAACCCCTTTATGCGTGTACGCAGAACTGCGTGGATTCGAAATAAACTCGAAAATAGTAATTGAAATACTTTCGCACAAACGGCAGGTAAAGAGGATTTTGTTTGTTACGAGAATAACACGCACAGAGTTTCGTTGCACGAACGAAAACAGGAATATTTGTTCGAAATAATTATTTGAAGCAACGGAATTTACGCGAGACCGTTTGAATTCTAGCAATTTAAGTGTTAATGAATAAAAAACAAAAAAAAAAAAAGTAAATAACAGAGCCAGTTGGAAATCTTGCGGAACAGCACAGAATTGATGGCAGCAGAGCGTGAGAAGAAATTGTTTACTCGAACAGCTCGTCGTCTGCGCCCTAAAAGATTGCTATGCATTCAGTTTAATAAACGATCCCGCACGCCGAGCAAACGCAATTTCGTGATTAGAATGTTATGATCAACGGAGTCGAGCGCGTTTCGTAGTCATTAACGTTCCCATGCGACGGAAAACAAAATGGTAAGCGTCGCACAAATGAATTGAAAAGGCTACGAGTTTGTTCAACGTAATTGACAACCTCGTTGTAATCTCGCGATATTTCGCGCAGCCGATTGCGTACCGGATCCGAACAAATCAATACGCAAATTGTTGACGGACATCTCTCATTAACTATAGACACGTCGGACATCTGATATTCGAACCACATTGATTTTCTCCCTCGTTATAAAATGAATTCTACGCGCTGAAACAATGAAGCGGTAAAATTGTTAAATTCAACAACGTACAATGGACCCAACATCCATTCGAAAACTACATTTCCGATCCCCGAAAATTCTCGATATTTCAAATTCTGAGCATTTTGTGAAAAAAGAAATACAGGTCACTTTGTTTCTACAGAGTAGTTACGACTTCCGTCTGTAACATTTTTTCGTATATTGCCTATAATTTTCGGATAATGGCTTTTCAACGCGCTGCGTGTCGTTGCGGAGTATACCCCGTGAGGGGTAAACATGACACGGCTCAGGCGTATGTTTCCTGGATGATACACGACGCTGGCAAGGCTCGCGTTGTTGACATAAATCGAGAATTCGCTGTACACGGCGGTTTCGATCACGAAAATAAAATTTTTTCGGAGCTTCAAAGCGAGTCCATATATTAACACTAGATTGCCTAAGCAAGTCATTTTGACTGCTTTTGAATTTCAATTAAAAAAATAATTATTTAAATAATGACACAGCTTCTTATAATTTTGTGACTTTTTCTACAACATATAAATGGGTTAAATAATCATTGTTGTTGCCCCACCCCTCCTTCACTTCCGGTATATAGGTAACGGCTTCCGGTATCGGCTTCCGGCTTTCAGGCAATATAGGTATATACTAAGCTCCCGTCTTTCTAGTGTTAAACGAGACGACGTTTTATCGTAATATAATAAAATAATAATAACATGAAAGAATAAGTCGAAAATATAGAATAAAATTTGTTCATCCGAAGTTTCTTTATCGAGAAAATCGAGTTTGAAATGCAGCATGCTATTAAATAGGAATTGTCTGACGCGTCTGATCATGACCAACCGAATCTACTTCCTGCATATACTGAAGCACACAAACCTGGCGGATCTTCAAAGTCGATTTTCTCGAAAACAAAGGCTCAAACGAAAAATGTTTATTCTATATTTTCGACTTATTCTTTCATGTAGAATCACCCCCTTTTCGCTTGCACCACCAGTTACCAAACACCCTGTATAGGATAATTTTTTCTAAATGGTCAAGTGCTTGAATACGTTTCCTCGCGAACGGGAAATTTAGCGTTGAAACAGTTGTTGGGTACGTGCGACAATTGGAGGAACCGAGAAACAAGTCCGTGCAGTTGGAGAAGGAAAGGAACCGGAGGATAGCAAACGGCGGCGGTCGCCGCGTAAGAAAACAAACGCTCGTTAACGAGGCGCATCAGGGCAGATTGAAGAGATTTCCTGCCGCAGTTTAGCCGAGTGACTCGCTCCTTCTCTCTTTCTCCCTTCTGCCCCATGGACCTCGACGACGGGGCTGGGACCAGAGGTTAATTTATCGAATTAAACGTTCTACAATTGCGTTATAAGACCGAGTCACCGGGACTTTCTGTTCGCGCGTATGTGTGTCAACATACACGCGTGTCGACCGTGCAGGTTTCGCCGGAACACGAATCGATTGTTGTAAAATATACGCTCGCGTCGGGAACTTGCATTTGTATTTCGTCTAATGAAAATCGAATCGATTTCGTGCACACTGTTATCAGTTCTATTCGCACAAAATTTTTTCTAAATTCTAGAAAAATACGAAATACCGTGAAGAGCTAAACTCATTTCTGTATGAATTTCTGTATCGCGCCAGTACATCTAAAAATTGATGCATCCCAGCGTTCGATCAGAATCGATTGTACCGATGCAGAACAGTGGACGAGAAAAAGGGGAATATCCCGTTGTCCCGCGCAATTTCATGGAAACGGAGTTACCTAATTACAAAAAATCTACCTCTGCCATCAACTCTCGAAAATTGCTTTACCGATGGGCGCAAACACAGTGCTAATATATTGAGTTACACGTTTCGGAATTGCATTGCACCAATCGATTAGTCCTCTTAGTGTCTAATAAAAACACTCTCTTTCCGTTTCTTTTTTTTTTTTTTTTTGTTTTACTATTATAGTCGGCCTGCTATTCAAGGTCAGCCATCGATGGAATTTTTGCGTTTCCAATCGCACAGAAATCGTGCGAGCCGAGGGGACGCGATTGCTTAAAATAATTAAAGAATCGAAAAGATCTACGGAACCTCGGCGATACGACTTTCGCTGTTAGATCAAACACGAATGTCGCGCGAGGATGGAAGATATCAAGAAGCCAACTATAGGGTAAAAAAGGATTCTCGACGCAACCAGTGATTACGGGGGTGAGACGTCGAGTTTGCAGACACGCACACCTACGGTTCAAAGTCGCCATGGAAACGCTGCCATAGCCGACGAATGCGACGCAATTTAGAATCCGTTTCGAGGTCGAGCGAGAAATTGGATAAAAGTCCGTTCGTTTGCAGCTCTGCCAAAATGAAATTGTTCTTCCGACTTTGATGGCGTTCTCGACGAGCCACCGCGATCCGATGATCCCTCTCGATACTGACAGCGCGGCTGCTTTTGTAACGAACCGTACAATGAATTTTTCCGACAGCGTGCTTCGATGTATTCGCTCATCGAATGCATCGAATATGTTAGCAGAATGCTACGAAGCGTTTCGATCAAGATATCAGATATTAGGCATACGAAATGTCCGATTTTTAACAATAATTCCAAAATAACTTTCGTTTCTAATTCATTAAACTGCGATCATACACACTTTGATATTTGAGAATCCCGGAAATTAAAATGCGTACAAGTTGAAAGCTTTGACATTTAAAGTAAGCCGAGTAAACTTCCATTTTCAAAATGTAAACTCAGGTAAAAGGGTCTAATGAATCCGGAAGAGTGCTATTTTCACAGGACTGTGAAAAAATTGCTAAAGCAAATAACATAGAAAGGGGTACGCGAGCACCATCAATTTTCAGAATAAATTACAAAAACGTTGAAGAAAATTTTTACGTCGAGGGTACTCAAAAACTACAATGCGATGGGTGTGCAAATGAATTTCTAGCTCTCCGGAGATGGCTCTCCGAATGAATTCATAGCACTCAGGAATGAACATTGAACCTGCAATTCGGTAAAATCCTTTCACAAAATTGTCCATTCTAATTCGTCAAACTGCAACCTACATTGATAATCGTCCATTCAAATGAATAAGTTCGAAGCTTTCACGTGTTGGAAACGGTCCGGATAATCTTTCATGGTTCAGTATGCAAATTTTCAGAATGTACCATAAATTTTGGTGAAAGGATATCTGATCAGCTGAAACAGCGATATTTTGCACACAAAAAAGAATCGATTGAATCAAACATCAAAATGGACATGCAAACGGTCGCGCACCCGGTGAACCGGCGCTAAGATTAAAGAGAAACCAATTTCGCGTTGCACAAAATTCAATGATTCAGACAGCGCAGCGCGCTGGGCAACGTGAAAATGCTCGATCCGGAACAGCAGCATCAATCAATACACTACCGTGTAACAAGTAACAACCATTCGCTCGAGACCGAGCCAATCCGTAACGGACAAAACACTGGAACACAAAGGAATAATGCCCTCTTGCGAACTCGTACAAATGGCGAGCAATTACAGAAACACGTTTCAACAGTTCCGAGACTGCGAGCCATTTGAAAGCGGCAGAGCCCGATGGACTGAAATGTCCATGTTGAACGCCGCTATGGCGCATGAAAAACCACTCGACATAAATATCAAGCATCACGACCACCCCTAAACACCGCGAGATCCTATCGCAAGAATGTCCGGGACTCGTTAGAGCAACGTGTCTCGGAGGAGAGAGAGAAAAAGAGAGAGAGAGAGAGAGAGAGAGAGAAAAAGCGAGAAGCGGAAAACGATGCGGCGAAGTGGCTGGTGATACGTAAAGCCTCGTTCATGCCGGTGGTCATGGAAACCGGCTTTAAAGCAGCTCTTGCGTCGGCGGCAGCGAAAGCCGATTTCGCCACTGAATACAGGAATATCGATCTCTCGATGTTCCTGGTGGCTCCGTTGCACTTGAGAACCTTCGTGGCAAGAGGCTGACCCGGCCAGACGCCGGGAATCAGAAGTCTGAATAGCAGAGTCAGGTGAATGGAAATACCCGTTCCTATTCCCTGGCGAACAAGGTGTCGGCGGGTACCGGTGGCTTCGTGTACACTCTACGGCCGACAATGGCGCCGACCGACGGGAAAATTGCTCGATCGATGCACCCTGGCTGCTACCCGAGTCCTTCGCGAGTCCAACGGTATTGCCAGAGATCATCTCGCGAGAAGGACTCGCCGTCCACCGGATACCGAGACGATCCAGGAGTAATTTAAATGTATATCGAGCCACGCCAGGATTTCGATGGCACCGATCCATCGTCAAAAGAAAGACGGCTTTGATAGGATCCGTTGACGGCCCCCGCTTCTAATCAACTATCTTAGGAGATCACTTTGATCCCCGATCGAGCACTCGGCTCGAGCGAATCAGCTGATTTCGGTTGTCGTCGAGCCCGAAGACTAAGAGCGATCTGGCTCATTGTGATCAAGGAATACCGGTCAAAAATACAGAATTTCAAAAAGATTGATCGATCCGTAGATATCGTGGCAGCCACGGAAAATTAATCTGTTATCATTAGACCGCGGATCTTCGTGCAAAATAAAAATCTTCTACATTGATTGCGGGAAGCAGAAATTAAATAAACATTAATTTCATCCCGTAACAATTTTTATGCATGGCCAATGACGTACCGATGTTCTTAGATTTGTCGAATATTTTATTGTTTTTATTTCACTTTGAAAATCCCGTCACAATTTTTATACATGGACCATGACGTACCGATATTCTTAGATTTGTCGAATATTTTATTGTTTTACATTTCACTTTGAAAATCCCGTGACAATTTTTATACATGGACAATGACGTACCGATGTTCTTAGATTTGTCGAATATTTTATTGTTTTATATTTCACTTTGAAAATTTCTGAAAAAATGCATAAAAATCCGCAGTCTAGTTATCATAATTCCATGGAAATGACATTTGTCTTAAAATAAGAAGTATAACAAAATTTTGAAACACTTGAGCTACAATCACCTAACCATTTTTGATCTCATAGATTGTCTAAAATTGACGGAATATCGCCTTAAATAATGATTTTCTCGATTACGGTCCAAGTTTGCCACACTGCGGATAGAAACGACCTCCCATCGGTCTGCGACGCGCATCGACGTGCTCGAGCTTCCGAAGTCAAAGGGTTAATAGAATGTGTCGAGTCGATCTTGCACATTTGGAACGCGAGGCTCCTTTCATCGACTTCGGAAACGTCTCACGGCGAGATGTTCCGCGCCGCGGCCGTGAATGCGTCTCGGTGGCTTTGTCGGGCTCACAGAAAGCGAGAGATCGCGTCGTAAAAGTGTTGAGTGAAGTTTGAAGATTGGTTTGAAATGTTCAAAGGCGTCGTTCCGTCTCTCACTCTCTTTGGTTCCAGCAAGGCTGGCGTGAAATTGCCACGAAAGTATTCGTATACGCGGCGCTGTTTATTAGCGGGAAATTCGAGAATATAATCGAATCGCGGATACTTCCGCGCTGTAGTAACTCGATCATTCGCCTGCACTACGCACTACAATGAATTCCACCGAGTCTGTTTTCATCCCCCGTGGCATGGCAGCGTACAGAGCCGCAAAGCTGCGCGTACACAGGGAGGACCTTGGACACCTCTCTCTCTCTCTCTCTCTCTCTCTCTCTCTCTCTCTCTCTCTCTCTCTCCACACAAAGGATCCCCGGCACAAAGTGTAGTCGGGAGTTGTCCGTCCTCGATAGGACGTCACAGAGGGAGAGAAAGGCTTTGGGCTTCTCTGTGTTGTGGCAGAAAGCACTTGAGTCGAAGTCGAGAAAATACGGTAATATGGATCTACCGTGAGCAATATCGCTGACATGCAGGTCATCGTCTTTATCACTATTTTCAGCTGACCGGCACAATTTTCGCGTGAAATCGTTTCATATGGAAGGGACAACGATGAAGAGATAAGAGCGTAAGGACGCCGACGGAGTCATCTCTAGAAGTTGTAGAAGAGACCAGAGTCTCCTTTCTTCGGGTACCAGATTCGAGAGTACCTTCTTTTAATCGCTGCGTCGATGGCTAACGTTAATCTTTGACTAAGTTTAGAAATTTATTTGATCCAGCTTGAGAATTTTATTATTTTTAGGATGCGAATCGATCGAAGTAGCAATCGCTATGATCAATTCTAACTTTCTAGTTTCGGTACCGTTAATTATTTTGATTATATCGTACTATTACTTGTAGGATTTTTTGAGATTGACATTCTAGGTTTGATGCGTTAAGAATATTTTAGATACATCGTAAACATGCTATTACACTTTTCACTACATATTTCCCTGTTCGCAAGTTTAGTAGGTATGGATCTCCAAAGTAGCCGAGCAATATGGATGATGGTATAGTTGCTAAATTAACGTCACTGCAAGAGCTCGCCAATTTAATGTCCCAAGAGGCAGGAGAGAGAGGTACTCACAGGTAACGGGTGTAATTATCAGCAGTTCGAGGGTAAAGAATGTTCAATTATCGACAGACCTAATTCCATCTCCTATATGGAATTGACTGCACGAACGATCCGTCCGTTTAACAAGAATTAGCGGCAACCGTGGACAGCGCGTTTAATTAGCAAGGAAGCGTGACAACAGACGAATTATCTCGATACTATCGCGCTTCGACGACTCCGCAAACGCTTCAGAGTCTTCCCGTATTTCCACGGTGAAACGCTCCGTGATACTGAGATTTCCTGTATTAATCAATTGATCGATGCGAGATCGAACAATCTGTCACAGTAATAACACAAAATTTGCAAACCGATGCGATTTCTCATGAAATTTCTCGCAAAGGTGGAGTCAAATGAAACAAAAAATTTGTTCTGTATCTTCTACATTTTTTTTTAATATTTCCATGTGTAATTTAATTCTTCATTTTCTTTGGAAAGCACTTTCTCGTTATTTCGTAAATCTTTGAAATATTTTCCGAGACTTTTTTGTAATATTCCAAGTTTCTAAATATTTCTTTTGTGCGGTTTCTTTTATGCGGTCCCTATCTACCGCACAAAAACAGGTTTGACTGTATTCTGCGCGGAAGATATTATCACGGTGTAAAAAAATGGAGCTTGTTTTCATTTCGTTTGTTATTTCATAGTAGCAATACCGACCATCGTTGCCGGCCGACCGCGATTACCCAATTCTCCCGGTATCTAATCCCGAAACCAGCGTAGCGTTACAAGAAACGGTCCCCGAAGGAACCTATAACGGCGGCTGTCATAAAACGTTATCAAGGGCGAGAGAGGCATCATGGTATCTAGGTGGGGCGAGGCGAGGAAGAAAAGAAAGAACCGCGGTTCGTGTAACACCACGAAATTACACCGGACAGACCGTAAACGAGGGCTCGTTCGCGAATGAACGGCGGAGGTGATCCTCCCCCACCGTCGAAGATCGTTAGATCCGGATATAAAATCGATAGGGAACGGCCCGATCGACGTCGTATAGAATCCCGTCGCAGAAAACGCATTATCAAACGGATAGTCGCGAGACCGAGCGGATTGTTCCCTCGCTATTCGTGGTAACAGTATTTGCGGAACACTTAAACGGAATCCTGTCTCAGGGACCGGCTCTCTCGAGCCGTGTTGCGCTGCCGGCCGATACTGTGCACATACCGCCGTAAAGTATGCGCTATTATTATGTCCGTCGCGATGCGAGTATATACGCGTACTACGCTTTACTCGAACGGGGGAGAACGAGCTAGTCCTAGGGTTGCAAAGGTGGCAGAACCGTAGACGGATCAAGGAAATCGGAGTACAAGCGATACCAGACTGTACCGACCCGTGAGAAAGTCCTGATCACCTTCCTTCGGGACCTCCGATCAGAGGTCTAAAGGTCCTGCAACTTTTTGATGGGTTCGATTTAAAACGTAGAACATCTTTCGATACTTTGACTACCTCGTTACATCCCTCAGAAATTCGAGAACTTCGAAAGAGCTTGGTCGAGAGAACTCGTCAAAATAATTGGCCTTTCAACCCTTTAAAGAACGTTTAACACGTTGATTGCCATGTCACCCATACGTGGGTGACGGAATTATTTGTCCAAATTTTAAAATGAATTTTTTAAGGATCTGTAAAATGTCAGAAAGTTGGAGGACTACTCAATATCATACATATAATTTTTTCAATTTTTATTTCATTGAATAGCTTACATTAATTTGATGGAATTTTTTAGGTTTTTAGCTTGACAGTCAAAGTGTTAAAGAATGAAAAAGTTCTGTTGTATTATTTTCACCTGACCACAATTCTCAAGAAAAGAAAAAAAAAGCAGATAATTTTTATTCCGCATAACAAACCGCAGTCTAAATCGCAAATTCTCTTAATCTCCAACAATTTAATTTCCCCGTCACACCGTATCGCTAGCAATATTTTCAGAATAATACGCAGTAGTTTGCATGGCCGTAAACGCTAATTAATTTCGGTAATGTCTAGTATCTTCGCAGCGAGAGCCGAACCTAGTCGACTTCTTTTTTCCTCCGGTTTACCGTTTCATTAGTCGTTTCATTACTCTGAAAGTAATGGAGGCCATTATTATCGGCGACTATCGTTCCGACGCTGCTTGGACCGAGGAACAATTTTTGTAATCATTATCCCGGCAGATAGAACTACGGTCTAACCACCGTAAAACGAAGTGAGCCGCTCGCTACGCGTAGTAGGGTTCTGTTCAAATGTTAATATGCAACGTGCGGCGGCAGACAATAATTACGTTCGGGTATCACGGCTCGCGGGTAGCTTGGGCACATTGTAGTCTTTAATAAGGTATCGCGAACGTTTCGTTTTTCTGGCTGTTTATTACCGCAAGCAATAATTTCCTGATGCCCGGTACGCGGCACTGTTACTCGTTAAATACATCCGTGTACCGTTCGCGGCTGCTATTTACGTTCACATGAGCGTGAACATCAAAGACGTCCGGGCATCCTCTCGCAGTAAAGAAACCAAGCCGGCCACGATGTTTTCCAATTACAATAATCTGCGCTGAAACTGGTCCAACTGCAGGGGAACGTTCCATTCGAAATCGTTGCTCGCACAGTTTCCACGATCCCTTTGGTACCTGCTGATCCCCTTGGGTCCGTACATCTCAAAATGCGACTTAATGACTCGACTGTGGATTCGTATGCAAAACAGAAATTGTCTGCACTAATTGCAGGATGCAGAAGCTTCAGGTTCCTGTTTGTTTGTTTTCTGAATAATTTCAGTGGAAAATAGTACAACCGCAATTCGAAATTCTTACGAATGTGCTATTTTGCAGAATTACAAATAAAATCCGACTATTAGTCACGATCAATCTCGTATTCGATAATCAAGGACCGCATCGTTCACGCATAACGTATTGCTATACGTAACAGGCAAATATTTTGCACTACACGTCACCGCCTCTCGACTTTAGATAGCGAGATATCTATAAAAAAAAGTGTTTTATGATTTAGAACGGGCAAACGTCGCGGATTTAAATAATTTTTCGATTTGCGACTATACAGTCGTTATGGGAAGGATTCGTACAGCGACTAATTTAAATAAAATTTCGTATATTCATGTCGGCAATAAATTTTACCACAAAAAGAAATGATTAATGGACATTATCGAACGTTTGTAGAATAGATTTCGCGTAAATACACTTTTATAATATTTACTAGGCTATCAAGGAAAACAGAGAAAGGTGCAAAAAATGTAAACGTCCATCCTACCTGTAATTATAAGTCCATTTATAGTGTATTCGAGCAGGTATTTTATAAGATCCTCCTTCGTATCCTACAGGATACGATACAAGGTTGTGCAATCTGATTAATTACAAAACCTCGAGTATCATTACTAGACATCGGATGTTTATGCAATTTCCAATTTTTATAGAAACATTTTAAGAAAGTGGAATGAAATAAAATTTTATTTTTAATGGGGACAGCCTTTGTAGATCCAAAGCAAATAAAAATCGTGTTAAATTCTCTCGAATTTTATATTATAGCATTTTTTTAACATTTCCATAAGCCGTAAATGCATAAAGATCCGATGTCTAATCATTACAGAAAATACGTTCGTGTCGCTGCTGCGCATGGCAGAGTTTCCCGATTTTCAAACGCGGCTTCGTCGAGGAGCTTGATACAAATAAATGCAAACGAGAATCGCACGAAGGCAAGACCAGACTACGAAGGATATGATAAAATTCCTTGTCTCATTTATCCCGTAAAGCAAAAAATAGCATTGCGAAGGCCACTACACGTATCAAGGAGGTGCACTCGAGGGATTATGCCATGCGGAGATGTTAACCGGAGAAGATAAACTTTTTGAAAATTCGAACGAGAGATATACATTTATAAGCGGAACGAGGTCAACAGTATGAATTAATCGATCTCGTCGAGGAGAACGCAATCCTGACGACTTTCTTGGAAACACGTCGTTTATCCGTAACTTGTTGACGGGATCGCGATGCACCGTCTACCATGATTCTTCGCAACGACGCTGCCAATTATTTTCTCATCTATTCCACCGCCGCCGCCATTACCATCTGCATCTCGAAGATCTTTTTTACGGAACAGCGATTATTCCCATCATGGTCGACGACGAATCTCTCCGCCGAGCCAACGAGAACATCAAAGTCCTGGAACTTCCAAGGGTCTTACAAATCCCACGCGCTTTTCGCCGACTTTTCTCGTCTCCGCGGTGAATCTTTTTCCAGTAATTGCTGAACGACAAGTAACCGGTGGTCTTCTAGGTTGCGGCCGTGTGTATAGGTGTACCGGATGCAATTTTCGATCGCATGTGACGCACGCTGAACGTCTCGCTCGTTGCCGGTCGCGACACGCTCGCCACCAGCGCACAGTGTGCCGGACAATGCCAAAAAGTCTAATTTGTCGAAGTATGAAATGTGAAAAGATCTTTGTTGCGATATAAAACTTTTTAACGCTGACCACGATTTTTACCAAATGTACGAATTTATTGCTGAAACTCGATCGAATATAAAACTCGATACATTTCCTGAAGCACCACTGCACTACGATCTTTATGCATTTAATGGCATGTGGAAATTTTCAAAAAATATTAGATTTTTATTCATTTTGTATCGAGAATTAAAAGTTGCTATTGTCATTTTTGTTTATGAATAATATTTTTTACTTTCATTATATTACAATTTCTTTTTAACTCTTCTCTACTAACAATTGGAAATTATTATATGAATGTTCAAAACTTGAAAATTTCGGTGGTTTCATAGTTGTAAGTAGTTATACTTTACCACGCGATAATTATAAGCTTTTGTCATGGCAGCTATGATATTGCAATTACGTTTTGAAGATTTATGGGATTCTAAAGTGCATTGTATATAATATTTATGCTGTAGCTATCGAGTGCGCGCAATTAATCATTTCTTCTTTGCAACGGGCTTCTCAATACTATGTAACCTGTCTACGATTTGACGCGGCCATGATCTCGTCTACGTTGGCAATTTATTACTTCCTTATCACTCGACCGACTCGCGTTCTTTCTCTTTTCTTCTGGTAGCGCGCGTGCTCCGTTATCTACGCACGCGGCACGTAAGAAACTCGTCTGCCAACATGCTCTCGCGTTTCCAACCTATGAGCGAACCCATATTTACCTGCTGGACCGAATCAATTACCCCATCCACATAATTTCCTCGACCGGTACAATCGATAGCAGGATGATTTTGCATTTAAAAAATCGGTGGAAAACGTGCAACAAAAGTTTTTCATACGAGGCTTTGAGAAAACCTTGGAAATCTATAGAGTTCGTGCACCTTAGCATTCGCAAGTAGAATCGGTAAGCGATGATCAGACGATTCCTATCGAAATGCGCATTCGCCTAATTTTCAAACTCGATTTTCTCGAGAACAAAGCCTTATTTTGACAATTTTTACTCTACACTTTCGACAGATTTTTGTTATTCAGAACCTCCACCCGTTTTCGGTTGTATCGCTAATTATCACCTGTATCGTTGGAATTTTGTCTCTCGGCGGCGAGCATTCGATTAAAAAGTCCCTGGCAGCAGATACCGAACCGAAGAAGCTGTCAACGGCCGTGTTAAAAATCTAACGAGGATCATCGTTTTCCGCACACTTCACAAACGATGCGTTGCGATAACCGTCGCAGTAGTCGGAAGGAAGCATCGCGATGTTACCATTCACGTCGCGTCGCTGATAACGCACGATCGTAGGATGCTCGAGAGCATTGACGCTGCCGTTTACGATACCGGGACCTGCTACAGTCCCGACAAAATCACGCGGTCAGTTATACATAGCCACGTACGTCAACACTGAAGCAACATCGTGCAACCTTTCAGAGAAATCTTCAACATTTAATCATTCGCATTTTATAAACAAAGTGGAAAGCGACGGAACGATGACTTAAACTTTCTTAAATTTTGCGTACATTAGACCATTCACTTTTTAGAAGCCTTACATCGATTGCAAGAAATAATCTGTTTAGTAGTACTTGTAGTCGGTACAAACAGCAAGTCTTGAGCAGATCTGTTAGTCCGTTCCTATTTTCAACCAAAAAATTGGAAACAATATTCATAAAAATGGATATTGTAATTTAAAGAAAATTTTTAAGAAACTGAAACTCGGTGTAATGTGTTTTCACAAACAACTGTCGCATAGCTTACCAGAGATCCCTGGAGTATTCCAACAAAAAAGTTAACATCCGAAAATCCTCAAAAACGGTTTTACCGCGAACTTTCTCCGAAAGTTTCAACTCCAGAAAGACAACGTGAACCTCCCCTAGGGACCGAAAACGGCCACCCTACTTCAGCTACTTCCTCTTTATCGCCTCCCCGAAATTTACCTAAGTAAAACAAGTAGGGTGAAAAAGGTAAGAAAAGTTAAACATCAACGGTTAGGAACTTTTTAGACTTTGTACAGGGGCGCATCAGTCCCTTATAAAATATCGCGGAAAATAAACGCCGAGCAAGTTTAACATCTGAAGTGAAACGTTACGTCCAAAAGCTTTGGTTCGCGTTTTCGATTTATATTAACAGGTGAGAATATTTTCTGAAAAATGTTACCAAAGGGCGACCTCTTTTACGTGCCATAATTACCTACATTTTTAACGTATTCTCTGGTCGCGTTTCTACTTTGATTCAAGGCTGCCAATTTTCATAATAGAATACTGTTTTCCTGAAACATTTTTAACACTAGATTGCCTAAGCAAGTCATTTTGACTGCTTTTGAATTTAAATTAAAAAAATAATTATTTAAATAATGACACAGCTTCTTATAATTTTGTGACTTTTTCTACAACATATAAATGGGTTAAATAATCATTGTTGTTGCCCCCCCCCCTCCTTCACTTCCGGTATATAGGTAACGGCTTCCGGCTTTCAGGCAATATAGGTATATACTAAGCTCCCGTCTTTCTAGTGTTAAAGCGGTTTCCATTTCACGCGCATTTCAATTTTTCCAGGACCCATTTTACGAACTAAACGAACTGAAAAATTTATATGAAATACCGACTACTCGCGACATTTAACAGAAACCACTTTCCTGCGCAGATATTTTCAGCCACGTGTACGATATAATTGATTTACATTTTGAAATGTACATTTTCTTATGCTATACTGAAACGCGAAGAATCGCGTAGGGTGTCCTATCTTTTTGTCTCCGACGGAATAACAGTACCACGATTCTTCAACAACGAGACCAGCCTGTCGGAAGAAGAAGCAGAAGACCGGTGGTAGTCAGTCACGATCAGGAAAAGATTAACGCAAAGCCCGGCCTACGGTTCAACGTAACAATCGTTCTGCTGCGACGGCCACGTCCATTCAGCTGCGCCAGGCGATTACGTAATCGTTCCACTTGCCAGGCGAATGCACTACGAGATTACGGCTGATAAAAGCGTGTTGTATTCGCGAGGTCAGTCGACCGTTTTTATGAATGAAAATTTATATTGTTCGCCGGCGGCGTGGCGTGGCGTGGCGCGGCGTGGACGCGGTGATTCGCAGACGCTAGAGAGTACGTACCCGATCCGCTTCGGCTTTCAAGCCGAGCCGATCCGAGCCGAGCTGATCGTACCGGGTCGGGGAACACGCCAGACGCAGCCGGCACGTAATTAATTAACGCGCACGATATTTTCGCTCGCCGAGAGTGTTGGCTCTGCGAGAGAGAGAAAGAGAGAGAGAGAGAACGGGCCGAGACGGGTCGGGGCGTGGCGAGGCGACACGGTGTAACGAGCCGTGCTATGAAACTCATCGACCCCCGTAAATCCATTTAACCGAAGTTTATTCCTTACGGAATAATCGTGTAATCTGGCAGCGACGTTCAATTAAATCAGTTCCGAAGTTGCGCTCGGGTGTAGAACTCCGTCTCATAATTTAATCCGCGCCAGGCATTCGACTCGTCCCAGCGCGCCCCGCGCAAAATGAAATTCAAACTCTCTCTTATGAATGCGCACGCCTCGCTCTCTCTCTCTCTCTCTCTATTTTTTCTCTCTTTCACTCGATGCTTTACAACGGGCATCGGCTAGTGAGATGCTCACCAGTCCTCCCCAATTAGCATCGATTCCTAATAGCAAAATATGTCCAAGGTATGCATACACACAGTCGGGGACGACGTTAAGCGAACACTAAGAACCAACATCTTTTTCAAAATTGGACCACACAACTTGAGCCTTTTTGAAACGTTATTAATTTCGTAGGTAACGTGCAGAAATTTTTTTCTTTTTTTTTTGGAATTTCTACTCTGCTCGGAATTTGGAAGAAAAATAGTAAAGGCCACGATTTTTCAGTTTCTCATCTGTCCCTATAATGAAAATTGAAAGCACACATTTTGTAGATCCAAGTAAATTATAGACAAAGTTTTCGGTCGACGAATCTTCGAATTTTGTGCTTACGATCGATGAAATGTAATTGGTAGACATCGGATGTTTATGCAATTTCCAATTTTTATAGAAACATTTTAAGAAAGTGGAATGAAATAAAATTTTATTCTTAATGGGGACAGCCTTTGTAGATTCAAAGCAAATAAAAATCGTGTTAAATTCTCTCGAATTTTATATTACAGCATTTTTTAAACATTTCCATAAGCCATAAATGCATAAAGATCCGATGTCTAGTAATTGGTAAAAAAGCAAAAGAATTAATTTTCATTAATATTACAATATCGTTAACACGCAGTCACACATGACTGACGGTGATTTTTGACTAGGTTTGGACATTCATTTTTATTGTGACATGTCCAGATGAACTGAATTTTATTAGGATCTGTAGAATTTAGAAGGGTTAAGACAGAATCCCCTATAATACATTTGAAATTTCTAGTTTCGGTTTCATTAATTAAATTACATTAATTTTGTGAGAATCTCGGTGCGAAGTACTTTAAAATTTCTTTAATTCTTCCATAGAAGCATGTGCTTGAAATTACTTGAAAGTCATGCGAAGGAACCGGATCACCTCCATCGCTAGTATCAGGAAGGTGGAACCACTCGCGGCAGGTAAGAAAGAGAGAGAAAGTTTTTCCCCAAAGGACCGTTCCTACTGTACCGGTGTTGCGGCCAATTTCCACGCGACGAGATGCAATTTCTGCACGGTAATTTCGCTCTTCTTATCGGGATTTCTTTGGTTTCCCGACGATCCTTCGGGAGCCTCTGGCACAGATCCCGTTGCAGGCGTTTTTGACTCGGCCGCGCTCATCAATTCGGGATTTAATGAATTTCCAGCGGTGCTTCGATTCGACGAGAGGGTCAATGCCAAGGGATACATCTGTCGGGTCGTCGGGAAATGGAATTGGATAAGCAGAGAGTGTAATTAAAGAATAAGAACAGAGAACAAAAGGGGGACGAGGGTGGGCATGAATCACCGGAAACGCGGAGGAGAATCAAGAATTACCGCTCTTCGGTATTGCGAAAAGTTGCGCGAATTTCATTTCGTTTGATAAACGAGGCCAGGCTGAAAAGTTTCGCTTGGAACATTTTTAGTTGTTGAAGAGAGATCGGGGCGAAAATAACGGTCCAAAACACGGGTCTAGCCAAGGACATACAGGGTGTTTTGGTAACTGGTGGTACAAGTGAAAAGGGGGTGATTCTACATGAAAGAATAAGTCGAAAATATAGAATAAAGATTTTTCGTTTGAAGCTTTGTTTTCGAGAAAATCGACTTTGAAGATCTGTCAGGTTTGCGTGCTTTAGTATACGCAGGAAGTAGATTTGGTTGGTCATGATCAGACTCGTCAGACAATTCCTACATGCTGCATTTCAAACTCGATTTTCTCGACAACGAAACTTCGGAATACAATTTTAAGATTCTGCGAATGATAAAAAAAATTCTAGAAAATCAAGCGATATAGTCAAGCAGTCTAGCCAAACGACAGGTTAGAAAGAGGAAGCGTAAGAATAAATAAAACCAAATGAGTGAAAAACTGTAAAGATATTCGAAGTATTTAAGAATTTATTTAAACTATTGAGAAAATAAATGCTCGTGTCCAGAAAATGATTTTTTTTTAACTTCGCAGTCAACGGTAACTATGTATCGTGAAAATAGGGATCGAAGGTCTACGTTTGACGTTGTCGCATAATAGTTTTCAAGACATTCGATTTTCAAGCGCAGACAAAACTTTTCTCGCAATACGCGAAAGCAATCGGATCGCATGATTAAACAACCCTCCTTCCGATTCCCCGAATGATTTCGCGTCGCAAAAAGAAGGTAATCTTCGTCGACCGCGTGGCAGCACCCTTCGCAGCCGACGAAATATGAATTTCCGTCTGACCGTCCGTGACGACCGCAAAATGTCGATTGAATCGATCGCGCAACCATCGCGTACAAGTCCCATCAGAATTTCATTACGCGTAAACCCCATGGCCAATTTCAGGTCATGTTCTCGGTCTACCTCGAACGATCCACGAATAGTTCGTTTATGTGTTCAGTTTACAATCGAACGGATGCTTTTAGATCGACGATATTGGCCCTTTCGATAGATGGGCCATAATCGACCGGTCATTATGAGGGTCTGGTAAAAAATTCCCTTCGACTCCTTTCATACGTAAAAAGATTCTAAATACTAAAATACATCCCAAAGACAAAACAAAAAGTAAAAACTGGTGGTTCATTAGCCACAGATATATCTCTATTAGTTCCGATTATTTCCGATCATGTTTAAACCGACGCACAAGCACAATCGTTTCAAACTAAAATTTCATTGTGATTACTTTCAAACGCAGTTTTCAATGTACGTTGCTAAGTGTACAATTTTTAGTTTCTTTACGAAAAAATGAATATTCTTTGGATCAGCTAAACGATTTATTTCCAAAGCAAAAGCCAGAGAGAATATCACGAAGGTAATGTCGCTAATGACGCGAAATGAAATAAAAGAGAACGCAGAGAGCAATTTCTGTAAAAGCAGCCGGAGGTCAAATGTCAGTGTAATATACGAAAAAAAAAAAAAGGAAAGGACACGAAGCTCTTTGAATCCCATAGAAACCAACGGACACACGCGGAAAGATTCTTCGAGAACAGGCGGTGCGCAAAGTTGAATGTGAAAAAAAAGATGATTTAAGCTATTCGGCGGTCGTAAAGTTTCGACGTAACCGTTGAGGACGGCCTGTCGTGCAACGGTCCGTGCACCATAAAACGCAGAAGCTACGCTCCGCATTCGCTATCAGTCTCTTTTTTAATGAATGTCCGAAATAACGTGACGGAAAGAATACCCCGGCGATCCGCGAGCATTATTGCGATCGTAAACGCTTTCGCATGGTTGCCTAAGCTAGAACGCTCGCGCTGAACATCTGGACGGTTACGGAGAATTCGTGATCAAACGCAGCGTGAGATCACCGCGACTAGGTGAACTTACGATGACGGTGTTCCGCGTGGAGAGAAAAAAAAAATAGAAGGAAACGGCCTGCGCAACCGGACCGAGCACGGTGTTCTGCATTTGCAATGAATAAACAGGTCGGAGTTATTAGCATCGCGTGGATCGCGTCTCCATTTTCTCTTTCGGGGACGTATCGTAATACCGTTTTTAGGTAACGGCACAGTGGATGCAATAAGTGTTCGAACAACAGGAAATTTTATAATGGGATCGTATCGAATCAGTGCAGAATAATGGGAGGGGGGGAATCAAAACTACGGAAGCGAAATGTTGTCGGAGTTGCTTTCTTTCCGAGAAAATTAAGTTTGATTTTCGACAAGCTCTGCGCGTGCACCGAGATGCAGTTACACGCGTTCGTGAGGTACATTCAAGTATGGGGAATGTTCATCGCTCGCAGTAGGAGCTTACCGACACTCCCCCGGGCCCCGCATACTCCTCGAGCACCAACAACCACACTTTGCTGCACATGTAGCCGGTCGAAGTTGAAACTCAATTTTCTCGAAGACGAAGCAATTTACGAAACAATTTTATTCCATATTTCTTTTTTCTCATTTTTCCCCCGTAGGATTACCACTTTTCGGCTTTCGCGATCTTCTCGCTTGTGCCGGCAGTCGCGACGCGTCCTTCTGCATTTAAATCAAACTTTATTCCACCTTACACGATGGTTGACGAAGATGCAGCATACAGTTTTTAAAAAATCAACACGTAGCGCACAATTCTTTTGCGAGTAAAAATATTTCGAGAATTTAGAAACACCGATGGATCACTCTCGTCTTAGTAAAATTATTCTGTGTTTCGGAATTACTGCTTAATTCTTATTCCGCATAAGAATTCGCGGCGAACTATTTTGCGGAAATTTGTCAAACTATCTGGAAAAAATTTTCAGCGGCCGCAACGTGTCCCTCTGGTGCGCAAAGTGGGGAATAACATGTTTTGTGGAGCAACGCGACATTTCCATATTCCGTGGTAATTTGAATGAAAAGCACGGTTTGCAATAAACCTGGCAATCCGCCATTGCAGTCGTAAAAGATTGCACAAAGGTAACTTCCGAGTCGGCATTTCGAATAAACATGTAATCCCGAAGACAAAGAATATGTAATTCTCTATGACAGAGAATGTTTATTTTATCGGGTTATGATACGCGTATTTTTCCACCGTATAAATTGAACGATGTAAACGGAACGATCGACATTCGTCTATTACATAGGTTACATCGAGAGGAGACGTTTAAATAGAATGGAAAGAATTTCGTCGAATGAATTCACTCGGATCGAAGGTTGCTTCATTATACCGTGCGGGGAATGCAAGAATTCTCCGTGGGATTTAATTTGAAGATTACATGAATAAAAAGATGAAATAAATCGCTTACGTATTAGATATCCCGGCAACGTAACCAAATTTTCATTACGACGGAATTGCTCGGTCGCTCGCGACGCAGCGCCGCGCCGCGCGTATAATCATAGTCCCGTCGACTTCGCATCATATTAAAAAGGATTTGCGCACAGCCTTCCGACTTGGTGCGCAAGGTGAACTCCATATTAGGCGCCGTAATTGTGAACTAAAAGCTCGTGCGTTTCTCGCGTTCCACTATTCGCATGTAAACATCGCCGCGCGATCGAGTTTGCGCGAAGAAGATTTAAAGTCAATTTGTCATTCCTAACGTGCCATCAACGCTTTTCATATTGTTCGTAACGATGCATCGGAAATTCAAATTTTCTGCATTCATCGAATGCCACAGGAACTGCGTGGACATTTATTTAATAATCTTGCTAAAGTTCCGCAAATCGGTCAAATCCGAATGAGCTGAAATTTGATAAATAGGTTCATTTTGCAAGTAAATCATTTCCTACCTTATTGGACACTCACTGCAACAGAATTCCTTTCTAATCGACGGAACACCGTTTTAGGACGCAGCCCCACCCCAGACCACAGACGAGGTATAGGATAGACCTATCATCCAATGTATTCTTGTGGCCCACTTTTTTGGGGTCACGTAACCCCATTACCATTTTCGTGTCACATCTTTTATTATCAATTGCAACTAAAACTTGCTGACAGCATCCTCGATGGTAGGAATTAAAATTAACAATAACTATATATAGTCACTGCAGTCTCGCCAATACGAGAAAATAAACGAATAATTCTAAAAACTTCTGATTTTTTGAACAGTCGATATTTCAGAACATGACACATGAAGTCCCATAAGATGATAGGTCTATTCTTATACCTCATATCTGCCCAGACGTAACCAAAATTCATTGGTAAGTTAGAAAGTGATACTAACATGATAAAAAAAAATTTTTCGAGTCGCCAAAAATATTTGTTTAGCGCAGAAAATGGGGCTATTTCGGAACTTCAGTCCATAATCGGTTTAACGAGTTGAAAGTATTAGGTGCACGCAACAGTTTCGGTCTTCTTCATCTACATAATGGTTTACATGTATAATGGTCGGGATGTTCGATTTAGATAAACGAAGAATATCAGAATTCAGAAACCGCAACGAAAAGTGATTTTAATTAAGCATCGCGTCTTGATTCAATTACGAAGCAACCGTTCCTCCTTCGCCTCGGCATTTTATTAGGGCCGGCCACTTAACATAGCGACGTCCCCAACAAGCAATTATGGGTCCCCATTAGGCATACGAATCAGAGAGAAGCCAAGGGAGCCTGGCAATTATTCCGAGCGGCTAATAAATTTAGTTGGCCCGTGTATAAGTAGACCGGCGTTTCTCGTTCGTGGCCGTGCTGGACCGGGCCGGGCCGTGTCGGGCCGTGTCGGGCCAGGACGGAGTAACATTGTTTACGGCGCGAGGTTAGATTAATCTATAATAACGGTACCGAAACGTGACCATGGTCACCGAAGACCTGGACTTTCACGACACCAACGATTCCCATGGTGACGATCAAACGCAACCACAGCAGCCGTGTACCTACCTAACGTGGCGTGCATCTTGGTCTACCGAGGGTCCATAATTATCTCATCACGTTTTAATGAAATCGAAGTCGTTTCTAAAGTACGAATAACAATGTTTTTAAAAGAGAAACGGAGTAGTAAGTTGAATTTATTGGTCGAGTGTTGACAAATTGCTGTTGGCAAACTGTCGAGAAAAATCCATTCGGTTAATCGAAGTACCAGAGAGAGAGAGAGAGTCTTCCACAGATCGTGGCGCACCTGTGACAACCTGCTGCCTCACATAATACATGATAGTCCTCAATTTTTCAATATTTTCCCAACTCCGCGCGCGATAAGTTGGCGGCTCAGTGTCGATCGCTGCATTCATAATTCATCGATTGAACGTACACAGGCGTCTCGATCCACGAGGATTGAAGTGAAAAATTGATTACACGGGAGAATTCTGTTTTCCCTGTTGCTCGCAAATTCTGCTAGGTAAGTGAAATCCCGCGATTAACATGCATTATGAAGGCTCTGTTTAACCGTTTCGCCGACAATCGAAATTGTTCATGATATTCGCCGAAGACACCTTTTCCGAAGCGTTCAACAATCATATTTTCATACACGAGCGTGGATTGCGAATTTAAATTAGTACGGAATTACCAGAAAGAAGGAGAAAACAAAATCGGTTTTGTGTTGCATTTTTGTTAAACGAGAGTGCCGCGTTAAATGGAAGTTCCTGACGAAGTCCCGGCTTGAAACGCGTTGAAAACATCGCGGCAGGGGGAAGGGGAGGGAACGGGGGTCAAACGCAATCCAATCGACAGTAATTAAACAGACAAGACGCCGGACAGACAGACAGGCGGTGAAACAGATCCGATCGATGTGAATCCTCGCGAGCAAGCCGCCCGGTCGAGTTAGATTAATTTAAAGGCATTCTTTCGCGCGAAAGTTTAATTAAAGTTGCACGCCCGACGCACAGTCACCGGCTGCTTGTGGGGGTTGAATAGCGTTCGAACAAACGAACGGATGAACTCGTTACTCGACGCGCCGCGGAATGGAGCGGAGCCGAGCGGACCGGAGCGGACCGGAGCGGACCGGATCGGAACGGAACGCAACGAAACGGTAGGGAGCGTATTCGTTTTCACTTCGGTCGGTGCGCGCGCCAACTACAAAACGCATTACGGAATAATGCAATTACCCTCGACGCCTCTTCCGCCAATCTCACGGAGCAGATTCTCCACCCGGTGTGCCCGGTGATTTTTTTCTACCTTCGTTCGCGGGCCAACCCCACCGACCGACGCGATCAAATTATTCACGAAGAACTTTCATTTATTCCGTTCCCGCGGAAAAGAAATACTTCAGCCCCTTTCCCCAGCGAAACGTAATATCGTCGACTTTCGCGGAGAATTTTCGCCCGGCCGACGGTGTTTGCCAGTTTAAAATTTCACCACGGTTGGATCAACGAAGAAAACGCAGCCCGGCTACGCGTGTTATTGTTGGAATCGTCTAGGATCACGCGCCACGCTCGAACAGAGAGCCTCTTTGCTAGAGACACCAAGGTTACGGAAATAGAGCGCAAGAGAACAAAACTGTACACACAAATGAAATTTGAACACGGGTAAACGTTTATCCTGCGCGCAGCAAGTTTTCTTCCCGGGAACGGAATTAACACTTTGACTGCCAAACCAGAACCCTAAAAAATTCCATGAAATCAAAGTAAGTTATTTAACACTAGACTGCCGGAGCGAGTCAATTTGACTCATTTACGATTTTAATGCTATACACATATGTAGAAAAACTTAAATAATTTTTTTTAACATATGTTGGTTTTTAATAGAACTATGAAGGTAGGTATCTGATCATCCTCATTATGATACAATACTACCAATCTGTCAGAAGGAATCACTAACTGACCAGATACCTTCTTTTTCATCCGGCAATCTAGCGTTAAGGAAATTAAAATTGAAAATAATTATATGTGTGATATTGTAGTCTTCCAACTTTCTTGCGTTTTACAGGTCCCAATCAAATTTTGTACAATGAATATATTAACACTAGAACTACCGGATGGGTAAAAATGACTTGCGCCTAATTTTTTCTTTTAGAAATAACGAAATTGTAAATATGTTTTCATGAGACCATTTTTTTATCAACTTCTCTGTCGAAGTAGATATTTAAACAAAACTGGTACAAAATCTAAGCAACTGCAGTTTTGTTGTTGTTATAAGGCAATGTATGCCAGTTGCATTTACTGCTTGGTAGTTCTAGTGTTAACGTAAAAATTCATTCTAAAACCTGGAAAAATAATTCCGTCACCCACATGTGGGTGACATGGCGGTCAACGTGTTAAATGCGAGTATGCTTCGATATCGATTACAAAAGAAAATTCCTAAAATGTCAATTGACAGGAATTGCGAGGAAGAAATTAGGGAATACTCGTTTCACAACTCGGGAACGGGGGGTCGGTGTGAATTGCAGCGTGGAATTCGAGCGACACCGTTAATCTATGTTATTTATTGTGGCGGATGGTGACAAGCTGTTTAGGTAACACAGAAAGTACGAACGTAAGAAGAGTTATTTGGCCGGGCAGGTTCAATGAAGTCACGACAGCCGAAGGTTGAACGAATCCGAGCGAACAATTTCGTGACAATAGGTTGTAATTTCAAGTACTCAGAGCTTTGCATGCGACTGACGTATGTAGGTTCGCGACGTCTGCAAACTTATGGTTGAGTGTGCGGGAGGACGTGAATTTATAGCCACGACTGGGCCATGTCAACGATGTTGCCCGTTTCCTTTGAAGCGTAACAGCGGTTTCATTATTATTAACTGAACTTATTTGATCGCACGAATCACGCGGAAGCCTTTGTACAACGCGACAACGAGAGCGATCGTGCGGCAACGATCGTCGCAGGCGTTCGTGCCCGATTTGTACGTGAAACGTGAGCGGTTAACAGTTTTATTAATCGGTATCGCAAAATATTATTTACCGACTCTCTGATATTTTTATCAACTGCTGTACAAAGATCTACTGTCAGCGTTACGAGCATATTGAGATTAAAGCTGTGAAATTCGTATATCAGATGCACTTCCAAGACTGCATTCCGAAGCAGTGATTTTTTAAATTTTGATATGCAACATGTGGACATTGCGAGCAATCTAATCTAACGCGATGACCATGGAGACTAAAATATTCTCGAAACTCGTACTGGAAGAGATAAATGCCTGATTGATGAGTGTTTCTGCACGTTTGTATCCAACAATACGAATCCACATAAATTATCCGCAGGATATTTAATCTTGTATATTACCATACGCAGGCATTATGAACTGTCATATACTCATTAACCTCTGACGCCAGTCTGCCTATCTCGCGTTTTTCAAGTGATCGGCGTCAGTGAGAGATACTATGCAACTACTATATTCAGTTATACTGTTCCTGTACAATCTGACAAGTTCTGTATACCGAAAATATCGGAACGTCTCTCGTGTATCTTCGGCATCTCTATAAATTCGAGGATTAACAGCAGAAGTCCTACAGAAGTTAGATGAACGTTTCATCTTTTTCGATCATTCTTGTTCTATAATTTCCGGTAAACTATTCTTGATCTGCTTTCGTTCGGATCGGATTTAATCGACGGACCGGTTGACCCGAAATCAATATTTCCCCGCATAAAATCAAGTAGTACTACGGCTGGCCCGAACCGTTCACCCCAAGTCGCATAAATTATTAGCGAGCAGTTATTCCAGCCAGGGGAGAAGCACGTAGGCAGGAAGAGTGCTGAATGATTGATGCAGCCGAGTCCTAAGACCTAGCCGCGACTTAACGCTAACCTATGCGAAAAGCAATAGTTCCAAGACTGCCAAGCAGTGCTTTAACCCTGTATAACGTTCGTTCCTTTGATTCAGGACTGCGTGACACTCGCTCGGAAGCGATGAAACTGTCAGAAAAAGACTATAGGAGTATTGCCATGGAAAACAGTGATTGCGAATATTCGCAACTCACAGGCTATTGCATTGGTTTTAAAATGAATTTTTACAATAATATATAATTGTCCATTGTCCCAAATTTTATTAGGATCTGTAATATGCAAGAAAGTTGGAGGACTACTCAATATCAGACATTCTCACATTGATTTTATGGAATTTTTGAGGTATCTAATTTGGCAATCAAAGTGTTAAGCAACTCAAACAACCGTCGGTCTATTTAAGGAGTCGTAGCACTTTTTGAGAAAAATTGATCCGCAGTTTCCCACCTGCTACATCGTGTAACAATATCTTAGAGAAAAATGTGCTATTTTCTGCTATTTTGTTTTTACGAAATTATCACAATTTAAATATCGACAATTTCTGCGGGAAAAGAGATTGATACACATATGTTGTTTTTGGTCATATTTTCTTCAGGGAGATAGAGGAACAGCTACAAAAGAAATCAGTTCCTTGGATGCAGCACGAGGGGAATGCAGGATACACAAAGACTGCGGCGGCTACAGCGGGAAACTAAGAAAGAAACTGCTTAATTACCTGTCCGGAGCAGGGCTTCGAAATCTCGGGCTTTATTTTTCAACGACCAGACGGTAAACTTTCACCCCGAAAGGGTGATCCGAGGGTAGAAAATAAATTCAGCAAGAGCAAACATAAGACCTAGAAGTGGTCCGCGGTATGAACGTCGTGGAAATTCAATGGAAATTCCTGACGGGAAGAACAATAACGAAGTAACGAACTAATTTACAACATAGAATTACCTTCTTTTATAAAGCCGGCGAACGAGAATATCCGGCACAGGGTGTTTTCGAGCCAAGAAGGATTAATATTTTGAAAGTTAACAAGCTTGTAAAAAGTTAATAATAATAAATAAAAATTGATACAATTTTTTAAAAAACCAGTTTCGATCCATTGACATTTATATGTGTCACTCGTATGAAAACTGAAGATCAAGATTAGACTCGCAATGCGACTTCCCAACGATTCGTACCTACGTAAATAAATGATCCGAATCAACAGAAACTAATCGATCGTTTTCCTCCCTTCGACGTTACCATCGTACGACCTATATCGGTGAAATATAAGGGCTTAACTGCGAACCATCAGGAAAATAGATGTCGTCGACATCGTGGTCGGTGGTCTGCGCGCGAACAAATCTTCGTTAGATCCTTGCCGCAAAGATTGTCACGGTCCATTACTCACCGGTAACCGGGAACGTCTGTGACAACGCGAAATAAGTGTCGGAAGGATCTCCATGCTGGTACGTTCGAACTCGGATCTTTTCAAACTAGAAAGAGGAAGACAGAGCTCGGGGGAACAGGCAACTACTTATCCGCTAAGATCCGCCGAATATACATCACTGCGGATTACATCCGGCGATTTTTCATTCCTGCGAGTGCAGGTTGCTGGTAATCTGCCAGCTCCCGATATGCCTGGCAACATCGCAGAAAAGAGTATAGAATAAAATGATGCTTAAACTGTCCTCGTAACGTTCGAGTTGACGCTTCGAGCCGAGGTTTCTCGTCTAACTGGCCCAAAAAATCTTTAGACTTTAATATATCAATACATTTTGACTGCCATGTCACCCATATGTAGGTGACGGAATTATTTGTCCAGGTTTTAAAATGAATTTTTACGTTAATATATTCATTGCACCAAATTTGATTAGGAAATGCAAGAAAGTTGGAGGACTGCTCAATATCATATATTTCATTTTTTTTCAATTTTTATTTCATTAAATAACTGACTTTGATTTTATGGAATTTTGGAGGCTTCTAGGTTGGCAGTCAAAGTGTTAATATTGACAAAATTTAATAAACACTGCTTCGGATTGCAAAGTGCAGTAAAGGCTTGATATAACCCCAATCCTCGGGTCCATGCTGTGACGTAGAAAAAGACAGTAAACACGGACTTAAACCACTAAATTCCACGAATAAGTTGGTGAAAGTCCAATAAAAAAAATAAAGAAGTTTGTGTAATTGTTTTAGCAGTGACACCAATATACCTAACCCGGCAGCTCGAGCTTCGTGACCCCTCGCGGGGTACGCCCTCCAGTGGAGGGGATAGGCGAACTAAGATCGCGTGGCTCCGTGCGGCTTAGATCGAGACCTTACTGTAGTACGGTAATGGTGACACGGTTGAGTCATCGTTTCGAGCGAATAGGAATCGAATAGCCTAACGAGAAAGTAGACGGTCGAAGGGGGATACGAATTCCTGAAACGAATACGAATGAAAGCTGTCGCGATGGAACTTTTTTCTCAATGAAATTCCCGCGGGTAATTACACCGGGTTTTCTTTTTTTTTTCTTTCGTCTCTCTCTCTCTCTCTCTCTCGCGACGTCGTTATCTCGTTGCGGGTATTTCTTTGGCAGTAATCAGCGAGCAAGCTGGCGAAAATATGAATGCGACGAGCACCAGGCTGCCGAGAGCCTGGCGCCAACAAAGAGCAACGGGGCGGCGATCTCCCGGCTGTAAATCGGCTATGATAATAATCGATGCCCTCAGAACGAATCGATTTATATTACGTGCTGTGAATGTTCTCGCATGACAGCCGGGAGAAAACTGCGCAACGGTCTGTGTAGCATGGTCTGTAGATTCCTGCGATTTAGCGTTCTCGTCGATTTTGTTCCAGGAAGCACCGATTAAAGAACGTCGATGTAATATTGTTAGCGCTCCGGATTAACACAGATATTTTACACGTGAAAAATTAGTCGTCGTTCGAATTCTTTCGTGAACAAGTGTATGCGCGTATTGTACGTAAGCAAGAAGGGCATGAATGAAAAGAAAACGGTGGAGCAATATTCAGGGGAAAACTTCATTACTCATCGAACGTATCTTCGAAGCAATGATTTATATGGACAATGTAGAGTCAAGGAAAGCAACATTATCAATAAGAAAAGGAAGAATTAATATTCCCTTTCGCAGTGGTATCTCTTTGCGCGGTAAATACCGAGTGGCGCGTAGATTCATAAAATGCGACAACCTCTTGAATCATTTTCTTGTTATTATATTCGACGATGGTCGATTAATGTCGGTTCATTCAGCAGTGAAAAAGCAATAAAGCTGCATATACGGCGTACAGAAGGATGAGAAGGTGTTATCATGTCGGTACTACAACTTCATAACGTCGCCAATATTGTTGGCATAATATTTTGCCATTATAGTAAACCTGGCTACACCCGAAGTGCCGTTAACACTATCGCCACGTTGACAACGATAACCGAGACACTTTTTGTTTGCCCCAGAAGGCGTTATCAGACCATAACGTGATTGACTCTTTCCATGGGTCGTTCGATAGTTAAACCTGCCTTATAAAAACTATGCTACTTTAAGCGTCGATCATTGGGGTAGACGAACTGTGTTGGAGCAAATGCACAAAATGTGAAATTATTTTCGGCTGTAGAATATACTCGAATTGTTTATAAATAATCATGAAAGAGAAGGCTATGAATCAATTTCCATGCAATGTTTCAACGCGCTCTTGCGTTTCGCGTTTCTCTGTGGCAAAGGGAAAACAACGTTCAAGAGATTCTATTTAGTTCGGTGTTTCTTTGACAACGGGTCAGAAGAGACCCGCCGAGCGCCGAATCCGGCAAACGTTCGCGAATCAGCCGGAGTTTCGCGGATTCTGCTTCTTGTTTCCCTGGCTATCTTAATAGCGTGCTTGTTTGCTTGCACAGTGTGCACCGCTCGTTCGAATGCTCGCATTAACTTGCACGGCGAATTGCCTTGACGATTACTTAACGCCATTTTCAACGTAAACACGCTACCGTGCCGTCGTATAACTACAATATGTGCCTGTAGCGGAGCGTTTCATTCAGATCGCGCTGAATAGCGGGCGACAGGAACAGTAGGCATGGGAGAAACCTTCGCAGGACAAATTGCATTATTGTATTACCTCCGAACACGAAAATAAATAAAATTCTTTTTCTTGAATAATTTTAATGATATGCTTAAATTCCTCTAATATAGTTTACAATTAACACGTTATAGCAACGGATAATTATTATACGCGATTCAATAAAATCTCCCGGGCGAAATTTCTACCGCTGGTTTTGATAGTTAGTGACTTTTATCGCGGACAAAGTTCAAAGAAAATTGAAAAACTTAATAGGAAAGTTGTTGAAAGAAGACTGGAGAACTTAACAAGGAAATTGTTTGGAGAAAATTCCGAAAGTTCAAACGGAAATTCTTTGAAGGATAATCTTTCGCTAACGGTTAGCGCAGTAACAACGCGCTCGCTCGCTGCCACGGTTTCAAGCATTTCAACATTCTCGGGCTTTTATTTTTACGAAAATGCCACGACAAAACCGAACCGCCGCGAATGAATTCGAAAGAAAAAAAAACAAACACAGAGCCGCCCGAGGTAAGGAAAGTCTTTGATCCCCGAGAGATTATTGGATTGGTTTTCCTAAGAATTTCGAGGCAGCGAACTAGAAGAATGCGGGAGCCTGTTCTGCTCGGAGGAGTGTGTTCAATCGATGAGGATACAACGCGGAAGAAACGATTGCAGAAAGTTCGCGACGAGTAAAGTTTACCCTGCGGTCTCTTTCGCGGCCGCGCAGAAAGTATTTTCCGTCGTGGTGCGCTTTCGCGTTTTCATATCTGCGAACCTCGAACGAACCGAAAGGAAATCGTCGACTGCGTTGCATTTCAATTGCACAATAAAGACGCAACGACACACGGCGATACGGCAATTCCTCGTGCAAATATTTTTAACAATTAGTTTAGTTTTGCTTTATTCGTTTAACACTTGAATCCAAATGATAAGATCAATACACTACCGGCCATAAGTGTTTACCCACCTTCAAATTTCGTTACTATTCAAATAATAGGTATTTTATTGTTATGAAAATGTCCGTAGCATTAAATCCTAATTATAAGGCTAATAAAAAACATCCAAAATATTCTGTACATACACAATCAGGTATTGTAAATGAGTTTACAGCTTTTTATGAAAAACGACAATTTTGGAGTTCAGGTAAAGAAACCCATTTTTTTGAAATTTTTATAACGGTCAGTAGGGAATATGAACGCAGGTAATACAGGTATCTTAGTCTTCTCAAATTTCATACTGCATTTCATACTGCATTAAGCTTTCATACAGTAAACAGTTGATTTTCACGTGACTAAAGAATTTTGCGAAAATTTCAAATAATGTCAGGGAGAAAAGAATTATCGATTGAAACGCGCGCTCTAATAGTGTCCCATCATAGCATCGGAAAAAAGTAACAGAGAAATAGCAAAGTTATTGAAGCTGAACCGTAGAACGTGGACTACAATGTTAAAAAATATGTGGGTGGGTAAACACTTATGGCCGGTAGTGTATGTTGCAAGACCCGTGTTGTTATATATCTAGAAGTCATTGTAATTTTTTGGATTACACGATGTGAGAAAAAATGAGTGTCGACACGTTTTGGACGTGTCAATATACACTTTCATCTTCAATAGTGTATAACGGTACCCATTTTATTTTTAACGTAGAGAGTCATATTTGTTCGATATCTGTGATTTTTCGTGACGTTCGTTTCTGAATAATTTTCAATCTCTGTTACCTTAAAATTCTTTAAACCTTTTCACTGTTTCGCGTTCGATCTGCCCGTGCTTATCATAAATATGCATAAAATGTGCACACATAGACCGTGCAATGAAATAATTGCTACTGTCGTTAAATACCTACTTGAAATGCACGCGTTAGCCTTTTATGCAGCTGGGTCGCAGCGAGCTTTGTTCATCGCGCGACGGGAGGGGGAGGGTGATTGATTAACACTCAAGTTTGAATTGAGCCAATCAATCAATCTGTTCAGTTAAATTCTGTTTATGCGCGGAACGGAATGAATAAAACTTCATAACGCTGCGGACCGTTTTTCTCGATCGATTTTTCCGGCAAAAGACCCTTCTGTTCTCTGTAGCGCGAGGCAACACAGAGCATTTCCTGGCCAGTGGAAACCATTTTTAAATCGTCGAGAGCTCTCCATTCCGCCTGGCGCTTCTACGCCAGCTAAGAGAGAACTAACAGCCCGAATACCGGCCCGGCCCGACGCCGCAAAAATCCTGGATAAAATCCCGAGGGAGAAATCTGTACGCGCTCTGCGAGCATCGTACATTACGGGAGAGATGCCGGGTGTCTCCGAAAAATGAAACGAAAAGTCTTCGGAGAAAATTGCCAAGTGCGCAGACACTAGATCGATCGATAAATAACTATAGGATTTATATAAAAATAAATTTATCACGATGGCACTCCTAATTCTTGTTGCTCTCAAACTGAATTCTCCTTTCTCGAATAATAATTTGTTGCACCGTGCGTTTTCACAATGTTCCGGATATAGTTAATATAGCGCTAGCTTGTAAACTATATATATTCTTTACACCGTTCTAATCATTTTTTATAACTAGACTGCAGATCTTTATGCAAACTAAAAATGTTCATACACCATTTGCAAGGAAATGGAGCTCATATGAAAATTTATTAAATATTCTTAATTGTTTGAAAATAACATTTTCATCCATCCATTCTTGTCATGAATTCAAAGAATCCGCTGTCTAGTAACGATCTAACGAGTGATTATAGATTTCACGATTTATCGTGAGACCGGGGTATTGTTCTGCATGTACTGTCGATATTAAATTGTCAATTTATTAATTCCTATGATAAGAAATATGACCGACGTTGAAGACTTCCTCGAGGACGTTGCAACTTACCTTATTTCAGGTCGAAGGTAATTGGCGATGTCCTTCCTTTCCGCGTTCTTCCCTTTTTGTTTACTTATCGACCAACGTTCTCGGTTCCTCTCCTTGTTCTTTATTCTCCACTCGAGCAACTTTAAAAGAGAGCGACCAGTTCGAGGAATTAGCACGCTCTTCTGTCGGAAAGCTGGCCGGGATCTCAGACGACGCGTAGAATTTTATTTTCCGTGGAACCGAAGGCCATGGTTCCCGAATGTTTTGACGACCTGCGGAGAGAACGAGGTTTAATATACGATTAGATTAGATTAGGCTAGACACAATGCCTCCAGCACATTACGTAACGCTCTCGGTCAAAAACTTGTTTAGATACTGTAGGGAGAAAAGAATCGCTTGTTCGACGCTCTCGTATTCCGATATTCATCATTGCTTTTGTTACGAAAAAATATTACAGACGATTCGTGCTAGCTTTTTGTATCTTTCGAGACACAATTTACATTTGGCATTATCCTCTAAGTTTACGCATTATATTCTATTACAATATTAGACTGAACTTCCGAAAATTGGACAAATCCGATTAAGCTGACATTTGATTCCCTTTGATGTTCCCCAAAAGGATTTTTGGCGACTCAAAGAAAATGTTGTTATCATACTACTGCCATTTCCTACCGTATTGGATATTCACAGCAAATTCTGCCCTTTTTAATTAACGATACACAGGGCTTCGGTACAAAGCTCTTCCCCCAAATTCGTCGGTGAGGTGGAAAATGATGTTAATAGTATTAAAAAAAATTTTTGTTCAAAAAGGTTAGCGATTCAGTTTGGATTCTATTCGACGGTTGCCTCTTCGATACAGAGGGAACACTGAACCGTCCGAGATAGGCGTTCGATTTCCAATCAACGGATTTTCTTTGACAAACAGGGGACGATCTTTAAGAAACATTAATTTGCTCTATAAACAGCCACGGTCGAGGCCAGACATTCACTGTTTATTCAGCCCCACGAAGAGAAAAATCCTTGCGAGAAGGTACGTGAGTATCTGCGGAAATCGGACGCAGAAGAAAACTTGTGTAAACACAAAGAGGGCAATTTCGTGCAAGAGCCACGATAGCTGCTATAAAACTGGAAGAAGCCTCCAGCTTCCAGCACCCGGAGCCTCTTCAATCTTTCGGGGCTGTATTAGCTTACATAATCGTCCACTGTGAAGATATTTCGGGAAGGTACGTTTCCATCTAATTAGAAGCTCCGTCTTCACCTTCTTCCCTCATAACACAGGTAAGCGACTATAAACTATACATAAATATACATACAGGGTGGTCCAGTGGATATATCTCCACTGTTTTTGAGAAAATGGCAAAACTTTATCAACCAAAGTTTCTCGGTATTAAGGGAACTACAACGTGGCAGTAACAGTTTTTTTCTCTGGCGAAAGATTTTCGGAGATTTAAAGGTCCCCTTCAATTTTTCAAATAGAAATATATTTTTCTATACATTATTCGCGATGCAACTCGTCATTCTCTACAAAAAAGTGTTACGTGAAATTTTTAGCGAGACTGTGGAAATTCCGCCGATTGTTTAAAAGTGGTTTTTTTACCGTGAAATTTACTTTTTCGTAGAATTGGTAATTTCGAAACGTGTTTGGGCCGACCCAATGGAGCCCCAAGAGAATTTCATTGAAATCCGTTGCGGCTACACGCGACACAGATGCGAAAGGATGGGAATGGAGACAGCATAAGAGAGATAAGTAAGGTGAATGCTGGAGGCTAGAGCTCCCGTGAACCCTAAGGTACACAGATCTGAATGAAGCGAACGGAGGGAGAGCGGAGAACAGGTGAAAGAGCGTTAACAATGAAAAAGGGAGCGAGAAGCGGAAGGAAGACCGGGTCAATTTGGAAGGAGTGCTTGCAAGAATTAAAAGAGGAAGGTGGAGCCAAAGCGCGGAAAAGGAGAAGCTTGCTCGAATAGAGCGATTTTTCGCGGCAGACATCGGAAGTGGAAAAAGTGGAATATATAGCGGGCGAAGAGGAATGCTACAACAAACGATTAAAGCAATGAAAGACCAAGGGAATGAAATTACAGAGGGTAATTGGGATAAATGGTACGGCGGGGTGAGCATTTCCCGGAACTGTAAAGGGGAAGAAGGAGTGCAGGGAAAATAAGAATAGCTGCGCGCCAGTTTAGAAGAAGAGAACAAATTGGTCTGCGATATGCAAATGAGAACTGCAGCGCTGGGACTACGCGTTGAAAAACATATACGGAGCGAAGAGAAACAGAAATACATTGTAGAAGACGGGCAGAGTGACAGAGACATACAAGACTAATATAGGGATCAAAATTGAAAAAAAAAGGAACAGGCAAGAAGAGAGAAACGTAGCGGCAAAAGTGTGGAAGGTCAAATGTTGATCACAGAAGAATAAAGAAAAAAAAGTGTATATTATACTGTGACCTCAAACGAATTTTTTAATAACTGCACATTTTTAAATCGTAAAAATCGCCACTTCATTAAAAACTACTACCGTTTGTTAGCTCGTGTTTTAATTAGTACTCTAATAAATAAATACTCTATAATAAAAGAATACAAAGAGGAACGCAGTTTCACCTTGTTAGCGTTGGGAACAAGGGCCCAAGGAGCAAGGTTCGGTTTTACGTCGTTGCCAAGGGGAGACTAAAATCTTCAACTTTAACATGATTCATTCCGCAAGGAGTGTTTTAATGTTTCTAGGGGCGATTCAGTCGGTAACATTTTCGAGGGAAAACATCATCGAGCGCGAAACTGTCTTAGGCAAGAGCCAATAAGAGTTTGCGAAAGTGTAGGTGGTCCCAAGCTTTGACATCAGACTTGAGATCTTTTTCTTTAATTAGTACAGTTTAAATATCGACGATTTTTCGAAAATTCGAAATACCTTTTGGCTCGACCGGTGTAAAAATATTTCTGGAGAGTAGCGTATATTTGCGAGCTCGCAGCATGTAGTCACAAAGTAACTGAAACGTGCTCCAGTACGCGAAGGAACAAGTTAATTAAGGACCACCCAGATGCATCTCCTCTGTTTCTGCCGATGTTTCACAGCGACCGATGGAAACGTGCCAAGAAGACGCGCAAACGCCGATTCTCTCGTCGGACATTGCGTCTCCGCGTAGCCCGCGACTCTCCTTGAAAGAAACGGCCTGACGGCACGACTCCTCCGGCGGATTCAATTATCGTCGTAAAATAGCAGGCGCTTGTCTTTCGTTGCAATTATCCTGTGCACGTTAAAAGAGCTACCGACAGTTACGGAAGGTAGCTCCCGGGGGCTGCGAGGAAAGAAATTGGAAAAGACTGCGCTCTTTGATGAAAGGTTTTTAATCGCGGAGATATTGTAAACACGTGGATCCCGGGAGAGCAAAGCCAGCGAAACGAAGCAAACAGATGGTCGGAAGGCTGCGTAGTAATGAAATCACGCTGCGAGTGAAACATGAACTGGATTCTGGATGGTTTCTTGATTTCATTCGGCATTCAATTGACATTCGAGATGTGAAGATTGAAATGTCCCTTTAACGCTAAACACACCGAGCACGAGACTGGTGTGCGCAGTTTTCTACTGTCTCAGTCATCGTCTATCCCAATGGTTAGGCACGTTTGCCTCGGTATAGAGGCAACTCCCCCACCATAACACCCATTGTCCCCTTCCAGTAGACGCCGCACAGTGGGCAAAAACGGCCTTTTTCGATTCAAAATCAAAGAACTTTCGATAGGAATGAGGTAGAGCGACGAATTTTTTTTTAAATGAAAGCTGAAACTTTGTAGAATATGGGAAAAATAGGGAGATTACGGTACGAACGTTTTTTAACCTTGAGAAAATTCGTTAAAGTTGCACAATTTCAAGAAAGTGCCAGTAGTAATGACAGCGATACGTCAAGTAATGACGAGATGTGAAGTGCTTCATGTTTCGTAAGTAACTCAAAACGTTAAAATACTTCATTATTATTATTTTTATTGTGTTTTATATATGAGAATACGATATAGTTTCAAACTAGTGTGTTATCAAGTCATTTTAACGAAAAAATTTCATTAATTTGTGTCACAAAAATCTATTTTTTTCAAAAACCAGAGGTCGTAGACAAATTTTGAAATCAGCGTGAAAAAATCTATGGGGAACGATATATACCATACTAAAAAAAATTTTCCGCGCGTATTAGCCACAAAAACAAAATTTTCTTGAAATTGTGCAACTTTAACGAATTTTCTCAAGGTTAAAAAACGTTCGTACCGTAATCTCCCTATTTTTCCCATATTCTACAAAGTTTCAGCTTTCGTTTAAAAACAATTTCATCGCTCTACCTCATTCCTATCGAAAGTTCTTTGACTTTGAATCGAAAAAGGCCGTTTTTGCCCACTGTGCGCCGTTGCCACGGAGAAAGAACGCGCTTCCCCTATCGAGCAAGGCTGGTGGGGGAAACAAGCGTTTGAGGGGCCCCAACCGTACCCGACAATCTATCGTTCATGTTATACATTTTATTACCTATTAATGTAGTTCGACGCTTCGTATTTAGAAGCTTACGTACATCTGAGAAGCATAGTCCCGTTTGCGTACTATAAAATTAACATTTTAGAATGAATATTTTGGATATTGAGAACTGACAGTAACACGGAAAATGAATTTTCACCAATTTTCACTACCCTTACTATTTTTGCTACCTTTTTCCCATACAGTGCTCGTACTATTAGATTGCATCGAAAGTATAAAATGGACGTGGCTCGGTTGAAGTTTTCTAGGGGCGTCCAGACCGAAGACGTTTCGTGGAAGCGACTCTTCTTATTGCCGAAGCATTCTAGGATATCGTCGGTGGTCCGCCGGTACGTATTGTGCTTTTCGTTTTATTCGGTATCCGCCGAAGCACAGACAAAAGGAGGAAGCCGCGGATAAGCGTCCGAAGCGGCGGCAGCGAACAGGATCAGCGGCTGAGGAGTATTTTCAAAAAGAACCGACAACCTTGTACCCCGGCTTTCTCCGAGATTCCTCCAAATTTATTGCTCTTTATCCTCGAAAGATTAACACCGTTTGGTGACAACGGCCGGAGGAACTACGCGGCAATTTATTGCAAAAACAAACTACCGGTCTTAAATCACGAAGGCCGAGCAGGACCCCGAGTTGCAAGTCTACGCCAGTCTACAATTATAGCGACAGTGTATAATAATAATTTGTACAGATGTTATCCAAAGGGATAGCCATCCAAATTATAAAGGTTCGAGGACATCATTTAAAAAAGGGACGTACCTGTTACCGCAAAATTTCCAAATACGTTTAAAAATATGTTCTTAACCCCTTGCCCTACAATATCTAAATCTAATAGAGTCTAATAAATATAAATACAATTGTTGTAGTTGATATATACCCTCCGTAGAAAAGATAAGCGTACAATAAATTTAAACTATCTTTCTTTTTCTATGAAATTCTAAACGATGAAGAATTTCTAATCATTATAATCACAAAATAAATAGTAGTGCAAGGGGTTAACTGTAATGTAATCATGAAAAAATAACTTGGACAAAAGTGAACAATGTATGGCAGGGGCTTCAGGCTTCGAAACGAGTCTAATTATATTTTTCACGAGTATAGACAATTCTCGAGACAATTTCTCGGGAATGCCACCGGGCACACGAAGCAACAATGCACGTCCTTAACGATTATTAAAACACAGACTGGGTAGTCTTTGTGTCACCCATACCTTGGATAATTTCCGAATGTATTTACGCCCTGTACACACAAAGAGGCGAGCAAGTGTGCCAGTTAAACACCGCATTGCCACAACGGACTTCAAAGAGTCCACAAACGGGAACAGCGTTCACCGCTGCCTGCACCGAAATCTGTTGCTTCCCGTTTGCCGCGGCAAAGGCCGAAAATTAACCGAAATCGCATAATCCGTCGGGGAAAGTTGGGCAATCGATGACAGAGCAACTTTATGTCCGAACTATTTTCGCAGCAGGTCGCACTATCGTCGCACCGCGTTTCCGACGATTACACGGTACCATGGCTATTTGTTTTCGGTTTATTTGCATGGATAGAAATTCGAGGTAACTCGAAAGCGTGACGTCAACGCGCCGCACGTGGAAATTCGCGGCTGCGAGCCCCTACTTTCGTCCACCGCTAAAATAAGTTACAGTTTGACGAAGGAACAACGGCCGGTTAACGCGAGTGACTGACACGAATTGTCCATTGAACGCGGCTTATTTGCCCGGGACTTCAGTTCGTTAGCTCCCCGAACTAGGCCCTCTCCGCCGATAAATATTTACACATCACCGAATGTGGGTTAACGTTTTGCATATCGCCCCCACGAAGGATATTGCCAGCCGAGACAAATGTTATGGATCGAGAGCAGCAACGTGGAAAACGTGGCCGTGATAAGAGCTTCCTTTTGACTCGCAGTCTTAATTGCTCATTCTTATCGCCGCATTGTTCGGCTCCAGCTGAAATTTCGGCCGAACCGAGCTTCCGGGCTGCGGGTGGACCAACGCCTATCACCGATTTGTGAATTGTACTTAGTTTTGAATTGTACTTATAATTGGAAGTGTAGTATTCCACCATTTTTGAACATCGAACCGTGATAACTTTTTTAACATCGAACCCGTACGACCTGGACGTTTTCGAGAAGTTAGAACAATATTAGTTTACCGCGTGATCTGAAAAACAAAATCCTGAAAAAATTGCTATTGGTCGGAGGTACAGAGAAAATACTGAAAGTTTGTTGTTTACAACTTTTTCATGCGAGCGTATACCGAAAATTTTAAAAATACGCAGATCTCTGTCAATTATACGCATTCTGACAATGGGATCCACTGTCCAAGTTCAAACAGAACAGTCACATAATCGATGGCACACTAGATGGCACGCTTTTGTCAAGCTGGAAGGATACTAGATGACGTGCAATGAAAATTTTGGACAAATTTTTTCCAACTAGACACAATTTTCCAGGAAGACTGAAATCGGAATTGGTCCATTCGTGAAAAAAAGTAATTCTGATTTAAAGTGTGTGCCATCGATTACGTGACCGGCTGTATGGACCATTGAGTTTGCATGGTTTTCACGATTAAAGTAGAACAATACGATTAAAAAGTCGACTTGTTCTTTGAATTCGTTCGTTTCAGAAACTGAGGGTAGCGAGCAAAATGATTTTGATAGAAAAGACTGTCGTCAGCAGTCTGTCTGCATTTCGAAAGGATAAAATGAAACTTTTGTAAAATGATTTCACTGAGAGCAAAGGGAGAAAGAGAGAGAGAGTTTCTGGACTATTTTCGAAGAGAAAATCAGACAGAGGAAACGACAGGAGCTATTGGTATCTCTGATATTTAAAAACTCCGACACGAATAATGTCGGTTCAGTGAAATATGAGATAGTTATATCGAACTCGTACGATACGATATCGGAAACCCTAGTTTCATGTCTAGACCTGAATCACTTAAAGTTTGCGTGCGGAATACATACCCCCGGTCTCTTGGGATCTGAAGGAAGCTGCTTCGGACTCGACAAAATTAATGTAGGCAATCCCCTGGCTAATGGAACCCGATGTAGACAACTATGGATTCGTGAAGCTTGATAAAGATGGTTACAGATTTAAGCAAATCGATCGAGATAACCGCAGACGCGACGAGCATCGATGGAGACGGAAACTCGCTACGGTTAGTTTCGAACTCGCAGAAACCAACGACAAGTAACCTTGAAGTTTTAGAGCTTGATGCAATCGGCGCTAGCAAGTTTATTACAACTTAGCACCGACAAGTAACTTCAATTCGGAAACGTTAAACGACTCGGTAATTACAAACATGTAGCTTCTATCAACGTGTCCAACGCATGTGGATTTCATGCATTTTTATCTTAGAGGTCCTAGAGGAGTTCTAGAAGAAATAAGAGCGAAAAATGGAAACTTTTCACCTTCTTTCGGGTTTATGTAAAAATTGCTGTATAATCCGAAAAGCTTATCGCACTGCACTCTCGAAAATGGTTGGCCGATGAAAGGTGAACGTCAGAGACGTCGGAATCTGAAAAGTCCGCAGCCATTCGTGCGACTCTAACTTCTTCCATCACGACATTCCGGTAAAATACTTATTCAAATTCGATTCCGAGCTCGATAACTAGCCTGGCTGGCTGTTGAAGGGCGGCTTTCTACTCCCCGAGAAGAGCCGTATATCTTTCCGCGGCGTATGGATATTGTCTAGCCATGTATGTGTACGTATGTGTGCCTGGAATTCACGCGAGTGAACGATCGCAGCAAGGATTCTTGGGATTCCCAGAATCCTGTGTCCGCATCTCTATTTCCGGCCGAAGACGTCTAAATTCCTTGAAAACCGCAGACACTATTTCGCAGACGTATTGCGGGGGCTTTCGAACGTTTCCGTCGTTTTCGAAAGCGTAACGAAAAAAGCAAAATTCGACGTAGATTACGCAGTTCACGGCATACCGGGTGTCTCGTATTTACCGGAGAAATTACAGAGCGAGTCTCGTAATTCTCGAACGAATTTGAAGAAAAATCGAACGTATCGGTTCGAATCGCCACGTTGCTTTCGAATAAATGAAAGTTGTTCCTTTGAAAATTGTTTTCCTTCCCCGCTAACGAAAACAACGATTCGCGTGTGGTGCAACGCGATATTTCCGTTATGTTTGTTTCGCACGCTTCGGACATTCTGCGCGAGAAATTGAATAGAATAGATTTTCTGACAGCGGCTGTCCGAGGCAATGCACATAGGAAGTTGGAAACGATCGCGTTCAGAGTTTATTGCGCGCTCAAAGCGAACTTGGGAACGGCAATTTTCGCGCGGTAATTAACGAGCCGAACGAGTTTCGATTCTCCACGCATGAACTTGAATGCAACTTCGGTTTTCGCGAAGTTATCGACTCATAGCGATTCATTTGCCCCGAACACGTTCGTTCGTCGCGTATTACTCGCGTCCTTGAATCCCGCGCGGTCGATGAAATGCCATTCCATTTTCTTCGCATTTCACGATTCTTTCACATTCCCCGCTGGTACTTTCGGTAAATGAATGACTGATTTCACATACAATCGCTTATTCATGCGATCCTCATAAATGAATCATTGTGCATTCGCTCGGCCTTTATAGGGGCTGACAACAACGTTTTGTTCCAATGACAATTACGCTCGCTTGCAATCGGTATTCGTTCACCTTGATCACCGGAGTCCAGCGCTCGAGGAGACCTTAGGAATTTCACTGCGATCCTAATTTTCATCCTTTCGAATTTACCCGTTTCTTCCGCAACTCCGTCTTGGAAATTAGTTTCGTGACTCATTTCCTTTCGAAATCAGAGAAAATGTACGGTGGACGGGTAAATTATCGTAACAAAGATACAAAAAACTCGTGAATTTCGGCAAGTGGCTCCAATAATTTAACCAGAAATAAAACCGTAAAGGGTAATTATAAAAATATTCGTCCATTAATACTATTCAAATTGCATATCAAATGTTTCACATCGTTGCAACTAAAGGATTTAGGTAGCTATCATGGACCACTCTATACTTCCAATTATTCGTTTGACAAGATAGACATTCCAAGGTATCTGATTCCTGCTTGTGTCATGAAATTATATCCGCCAATGTTACGTACACTAAAAAATATATCGTAGAAACGATAGTTCGACAATAACGTAACAACTTCCGTCGTATTGCAACACGTAGATTATACTTTGAACTGGGCTGCGAATTTTATTTCATATTTTTATAAGAAAAAAGACAGAAAATAACCAGAATCATTAGTCTTTATATAATTTGATGGACTGTTAAAAATGAAAAGAAACATATATAGAAAAGAAAAAAGACAGAAAATAACCAGAATCATTAGTCTTTATATAATTTGATGGACTGTTAAAAATGAAAAGAAACATATATAGAAAAGAAAAAAGACAGAAAATAACCAGAATCATTAGTCTTTATATAATTTGATGGACTGTTGGAAATGAAAAGAAACATATATAGAAAAGAAAAAAGACAGAAAATAACCAGAATCATTAGTCTTTATATAATTTGATGGACTGTTAAAAATGAAAAGAAACATATATAGAAAAGAAAAAAGACAGAAAATAACCAGAATCATTAGTCTTTATATAATTTGATGGACTGTTGGAAAGAAACATATATAAAATGGTTATGTTCAGCATTTTAATATTCAGAAGCATGAAAAACGTCGGGTTGCCTATGGGATGACCTGGTGCATTTAAAAATGAGTATAATTGATATAGGCACGGTAATTGGGTCCCTTGTAGTAGAATTTTGATCTTCCTAGGAAGATGAGTGAATTTTGACCGGTACATCATCCTTATCGCTGGACGGAAGCTCGTAGAACGGTTCGATCGTTGAATTTTCTGCCAAGAGGTCTGGGAAGACGTTTACGGGCGGCGTTGCAAGTCGCTTTGCATAATGTATTCCACTACGAAACGTATAATACGCGTCTAAGAATAAAGATATTCGAAAGCGTTTAATCTGCCGAACCGGTCGCGAATAAAAACAGTAGGCCGTTTCCTGTCTGTCCCGCAATAACAAAGCTTCGACCGCGTTGTCTCTTTTAGGGAACTGCGGGGAGAGCTTACCGGCAACCAGAACGAATTGGATTTGGATATTGGTGCACTCCAAGAAGAGAAAAACTTCTGAAGAACAAGTTCTACGGTAACCCAATTCCAACACGAGCAATTTCACCCACCAGTGTACGAATTGGGTTCGTGAAATTCACAAAGTAGATTTTAATTGGAAAACTATTTAACTCGGGAATTAAGGATCTTTTTAAATATTCGTAATATTGGTAATTATTTACATCAGGGGCTTCCTCACTGATTTTGATGACATATATTGTCAAGGTCATCATTCTGAACAATTTTTTCCTATACATGTTATCGCCGCTCAGCTTTTAGTTTCCGAGATAGTCGCAAAAAAGTTTTAACATCTCAAAAAGTGATTGGAGTAAAGAGTTGCAAAATATGAAAGAAAACCTTGCATCCAATATTCTACATACGAATAATAGAATATAATACTAATGAACTACAAACTACATTATAAAATTCTAATGTAAAGTGTACTTACTTCTGAATCTTCTGTACCTTCATCGGATCCACAGCACACAATTGTTCACTCACGAGGATTGGTCCGAACAACAATTGAACAACAATCACTGAACAACACACACACAACACACTTAACGAAATAGTGACAGCAGACGAGAAGCTGTTACTCCGACCACGAATAAAATAATACTGCGATTTTAACCGTCCCCCTCCCACGGACGTGTGATACGAAAACAGGGAATTCCGGGAAATAGGGTCGGCGCCCCGCCATAATTTTTTTTTTGTTGGTTTGTATCTAGTGTTTACAGACCCTCGGCGTCTAACCTGCCTAGGATAACCTGACCGTACCACCTCCGTGGAAGGGATCATTGTTCAAATCACAGTATTATTTTGTTCGTGGTCGGAGTGAAATCTTCTCGTTCGTTGTCACGATTTTATAAAATGTGTTGTGTGTGTGTGTGCGTTGTGTGTGTTGTTTAGTGATTCTTGTTCAATTATTCGGACCTATTCTCGTGAGTAAATAATTGTGTGCTGTGTATCCGACGGAGGTACAGAAGATTCAGAAGTAAGTACACTTTACATTAGTATTTTATAATGTAGCATTAGTATGCGTATGTGAAACATTGGATACAAGGTTTTCTATCATATTTTGCAATGTATATTAACGATTATTAATGATTTGGTATATAGTATAATTTAATGTGGTTCAAATAAGATACTACTTTAAATAAAATATTTTTATTTTGATAACCAGATAGATAAAATGAAATATTTTTATTTTGTAGTTCAAATACTTCCTTACAATGAAAATAAGTTGAGCAAGTAGTTAATATTATAAATTATAATTTTTAACATGAGAGGCTATAATAGTTAGCAAAGTATTATTTGTAGTTTAATTACGAATATGTAACATGTTGATAAACAGACTACAATATCGTGATAACAATACAGGCAACAAAATATCATATAAATATAAGTTACTGTCAACTATTTGAAATACTATTTTACACAGTCCTACAAAATATGTCTCACTATTTCCAATATTTTCCAATTAAAATACAATTTTTAAATAATATTTCAAAAACTTGTAAATATTTACCTTCAAATCTAACCCACACCTACTCCGATTACTTTTTGAGATGTTGAAATTTTTTTGCGAATATCTCGGAAACTAAAGCTGAGCGGTGGTAACATGTATAGGAAAAAGTTGTTCAGAATGATGACCTTGACAACATATTTCAAGGTCATCAAAATCAGTGAGGAAGCCCCTAATGTAAGTAATTACCGTAATATGTTCCTCGGGAAGCTAACTAGGCAGCATATCAAAATCTTTAGTTCTAAATTTATTTTTAACCTTCGAAATTAAATACAAATTTTTGTACCGCTTCACGACACAAAAAGTAGGTCATTCCATTGAAAAAATAATATTACCGTTTGTAAGATCTCGGGAAATATGCCCTTGAGATGACCTTCTCAAGGAATAAGTTTCTGCCCAAGCATTTTCTTTTTGTATAGATAACAGTTATCGGGGGTGGAAGAGTTAAATGAGGTAGCATGTATAGGAGGGACAAATTCTTTTCGATAACAGAGATCTTGGTACGGTTTTCTCACCGAACGGAGGTACTATCGATTTCTAAAAGGCGAAGAAAGGAGAACCGAACAGAATGAACTCGGCTCGAGAGGGTTCAGGTAATGAGAAAAACTCCAAGTGTTCTCCTCGGCCACTTAAATTTTCGCTGAGATGACTGGTCGCTCGCCACCCATGAAAATTCCGAGGAGCGTCTAATGGCACTTTAACGATCGATCTCGACTCGGCGTACAGATGAAAACATTACCGGCGTGTATCACTGACCTTCGTACCGAATGAAACCTCCATGCATGTAACCTAAATACAGACGATCGCCAAACGAGCAACGAGACAATTAAGCCTGCCGGAAGTCGTACGAATAGCTGCTCAAAATCTAATTGACACACAATGGTGGCACACACGATTCGCCTTCTCTCTTAATTACATTCCAACGTGGCGGCCGACAGGCACGCATCTAGCATTACTTTTGGGCCTCCTCGACCAACTATTTACGACGCTGACGAATGATAATAAATTTCATAAAATAATTTCTATAACAAATTCAATATTTCAGAGTTAGTTGCCCAAGGTTTCCAATGAAATTTACAAAGGCATTCCACATACAACTGCTTTAAAAAGTAATTTGAACATTGAGTTCCGAATTTTCAAAACATTTCGTTTTAGTCAATTATTTATCACTTTTTTCTCGAATATGTTGCAAATTTGAACAACATTTACATTCGTGTATTCACCTAAAAGCATCAGAAAATTTGTTTCGCAACTGAATTTACCGTAGGTTAGGGCTAACGGAAGCATAATAATTGCTGTGCCATAAAGAACAAGCAGTGGCACGCTCGATATCCAGTGTCGTTATTCGCGACACCCAATTCTCGAAAATTTTTAACAGCGGTGGTGTTATATCACCAGCGGCATGGAAACACGGTCTCCGTTTGAATGGAACATATTGAGACCGGAAACGGCTGCATCCAGTCTTGAGCAGACTTTATATTTCCGTCGACGAGCCGACTGAATAGCGTGTATTTACATTGACATTTGAGCGATGTACTTTTCTATATTGTGTCGCGAACATTACGCAGCGTTACGTCCCAGAAAATTAAACCGGCGACCCCTCGTGTAAAAATAAAACGTGAACGTCAACTGAGACTGAATTGACGCTGAATTTTGAAAGAGCTTCGATTCAATGCGGAAAAAGCGCAACGCGGCACACCTTTCACTCGTTAGTTAGTTTTTCGTTGTCGAGGGGAAACCTGTCTTTTCAACTTTTCTTCGCAGCCCGTCGCTCGTCATAATAATCCATTTAAAAGAAACGCCATTTCAGGTCTGCGGAATTGAAGACTGCGACTATTGTAATGCGAAAACGCGTTTAACCACTTGCCTTATAACATCGAGTCTGACTCGTGGTGAAGATTTCGAACAGAAATGTGGATGTCGTTGATAGTCTGCGAATCTTTATGCAAAATAAAAATTATCTGCATCTATAAACACGAGCCAACGTGATGTGAAAATAATACGCAGATATTCTTGACCCTTAAGTGGACCTTTTTAGAAATGCAATGATTCAATTATACATTTAAATTTGCAATTATTCAATTATATCGCTTGCTTATTAATTGCCTACAAAATCGATTTTACAGCCAATATTCGTCTAAAATTAATGCCCGACTAAACTGTAGAACCTCTGAACTACAAAATCCTTTTGACCTCTATCGATCAGAGTAATCCTAGCTTAAAATATACCCCGAAAATGCAGTTCACCAAAGAAATAATGCGGCAAATCAATGGTCATTATAAACAGCTATTGATTGAAATTTGACGTAATGCGGAATTCATCCTTGCATCTACCGGTGCACGCATCCTAAACATTTCACGTTATCCTAGATTATTCAGATCGTATCAATGTGTCAGATTTGTTATCCGACAAACGCCCATGTTTCATTTAACGGGACGATGACGCCTATTTCATTATGCGTTTCGCGTTAGGCAATACGATAATACAAACCCTCGCATAATAAAGCAAAATTGAAAATCAGTTGGTACACGGATAAATAAACTGTTACGGATTTCCCGTTCTATTTCAGATTCGTGGCATGGCTGCCGTTAACGAATCGCTAAACAATTTTTCGTGGGTGCAAAATAGTTTTATAAAATACGAAGGAAAACAGCGAAATACAGTCGAACAAAAAATTATTTAAAAATGTATACTCGTAAACGCATAAAATCCATTTCTTTCCTTCACAAATTTCACAAGTCTACGCGTCTATATATTGTTATCTTCTTTCAGTTTATCCACTTATTATACTCTTTCTTAACTTTTTCTATTAATCAGAGTAAACGCATAAGATCCGCAATCTGGTCGACACGACCGTTGTATAACAGTTCTAGGTGTACTGTATTTTTAATATATCCCTCGAATATACGCTAAGTGTTTGCTAATGACGTCTATTAATTAATCCCAGATAGCAGGCGACCGAGACACCGATAACGCATAAAATCTTGACACGACAGTAAATTTCGAGCGCGACATTCTAAGACGCGCTCGAGCATCCTGATAATGATCCAGAAGTTCCGGTGGTAGTTTTCCAAGTGGAAACGAGCGATGCTAGAGAAACGAAGGATCAAACTACTATGGGTAACACGAAATGGAAGTTTCAATTTCCACGCGAACAAGCTCAACTGGAAGAGCGTCTCGCTGAGCAAACCTTACTGACGATTATGAATGACCATATTTGACGTCCTTATAAAAAAAAAAATGTTCACTTATCCGACAATCGATCCCGCTTCGAGTTAATTATTATTCGATATGACGCGTAAAACTGTGTCCACAACCTTTTGTCGGTCGCCTCCTGTTGCCAAAAGGGACTAAAAATGTAGAATAAAATTATTTTTTATTGGATTAATGAAACGACGCCCTGTAATAGCAAGCGCATTAACACGTTGACTGCCATGTCACCCATATGTGGGTGACGGAGTTATTTGTCCAGGTTTTGAAACAAATTTTTACGTCAATGTATTCGTTGTACCAAATTTGTTTAGGGTCTGTAAAATGTAAGAAAGTTGGAGGATAACTCCAACTCTTTTTTTTTTATTTCATTAAATAACCTACTTTGACATCGTGGAATTTTTAAGGTTTCTAGTTTGGCAGTCAAAGTGTTAATATTTAATCGCGACGCGAAATTCCTAATAGTCTGCGTGGCATTAAGCGGCTCGAACGGACACTTTACGTTTCGTTTTCAATTAATTTCCGGTGGTCCGACAAACCGTGCATTAACTATTCTCGTTCGAGAGTTACCCGCACGGACAATGATTGTTTAGCTAAATACATACACGTGCACATATAGACTCCTCTGTTTCCATTAACGGCGGCATCGCACGCGCCAAGACATAAAGTGGCCGAGCCACGCACGAACACTATCCCCCGCGCGTTACCGCCAAGGGAGCAAAGGGAGAGTCGAAGTTCTCTGAGGCTAGCAGGCATCCATAATCTAGTTATAATTCATAAGTGTGAGACTATAGATATGACGCGCGGCCTTGCATTATACAAGACAGGCCGGAGTTATTACCTCTTAATTATAGCAGTGCTTCGAATACTTGCGCCGCTATTCATTGAATTACAAGAATCCGCGTATCAAGCTGATTCGATGCCTGTGCGCCCCACTTATCTCGTAATGACACAGTGCTCGGCAAAGTATTTATATATTTTATATACAGGGTGTCTCGCCCGATTTTGACCGATCTTGATTTACTCGCTATTATAAGAAATGTTTCCGAGAACAATTCGAAATATAGTTATTAGAGTAATTTAAATATAATCTGCGCTATCTTTTTCGCCACGCAGTGTATGTCACGGCGTCGCTGTATTCAAATATTTGCGCAGATAATAGCGTTTCCATATCTCTTTTCGGAGTGACGCCAAATCCGTCAAGTATTATTCAACATAATGAGTTCCGATTCGATTATATTTAGATTGCGCCTCCAACTATTTAAATTCTAGACGGACCGTTGCATTGTGCGTCCGACGCAGAAACGCAAGGACCCAAACATCGAAACGCAATATATGTCGACGCCGGATCGTGCTGGGCCACCGCTTATGCGCAACGTGCGTCAGAGGGTGCGTATAATTGGCAATGGAATATTATTATTGCTCGACGTGACGTGCCGCTGACGAAGGGAATTAACAATCGGAGAGACAAAGAGAAGTAGGAAGACAGTGAAGCTGGCAGGAATCATTGTCCGAGGGTACATTCGTGAAACGAGATTTCCATGATTGCGCGAAAAGCTTATGAAATTCCATGGCAATCATGCGCAAAGCGTGATCAACGAAATTAGCAGTACAATGGGCACGAAAACAATGCTGGAAGAAAGAACTCGAGGAATTCGAATATTCTGCGAAGTTTGAATTTAATTTCATTGGAATGTGGGAACTCGAATTAAATTGAAAATATTCTGTGAGAAGTTTGAATTTAATTTAATTTGAAAGTGGGAACTTGAATTAAATTGAAAATAATATATAGCTGTTCTCAAAATTTCTGTTTTAAACTTCACCTTGCCATTTTTATGATAAACGTGTAAAATCCGCAGTCGATTCTATGAGAATTAAACGAACAGGAAGGTAACATTATTCGGTAGAGATTGTTGGCGGTTCGTGTAATTTGAATTCTGAAATTAATACGACAAGAAAAATTCGGGTGTAAAAGCGTAAAAGAGTGTAGAAGAGTGTAGGGTGTAAAAGATGTAGATGTTGAATTAGGGTCGAAGAAAGAATTACTCCCGGAGGAATAGCAACGCCATTGCGCCTTGAGACGCGGCACGTCGATGCACCTGCGAGCTCACCGTACATCTCGTTCCTCGATGATCAATAACTTGAACCATTCTCGTCCGTCGCTATCAACTTGTCGAATCTTAGGTTAGTTTCCTCCATCTCCTGCGTCCAATCTAGAGAAATTCTATTCCGACCTTCCTCCTACAGTAAATACACGAATGCTCGATTATCGCGTAAACATCTACCATTACTCGCCATGATTATTTGTACAGAGTTTGGCATTGGGTTTCCATCCGTCCGAAGCAATCCACACCGTCGAAATTTATAGCTAAATTCTTCCAGCTAATTCTTCAGCGTGTACTTTCAATTTCATTACCGGCACCATTAATCTGTTAATTAGGACTGACTGGGAAACAATTTTACTGTGCCGAGAACGAGTTCAAGTTAATACACAATTTTTTATTTTCGCTCGGGAACAAGATAAGAAAATAAATAATAGAATAAAACTGAATTAGTGAAATATCGATGTGGTTCGGAAATAGAAATATTTCGACACTGGCCTAGAACTCGCAAAAGTCCGAGGGTCACACGAAGCTAGGTATGTTTTTATGAAATTTTCGAGGCTGCCGATTTGTGAGTGTTAACGCATTGACTGTCATGTCGCCCGTATATGGGTGACGGAATTATTTGTTCAGGCTTTAAAATGAATTTTTACGTTTTAATGAATTTTATCAAATAACTTACTTTGATTTCGTGGAATTCTTGAGCTTTCTTGTTTGGCGTTCAAAGTGTTAGAGGACGTCACTGTGGTACACGTACGCGTGCGCGCGTGCCGCGTACGAAAGCGGTTGTGAAACGAGAAATTTGTAATACCCTGACCCGGTGGGGAATGGTATCGTCTCGTAATTCTGGTGGCGGATTACGTATCGCAGCCACACTATCCCGGGGCCTCTTTCATTTCGTGCAGGTAATTTTTGCGAACGTCAGGGTAGAGGTGGACGAGGGACAAGGAAGAAGGAAGGAAGGAAAGAGAGGTGGAAAGGTTCGAGCCAGCATGTGGCCATGGTGCTCGTAAATTTCAGGGCTGCCAGCGATGGGCAAGTTTTTACGAGCACAGGAGTGTCGGATAAACGTGGCTCCTAATGTGGGCCTAAACCGAATTATGCGAATTAGAGGCCGGCCATGGACAGATAATGGCCCCCCTCGGAAACCGAGCAATCCCCTACCACACCTTCTCGTCTTCCCGCAGCTTTTACACGGGAGATTAAATGTTATTAATGACTGCGACACCGGTGCGCGTGCAACACTATTGTTCCCCCCTCCCTCTCCCCACCGCGTCGCTATAACATCATCGTTTACGCATCGATTAAACCGTTTCACTTTCTTTCAATCAATTGTGGCACGCTTAACAAATTTATTTTGTTACCAGCTGTTACGTTACCGTAACGAGAATATATTATCTCGTTTAATGAAACTCGAATTACATTCCCCAGAAATTTCGCAACTTCGAAACAGCTTTAATTAGGTCTTTAATCCTTAATGGAATGCGTTCGAATGTGTCATAACTGGAATGTGAATTTTACGATAAAAATGAATAGATCGAATACAAATGTGAAAAATGTGAAATTAAACGTGTCGAAATATTGCCAAAATTGTCTGGTAACAAAAAAATTTGTTAATCAAACGTATTAACTCCATGTATCGTGACTTTTAAATTTTGTGTTGTAACAATTACGAGAGCGTAAATCTGGATTAATGTCAAGGCGGCTCGCCCATCTCCCGGCACCAGTGTCCGTTCAATAAACAACTCGAAACCTTCCGACGGTAAACATTAGAAATATCGGTATGGAAATGCCCGGCAATAGAGTCTCCGTAGCGTGTGTGTATCGCGACTGGAGTCCTCGTGTAACACGGCGTATCGAGTTTGCAGAGTTTACTCGTGTCCCGATATACGTGGAACTCGGGCTGCTTCCCAGTTCCTGAGAGCAATTACTCCTGTCTACCATAATTACGCGACGTTGCACCGGCGTTACGAGGTACTCGAACGTCGCTAGATAAGGTCGGGACACGTCTTTCCCCCCCTCGTCCTCCCCGATCCTCTCTGACCACCGGTCTGTTTCATACTCGTCCTTTTATAGACAGGAGTGTTATAACTGACGGTGTCCCGATCGATATACTGTCAGCATAAATCGATAGTAAATAAGGAACTTGTTACAGAGCGCTGCCCCTTAACAACATAGAACGTGTGCGACGAACACACTGCGGTCTCATGCATTTATGACGAAAAACGAGCGGGTGCAATTAAAACCAGCATATTTAAATGATTTAACGCTAGGTTTACGGAGCACCGAAAGTGACTATTTTACTTTATAAAAATAACAAGGATGTGCTGCCCAAATTTTTAGCCATTTTTTTTTCTTCTAATAACATAGATCCAAAGAAATAAATTTGTCTTAGAATATTCATTAAAAACCGTCATTCCGACGGGTCCTGTAAAACTAGCGTTGAGTATATCAATATGTATTAATTATAGCTTGTTAACCAAGTATTACGTCGGCAGAAATACTCTGCAGAGCAAATAGTTTGAAGATGTTTTAATGAACGACGGCAATATAAAGTTTGGTTCTTATCATTCATATTAGAACGGTTCGTAATAACTTGTTGTTTGCCCGCGAATAATTCTCGACTCGCAGGATAGCAGGCATTTCTGTGTAGCGTGTATCGTAAAGGAACATAACCGAACCGTGTTTGGTCGTAACCGGAGACTAACAATCTAGGTTTATTCCACAAACGTGCTCCGAACCTGTGGCCAGAGTTTATTCACGATGCGATCATACGGCAAAAGCAAACTCGGGCAAACACTTTGCTCGTAACGGGGTTTCTCTGTATGCTAGCTTCTAATAATACTACCACCAATGTGGCGGTGGTCGCGTTAAATTGTCTTCCGACGGAAACTACGGGGCCATTGTCGCCGTTTCATGACGGTTGATCGGTTGTCCGAAGCTGTAAAGGGACTCGAATCGTTGCTGGAACTCGAAAAGTGGGAGATTCGCGTAAAAACCACAAGTGGAAAATATAGCGTAAAATTTTTTCGCTGGACATTCGCGAAGAAAGACTGTTCATCGCTTATCGTTTCCAATTGTCATAAATATTGTTTACCCAGTGTTGTTTTCCAAATTTTTTAGCACAATTTTACAAGTCACAGCATCCGATAGGCTTCGCAAAACACGAAGTTTTATTCCCCATTTTCGAGCTCGAAGCCAAGCAAAAAACTAATCACACGAAGACAACGTCGAACTCGTAAGTTCGAAGCAGATCGATATCGTACATTCTGAGTAAGGCTCTTTTCAACTTATTAAACAATGAATTTTCCGTGAATATTTCTTCGCATGGGCTGCTAACATTTTCAAACTACCAGCCCGAGTTGAACCGATAGTTGTGCCAGTACGAAGATAACGCGCACAATGTCGGGCGCAAGTAGAAACAGTCACTAATGGGCAGACCAAGTCAGTAAAGTTTGAACCGTTCGAAGTTGGAATGTTCAAACTTTGATTGTACCGCACACATTTCAGAGAATTTTGTTATTACTGTCTCACGGCTATAAGAGAGGCCGGGAGCAGTTGATTAATGAGATTAGTTGACTAATTGTCTATAATTATATCGAACAGTAGATGGTGCTTTTATCCGCAATATCGAAATATATGACTAACTAGGTCGTCGCTTGATATTTCATCGTGAAAGAAAAATTCTCATTTGCCGGCCGTGAATATTTTTATTCCGACTATTTAGGAGTTTAGCTCGAGTTCCGCCTCGACGAGAAGGCTCAGGGCAAAACGAAACCAGACGAGAATTCGTCGGCGCGACGAAGCCGCGGAAAAGAAAATACCGGTAGAAGGATAGAAAGCAATAAGAAGAGACAAGGCTGAAAGGAAGACACGGACAAGAAAGAGAACAAGTCGTCGCGGAGAAGGACGGGAAGAAGGACACGGCGGAGGAGGTCGACACGTGATGCTGGATGCTGGATGAGGACGAGAGCCAAGTGGAATGCAAGAATGCATCCGGCACACCTGCTTCGGGGCATCGGCTCAAACCGATCGTGAGACAGTCTGGACCATGATCATGCGAACCTGAAGAATCCTCCGCTGGCGTGTGGGTGACGCCTCGCATCACCGTGTCCTCCGATCAAAGGACTCTAAGGACTCAAGAGCGAAACCGAATGACGCTAACAACGAAAAGACGATGTAAACATCACGGAATTTTCACATATGGACCGTTTATTTCGAAAGTGGTGGTCCTTTTTTAAAAAGAATGAGATATGACGTAATTTATGCTTAATTTAGTGTAAACTTTTTGCTTATAACTAGTTAGTATTTAATATCTTAAAAAATTCCAATGCTTTGTTCATTTTTTTTGCTTTTTTTTATAATTGTCAGATCTGCTAACATTTAATTTACTCTTTAATGGACTTGCACCACTTTCAAAATAAACGGTCCATGTATCGAAACATTGCTGTATCTCAAAAACAAATGCACAGGCGTTTAGCTGACTTGTTTACGTATTCTAGGATAAGCCATGTAATTTAAGAGGTGTAATTTCGTTCGAGTGGCTGCCACCTTTTTTTCCACCTATAGAAATTGCACGATAAAATGGAGAAGAGCTTCCAGCTACCTGAAACTTGATTTAAGTTCGTTGAAAGAAGTTCTAAAAGGCATAAAAATGTTTCTTGATACGAGCGTTAAACTTGCCCGCGCACTTTGGTACATAATTAAACGCGACGGCGGACTCGATATTAACGCTATACGTTTGCATTATGCTTAAACGACGTAGTTTCGTGCTCGTACCCGCTGATTATAACGGTCGCGAGTTTTCTCCGCCGCGCCGGTGCTCTTCCGCGGTCGATCCGCACGAAAGATAGTCGCGAAGCTTTCGTAATAGTTTACACGCGCGTATAATTAGTAATTGGTTCCAGCCTCCGGGCATGAATTATCGATGTTACAACAGATACGTATCTGACCGTTTTATTTTACAACGGGGATCCTTCTCTCGCCGCGCCGACGTCTCCAACGCGTTCGAGAACATTGTCAGAGGCTCTAACGTTTCTCGGCGCCTCTAATTACACCTGATCTATATAATTCGAGAAAATAGAGGGGCGACTAGAGCCACCGTGGCCGCGGTAAAATTTCTAAACGTTCCGCGATTATGGCTTTAAGGGTGACGAATGCCACCGATGCGGGCAAATTGTAAAAATCTTATGGTCGCCACCAGGCGGCAAACCAGTTTTCTCCGGGAACACTTAAAGCAGAGTTCGGAGCTCGCGAACATGAAATTAATTTAAATTAATCGAAATTAATCGTACATTTAAAAAGTACAAATTACTCTCCCAGAGTTAGAAGCATTTTCATTGTTGTAGAATCGGGTAGCTATGATGCAAATCGCATTAGAATTTCATCGATTCCTCCCTTGTAAAGGGAAGGATTGTTCCCGCTTTCTGTCGAATTAATTCATTGAGAAAGGTGAGAAGAAAGGAAGACAAGAATTCTACTCGAACTAGTGGACTCGCACAGTGAATTCTCTATATACGTCGCCGAGGCATTGGCGATAAATGTCACAGAATTATCCCCACCACCAGAAGCTCGAGAGACCTCGGTCACAATAACAAAACTACTTTGCTTTTCATGGTACTTTCACCAACAAATCCGTGGCATTTTTCTATTGAAAATGACGTATAATAGATTAATCAATAGTTTACTGTTTTAAATTACTCCTCATTTTTTGTCGCAATTGCATAAAATCCACAGTCTATTCATCACTACCTATCGGTAGCATCTCAGAAAATTGCACCAGGGTAATTCCAATTTGCGGGATGTTCGGAAAACGTTTGCGCTCTAGGGTCGTTTTTTGGAGAGAACTGCAACGGTCTTTTTAGAGCTTGCGTCACGCAAGTTTCATGACGTAGACGTTATACAAGCGGAAAGCTGCTCTAATTTTCGTTGGTCTCAGCGTATTCCGATCTAAGTTTGTCGACTGCCCAAGAATCTTGTTGGGGGAGATTCTTCGGGCTTGGAGCGCCGATCTTGCAAAATTCCATTGCAATCTTGCCGCACATTAAAAATTTACATTTCCAGTTTCACAAAGAAATATGATCTTAAGAAACGATTCATTACATTTAATGGACCAGTTACAGAATTTCATTTCGGACTGAATTTTGCACCAGCCTGAGATACTAAGCAGGAAATGTAATATTTTATTTAGAAACCTTGGACCGATGCAAATTGTTTCGGCATATTTACTAGATTTCCTGAAATCTGTGGGACCCTGTAAGCTAAAGGTACGAGTAGTTGACCACCATGTACCAGTGGTTGACCATTTTATAGAAAAACAAAAAATAAGGTTTGAAATGTTCTTATTGTTTTGAAATTTAAACAACAGACGGCATTCGCTTTCATCAAAAGTGCACTTATAAGTGCGCTTATAAAAACCTTATTTTTTATGTTTTTCTATCAAATGGTCAACTACTGGTGCATGATCAACTACTGGTGCCTTTACCTTAGTGATTTTCTAATGAAAAATTGTAGCTGACCGAAATTTTGGGTTTTCGGGAAAAGGGAGCACTGCGCGCCACGGTCAAAGGGTTCTACGAATCGCGTGGGAGTTTACAGGTGGCGCACCGGAGCCGGCGATCTGCCGATTAACATTTGTCAGGATCGTGGAACCGCTCGTTGCGGAGTCTGGACGCGAACAACGCGTGTCTGGCGAAGGCATCGTCCAAGGCGCGGCGATTAAGCGCCGCGAATCGCGTGGGCAAAGCCATCGGGAAACAATAAAACCGGCGCCTCCGCCAGACGCTCCTGGAATCCGGCCAGATCTCCTTGCGCTCGCTCGCTTACTCGCTTACACGCTTGCTCGCTCGCTCGCTCGCTCGCTCGGTTACTCGTTTGCTCTCTCGGTCCTGCGCCTAACGGTTGCCGGCGCCGATTAGCGCCAACTACTTTTTGCACAAGAGAGAGGAAAGTCGAAGAGCTATTAGAGATTACAACACATGAAATGTTCGTTTCCCTTGGCTCCGGCTGGCAAAAACTCGTCTTCTCGACTTCTCTTAACACGCCGACGAGTTCTGTGTACACCGGTGTCAACGCTTCTGGGGATTCGATTGTACGCAATCTACAGGTAGAGTCTAGGAACTTGGGTACCCGACGCGACGCGACGGTGCGATTTTGTCATGCCGTCAGTTATTGCAAAACGTATTTACGGTCGCGGACTATAATTGTTACAACTAGACTGCGGATGCAAAATTAGAATTGCCCGAGTCAGTCGTAAGAAATCAAAGTTTTATTCGGTCGACGGATATAATTTCAAGTCGTTTCTACTCCTTCCACCTACTGTTCGGCGAGCTTCTTAACGTACTTCTTCGGAAAATTTTTGCAGTTTTAATGAGAAATATTCTCCATCGGTTTTTTGTCTTCTTCGTAAGTTTCCAAGATTTTTCCATTCGGATAACTTTTAGCGACCAGAATCAGTAGAACAGAGGGATGTTTTCCATAATTGTCCAGTTTAAGAGTTAAATTTTATTCGAATTCGTAGTGCTCACATATAATCCAGCATTGTCCTGATAAAATACACGGACGATTATTTATTAATAATCTGATTTAGGTACAAAAACTTCATAACACAAAGCACAAACTTTCCGTTCGATGCGATAGAAGTTGACACGTCTTATTAATATATAATGCTGTAATGATGCAATATAATATGATGCTGTATATTATCTTCAACGGCGTAACGTAATATGACGCTGTATATTATCTGGAAAGATGTAATATAATATGACATAGTAGATATATTATTAAGCGTTTTTAGTGTTTCTTTCTACGCTGCACAATTTTCGATAAATAATAAAAACCTAGCTACCCGCAATACAATCATGCGTCACGTTCAAGTTTCACATACACCCCAAAGCGAAGCCCTTCATTTTCTTTAGTATGAACGTGACGCCCCAGAGTCAGCCTTTCAGGGTAGCCTTTTGATTTTTAAGAGCTAACAAGTTCGTTATCAGTCTACACCACTCTAAATCATGCATAGAAAAGAGCTCCATTATACGTGATACTACGAAAGATGAATGACACAACTTTGTCAACCATTTTTTTCATAAAATCATATTTGATGAAAAACATTTCCGTAAAATTGTTGAAACGAGACTCGACGTACGGTCGGCCATTAATTGACGAGTTGATAGATTCGTATAATGCAACGCGAAAAACAAATTGGTAAAACGAGTCGCTCGCTATATTTGATATCATGCGTTGCAAATATTATATGCCTGTATTAATTTTTCAATATTCTGTAAATAAAGTCCAATATTTGGGTAAACGATCCACAGTTCCGACAAAAATATTATGGTGCGTACTGGGGGCGTGAAAAATTGAAAAAGAATTTATTTTAAAACTACAAATATTTTTTATCCAGGGTGTTGGCAATATAGAGCATAAAGAATGCTGAATGTTTGCAGTATAAAAAACACTGTCGACTTTCAAGTTCACTTTTTTCCTGATTCTTATTGCACAGTTCCCTACGTATCGACGATAATATGGAAAATTAAGATTTCCCTGAGAATGTTCACCCCTCGTTAATCAGCAGAAAAAAATTGTTCAGTTATTAGCATCGTATGGACTACGTTTGAGCAAAATTGTTAAATTTTTAGCGCTTGTCGCGTATGAAATTTGTAGTGAAACTGTAGGAAGTTCGGTGACTGCGTACATCTTACAGGTATTCGAGTTATTCCAAAGCAAGTAGAGAAACTTGCAAAAGGAACAGCGACGCACCGGTGTGAGCCTAATAAAGCATTTCGCATGGACTTTGGCGCCTATATCGCCGGCGCTGTAATCAGTGGACCAAAGCCTCTCGATAAGCCATTGATATCTTATCGATAATCATTGGTAGCATCGTTAGCAACTGAGAGATCCCGCGCGATATGCTACCCGGCGCGGCGGCTCCGAAACGCGAAGACGACGGGCTCATTATCGTGAGCGCGCGGCTGCAATTCCCAGCGATTAGCATTTTCATGTAGCTACCTACCGAAGCGACGAGAAAACGCAGCAGTGATTCATCGAACGAGTTCTGCGACCAGCAGACAAGCGCCAGAAGGTTTTAATACTTGTCCCGATCGAAGGCATTCGAGCAATGGCGTCCTTCGTCGTGGTCCTTTTTTTCGAAGGCCGATGATAAATCTGCGAGTCTACAGGCATCTATAAAATCCGAACACGTGTTGCCATTTTTTTGATAGCGACGTTATTAAAGGAAGTGCGCCGTTGATCAGTTTGTCTAATCACGGAGAGCTATCGAGCCAGGAAGAAACAGTTGCAACCTTGTCGCCATGTGTCACTTTTCAACAAAATAAAACGATATTTTCTCAATTTCTAGCTACAGTTAGGAATTACTCCCGTTACAGTAGAATCGTATGAACTAAACGAGGAACGAAAGTTTCACCTGAAATAACAAAATAAAATAAAATCGAATAAAATCGAAATAGAATTTTTCATGATTTTACCGAAAGATATTTCTGAAATTCTGAACTCAAGTTACATCATAAGAGATTTCCTAATAAAAGAAGAAAAGAATAAACTTTGATATGTCGGATCTGCAGCTGAATACAATGATAATTCTCTCGTGTTGCTTAACCACTGGTAGCAATTACAATCCTGATATTATCATTACCAGAACACACCTGTTCGAACGAGGTTAACGACACACACCTCGACTATATCTTCACTCTATAGAATCGAGCATCATTTTTACAGATTTCGAAACGGAAGTGAAACGAGTGAAAGTAGCAATGCTTATTATCATACGAAGATCAATTTCTAAACAGTTAGGTCCGCTGGAAAAATCATTTCGTCAATTCGTTCAGTCAATCGCGTTCCTTTCGCTACGTTTCCCCACGTTTTCCGAAAACCGAAGCTGTTGCAACGTTTTCATAAAAACAACAGAAATCACGGCACGATTTCCACGTGATTCCGAAATTCCCGTAAACAATTAAATATTAGAAACCGGTTCGAAGAGTCGTATTAACCGAGCACAGCAATCTGAAAATTCCAAATACGATAATGTGCTTTTAAGCGTTGCGCTGAGCCGTTTTTATGGCGGAGTATTAATTTCCCATTGTGCGGAAGATTGACGATTAAAACGGTAGCGGAATAAACACGGATTAAAACGTCTCGTTCGCACACATAGAGTTCGTATCTCTTCACACGGTTGCCGGTTCTTGTGTACACAAGATATCGGAGCAGCACACTCGAGTTCTTTATCAACACTCAAAATCCCACAGTCGGTATTTAAGTCACTTGTAAAACAATAATTGCCACGTTTCACGTCGATCGCAGATTTTCCAACGGAATTTCTTCGCGCGCTTCTCGAGAACATTGTCGGGTGCGTTCGATTTCGTCGAATCTCGTTTACTTCGAAAAAATCCTATCTCTCCGTATACGCGTCGCACAAATCCACGTTTCCAGCGTGTTGATGGAAAAACAGATACCTCGACGGGAGAACGCAATTCCTGGTTACATAAGGATCTATAATCAGTGGGAAACGTGATCGTAGAACAAATGGTAATATCCAAGTCTTCCGATTGATTTCGTTTCGTCCCGGTGCGAACCTGTCGACGCTTCATTCACATTTTACCCCGTTCTCCCATTCCCGATGATTTGACACGTTTACGGCGAAACCGACTAGATGAAACACAAAATACTATTCCGATGACCGTGGAGTATTTATGCACAGTGGATATTAGCCTGTATTAATTGCAAGTTTACAGATCCAAGTAAATATTCAAATACCACGTTTCCGCGCGACGAGCCGGCACAAGTTCTGCTTTTGTTTCGGACGGTTCTCCTATTAGTATTAATACCTACTATACCTTCGCAGTGAAAAGAATCACGTCCGCTTTTTCCGTGTGCATTCATTCCGCGGAGTACTCTCCAGACGATTAGTGTGTGTACCTGCCAGTGGAAGAACTAAGTAGAGCGAGACCAGTACCAAAGGTGGACTAGTCGCACAAAGTGCGCCGTTTCTTGTTAATCGCTTCATTCATCGCGGTTCGAAAAAAAAGGCCCGGAAAAAAAAAGATTTTTCCCTCCAGTAATTCCCTTCGATAAATGGATTAGGCGAACTCATCGTCGGCGGTGCGGTGTCGCGCAACAGAAAAAATTGATATCGCGAAACCGGTGTGTAAAACCGCTTTTATTGCATCTCTCGGCGGGAAACGTGCCAATGCGCGCAATCACTGATCTCCGAGCCGTCCGAGCGATCTTCCCGGGATCCAATTTGTCAACCGATTCCTTCCAACCTGCTGCTTCTCTCCGGTCTATCGATCCCCGGCACGATTCAACCGGCACAGCTTTCGATCGCGGCGCACGCGTGCCATTAATATTCAAAGCGTCTCGAGGCTTCAATAATTCAACATCCGGTTTCGAACGACACATTGCACGCACCGATCTATCGGTTGACACGATCCGCGGAAACGTTTCCCCGAAATCCTCCGGTGCACGGTTAAATTTACACCGGTCAGCCCGGTCTCGAGAGACGATTATTCGCTTTCAAGGCCGATAAAGTAACTAACAAGTCAACGTAAGTCAAACAAACAAGTCAAAGTAACTTACAATCAAGAGTTCCGTATCGGAGATAAACGGTCTTCTATTAGGAGAGACCTCAGGCTACTTTACGCATAATTCAAAAGATATTTAAGTGTAATTGATTAGGGGGTGATTCTACATGAAAGAATAAGTCGAAAATATAGAATAAACATTTTCCGTTTGAGGCTTTGTTTTCGAGAAAATCGACTTTGAAGATCTGTCAGGTTTGTGTGCTTCAGTATATGCAGGAAGTAGATTTGGTTGGTCATGATCAGACGCGTCAGACAACTCCTATCGAATATGTAGCATGCTGCATTTCAAACTCGATTTTCTCGATAACGAAACTTCGAATGAACAAATGTTATTCTATATTTTCGACTTATTCTTTCATGTAGAATCACTCCCTTTTCGCTTGTACCACCAGTTACCAAATACCCTGTAGAAATACGTTGAAACGTATAGTGCTGTATTCTTTGTTCCCGAATCTCGTTAAAGCGATTCTCTGAGTTTGTCGATTGCTCGAGTGAGTTCCTAAAAAAATCTGGTCGCGAGAATTACATCGCTGGTTCCTGAACCGACGTGAATTGAACCTATTGCAATTCCGAGGTCGCGCGGAAAATTAGCGTCACGAGTATCGCCTATAAGTCACCGCGGACAAATAAGCAGTCGAAGATTTCTTTCTCTCTCTCTTTCCCTCCGCAGCTTCGGCGTCTCGTTTTCGCATCGACTTTCCCGTCTCTGTTCGCCTATCATTCTGTATCCTTCCATTCTTCGGCTGGACTGTCCCACTCCGCGGCGAGTCGCGGTTCCCTTCTTCGTTGCACTTGACCACCGTGGAATCCAACGTGCTCCGTCCGTCTCGTTCGCCTCTGTGTATCTACGGGTCGTTGATATCGCTTTGCCTCGTGTTTTCTCGGATAACGTTATATAGTAGCCGTGGTCGTCTGCTGTCGCGATCGCTGCGTACGCCACTGTGGCGGCGGCGGCGGCAACGGCGGCGGCTACGTGCTCGACGATAATAATTATTGACAGATGCGACTGACTAATACGCTACACAGAGAGCCGCGCTACGGCGTCGTTCGTCTAGCGCGGGCGAACTTTCAGCTTGCGCGCGTTGCTCTCCTCCTCGGCTTCGATCTTCGACACGCCGAACGAACGAACGAACGAACGACTTAGGGGAGGGGAAATCGACGCCGTCTCAACTTCAACGATCCCATTGCATTCCGAGTGCTTTCGGGATCCGACCCCGCTGACCCGACGGCGACCCTGGAACTTTCTGTGACGACTTCGAACTTTGCGCGCGAGCCCGATTTATAGTGCAGCGAAACTCTCCGGAGGGCTCAAAACCTGGCCACTGTGACCAAAGTCGTTCGCCCCTAAGCGTCAACCTTTTAACCGGGGATGACGAGTCGATTGACGGGAACTTTTAATTTTACGAACAACTATTTTTACCGCCCAACGAAAGCTCCCAGCTTTAGAAGCTGAAACGGCGACCCGTGGTCAAAGAAACCGCGTGCGTTATTCAGCCGCGCACGCGTGCAAGCACGCACCATGCGCGCATAACCGGTGTCCCCGGTTTTCAATTCTTCGCCTCGCCGCTGCGCACACGCACGCACCGAGATGTTTCCGAGAGGTGAACTATATACCCCCGGCTAATTACATAATTTTCCGTAATGAGCCTTTTCTCCGCGAGTGTCCTGCGGTTCTGGATCACGTGTCCGACACGCTGACACCCGAGTCGCGGAGTAAATAAAAGATTACCGAGAGGAGTTTAACACCTTTCTCGCATTGGCGCGCCACGTGTGATGCAATCCGTGCGGCGAGAGTTCTACAGCCGTTCTCCTCTCACAGCATCAAATCGAATTCCTCCCGCGCGCCTCTGTGTCCCGGGAAATCGGATTAGTCGCGAACAGCTCTACTAATAACCTCTTTTATGTAAACGAGGTGAGAACCGTGTACAGAGAACGTCGGCGCAAGTCCGGACATTTTTGTCGGACAGTCGCGCGAATAAGTTGTGTAGGTAAAGCAAATATGAACGGAGCTATAAACCACCAATCTTGATGATAAATCATACTTTATAAAACCCTGCTATAAAACTGTCTACGATTTATTGTAACTTAGGCGTCCGATGGACGTCAAAGTCAGTACCTCGCTGATCGTCAAACGAACAATTGTGTTTCTCGTTTAATAATAAATTATATTTCACGAAACCCTCCAATAGATTATTAGCCTGTTGCATTTGCTAATGATATCAGGTTAATCCAGTTTGTTCGTATAAAACGAATGTTCCGAGTCTTCTTCTTTAGATCCCGACGTCGATAAAAGTCGATGAAAAGCCGAGTGATCGAGCGTAATGACTTAACACTAAACCCGCCGAGCATTAAACATTAGTTGCCTTATAAAAATGATAAGATTGGATTTATTTTGATTTTCTGCCAGTAATACGTATTCGTAAACCAGTAATATACCCCTTCGCTTAATGTCGTATAAATAGCATTTCAATGTTCATTTCCATTACGCGTTTATCTAAGAAGGTCTGCTCCTATTGTCGGCTAGACAATATTGATAAGAGCAACACTGGCGGAAGAATCGAATTTTTCGGTGCACGAACCATGACCCATTATGCGGCGATAATTAATTGTCACAAATATGAACGAGCGAATAAACGAGACAAATAACAGTGCTACCGATTATTTTTCCAATGATAAAAACCGCGGTCATAAATCGACGACTCGCGGAAACGTGAATTTGCTTTCCGTGCAACAAGCGTTGTTGCACGGATGGTTGCCCGGGAATTTTGTCGTTAATCGCGCTTGGGTCAAGCCAGACTCGCGATTTTATGCTCGCTCGAACGTGTAATGCTATTGTTACTTGGTGGTCACTTGTTGATATCTGCACGCCGGAAAATCGACCAGATTGTGCATTAGAATCTACTTTTTCAGTGTTCCTTCTTTGCTTCACAGCGAATTCATCGAGTTCTATTAATTATCAATTCTATTCTTACGAAATTCAATGAAATTCACCGTTAATGAAGGCATTGTTACGACATACATTACTAACGAGTATGAATTTTAAACTCGCCATTATACTCCGGCGAATCATCGTTAAATTTAATTATATAGAACTAAATGTAGAATAATCCTGGAATCGTGGAAATAAAATGTTACCGGAATCATATTTTCCATCTCATTAAACAAATGAATCCCTGTGCACGTTTAGCATTTAGGACCGATGCAACCGCAGTTTCGCTTAAATACATATGATACATGCGAAATCGTGCCCGTTTTTTTTTCACGAGCAACGCTAAATGGAGTAATAGCGAATGTAATAATTTGCCATTGCAGCGTGTCGCACGGTGACATTGCTCCTCCGTGCGGAGACACTGTAATTAAAACTTTCACTTTGACCATGTGCTTCGACAAAGGAACTCTTGAAGAGCGTCCCAAAACTTTTGCGGGTCTTATAAATCATTAGATCCCTTCTTACGGGAAAACTTGAGAACAGGATGTCTAGACAAATACTTTACCGGGACGTTGCAAAACACAATGCGGACAATAATGGTTTCAAAACTCTAACACAATAATTCCTAATTGCATTACAAACATGTTTTATGAATACTATTTCTGTAACATGTAAAAATCTTCAAAAATAAGAGTCTTCAGTGTATGAAAAATTCAACTTGATTCATTTTATTTCCCAGCCTATACACTAATTTTTAAGCTTTTTTGCACGGTATAGAATAAGGTTTCATATATTAATAATAATAAGGATATCACCATTGAAATCAACATGAGCAAAATTTTCGTAAATTCAACGTTGTCTACCGTATGTGCGACGTAATTATTTATAACTGATACAATTATCACGTTTGTGAACTAGTCCATAAACACGGGATTTTGCATATGCATTTACAGTGCAACCAAATTTGAAGCGAATACGAGTTTCCTAGTAACCGAATTTCGCAGCGAATCGAGGTGTACTCCAGAAGATTAATTTTCAATGAAACAATTGCGGACCAGAACAATTGAGAATATGCATACGGTGTTCCGAATTCGTTCTTATTGCTGTACCTCAGCTCATGAAACTATATAAATTAGTTTACTCTATTTCATGTGAATATATAAATTAGTTTTCTTCCACATTCGATATTCAATGTTCCTAAATTTTGCTCTTTGAATTGGCGTGTTAGGTGTGATAACTTTACCCTAAAATGAGATCGTGGAACACATTACTCCAAACTACACGGACTTCGATATGTACAAGCTAGAGAGAACGAGGATTTATAAGCAATTACGTTCTCTGTGGCATATTTCATTCTAATTTATCTCAGAATCTCGTCATTAAAGCGTCCGTTTGTTCAAGCAAAATCGGAGTTGCGCGCAAGGAAAGCAGGCTTAACATCAAATCCAAGAGCTCTTCGGCGGGTCTGAAAGCTCAAAATTTGTAAGATGCGTTTACTTAAAAGTTCGAAACATAAGGGGGGATCAAACAGACAACGGAGAAAGAGTGGGAAATTCATTTGTTTAGCTTTCACGCATAACGCAAAATATCAGGCAGCTACGGAGAAACGATGCAAAATATAGTTCCGGATGAACAATTGGCGAGGGGACCGCGCGTGCGCGGCCGCGAGTTGCCGAACGGTAGCGTGAATGGATAGAGACGAGCTTTACCCACCTCTCGATGCTTGAACGTCACCGGGCCGGTGTATTCCTCGAACGGGATGTATTTTCACGTCTCCTCTCCGAGGGTTCCGGTGGTCGCGTGGGCGCAGTCCGCGGTCTCTATGTAAACAAAAACACACACGGAGTGGGAGAGAGACTTCAAATCGTCCGTCGAATTTCCACGAATGTTCCTCTCATTCTCCGGTGACGTGAACGGTGGGGCAAGAGGAGCAGAAGCAGGAGCAGCGGCAGCAACAGCAGCACATCACTTGCTTTTTTCGGAGCAGTCCTCTTTCGGTCGTGCGGTCTCGCCACTGACGCCCGGCGAGAACGGAACGGTACGGAACCAGAAAAACAAATATTATAGTCGTGTTCGGTTATGAGCGGCGACAGTTGAAACGCGGCAAAGTGGCTGGATCGAAACAGAGAAGAGATGATACTACGCGGCAGAGCACCAGAGAACCAGAAAGAGAGACACGGTAGAGGGGAACGAGGGGAGGAGAGGCGGGCCGAAAGGGAGGGAGTCGGACAGAGAGAAACCCAAGTGGAAAGGAACAGAAAAACGAGACACGAGAAAAGTGGCCAGATAACGAGCACGAGTTTCCTGCACTGGAAGAGTGTACGTGATACGGGAGTCTCACGCGTCGATCACCACAGAGGCACATACACACGCAAACACGCTCACGCACACGCGCCCAGCACGCACGCACGCACGCGCGTACATGTATCAACGAACATCGGGCGCACACGGGAAATACCGTCGATCTGGCCCGACGATTTCGCCACCTAGCCGGCTCGTTGATGTCCCGTCATCATCCGCACAACAGCAAGTCCACCTTTCCCCGCGGCTTTTTCGAACCGTCTCTCCGGACCGCGTGCGCGAGCTACGAATGTGTATATATACATATATATGTGTAGATACATATACATATGTATCTCACTTTGGCTCACGCAGTTTCCCCGGAACGTATATCGCTCGCGGAAACCTTTTTCCCCAAAGAAAGAAGAAGAAGAAGGAAAAGAAGCGAGAGATCTTTTTATTTCCCGTTTGTTTCTGCTTCTTTGGATGCGTGGCTGCGTGCGTGGCGCGCGCGTGTAGTGGCCTCCGAGTCTCGCGACGACGAGGGAGAGATCGTCCTCTTCCTCCGTCGTGTGTTCCTGCTCAGGATCCGATCGAGCAGCCACTGACCCCACGAGACGACGTCGGACCGGAGAAGAGAAAGAGAAAGAACGTGTCTCGTTCCCGAAGGGAGAGAGAAAATGACCGGAGGGAGCCGTACGAAAGACGAACGAAGAAAAGCGGGAAGGGGAAACGAAAGAGAGAAGGAATCGGTGAAAGAGATAGAGGAAATGGATAGAGAGCGAAAGAGCCGTGATTGGAAAAGAAAGAGAGCCTCCTCTCTCGGGGCACAGCGGGCTCTCGCGTATTATACGCACGGACTCACACAGTTTGCCAGCCTCTATCTCTATCTCTCTCACACTCTTCGAATCTTTCTCTCTCTCTCTCTATCTATCTATCTATCTCCTTTCAGCGGATCTTCCGCCGTGTTGTTTCTCTCCGGTACGAAATTAAATCGCGCCGGGAAGACAGACACCCGCACGAGTTCCGAGTTTGTCCGTGTAGCACGACAAGTTTCGAACTGATATCTATCTCTCTGTACGCGCACTGTGGTTTTGCTTCACGCGATTAAAACACTGTTGCAATGTCACCTCGTCGATATTTCAGCATATCGTCCCGGCGAGACACAGGTTCGCGCGCGCACAAACAAAACGTGACAGCACGTCGCGCGCTTGTTTAGAATATACTGAATACATTTTGACCCGAGCGCTCCGTTCAGGCTCGGCCAGCACTGGCGCTTCGCGCGTTCGGCCGTGCTCGGCCCCGGTCGGCGCCGATCGGACGCGCTCGCGCTCTACGCACGAGCCAACCACGATGCCCGGCCGACCGCGAACGAAACTCGCGCCCTCGCTCGATTGCAAATTACCTTGCCAGGGACGATGCACCGCGATCCATGTTTACTGAAATCATGGCATTTTCCGTTTCGCCGTTTTACCCGCTGCCGACAACCGGCTCACGAAAATCTGCTCTTCCTACCGTGCCTGTTGCACTCTTCAAACCTCGCTCTCTCTTTCTCCCAATCCGAATCTACCCTAGGAAACTAATCCCCTGTGTTTGGCGGCTCAGACTAATCTTCCTTGTTTCTACCGTGCTATTTGAACCCTTTGCACTCGATCGGTGACTTGGAAGCGCCACTAAAAATTGTTGTGGCACTATTTCAAAGAAATTATAAAAAAAATGATATGCACGCATTGTTAATTTCGTCAAATTACTCTAGTAAAACTAACGAAGGAAATGAGACAACCAAACTCAGAGTTTCCATTGCAAACATTATCTGTACAAACGGAAAATCTTCCTAACAATTCAAATTCAATACTTTAGCGCGGGATCAGAATCACGAATCCCTGGAACGAAACTATGGAAATGCCAGCTACACTTGAACGAACTGCATACCTATGTGTGCAGCTGATCGAACCGTTGGAAGACAGGTCTTTATCGGTTTCTTTGTCCAATCTGCGGGAACGGTTCGCAGCGATTTCATTACCCGGCCAAGATTGAAAAGCCCTTGGCGGCACTGTGGAAACAATGCATCATAGGCAGGTGCCGGTCGTAGAAGCGCGGAATGGAAGGGAATCGGAAACGACAGTAAAGAATGCCGGTGTCCTTTGCATGAATGTTGCCGTCGAAATGCTGCAAGCTTGTCGAAACCTTTAAGTCGTGTGTCACTTTACCAATACATCCTTGCGCCGCGTGAATCGAGACTTGCTGCGAGTTGTAACGCCAACTTCCACGCGTGACGCAAACATTGAACCACATGAATTTATTAACTCTCACTCGGTCACGCGACATCTACAAAATAATCCAAATATTTATGGCTATAAAAATTGCCATGTTTTAGTAGTCAGCCTTCTTGAAACTAAATTGCTTAGAAACAAGGAACTAACAAATTCCTATACATTTGAATGTGGGTCATCCTACTCTTCACTTCCAATGTATAGCTTAATGTCCTCATATAAAAAATTTAGAAAATATTGTATTAATAATAATACCACTTGAGATGACTGACTACTGGCCTTAATTATGGTATCCTATACCAATTTGAATTTCTTTTACTGCTTATTCACTGCATATGGAATGAATAAATAATGATAAACTTTAAAATCCTAGATTTTAGACTTTAGTAAGACTTGTTGGGAAAATCTGAGCGTTAAATGATCGACTACTGGAACCATTGCCAAATGTGTCAGCACAAAAGAATAAATGTTTAAGCATTTCGTTCCTAAAAAGGCAGCCGAAACTTGCGCATCGGCTAATTTGATAAGTCTGCATGTGCATGATCGATTAGCACGTTCTAATTTTACAAGTTCATGAAACATTCAACAGCGCATTGTCATTAGACGGCTAGGCTTCCTTGGTACCGAAAAAATCCTATCAAGAATTCTAATAGCGTCGCATACGAACGCGTAAGTCCCCCCACCCCTCTAGCCAACGATATCGCCCGGCAAAGCAATCCAGCAGCAGTATCGAAGAGCATTGTGGAACATATACTTTCGCATGTATACATTATGCAAATTGATTCCATCGATTGGCCGGTGGACCCTACACACGCGTAGGCGCAGACTTCTCGCGCGTTTCAGCGACCCTGCACTAGCTTCTGCTCCCGGCAACACAACTATCCGGAGACTTCGATTTGCCAGGCAATTTCTAGAAAATGGCATCGTTTTCAACCGGAGGCGAGAAACCCAGAAATAGTTAAACTCGCAAAATTACTTTCCGATTACCTCTGCTCCACGATTGCCCCTATTTTCTTGCTAATTAACGTCACCTCGACATTTTTCTTCCGCTTCCCCACATTCGAAACAGGTTCAATCCGTGGGGAGTAACGGGAAGATGCGCGATAATATGAAACTCAACTTTACTTTCGATCTTTTATTTTTGCGCTTCACGACCGGAATGCAGATTTTATGCATTTGTGACAAAAATGAGTAGGTCAAACAGGAAATAGTAATTACGCTATTTTGGACGCTTTCAAATTGTTAAGAGAAGAAGTATTTTTCTTTTTTTAATAGTTTCAGTAGGTCGGATTGGTGCTATCCAATTCTTTTGATGTTTATGCTGTTTCAAATTGCAGTTACTAAGTTCACAGTCCACTGATTATGTATTGTTATGTGTACGATAATTCTGTGCGATTTAATGCGCCAGGTGTCTCGTGTTTCGCAAATATTTTCAGATTTGCCGTTCCCCTCTACAATACACAATAATGGTACACCGTTTATGACGTTGCAGTCTATAAAGTATGTTATAACTCGACCGTAACTTGACTTTTACTATCTCGGTAACGTCGCCGGGTGCTCGTATCAAATGTGCCAATGTTGCGGAGAAATATTTAGCGGGCAGCCGTTGAGATACTGCCGGAGAGAGAATTCGTATATTTCTGGATTAAGAGACGCGTTACACTTTCGATTATTATGAAACGTTACGTACACTCTTATACGCCGGCGAAGAAATGCTATCTACCTTCGACGTTCGTAAAATAAAAGATACAAAGATAATGTTCGCGTCGAGGTATCGGGGCATAGTGGGTTTGCAGTAATTCCGATAACACTTCTCTCCAAATCGACTCGGTTCTGCTATCGAGGCGGTTGGTTGCACGTATTTGCGAGCCACATGATAAACCGGACAATATTTTCTTCGAGTTTACAGACGATTAACGATCTCTGTAATTATCTTAAAAGGTTTCTTCGTGGGAGTAATCGAAGGACCGATTACCGTGTACCGCCCATGGCGACGTTGCTCTTCTGAATAGTATGGCGCAATTAAAGTAAATGGGCGAAGAATAGAGTAAATAGACGGGAAACGCGTGTAAAACGCGTAAGAATAGCCGAGCAGACCATTCGCATTTCGGCGATGATTAAAAACGTTCTACAGGGTGTCTAGCCAGTAAACAATAAATTCGACATGTTTCTGTTGGCTCATAAAAACAGCAGAAAATCATAAGCGGTCAATCGACAAAACGTTCAAAACATGCCGTTTTATTTGCCGCGTTCATTATTCGCGAGCGAAGAACGTTTCTGGTCATAATTAAATTCGTTAAACATACAGCCTTAGATTAATGTAGCAACCGCCATATGAAATATTTTACTATTTGCATTTTTTTTCAGAAATTCGTTGTACGATTAAAAAAGTTTATTTGCTACATATTTTTCGCGAACGATTTTACCAAATGAGAGTCGTCGCGAAATTATTGGCTAAAGATGGCGACTCGCTCCGTGCTGTACGAAAAGACACGTCAATGGCACAGTTTCCTTTCTTGCCCCCGTTATCGCACAGAATAATTTTCTGTTTACTAGCTGTTAATATTCGCGCATCGAGAAAATACTTATCGCGCGAATGCCACACAAGAAATTATACAGCCATATCACCGATTCTTATCATACATTTCATTCCGTCCAGGAAACAGAAAAAAGAAAATATTCCAAGACGATTTAACGGTTGCTCAAGAGCGTAGTATAGCGATAATGATGGTTCATTCTCGCGAGCAGTCAACTGTATACAATTATCTGGCGGTAATGCGCGGTTGTCGTCGGCGAGATTAGCCGGTTTCTTTTAAAATATTTCTTCGGCTCGTCATCAATCAGCGAAATTATGTAACTGTACGCTGCGCTTTACAAAACATCACATTATAAAAAACTGCTAGACTTCGAGTTTATTTTGTTGAACTAATTAAAGCCTTGAAACCTCATTTTTCTTTTTATGTGTCTATAAATCACTTTTTGAAGGCGATGTCTAATTTATTTACATACACTGTCTTTTAAAGAAATATATGCAAATAAACAAGAAATTAGAGCTTATCAAATTACGAAACTAGATATCTGTGAAATGGATCTTCGACGAAGTTCCATTGTAAACAAAATTATAGGACGCCAAAAGATGCTATTTTTGCCTATTTCAACGAAAATAAAATGTTCATATTAAGTACAATTAAACTATGATTCTTAAAATAATTTAACGAAATCCATTGTCAAATTACATTAAATCTTTAAAAAGATTACTTTATTGAAAAGCATATAAAATGATCACAAAAAAGATGGATATTTTAGTATTGTAGCGAACGTTTTGTTTGTATGTCATCCAATATCGTTCTGAGTTCTTCATCCTCTAAACGTCCTTCTAAACTGGGGATCAAGGCTTTTGCTTCTTCCGGTGTTTCTGGACAGAGATTTGCAAGTGAAGCAAGCTCGAACTTGTGAAGTTTCTTCTGCATAAGTAAACTGCAAACAGAGCATTTCCAATAGATTATAAAATTTCAATTCATTAAAAAAGCTGTTACATTATTGTGTGGAAAATGCTTACTTTCGAACCGCAGCGATAGTCTCCTTGTTCTTAAAACGCCTGAATCGATTTGTGTATGTTAAACTTTTCATGAAAACTTCAGAGAACTCTTGTTCTTCTTCGGCCGACTCGTTTTGCGCTTTTCTGTGCTCCAACAACATCGAAACTTCCGAGATTAACAGTGTCTCTGCATTTTCAAATTCTAAACACAAAAAATTTGCTCATGGTACTTTCTTTGAATCAGTATCAGTATTGGTAACATCACTACCGTTCGTCAAATTAATAATCACCAGTAGTGAATTTTTCAATATATTTTATTTATACGACTCTTTATAAAATACATTGCATAATGTACGTAATTAAAAATTGTATAAAATGTAAATAATATACATATATTTACATAGAATCGATGCATGCATATCTATAATAATTATATTACTCTTTACATTATTTGTACAATATTACATGCGCTACAGTTCGTAAAAAGTGCATGCTCTCTCAATGAAGAAGCAAAGCCTTTTTCCACTTTACATTTGTAAAAATCTTTCTCGTGGTCCTTATTATTAAAAACCCAGTCTTTTGAAAAAATCAACACATTATCAAGTAAAATAAATTGATGTGGGTAATAAAACTTCTCCAAGCAGTATTGCATACTCATGTTATTATTTTTTGCTAATTTCCTTAATTCCCCCACTCTCTTGGGAAATCTTCGGCATAAATCTTAACAATTAATATCACAATTCTGGCAGTCCACACGAAATACAAAAGATTTATAAAATTGTCAATACATTTTCTAGACTAATGAAGTGTGCGTCATTGATTTGGCTTATTTATGTATCCTTGTTCTGTAAGAAAATCATAGATTTTACGAGTTTTATTTACATCAATTTTAAGCAAAACTCTAGCTTGTGCTAGCCTAAGATAACCATTCTTTTTATTCTCTCCTATTAGAAGTTGCTTGAAATCAAGGTAGTTAGCAGGAACTATACGTGTTACTGAGCAAAGCTCTTTCTCTGCAGGGGTAAGTTTCTCATACCCAGGAAGACCTTTTATTAAAAGAGGTGGTGCTGTCTTTCGTTGTGAAATTGTATTAGGTGTCGAACTAGTTGCAGTAAGATTGCAGCCAGGCAATATGGACTTCCAGCTGTATTCAGGATTATTCAGATACTGTTTTCTTTCTCTCTCATTCTCCTGTCTTAGTTTACTCAACTTTTGGAACAGTACAACACTATGGAAGTATGTAAGACCATTATTTCGGAACTCCGAAAGTTTATAAAAATAATTTTTAAGTTCTCCCACACGATGCAGTCCTTCCATTAAGAAGTCAAATTCCAAACCTCCCATTAATTGCATAAAAATTAGTAATCGCTCTGCAATTGTTCTAGTTATTGTACATTCGTATCTTTGTATCCAAGAAATAGTTCTTCTAAACGCGATCAATCCATGATTACGTATGATTCTTCTTCTCCTCATACGTTCTTTCAGTCGATTGTTATATGCTTGTACCATAGCTATTTGTAAAGCTTTCCCTAACTCATAATTATCACTTAAATCAAATTCATCATAATCCAAATCAGAAATGATCAATTCTGCGTGGTTGTCAAAATTTACTTCAAAATCTGACCTAGCAGGATTGTATCCTGCTAAAAGTTTACAATTAAGTGTATTCGGTGCAAACCGTGGTGGCTCTTCCAGATCTTGTAATTTGTACAGATAAGGTATTGGATCACAACCGAACAAGCTTGTCCTCGTTTCTTTGATTTTTGGCAAACCAGGTATACTTTGATTATCGATATAATGTTGAAGATAATGGCTTCTGCACTCTTCGGCTGACTTCTCTGGCATTCTCTTTGAAATGTCTCCCCAGTTCCCAAAACCACATTCTTGCAACACATCAAGAAATTCTAATTCTTGCTTAGCGGTCCAACCACTTCCATGGATCAGAGGAAACTCATTCTTTATAATAATATAGTCATGATCATTTTTATGATCGTTAATTTCACATCCACTCGAGAAACAAGAGGGACACAAATCTGTATTGCTACACACTGCACAACGAATGTAAGGCTCCATCAAAGCAGATTTGCATACGCGGCATGTTGGGTCTGAAGTAATGATTTCATCCTTCACGACTGACACGTCGAGTTCTATGTCATTCTCGATATTTTCTGTTCTACTCGATGAGCAGTCTGAAAGAGAAAATCGTTACTTAAGGCCATGCCGCATAATCAATTAAACAGTCGATTTCGAAGCGTTACGTATGTTGCTAAATGAAACGCTTATCGAAACAACGTTGACAAATGTCATAAAGTGTAGGTTATAATCGATAATTAAACTTCTATTTTAACCGAAAAATGTACCTTTGGGAAACTGCAGATCTGCCGCATCTTCTTCAGTCATATCTGTTAAATTTGGATTAGCCATGGTCCTTTTTGTACGCTTTGACAAAAATAACGTAACACAACCTCTTCGTAAATGTTTACTAAATATCAACGACTCACGGGCATGGTTACGGCATAGAGTTAACAGTACCAGAGAGGAAATGAGAGTGTTCACATCCGGGGTTTTAGTCAGTTTTAGCGTCCCCACTTTTTCTGCATCATCTTTTAGCCTAGAACAGAACCTGCATCATCTTTTAGCCCGGAACAGAATCTGCATCATGTCTTTAGCCTGGACACAGACCTCGTCTGTGCCTATACCTTGCCTGTGGTGATATTATTTGTTTACAAGTTTGAACGTCTCGCCATGGATGGCGCCACGATTAATTCCATATGGACTTACTTATATAACCGGTTCAAAAAATCAATTTTTTTTACAAATATTCAAAGTTCTTACATATTTTAAATATATTGCAATTTTATAATCGTATTCGAGGATATAACGAAATTCTAGCTGACTTAGTATGACGCAACTGGCTGGCCGTAGAAAAAAGTGAAACTTTGAACGCGTTTTTCTAGTGGTCATAGTCATTCCAAAATATATTTTTTTATCATTTTTACAGTCCCTTAAATACAAAAAGAAATGAACAAATTGAAACTTTATACTCAAACTGCTGCCGTTGCTGGTGCTGTACAATTGTTTTTGTTTCATATGAAAAGAATGTATGATCAACCATTCAAGGTATATTAATATTTAATACCAGATTCAATTATAAACTTTCTGAAAATCAAATTTAAATTTTGAAAATTTAAACATGTAAATAAGCGTAACAGATTAAATGATTCCCGAGCGTATTTAGTACGTTTAGAGCGTCGTGTCTTGGTATATATAATCACGAAAGGTTTACCGACACAGCCTGAATATGTAAAATCACGAAGGTCAGTAAAACAACTTGCCATTCGAATACGAAATCGAACAATCCAACAGCAAAGTATTTAACATGCGCATCGGTGTATTGTTTAAATCAGATACGATAGATAGACATGATGCGTTCCTAGGTATAATGTCCTCGGCACTAAACAAGCATAACGAACTACAAAATAGTATACAATCACTGAAGCTCTTTGATACCTCATTCACTAAAATTACGACTCACAGGACAATTACGGCAGTATTAACAAGGGACGTATCATCCAATACGCAAGCGGCTATTGTGATGAAACTCTGTACAGCGGTACAGCATCGAAAAATATTCGAAATGTATTTTTTATCGCTTATTCGGAAAGGAAATTCTATGTTCACGTGACGCGGTATTTTTTATTAACACATCTCTGATACTAATAATAAACTGGACTCCAGAGCGAACGTAGTCTACAACAAATAGTACAGATACTAAAATAAAATTAAAATTTGTATAATTGAACTTTTCCTATATCTTTGTTGAATGTTAAACACATATTATAAAATTAATTCTTCGTTCGTAATTATGAATTCCGGCCTCAGAGCTACGGTGCACTAAGTCAATTATGTTTCAAAAACATTTCCCATATAAAAATTGTATATTTTCAAAAAAATTCATTCTACAAATATAATAAAAACCGACCAGACAATAGAATTATTATAATTATTCATTCCAATAACAGAAAAGTGTTTTATGCATCACGATTTTCTTCAGGTCACTGTCCGCAACGAAATTCCGGTTGTACCATTCGTTAGGCCAACATGTATTCTCAAAGATTCGTAAAACAATGGAGAATCAGCATTCGCAAGAATCCTTAAAAAATAAAGATGGCCGATACGACGCCAAAGAAGTTGAAGATCGCTGTGACCGACGACAGCGTGGTTCATTCGGCAACGTAATTCAAGGCGAGTCTTTGGCACGACCACACCTGAAACTCTTTCAAAAGCATAATAACACGCGTGTACTGCGGTACGTCGATCGAATACATATTGAACGAAGTCCTCGGAACGCAGGATTAGGCGAGCGTGTTTCGCGTCGCGTCGCGTCGACTCGTTGACTTCCGTATTCGCGATAGAACGATAACTTCCTCGAGATCGAGCAATGGGCCCTGAGGAGCCCGACTTCTCGAACACGAGAACGCTGCAGCTCCACAACCTCGAGGTGGAAGACAATGTGCAAGATGATACCGCTCAATCCGTACGAGGACACGTCTTCGACAATGTCTATAAAGTGACCACTATCAAAGGGTAGGACTCTCCTTCACTAATTTAATCAGAACACTAGATTTATTAATTCCGCTTTATAGATGATTTGTAACTACAGTAAAGCTCCCGATATATGTGAAAATCTTCCGATCGAAATGCCACTTTTATCGTATACAAACGCAATTCCTTTATCTCTTATCACCAGCACCGAACGTACAGACGTACAAAACCAGCGACGAAACTCTTTCCTTCTATTTCGCTATTAAATGTTTATCAACGTGTTCGTGACATTTTTCTGATTGAAATGAGACCAAACATGGCATGGTTTTGATCGTATAAATCATATAAAAAAAATTTGTTGTTAGATTAGTATTCTTTCACAGCGTACGACGTGTGGGTAGAGAAATAAGTGGGGTGCAGTTCCGACCGTGAAAATAGAAAAATAAATGAAAACGTAAGGAGACAAGTAAAGCGTATAGTTTTTGTTCCCTTCTGTAGTAGAAATGGCAGGATTTTCAATCATAAAAAGTGTTAGAATATTTTTCGTCATTTTATTGAAAGGGTTGATACCCGAATAGTATCGGAATGATGCTCACTGTCTGTTACTACAAATTTTATCTCGTATTCTAACCCCGTATCCTTGAACATCTTTCATCGAAATTGGTACGAATTTCATCAGGATCCGAACACAGAGATCTCGATGCAACTGGTAACAGAGTTCCAAGCGTTTATCGAAATTCGATTTTCATACCAATGATTTCGGAAAGCCGATAAATCCTTGGTCGAGATCACCGATTTATTTGTCGTCTCGTATGATTCACCGGTCGATAAAAGGAAAAAAAGTAAAGGAAATTCCTTTCGAAAGGGTTATCGGACCTTTTATGGCTCATTTTTTACTCGATTTTACCTCATTAGCATCGCCGTCGGCGTTTCTATAACGGGACAGGCACTATATAGACGCAATGAATGCGCTCGGACATGAACGGTTATATATATGTATATCTATATATGTATGTATGTTTCACATTGTAATGCATCTCATTATAGCGGACGGTATTTCAGTGGCAACTGGACTCGGAAAGGTAACCGAAATTACAGTTTTTTCCAAAAAGCGCATGTTTCGAAAATTTGATAAGTTAATGCCAAACAAGCACTCCAAAATTTTCGCGAAATCATAGTGATTTAGTTCATAACATCATACCTGAGGGTTCGTATCATAGTGACTAAAATAATTTGTGCAGTGGTTTCTAATGTTAAGGTTGATACACAATTAAAAGAACCAGATCATAATTTAATAGTGAAAGTAGTTTCACATTTTACATGTACACGCCACTTCGATACACTTCCTAAGGTTTCACTAAAAACAATGAATTTCTTCTGTTAATGAAGTTTCCAGCCATAACAAGGCTCATCTATTCACAGTAGAATTAGCACGCAGCATAGAAATTTCACTCGGTCATCTACATGATAATTACAAACGTCGCAGTCAAGAGCTTTGAACATAATAGTGAGACACACCGGGCCAGAGAAAATATCCGAGGATCTCGACTCGAGAGCTGTTTTTTTTTTTTGCAGACTATCGACCCCTAAAACAGTACAACGTAGATTTATTTAAAAACCTTGACCTTCATTTCGGAGCAGTAACATTTTTTCCGAGAAAATGCTACCATTTCAAAGGTCTTCAAAAACTTTCAAAAAATTTTCTCGTAAACGAAATTGCCATAGATTCGAAGATTCAAGCATCCCCTTTACAACAGCGTCTTAAAAATCGACGAACGATTTTTTTTCACTGTTTTATGGAACACAAATGAGGAACAAGTTCGAGTAAAGGTGTAACTTATACTACTGTGAAGTTGGCGGCACACCTCAAAGCTCGATAAAATGACTAAAAACAATCGTACACCAATTGTTGAGGCGTCGTTGTAAAGAGGAAGCTTCGATCTTTAAATCTACGGTGGTTTCGGTCGCGGAAAAAATTTTTTAAAATTTTCACGGACTTTTGAATGTAAGCTATTTTCGAGAAAAAAATTCGTGTCAGTTTCACGCTCGCTGGGTCAGGAAGAAAATCTTAGAATAAAATGACTGACGTATTGAATACGTCAGTATAGTGGTGTACAGCGCGTGTCAGCATCCGAACGTTGAAAAATCGAAAAGGTGGGACGTATTTTTGAGCCTAAGAGCACACGGGGCCGATCTCTGATAAAACGGTCGCAACGACCTGAGCCTAACGGGATAACCTCGATAAACTTTGGTTATACGTTGTTACGAAGCCACTCCCAGTAATACTGATGCTACAGCTACGTCTTCGTACTACGTGTATCTCGGTATGTGTACGCTAGACGTTTGATAGCGACGTGCATAATCGACCCAATTCGATTTATCCCAGTTTAAGACAGGTTTCGACGGTGCTACGAAAACAACGTTCGGTGTAACCCAGTTCTACACTGTCAACAAATAATACTCGTCTACTTCGCATTTACATATGACAAATCAACGAAATAACTGTTACAGAAAAAATTGTACTTTCATATTTCACAGGTTCTATCCAAAACAGAAAACTTTTTGTCTGTTCTTCTTGGAACTGATACCGTGAGAACGTCTTTCAAAATTAATTTAACTGTCTATCTCAGCAATTGCTTTAACCCAATAATTCGAAATTACTCGTTACACCAATGAAGTCCTATTCCCCATATGATTCGTATAAAATATTTAAAAATGGCCTTGACCTTTCTCTAGGAGCCTGTAAATTAGATAAATATCAACCTTCGCGCACGGTCCGAGTTAATTTGATCCAAAAGCGAACGTTAACACGATCACGATATAAAAATAAATGAAATTTGACCTTTTCCGCAAACGTTGCAAAGCATCGATCGCTTATCAATCGGTTAGGAGCGCGTGAACAATTTTCATTGTCCGAAGAAGTGACGACTGTAGATCTACCGAGCCTCGGTCAGAGCTTGCCGATAATCTGTCGAATTAATTGTCGTGATCTAAATCGGCGCGAGCCACGAACACGTCGACGACGAAGATCCGAGCAGGATCTACGGGACCAACGTTGTAAACCTGAACGGGTCCCACCGTTTCTCCGCGTTCTCGCTCGGCTTTCTAAGAGGCTGGATTGTCATTAAAAGTAGAACGCTAGCTAGCCAGCTCAATTAACTCGTCTAGCGTGCTCCTCGCGGCAGATATGCAAAAAGTGATCGGCGAACGAACGTTTCCTGTTATCGTTGGCTTTCGTAGCCGAGCTCGACTCGGTGTCCCGGAGCTAATTACTATTACGCGGGGCCCGATGTTCGAGAGGAGTCCTGCGCCACATAGCATCGCATACTCGCGTGCCCGCAACAGTTATAACTGTATCTCGTGTTTCCTCGAGTTTTTCGCATTTGAATCCTCGCACTGGACGCCACGTCGCCGATTTCACGTGTAAACTTGAACCTTCTTTCAAAAGAAAGCAACCAACGCGGAACTCCGATTAGAAAAGGTTTCGCACAGGATCGCGGTGAATCGACATTCCACGACGTTCCTCCGCACAAAAGAGTATGTATACCGTGGGCACACGCTTTCGCGCATACATACGTCGCGGGAGGTGTGTCCCGCGCATAGATAGCACATGGATCTCACTTGCGACACCTTTTCCACCGGATGATTTCTACAACAATTTCAATTTCCCTGGCACCGCTGCTGCTTCAGCGTCACGCTAACGGTATCTCCGATCTTCGGCCGATATATGCACGGCAACGGCCGTACACTGTACCGCGCGAAAGAAAAGTCAAGAGGTATACAGGGTGTTTCCAGAATCACGGTACAATCGGCGGCCGTTGGTCTACACAGAAAAATTAAACCAAGGGGAGCAAGAATATTTTTTTGTTTCACTGTTTAGAAAAGTTCTAATACCTGCTTGTCGGAAATAGAAACGATAGGTCATGAACGGACGTGTCAGCGGTTCGCTGAATTTTCAAACTTGATTCACTCGAAGCGTCGAACGGGAAAATCTTAGGGTGAACACACGAGTAATTATGATCGTAATTGTATCGTGTTTGGTGTCGTTCTAATCAGAAGAACAAGATTAATACGATGGTAAAGGTTTCATTGACGGGAAACAAACGATAAGAAATTTTAATTTTTTTAATATTATATCTCGTGATCTCATTTTGCCGGGAAGATTAATTGTGTACCTTAACAAAACCTCCGGACGAAATGAGATTTGTATTCTAAAATTTTCAGAAAATTAATTTAATTCTTCCAAGTCCTCGAGAAGATAGAAATTATTTTATCCACCTTTTAAAAAATTCTTTTCCTTTGAAAAGTGGACGAACAACCACGGACGTTACACGGCTTCGATGTTCGTATTAATAGTTTATAGAATAAAATGAAACTTGTGGTAACTATGTGGTCGCGAATGTGCTCGGCTCAACTTTCTTTCCCGAAGTCTCGTGATTCCGTGGAGGTATTGCGACAGATCTCTTCAGCTGTCAAGGTTATGCAACCCCGTGTCACATAACATTGTCCGCGCATGTTTACAAACAGTTTATTTTAAAACGCGATCGACCGAGAGTATTTACATTTATTAAAACACGCAGCACAAGTAGGATTGAACGTAACAAGCTTATGCCCGCGTTAAGCTATGACAATTATTAGCGGTTGGATGTTGGAATAGAATAAACTGGCGCTTCAAGGCTACTTCGAATTTCAATCATGTCGAACGTGACGGCCGTAGGTTGATTGAAGGAGCTATTCGTTTTATTATACTTGTTGCGTACCTGAAATTGATAACCGTTTAACATTTCACGATTGAAATGTTTCCTTGTAGAAAATTTATTTCCAGGTTCGCGTCTACTTTGACACGAGTAATTAAAAGAAGTAACGCGTTACATTATAAATAATGCATACTCTGCTGCAAAAAGATAACGTGCGTACACTACGAGACTCTTCAAAATGACGGGTTCAAATTTTTTAATTTTATTCAGATCGTAAAGACACACCTAAATCGCTAAAAGTCTGAATAAATATACTGTCGTTGTCTTTAGAAAATAACGGAAAATAGTCGCTCTTAATTCTCCGTCAGCGTTGAGTATAGAAAAACTGCATTGGACAACTGTCCAGAAATGTCCCCCAGCGTTCTATAATTCGAACGGTTAATTTTCGGGGACGTTGTGCAGATAAAAGTGTTACTCCAGATGCAATTAAAACGATCTTAAAAAAAAAGAAAGTTTTCACCTGATAGTCCGGCGATAGGCTTAGGCGCGGCGTGTTAAGCAATCGCCGATATTTCTTTAATTAACATCGACACACTTCTTTGGCCGCGGTTCACTGACTTTTCGCTCTGACCGTTCGCCGATGTCCCGAATCGAGATATCGAACCGCGGAGACACCGGCAATCGAACGAGCAGGACGTAAGATGAAATTCATAACGGTATACATACCCGTTGCGATTGATCTTAACTATTGTCGTGGCTGTACACCACGCGCAATCGATAACCTAATCAATGAATGAGGCTGAAAAGAAGGACGCATTATATTGCACTTGCCCCCGATTGATGCCTGTTATCAATCGACGTTGTTTTGTGTTACGAATAGCGGTGCAATCGAGCAATAACGTAACCGGCCGTGCACGGATTCTGATAAACAATTTCAATCGCGGCACGTATTAAATTATTGGGTTGGCAACTAAGTAATTGCCGATTTCAGTTATAGATGAAACTATAACTTGACTCAGTTTTTGACCGAAAAGGATCAGACTTTCTACGAGCGTGGAATTTTCAAGTTGTCAGAAAGATGGCAAAAGGTCATCGAACAAAATGGAAAATACATCATAGATTAAAGTTCATTCCAAGTAAAAAAAAAACTCTTTTATTTCATTGAACAAATCGGCAATTACTTAGTTGCCAACCCAATATATATGGTGCACGTTCTAACGTATCGTTCGCTTACAGAACAATTAGATAAAAAAAAAAAAATAAACGTTGGAGAGAATTTTCATACTTTTCTATTAATAAACGCATTAATCGCGCGAATTAACGTTAACCATCCACAATCTATTCCGAGCGCAAACACTTGAACGGCTTGGTTTTACAGTGTTTCGCGTGTTCCACGCAATTCGTGTTAATATGGGCATTGTAAATTTTTTCCGAGCATGATTTCGTGGTTTTGCCGTGAGTAATAGTAATCGGTTGGTTGCATCGTCCGTTCCGCGCCACGGAGAACAGTTTTCTACGAATCTGGCGAAGAAGGTGAAGGTCGGATAGATCTTGCCTTGCCGCTGTTGTACGTGTAGCCGTGGGAACGAAATCTCTTCGCCTTGACGATGATTTATCTTCCATGCTTGATAAAGATATTTCGCACAACGTTGATTCCATGGCGTGTTACGTGTATCTTATAGAAGCGCGGACACCGGTGCATTTATTGGCAATGTCGCGCAATCATTTCTCCCACGACTCCATTTTCCTTCGCCGTGTAATCGCCGGCCGCTTGATCACGAGCTTCTTCGTCTCTTATCTCCGATGAAATGATTCACCGCCGAACAGACGTGTTGTCTAATTGCTGTAGAGCACAATGCGCACCGTACGTTACACAAATTTCCATGACAACGATAGGCACGAACAATGGTAAGTGACGTTTACGTACGTTTAATCTTCGTACATTGTTCTGCTGGTCGTTACGTAAACATTTTGCCAATGATATCGTATCGAAACTGATGTTCTACGAAAAAAGAAAATTGATCTGCGATCGTTTGCAATATACTATGCGTGGGGCACAGGAGAAAACTATAATAACTTGGTCACAGTAACCATAAGCGTCCAGCATTCTATACGTATGCTATTAGCAATAATTAGACTGCGGATCTTCGTGCAAAATAAAATCTTTATTTCTTTATTAATTTCTGTAAGAGTCGTGTATCAGAAATTATTTAAATCCTTTTACTATTTCATTTACTCATTTTTTTTTTTTTTTACGGTCTAGACGGTACAGTAAAAATTTTTTTAAAGGTTTTTAAAAATTTTTAAAAATTTTTTTTAAAGTTAGATTATTCCGATATTTATTTGTTCACAACACGTCATATATTAGTGTGAGATAACATTGCTAATAGAAAACAGTTTCATAACGAAAGGGTTGGAGATCAATTTCTTCATTTCGCCTATCTAAAATGTGGATTTGTGAATTGAATTTATGTTTGCGCAATGTTAAAACTGTGACAAATTTGATTTCATAGCATTCATTAGTATACCATTTATATGTACGTAAAAATAATAAAGAAACAATTGTGACAGAGGTATGGGCGCTGATTGCAGACCGACATTTCCGATATCGATCGATCATTCTTTTCTTATACATGCGCTCTCTAGGATCGCCGAGCTTATTGAATTTCGTAGCTCCGGCAATCAGTTAAGTTTTACTTCATAAATGCCGGATCGAATTTGAAGCCTATGATTCGGCTGGTTAGTTAAGGAGGGCAACTTCATTACCTTTGAATCATTCCATGACGCTCTGTGTTTTATACTTAGGATCATTATCCTGCACGAACAACTAGCTTGCTGGTATACCATCGTATGCATGTGGTAACGTTACTCCTTTCATCATTTCTGTTGGTCGAATTTAGCCTTGGAGATTAATGCGTTCCCATATTGACATCGTTGGACGGATTTTACGGTTTTATAACGCTGGTATTGGTTATACAGCAACACTTTAGATTATAAAAATCGTCATTACTCAACGAAATTATTTCGACGAAATAAATCAAACTTCGATTTTCGTCGGATCAAAAGAATATTCAACGTTGCTCTTGATTAATGCGATTTTTGACTAATTTTTACCGCAAAGTGATTCGTGCACTGAAGTTCTGTAATAAAGTCAGCGTTGTTTGTTCTGTTGCATCGAAAATATTCGCGACTTTCACAACAGTTAAAAACAAAGATTTATTTCGGTCGAAATTGACCGAAGCGGTGCGCAAGGGTTAAAAATAAAGTGAACACGTGCGATAACGTCTTTATCGCGGCAATTTAATGTGCGAGAGTTAATTAGTCGTAAAATTTGGATGCGAACGTTGTGGCAATGACCCGAATATGTTTACATTTATTTATCTCGCTAATAAAAAAAATTTGGAGAAAAAAAGCTTCGCTATTTTTTCAACATTTTTTTTCTGAAACCATTTTAACGGCAAGAAACAAATGAATCTGCTTCGCTACATTGTCAAACGGTTTCGAGTCTTTGTTGAATTTACTGTAATAGAAATGCTAATCGTGTTGTCCGAAGTCGTAAAAAATCTGTACACGAATGATAACGTGTTCGGCAAATATTGCGAAAGAACACAATGTAAGTACGCGTGCGGCAAAGTCGGCTTCATTAGGATGTGACGTTTTATTAATGAGAGACGCACTGAGAATCGGTTCTAAGAAACGATTAGGTATTTCTTGAACAAGAGACCGGGAAAGGAAAATGAAATCAGGATTGTCTGGAGTCTATTTGACTTGCATGACCGTATGATAATCGTTCGACTAACTTCAGCTAACAATGTACCAGTCTGACTGTTCGCGATTTTGCATTTCTCGAGATTGCTGCAATGCTAACGTGCTCGCCGAAATCGATTTCTGATCGCACGTATCGATAAAAGCAGATTTGTCGTTCGCCATTGAGAAAGCGCATAAACTAAACCTCAAAAGTTGCTGCGCACAGTTTTACAGCCATAAATAACCGTCAAAACTATTTTTCTAAGTATAAACTCGCAATATTTGCATAGCTAGTGGAAACAGTCTTACAATTAGCTTACCATGAATAAAAGTTTAATCAATCATACATAGTCGCCGTGTTCGCTAATACAGGCTTATCATGAATAGAAATTTAATTAATCATACATACCTCGGGATAACCAGTACTGTGAATGCATATTACCTGGAGGCCATTTTGAAATCATAAAACTGATATGACCTGCAGACTTTTAAAGAAAACCATTTGAATATTTTGTTCCTCGAATGTGTTGAGAAAGTTGTGTTACTTGAAGATTAGGTGTGCAGACACCGGTCATATTTGCACAAACCCTTTGACCTGCAACGAGATTGGCATTAGCAGAAAATATTATTAGAACCAAGAAACAATTAATTGGAACTAATATGAAAAATTGTTCTGTACGACGGAAGCATAGCTAGTTCAATTATTGAGAAAAAATTATAGACGTACCATCGGTTTGTAAAAAAGTCCAGGGGACAGCCCCCTTGAAAGTTACTACATACTTGTTACACGGATTGTATTTTCATTAGATTCAATTAAGAAAGAACACGAAGTTGCTGGCAAATCCCCTCGGCTGAATGAAAGAAGTACATCAAACTGTCAATTAAGCTTTCCAATAGAACGGTCGCCGACTAAAATGCAGATTGATGTCTATAACGAATCGACCCGCAACACTCTGGCCACCCTATGTAGGTTGAAGCCCTACTAGAGTTCCGAAGTTGTTTCTGGGACAGCGGTTTTAAAGTTCCCGTACGCGATAGTTTTGAAGCACGGAGTTCGAAGATCTAGCGTCGGTTTCTATAACTTTCGGAAACTCGGCCAAACTTACGCATCACGCTTGCCATATATCTAGACAGTAGACATTAACAAATGAATCTCGCCGCGGGGACCCCGGTGTAAATATACGCTGCCAAAGTACAACTTTTATTCGTCCGTCGACCAACGTTCTTTCCTAGTCTGCGTATCTCGATCTCAACACTGAAGCCACAGCCAATCCTTGGCCGTTCTTCTTTACAGGATATTATTGCTGGACTGCGGATTTTTATGCGAAACAAAAATTCCAAAACACGGGGGCTACTAATTTTAATCAATTAAGAATAGTACAACAGTATTATTAAATTTTTTAAATGTGGCCACCGTTTCACATTTCATCTACCGATTTTTGTCACAAATTGTATGCAAGTGATATTATTAAAATTACAATTACTACATTATCATTACAGTTACTATAATTATAATTGCGATCACTATAATTACATATCAACGAATTACAAAGTTTCGAGTTAGAAAGTAACGAATCCTAAAGCTCGGTTAGAAACGAGTATAAAAACCAGAAAATCATGTGCCATTGTAATAATTCTACTAGGTTGTGTAAAATGATTTTATTCTAATATTGACAGAGTAAGAGAAAAATTAAGAGTGGAGTTTAAGCATATCGTTTATCATATCTTTCCATTAAATAACAGTTTATAATAAATGTTTGCGAAAAAAGGAAGGTTTCCCAAAAAATTAGCTCGTGGCCTGGAATACAGTATTCCTTACTGTCTCTAACATTTATAGTATTGGAATTCATCCAAATTTTTAAATTCCCAACCAGAGTAACCTTCATAAGTCCACGGAGCAAGTTATATTTTGTTGGAGTCTAAAAATGTGATAAAATGGAAACCTTATAATGGTTTATAAATTAAAAAGAAGAAACAATCAAATATCATCCCAAACACTGGTTTAATATTTTCTTAATGCTTTTCTCAATTTCGTAGCATGGTTACATTTTGTCTAATTATATTATCATACTTGAGCATAATGAATACTACACAATTTAAAAATATAACCTAATCAAAGTCAGTAATTATGAAATTTATAATCGATTAGGAATTAAATCACAAAACTCACAAAACATGAGTGTCGTACCTAGAATTTAAGAATATTGTTGCACTATTTTAAACTCGTTGTAATTGTTAAAAGAAAAAGTTCATGTTCATGCAATTTTTACTTTGTACAATTAGAAAAAGTTTATCTTGCAACAAAGTTTTGCGGGCTAATCATAACTTTAGGAAGCACACGTGTACCGCGATGATCTTCTGCTTAGGCACCAGCCCAAATGACGACAATGGGCTGCATCGACGCCAGAAAATTTTGAACAGTTTTAAAAATAATATTAGATCCCCGGTTAAGCCTATGTGTCCAGGTTTGGCCGGATTTCCCTTACATTTTAAAAATCACCGAGCAGAACGTTTATTTTCGTCATTCAATGGTTTTTTATTTCCCGAAGGAAAAAAGTATTGAAGAACATCAAGAATAGAGGTTTGTGACGCGAGTAGCGATGACGTTATTAACGAACGTATCCTCAATGATCGATTTAAAAAAGTCAACGGAATCTTTCGAAGATATCAATTGAAGATAGCAACCTGAAAGGCAAAAAAGCCGAAGCAATAGATCAAGAAAAATTAACGTCGATAAGATCGCAAACTTAATTGAATTAAATAGATATATGTTACAAGACGGGTTATCAACATGAAGATGTTATCAATTTGAAATAAATCAGTTTCGTTATATCGAAGGCAAGTAAACACAATATATTGCATAAATCGGATGACCAGTTAACTGGCAATCTCCAATTAAAAGGTTAAAGAAACTTAAATGACAAATCAGCATGACGTTTAAATTCTGCACTAGTTCTGCACGTCTCTGCTATAATGCACAACCATACATAACTTTAACGGCGTGATAAGAATCGTGTCCATTTGATCAAATATTTTACCTCACTGAAATTACACTAAGAACTTCCTTTAAGGGAAACTCGTTTAAAAGAATACGAGAAACATGCTTAGTTTGTTTAATAAGGAAAACGAACCTTTCACGCAGAAAAATAATATTTAATACTAGAACAACCGAGCACTAAAACTGAGTGATTTGTTAATTGCCGTTAAAAAATCGTGAAACTACATTTATCGAGACGTTGCACGATTATTTTAACAAAATTGTCTAGCGAGTATCCACATAATCTTAACAGTTGTAAAATAAAAAATCTGAAATCCGCCATTTTGACGGGTACAATGCAAGTTCTTATTGTATTAAAATCCTAATTGAATCACTACGTTGAAGCGATCCCACTCATTATGGTTTTCGTATTGTTTTTCAAGCTTTAGCGTGCAGACAGGCGCGCATTGCGCATCGGTGATCATCGGAACAAAATAAATGCTTCCGCGATGCATAGTAATCTCGGTGTCGGCCATGGAAAGGAAGAAACCAATTTGTTCGATGCTTCGGAAATCACTAACGCACACTGTGCTTCAAATGAACCGACTTCGAATAAACGAACACGAACGATCTTCGCGATCTGCTTGTTGCTCGTTATCGCGCCAACCTATTTCAATAAAAATTTCTACATCTATCGATATAAAACGTACTTTTTCCATTTTCGTCGCGAAAATAAAAAAGTTCTACAAAGCTGTTCTCGTAAACAATTTTCGTATACATCCGCTGGCAAACTAATTCTGTTAATTCGTTGTAGAGAAATTATTAAATATCTAACACAACATTCAATAATATTTCTTGGGACACGTGTTACGATAAAAATCTTTGAAAACCTGAATAAATGTGAATAGTTATTTTTATGAGCAGGCAAAATGATTGCTTTCCAAGTGAATTGTGGGGAACAGAAACTAAACAAAATATATGTTCCTTCTTTTCACAATTAAAATAAGTAGAAAATAATGTAATATTCGGAATATAACATGGTTATTTTGAAGTTACCATTTTCAGAAACCTGAATAAATGAGAACAGTTATTTTTATGAGCAGGCAAAATGATTGCTTTCCAAGTGAATTGTGGGGAACAGACACTAAACAAAATGTATTCCTTTTTTCATAATTGAAATAGGTAGAAAATAATATAATATTCGCAATTTAACATAGTCAGATTTTGAAGTTACCATTTTCAGAAACCTGAATAAATGAGAACAGTTATTTTTATGAGCAGGCAAAATGATTGCTTTCCAAGTGAATTGTGGGGAGCAGATACTAAACAAAATATATTCCTTTTTTCATAATTAAAATAGGTAGAAAATAATATAATATTCGGAATATAACATAGTCACATTTTGAAGTTACCATGTTTAGAAACCTGAATAAATGAGAATAGTTATTTTTATAAGCAGGCAAAATGATTGCTTTCCAAGTGAATTGTGGGGAACAGACACTAAACAAAATATATTCCTTTTTTCATAATTGAAATAGGTAGGAAATAATATAATATTCGGAATTTAACATAGTCAGATTTTGAAGTTACCATTTTCAGAAACCTGAATAAATGAGAACAGTTATTTTTATGAGCAGGCAAAATGATTGCTTTCCAAGTGAATTGTGGGGAGCAGATACTAAACAAAATATATTCCTTTTTTCATAATTAAAATAGGTAGAAAATAATATAATATTCGGAATATAACATAGTTATTTTGAAGTTACCATTTTTCTGCAGTGCTTGTGCTTCATTTTGAACTCGTGCAGGAGCTGTCAGTCGTCTCGAATGTGAGATTAATTTTCCCGATGATTTCGGGCGAGTTTGTGCGCGGTGCGCGCGCGGTCGCGTAGGTTTTCGCGGTCGAATCGCGGATTTTCAGCAAATCGAGCAGAACGTCTCCGCGGGTACGGAAAAAGGAAGAGAGGAGATAACCGAAACCGCGGGGCGACGGAATGGAAACGAGAAAGAGAGGGCGAAAGAGGTAGGGAGAGGGCGTTTAAATACGACGAGAGATGCGCGTGCTCCTTCAGTCCGGCGCTAACAGTCCAAACCGATCCACATCCGGACTCCGGCGAAAAAGGAGAACCTAGTCCTGGCCCGTTCCCGAAAACCAATATCGATCGAAAATCATTCCAAAAATACAAATAAAATCCAATAAAACAACTCGACGAGAAACGAGGAGGACGAACGACGTCGAAACTGATCGAGATCTACATCCGGGAAAACCGCGGGAACAGTGCCGGCTTGAGAAGGGAATTAAAAGTGGCGGAAGGTTGTTAATCCCGAAGCAACAGGACAAAAAAATAGTGATATGTGGTCAATGTGTCAGTGAAACGATAGTTCATCGGAACAGGATCGGGAAGGAGTGGCGGAAAACTTAAATAGACGCTCGAGGAGGGTCCAGCATGACAAACAGCATGAAGCAAACAGTTATTAAGTGAGTTTACATTTGTGTACACGATAGTCGCACGAAAATCAAAAGACTCGTCGGGACGAAACTCCTCGGTAAACGCAAGGACTTTGTGCACGAACGATCATAATTCATTCTCCAGCAACACGGAGTTAATAGGTTTCTGTAAAAATTTGACGTTGACACACTCGAGCATTCCACGAACGCAAGACTGCAGATTTTATGCATTTATGAAAAGAAAAAATTGGCGAGACACGAAGCTGCGAAGACGTTAACGATATTCGTAAATCTTGTTACCTGGCAGCAATAAAAATGGTCTACTTCAATTGCAAACATACAGGAGTGAAACCGAAATTTATTTCGTTCCTTAATTTGTTTAATTGATTAAGAATAGTATAACCGCGTTTTAACGCTAACCGTACCGAGCACAAAATGTGACCGGTATATATTGTTTTATAAAAATTACAAGAGAAATTTGTTTAATCATTTCTAATGGTAGCATCTTTGTACTTTCAATGATTATAAAAAATGTGAGACCAGTCGTGATAGATTAGTGTTCTTTTGATGTTCTTGAATGCTATGTAGCTTTGTCCTAAGTGCATAAAACCCACGGTCCGATGACTACATTATTAAAATCATGAGAAGAGGGAATATACATGCTCGTTTAGCTTCTGTCCCCCCTAATTGACTTGGAAAGTTTCTCTCCTGCCTAAAGGTCGACTAATAATAATAAGGTTATCGAGAATAAACTAGTTTAGGCTAATTGTTACTCGAAAATGTTTGAAATTCCATTGACGAAACAAAAGCATTGTCGACTCTGAGTAATGCTCGGCGCCCGCTGGTTTTTACGCGTGTGAATGTTTCATAAACGCGTTTCTTTTTTTTTTTTCTTCAATTATTTCTCACTTTTTACGACGTGTCTCGTTAACCGATAAAGAGGAAGGTTAGAAAAGATTAAACCGATGATAAACAAGTCGGCACGAGGAAGTATAAAATATTATTCGTTTTTAAAAATTCATATTTCCTGTATTTGCAGTTTCTAATATTTCACTTCGAAAACTTGTCGTACTATCGATTTACGAGTCCATTGACATGTAAAACAGTTCACAACTGATTATCGAGAAAATTTCTAAGACCACATTGCCGCCTCAAAATACAATGGATTATGGGGGATGATGTTTGCGGACACTGTAAACTTGCGCTACGATCGCTGCGGTCGTATCACTTTCTACTAAACATTCGTTTATCTTGTTGGAGTTTCCTGATCGAGTACCCAGCAAACAAAATGAGCTGTCCACGCGGCTGGAAAAAAACACAGATAATGATCGATAGTGGAAAACCGCGTCGATAGTATCTCACGGAGGTGTCCATATTTCCTTTCAATTTCCTCCATTTCGCGATTGAAAGATCGCCGATATTTTCAATGAACAACCGTGCTTGTTGCGATGCATCCTACATGGTAAAAAAAAAGAATTAATATATAAAACATAAAATCTAGTAATTACGAACTCTGGCATTCATACGTGAAATGCAGCTCATTCAACGAAAATTGTTTCACAGGACATTTTGTATACACTATTCACCATATTCGTGCAACAGTATTCTCAATTAAAAATATTTTCTGAACCTCGAATGCAACCTGTAAGGATTTATTTTTAAAAAGTACAGAAGCACGTATGAAGAAATGGTGTTGCTTAACTGTGATTGTTGTACAATGTTTCCACATACTTGTCTAATTTATCAAAATTTTTATTTCGAAAAACACGGTCAATTTATTTCTCAAATTATGTTTAAAATATTTTCTTCATCTTTCAGTGATACACAAATTCGAGAAGTTTCATTCTAACCATGCAGTTTTATATTAGTGTACATACTCTATATCTTATATTTTAATGTTGCTTGTACAATACCTCGTATTCGTGAAACGACTTGATGTTTCTTACATCATACTCTTCAACGTTAAATGTAATTATAGAGTGAAAGTATCCTAAGAATAAACCTGACTACTGAACTGACTCTTTTCTTTTGTTGCTTTCAACAGAGTAAAAAAGGTAATAGGAGGTCACGTGTAAAACTACTTATCGATACTTTCAAGACAACTGTATTGACTGTATTAACCACACCAGACTCCTAAATACCTGCCATAACAAAGAAATAACTTAGTCATAAAAAATAATAAGAGATAAAAAAATCTTATAAAATTGCTCATAAAATCGTTAATATAAATTCTTAAAATGCTTGTAAAATCCTTGTCAGCAACAGGTAAAAGTTACTCATAAAGTTTGTTTATTATGTGTTACCACGAATTGCTATCCTCTCGTTGAAGGACGGGGAAGAAGTAGCATAACACAAACAACTCCATTTTGAAAAAAGTGGACCCCTCTCCGTTCGTTAAATATAAAATAACACATCCGAAAATTTTGCGACATTACTGGTGCGAAATGTTTCTGTAAATAAACATTCTGTAAACGTTCCGGAGGGAAATCGTGTGATTTCAATGCAGGTCGACATTCACGGAGATAAGCATGTCGCCCAGGCGTTGATGTTACGCTATACTCCTGCCATTATTCTGCCAGCAAAATTCCTCAAAGCCGCCAAAATTCATTTGTAAACTTGACAACAATTCTCTTCGTACGTGCAAATTTACAGTATCTATTTTTTTTTGCACGGAGGATAAAATAAGACCCTGGAAGAAATTTCTATATTCACTTTTGCGAACAGTCATATATTTGAAATATTACGAGCATCGAGTATTTTGGTTTGTTGTTCTAAGTTTTATGTCACTAAAGTTAATGGCAGTAGTACGTAAACAGGCTGCTTGTCCTCGAACATGAGCAAATAAAGACACAATTGCCTCTTCGATATTTTAATTTATTCAATTGTTTCCTTAGGTATTCCGTAATTCCCACACTCCCTCCCTGCATCTAGCATTTTATTCATACTAGACTTCAGTTACTTTTTTTCGTGGACTCCTTTTTCGGTCACTGGAATTTCTATTTTCTCTCCCACAGTATGTAACAGAGTTAAAGCAGCGATAAATCGAACCCACTCTGGTTCTAATGCACTTCCTAGTTTGCAAGACCAATTAACACAAAACTGCTAAAGATCCCGTTTCGCAGCTCGGAAAAAGTGCTGGCAGGATTGAAGGTCTTGAACTGCGACAACCTGTGCGATTTCTTTTTTCCATGCGCGCGATGTTTGTTCCTCGACAAATAGAACATTTCTCTCTGAAACGTTCCGACGAGAATAGACAAAAAAGTTCGAAATAAATTCGCGAAAATAAATTTCATTTGAATAGAAAAATGAGTCAAGGTAAATCAAGTTCGAATATAGCTCAATATAAAAACATTGATTTTCCTGCAACAAGAGCAAACGTTTCTTGCACAAAATAATTCTTACAGTTAAATGAATATTCTGAATATGATTTATTCGTGACATTTACGTGGATAATAATTCATAGTTCAGAGCTTGTTTGTGTTGCTCTCATGGAGAACTTTTTTAATAAACGATTCTACAGAACTTATTTCCATGGAGCTTTTATTACACGGATTCTAAAATAAATTAAAAGAGTTCCGATAAAAATTAAACATTACACAGGATATGTACAGGATCGTACATTTTATTAAATGAAAGGTACAGGTTCGAACAGGTTTGTTTCGATCCTGGCGAAAATTGTTCCACGATTTTCAAAAAACGTTTCGCGAATTCAATTCTCGTTTTCCTCGCGGCATATTTAATGAGTATTGAAATGAACTTCAATTTTATAAAGCAACGGCTTTGCCGGCTGAGTCTCCGATTTCTTTGTTACGAAAGAACTTGAAAGTCTTCAATTAATTAATCTTGCGACTGGGTTTTGCGAAAGTAATCGGAGATATTTGAAGGAAAAGAGAAGAAAAAAAAACCCGAAGCCATCGAAGTGTTAAATTATATGTAATTGCTTCTGCTGCCTGCAAACATTTTGTTTCTCCTTGTTTAGAACCTCGACACGATTTCGTCGAAAGTTTCGTCGCCGCGACTGTAGTTCGACAAAACGCGACTGTTTCGTGTTGCACGTAATTGCGAATCGCGTGGGTGTGGGTGCGTGTGCGTGTTTGCGCGCGTGTATGTGTGTCTGTACGGCTTTTGTCCACGGTCGGAAACGTTTTGCGGGAGGCCGTTGCGTCAAAAATGTTTTGCGATTGAGTTTGTATACGGGACACGTATCTGGGGGAAGAGGAAACGCGTGGTGAACGTACGCATAAGCTTGTAAGTCGCAATGAACGTGTATGCCCAATCAGTTCGCGAACTCGACGCGGTGAAAGTCCTTCAAAGCTAGTTTCACGTTCCACAATATTATACTGTATCTCCAGATTCGCGAATGCCTCTACGTACGCGGGCCTAATCGGTTGTCGACGAACGTCTAATCACTCTGCGGATCTACCTGCGAAATATACCTTTTCTGCATGTGTTGCGAGAAATGAGAGTCACTTAGGAATCTCATTCTCTCGCTAGCTAATTTTACTAGATCGAATATAATTCACCAGAAACTAAGCAACAAAATGACGATTTTTATCCCCCGGGTCAAACTAGACCCCAGCTCCGCCGTCCGAGGGCTAATAATTTTGGTACACCAACAACAACACGCACATATATACATATATATAAATTTTGTCATAAATCTAGTCTAGTCATCACAATTATCGTATCAATGACAATCAAGTTATAATTCGCGTATGAAGTTATTTAAAGAAGGAGGAAATTATAAATTAATTAAGGAAGCATCTCGTTGCTTTATTTCATTGTATTATAATACGCGGCTCTCAAGGCTCGTATAATTAAACATGTGAAATGAAAATCATAAACACAAACGGGAGAAAGTGAGACACGAAAGTAAACATGAATTTTGTTCGAAAACAATCGTCTCCTTGAATAATGTACGCAAATTTTGCAGAACCCTGTTAGAAAGTCTAAAACTTTTTATTTGACATTCAGAATTTCTGAAATATGATGCAGTTTGTTAGGAAACGAAATAATTTATATTCGATTACGAGTAGTAAATATTAATTAATTGAAGAGTCGGCGATGCTTTTACACCAAAGCTCCGTATCGCGATATTATTCTGTTACGATACCTGTGGCGCGCATTACTGTGCGACCATAAGCAACGTCGGCGGCGTCATTGCTCGTTGAAAATTTCATAGCCTACGGTTTAATTAAATTCGTTTCTATCTAATAAAGAGAGTATGGACGGACTTGTACTTCCTCCATCGTGAATTCTGCTAACGATCAATAAATCTACACTTCCAGCCATGCAATATCGTCAAGAAACCTCGTTTTCCACATTTAATTACACAACAATGTTTTCGTTATTAAAATATGTCGAATCGCGATTCTGTTGCTTTAGCCATTCGTTCAATGACGAGGCGCTTACAAATGTAATAACTAGACTGCAGATTTTTATGCAAAATAAAAATTGCCTCTATCAAGACAAAGGAGCTACATGGACAGTTAGCGTGTTTTTCTGAATAATTTTATTGACATTAATTTGGAAGTAATGCAATAATAGTTTTACCTTTTTTCCATTCAATTTCATGCATTGTTACAAAAATTGCAACGAATCTAAATAACTTCAGTCTTGCATTTTTTTATAGAACAACGTGTTGGCACCAATCACATTTTCTGCACGGTACGATTGGCGTCAAAGATATTTGAGTGGTTTTTGCAAAAATTCGCATATAATTTCGGATTGCTTTTCATGAAGATGGGACTTATATCGGTTCAATAGTGATTGGAAGAAACGGAACGCGTCTAGGGAGGAAACGTTTTTTCGGCAAACAATTTTTGCGGCAATTTCATAAGAGGAGAAGTGAAAGTGAGAACTGCTCGAGTTTGTTGGAACAACGAAACGGGAGAAATCTCGTGGTCTTAAAATAAAGGGAAGCAAAGACAAGCTTTTCGTGCCCGCATGAATTATGAAAGCGGCGAGAGACGATGTTGCAAACCCGAAGAGAGAGCCGCCTTTCCGCGACTTTTTGCAAATCGAAGGATTATAAAACAGAGATACAGCTGTCGCTGACCGTGCAAATATTTGAAAACAATCACCGGAGGATGTCGTGTACACGTTTAATTTTGAAATCGATTTCGTCATTCGTATAGACGCACACACAAACAACGCCAAGCCAAATATTTTGTTTAAACTTTACACGGTCACGTGCTGTCGCTGCTTCGCTTGTAAGTTTTCTAGTAAATTTTTACGATTCCGTGAAAACGCGTGCTGTTGCAACGTATCAACATGGAAGAGCAAATGTTTTAGTCTGGCTCGTGTTAAGCGCTAACAATTTGCCAAAGAATTCTCACACGTTCCTAAAAATTCTTGTCGATAACTAATCTAGCTTCAATTTCTTAAATTATTAAACCATTGTTTCAGATAGGTAAACGCAAAAAATTGGCGCAATACATATCAATGATACGTGTTAAAAAATTGAAAAGAAAGGTTGCAGAGAGTAAATATTTTTCATAAATCATCTACCATAATTCGACCGAATGCTACTTTGTCTTTAAAATTGGAGTATTGCGTATTCACAGAATTTGTAATTCGGAAATTTACAGTTTCTTTTTGTTTGTCTGGAGAATTTGCGAAAAAGTTTCGAGCCACTGGAAAATAGTTATGGCCGCGTTAAATGATCACCGTATAACGAATATTGCTAACAAGAAGTGTACACACTGAAAGTCCTTATTTACATCTTTCCTTGGGTAGAACCGGTTGTGTCCGTCGACAGATAATTGTCATATCAGGCACACTTCTTCGGCTTCTCTGCAAAAGGTCCGTTACTTTCTACAGGAAGTGAACGTCCAAAGCGGTACACGCTGGCTATGGCCGATACCTTCAATGGGGTTTGAAAATTGCACATGTAAAGTATTCACGTCAACTGAATTAAGTAGTAGAAATAGAGTATTCGCATCGAGCAAAATCCGTTGCACGAATATTCATTGCTTTGAAACAAGAGCTGAGCATTCTGATGAAAATATTTCCTAAAATAACCATGTTTTCACATAAATAGCTGAATACTTTTTCGCTGCAACCGTCAAAGCATTCGAAAATATACGATTCCATTAAAAAAATTCATATCACCTTCATGTGACCTCTACGCGTCCGCGTATGCAGAAACTGTTTACACCAGTTTATGGCCCCCTTAAAACCACTATCTTCTTGTTATTCAACTAATTTTCATTTGAAATCGGTCACCCTCAATTTTTCAGCAATACTCGTAAGATGTGCACACTGATTTTTCACAGAAACATAAAAAGAATGCAATAATAAAATTTGTTTAATTTCTCTCACGTTTCAACTGTTCGAAGGCATATAACTCATACACGAGTTGTGGTCGCGTCTTATTGTTAGTTGCTTCGCATTTCCCTTTGTCCGACGTTCGACCTTCTTGTGTCATCGTTTTGGCGCTTCAATCACCTCGACACCGCAGAAAATGATACCAGTCGGAACTGGATGCTTCTCACAGGTGGCCAACGCACGGGAATCAATCTGTATTCTGCTCGGTCGGACTGTTAACATTTCCTTATCACGTTTACCCCGATAGTCGTTGTCTAACGCGAACGAGGTTTCACGTGTTCGTGGCCCCTTAAGGAAATCGGCCAGAAAAAAAAGAGCCATGGGTCAATGCCAACTATTTAAATTTTCGGCATGAAAATCCTATATTTCAACTGCTACATACTACGGATCACCTTCGAACAGAATACTAATTTATTTTTAGAAACTAATCGACGCGACGGTTGCTCGCGGCTTATTTGATAAGGAAACGAAACAGAGTAGTTCCATCGCGACGACGAGAGATTTTCGAAATTAACAAACTGTAGGACGGTTTTGCGCAGAACCGCGGAATTGAGGAAACGTCTAAGGCGATCAGGGTCTTCGGGATCGGCAATTTGGCGTTTAAACGAAAATGAGACGAATCGCATAATTCGCGGAAATGAGGCGATCGCGTAATTCGCTATAATTGGCAGTTTAATTCAGTTCAAAGAAGTTCAGGACAGGAAGATCCCGATCAAGTGGTACCGTATAAAAGCAGAGCGAGTGCGATGAAGTAGCAAAGAAATCATCTGTAGAAGTGTCTGAATACTTGGAAAAAGAAAAGAAGAAAAAAAAAACGATAACCCACAGCCGAGCTATGAACGGCCGTAATCATCGAATTAGGCACACAATAGGCACACTGCATTATTTCATTTCCAAGCACGTGAAACTATAAAACTTAAGTACTTGGAAATTTCGATTGAAGCCGTTTCCACGCTAATTACCCAATTGTCCGGACGAAACATTGTTCCGAGAATCGTTGCCGTTCGCGGGTAATTGTTGCATACGAAGTGCGCACGGATTTTGACGCATCTTCGTTGCAACATTGTTGCGTGTTCGTTGCCGAGAGGCTGTTTACGTCGACTCGCCAGTTTGATCTTTAGCGACGCTGCGTGATTGCCGGAGCATTGATACGACAAATTTGAAATCGATCGGGGCCCTAATTCCGTGCTCCCGAGGGCAAATGGCGGCGTATTACCGGGAAGGTTATCCTCTCTCTGCCTGAATGCGAACTAATACTGTCATGGGCCACGCTATTCCCGCGTACGCGTTCGCTCGGCCAATATGTTCGTCTATTCGTTTCTCGTTTCTGTTATTGTTAATGCACTGTATACGGGCCATTTTTCTTGATTTGGCTGCGTCGAGGAATAATTTCAAAAAATACATTTGTGGCAAAAATAGATCGAATCGGTGGGAATATTTTAAGAATTCAAATACACCGCGTACCGTGCAACGAAAATAAATATTACTAACAACTAGACTGCGGATCTTTATGCGAAATAAAAATTTTCTACCTGGATCGCAACAAAGTCGAGTGAAATAGAAATTTATTTTCTTTCTTGATATGGTAAATAGGTTGAAAATAATGTATCAGTTACTGTTTTAAAATACCCATTTTTGTCATAAATGCATAAGATCCGCAGTCTACTAATAACAATTATTAAGCATTCAGTGGTCTAGGTCTTATTTGACATTATTCTCTACTTAAATGCGATACTGAAGTTCATTGTGTGACAACTATTGTAGTTCTCTTTTATCTTTGTGCACCATTTAGAACTAAATTAATGCAATAGAAAAATTCTATATTTTATAGCTTTTCAAGGAAATTATCCTTGGTTTTTAAAGTCCGATAATTGTACTCGGTCAGCTAAACGGTATTTAATGTTTGTCGCTCTTGCAGTGTAAACGGAGCAGAAGTTTCCTCATACGTGGTAAAACAAGTTTAAAAATTCGCAAGGTATCTACACGTGCTATCGTATACATAGGTATCGGTTAATGAATATTCAGATTCCGATTTGTTGTTACACTGATACCGTCCGGGTCAGTCTGGCCTGGTTAAATGTCTCGCGTATCTTCTGAAAGAACTTCAGCCTTATTTTCCTTATTGTTAAACCATTGATTAACGTTATGCTCGAAAAAACTGTCAGTTTTATTATTAGCCTGTACATTTAAAGAGCATTGTATCGCTAAACGTAATACGTATACACATAATCTTAGTACCGGTATATTTACGCAGAAATATTAATCAAAAATATTGAATGAAAATACTGGTATCGATAGAAAATTTTACTATACTATACTTGATTTATCGTACATCTAAAAAGCTGGCGCATACAGCGAATTCCCGTTACGAGTTAACACTTTGCACTCGAAGCTATTCTAACTCCAAAACGAATCATTTCTTTCGACCTAGAATATTTCGCTTCTGTATATTTTTGTTTCATGTTATTCATACGAAAATGGTGCAATTTACTCGTACAATACTGAAGTATTTAGTAATTTATTAAATCCAAACAAATTTAATAATGTAAAAAATAGTTTGAATAACGATACAGCAATTTTTAGTGGCGCCTTACAGTCGCCATTCGAGTGCTAAGGGTTAAATACTTGGTCGCATTTGAAATACACAGGGTACGCTGGACACCTAAGAGTCATGTCCGTCTATAAGTCATAGAAGCCTGCGACTGCTAAGCAATAGTGACAAGAAGACTGAGAAAATGGCTCTCGAGCTTCGGCCCTTCACCGCGGTGGTGTGGGTAGTTCCACTGACTCCAAAAGTGTGAGGTTGGCACTGACTCGTAACGAGAATTCCAAGTTTTTTAGTCTACTGTAAGAGCCCGCTCGGTAAATGTTGGAATTCGTGTCTGAGGAGCATCTGGCGCGTGCATTATCGATCACAGAGGATCGGCGCCGGTGGATCCGCGCGATCTTTCACGGTTCTGTTGTTCGCCGATTGTTTCGCATTTCGCTCCTTGAACGGCTCCACTTCGTACGTCGGCGCGGTGCGCCGCGACGCACGCGGCAAAGTATGTCAGGGTGATCGGCGTCGCGTTCTCACGTCGCGAGACGGTCACGCTCGACATGCTGGCATGGCTAATGGGCACGGAAATTCGATTGCTCTTTCCGAGGGATTAGAAGTTTTCGTAAGCACCGTTGCGGCGTCGGCGGGGACGCGTGTAAACAAGAAATTGTCCTCGGGGTCGATCGGGCGTCGCGACGCGCCGCGCCGTGCAGGCTAACAATTTCCCTCGGCAGCGGTCGATTCGAAACAGCTCGCAATTAGGTTTCTCGCGCGCGTACAGGCCGTTGACTTGGCCGCCGCGGAACGGTGCATGGCATCCCGATGCAAACTGTCCCTGGAGGAGGTCAATACACTCGAGACTTTACAGAGCGCCGCGCGAACTTCATTGTATGCTCGGCGTCGTCCCGCTTTTTACCGCTGGGAAGCCGCATTAACGAACCTAATTTGTTTACGCCGTCCTTATTGCATAGGTTTCATCAAAGCACGGACGCTACCGCGGGGCTGGTCCGATGCCCGATAATTGCTATATCGAACGATCCCTGATGCGACGTTTGCGGAATGCTCGGCTTATCAAAGTGCTCGGCTAAGTGTCCGTTCGTTCAACGGCCATTTAAATCGTATTATACCTTGCACAATGTTTTCTTCGCGATCGCAGTTTCTTCTTCCTTCGGATAGGAAACCGGTGATTAACATTGATTGGAATTTAAGAGCAGGGGATAGTCGACTCATTTCCTCCAATTAGATTTTAGCCGCGATTTAGAAATATTGTTATGCGTCGCCGTTGGACTACGGACTTTATGCGCTTATGAGAAAAATGGATAAGTGCAATTTGAATTACACGAATGTACAATAGATTCACCGTGTAACGCAATTGAAAAAATTGTTTAAAACGACTCTATATATCTGTTGCGGTTGTAGTAAGCTTTTCAAACAATTCTTCGTACATTGTACATTTACTGCTACATATATGTAGAGTGCTCCTAGAAATTACCTCGAATAACCTCTGCATTGTTTGGCGGTAACTTCAACTTGATTACGTGGGAACATTATGTAGCGTTCATACGTGACAATTAACGAGTTGAACCTAGTTGACATTTAGCACGATCTTCAACGATAAAACTATGCAATCAACGATAATTTAAATCGTATTAAATCTTACACAATCCACGTTCAGTATATTATCATTTTGTTTAATCACCGTGGTTTCTTGCGAATCGAGATCCATAATAATCGTTTCAGAACCGGAAACAGTATATCAGAGAAAATGCAATAGTTTACGCGTCTGATAAAAAGGTAATTGATTTTTTGGGTTTTTAGAAGTTTGCTTAGAAACGATTTCGAAAAATTTCAACAGGTTAAAATTATGGTCCGTTTTCCGAATGAAAATTCACTCAATTTTTGTTTTAGATATTGCAAAATCTCTGTGAGTATGTAGCAGTTTGATATATTTCTTTAAAATATGATATTTTTGAATAAATAACATTTATTTACGTCCCACCTTAACTAGAATATTTTCGTTGTCTCTAGGAAGTTTCTGTAGACATTATCGCACGACTGCAACATTGTTAGCTGACAAACCTGTCAACAGATAACTTCACCTACCTCGCTTGAGAATACTATCTAGTGTGCGTCCGTGTGACATGTAATAAGTTGAATCTAGTTAGCCTTGGACTCTACCGTATTGATGAGCATCGCTATAATGGCATAACCAATACTGCACCATTTGTTCAAGAAAATTATCCTATACGAGCGTACGCACTATTTTCCTCTATAATAGACTGCATATTTTATGCATGTACGACAAAAAGAAGTTACTGCAATTTAAACCGACGAAAAAATTAAATAAACTTCAGAGTTATCCTCGAGCTCTTCCTTGAAATTGATGGAGACAATGTTCATTTTGCATAAAAATCTGCAGCCCAATAATAAACCGCTCGTAAAATAAGAACTGGAATTTTCTCTTACGTAATTTCCGTTCAGTTATTTCAATTTTTGTACAATATACAGGTCAACGGAGATTACCGATAGACGCTGGGTTGCGAAGAAAAATGTCTTCTACTTATAGAGAATGATTTTTCTAATGATCGGCTGGGTCGATGGCAGTAAAAAAGGGAAAAGCCTCTCATTAACTGGACATAAGCAGGCACTAAACCAAGAAAGCAATTAGGCACATCGAGGCAAGTGTGTCAAGGAGGGCGCAGAAAATTCAATGTTTCAAACGCGACGAATGTTCGACTGCGGACAATTGGAAATGCCCTATTCAGGGGAGACCGCAGAACAATCTACTGCACAGCCGTATTAGTTCACGCTTGGCTGCCGTGCCGGTCTAATCTACTTCTCGCTATCGAAAGCCATGCTACTTCTACAGAATAAATACTGGTACTACTGTATCGTAATACTGTATCGCTGCAGGTTGCGAAATTCTCCGGTGGATTACTTGCCGAGAGTAAAAGGATGAACCGCGGTTTCTTTCATATCCCACGAGTAAGAAATACGCTTGTAATATACTCGATTCGTGTCCCCACCCCCTCATCCGACAATATTGGGCCCATGGGCCAGTTGCGCGGCTCTGACCCAGTGTCGCCGGATCAAGACTTGTTCCCCCACTCTGATTTCCCTTTCTACCGCGCTATTCCCCCACCCTTCCGTTCCCCCGGCTCGGTCACGTGACGTGTTCGGTCTCTCTCGTGCATACCCCGGTACTGGCAGAGAGAGGGTAACTCTTTCCCCTCGATTCGTGCTCCCTCCCCTCATCCGACAACACCTTATCACTTGATTCCTCATTATAAAATTATTAACCGTTTGGACTCGCACCATTTTTGCATCGAACAGCTCGTACGCTTAGAAACGGAAGAGAGTTAGTCCGTCCGCGTTCTATCGAATCGATTCGATCGAAGGTTACTAGAGGACACCCATAATTAATTGTTACATCGCCACTGTCGAGTCGCAATTGCATAATACGATACTCATTGTCGCACGGTGGACAATGATCGATGTTTATTTCGCGAGGGTAATAAATAGCAATCGGCTTGGAATACACAACGTTTTCGGAGATAATTCTGTTTTCTTTCATCGGGAACGTTTTCGGAAAATGCTATGCACCCGAAAAGTATTTGAACGAGTTCTCATTCGCGAGAAATCGTCGAAACCATGATCATACTTTCGGAGTTATTCTAGCGTATCGACAATTTTTCCAGGCTCGGAAAAAGTATTAAAATATTTTTTTGATTCGCTGTATATTTCTCTGAAAAGATGATAGTCCACGACTAGTTTGTCCGCGGTAGTCTTCTTGGTGCAAGATTGTATGGTAATCTTATAATGGACATGTACTTATTCATGCAACCACTCGCGGGGAATAATTGCTTGAATATTTCATCTTGAGACTTACGTAAAGCCACGGCGTAACCATAAAATAATTCTTTTCTTTAATAAAGCTTCTTGTTATGCGGGAACATAATTTCCCAAGCTACGCGACTACGTTCGCCCTGAATTATGTTATGGACGGTGTATTTTAAATGCAATTTGACAGCGTTTGTTCTGTTGAAAATTACCGCCCCTAATTCTGAAAGAACACTCGCGTAATTAGTAGACTGTGGATTTTATGCATTTCGAACAAAGACGAGTAATTGAAATGAGATAAACTCGAAATTTAGAAAGATAACATTTTAAGAGTATTCAATTATTAATGAGAGTCAAATTATTAATGGAAGAAAAACAAATTTTTATCTGCTTCCTGGTGAACATTTGACAATGTTCATTTCGCACAAAGATCTGCAGTAATCAGGCGTCGTTAATTCCTATCTGTCTTGGTTCCCCTCAACGATTTCACGTTTCATTCATAATAGAATTCAAGGTCTACGGTGTCGTTAACTCGAAGCATCATAGACGCTCTGCCATTAAACACTAAATTTTATTGCTCGCAACGACAGACGACTTCGATCTTTCCGAGTTTTACTGTTTTGCCGGCTCCGTTCAAGGATGAGTGCAAGTAGAACGAACTAAAGTTTGTCCCTCGTCGCGCGAACAAAATGGAGCGAGTGTAATAGCGCCGTTCAATTGTTATTCGCAACTTTCGAAATTTTTATATTATCGTGTCGCAGATAAAGATGTCAATAGCGACACGAATAAATTCTGTTCCATTGTGCCGAAGTATAAGGCTAAGCTGGAATTAATCTGAAAAAAAAAAAAAAAATAAAACGAAAACGTATTCGAATTTTCCCTGTGAAAAACCATTAGAAAATTAGCAAAGATCTTGAAGAAGCAATTCTCTTTTTGCAGGAATCCGACGTGGTGGAAGAGGCGTTCAGGACTGGAACGGGGGTTAACTGTAATAGCAGTTTCCGGAGCGCTGTTGTGCGTCGCTTTGGTTGTTGTAATCGCAGTTCTTGCAACAAATTCCGCGTCCTGTAACACGCAGTCGGGCAACGGTAAGAATCACCTCTATTATCCGCTGCAGCGACGAAACAATTAACGCGCACATATTTTCACCTAAAAACGCTTGCTACATGCGAATCAAATCGCGTTCATTAAAACTGTTGTTTGCAGCCGATATCAGCCAACTATAACGCAATTTGGTTTTTCACGAGTCTGCGAAGTAAAGTTTACAAAAAAGTGTTCGACATATTTTTGCAGCGACCCATATTCGTGTTAACAGGGTGAAAGTACCGTTCGCGAACGTCGAGGAACGAAAGATCCGCAAAAATTGAAAACTATATAAAACGTAGTACAAATCTCGAAAACGTGTTTCAACGGTCACTGTTCATGCGAGACCAAGAGACCTTAATTACAATTCATTTGTTTTTCTTCGCTTTTCTTCGTAGAAAGTCGTTCGAATATAAGTTTCTCTATACGAAAAGAAACGAAATGGAAACAGGAAACCGGTATCGCCCCGGCAACCTGTATATTCATTTCATAAAAATGTTCCGAGTTATCGCGCATGGTATTTCTATTCTCTTATTTTACCGTGTTTTCCTCTCCCGCGAAGTTCGAGCCGGCAAAGTGCTTTTCGCAATTTTGTCGCGAACAAATCTGGTTACCTTCGCGTTCGATAACGGCGCCGTGGTCACGGTGAAAAACAGTAGAAAAAAAAAAGGGACCGGAATGAGTTTTAAAGTTTGCGAAAGCTGCCCCGACTGGCTCGCAACCGTGTTGTAAATTTCATTGACAACAAACGTCACGTATGACCCGTTTCCTCGGTCCTTTGATCCCGTAAATCATTGTTGTCTTGGTAGTTAATTCTTATTGGCGGTACGGGCGGACTAACTACGTGCATCAGTAAGTAGAATGGAGTAGCCGTCTTGAACAGTGCTATGCAGAGCATGCTCTGATATTTGCATAAATTAATTTATTCACGGAGTAGGAAGAAGGAGTTGAAGGATGAAATCTACGGTTTTTTTCTCAATTTTATATACGTTTTTAAAACGAGTCCAAATTTATTATTGTACTATTCTTTTTTAATTTATTTTAAATGTCGACAATGTCTCGAGAGTGGGAAATTTAGTGTTCAAATATTTCTTTTTCGTATCCGCTGTGTTTCTCGTTGTTTTTACGTCATGCTACCACGGATTTAGAGTATCCGGACTATAACCGAAGCTTCGAACGGTTACACCCCCGCCGATTGCTATTATTTTCTCAATGGCCTAACATAGTAGGAGCTGCATCTTCGAGCGCGTTTCTTTTCTCTCTGGTTACCTCTCCTACAGCCATCGGTGAAAGAGGATGGTAATCGGTTAATTCGGAACGCGTAATTTGACGTCAGGACCACAGTGACGTCAATAAGCGTACTCGTTCTGACGCATCGGGGTAAATTAGTATTGTTTTTAAAATTACTCATTCGGGCCAGGTCATACTTTCCGATCACACCTTCCCGGAGAACAGTCATGGACACCGTGGGGTGGCTCGACTGTATATTTTGTTCGGGTGTCGATCGCGGACCGCCCGGGGTGGTTCATAAAAGAGTCTGAATCACCGGAACACTTTTAGAGATCATCGGAAAATATTGATGTCTTCGAGGATAATCGTCGATCGACGGGCGCCACATACAGAAAATTATTCAGCTTCTCATGCTTCTCGCGCGGACATGTGTAATCGTCATGAAACGCGTGAAATCTCATAATTAATTGTCGCTAGATAACCAGTTTCACGCTATTGTTAAAAATTCGACTTGAAATTCGTACTATTCATCGTCTGCACAATAATAATTCGCGAAGGGAGCAAGCGAACATTTTATTGCTACAGCTTAAGCGGCGTCATTACTAACATTTATTAACAGCATCATCTTGCATTTTGTTTTGCAACCGCATCTGCACCTGCACGAGAATAGATGCATCTGTTAAATCAGAGGAATTACCGTACACAGCCAACGCCTTGAACGGGTACCAGCACACGAAAGACATTCAAATCGTAAATCGACCAACCTGCGACGAAGACGTGTGCTACACTCCAGAATGCGTGCATACAGGTTAGTGTAAAACGAATTTTATCTAATATTAGGGTAGCAGAGACCCGATTACTGTGGTACTTATTTTTAAAGCTTAACGAATACTAAGAAAAGATTTTAGTGAAAAAATTTAATGTCTCTTCTCTTAAAAATAAGTATAATTAATGTAGGCACAGTAATTGGGTCCCTTACCCTATGTACCTTGGTACATTAAAGTTCCTATTAATCGCGATCATTTGCGGTGGGGATTCCTCAGCATCCAGGATATTGAAGAACATGAACCGGGAGATAGAGCCGTGCGACGACTTCTATGACTTCGCTTGTGGTGGTTTCCTGGAAAGTACCAATATCCCGGATGATAAAACTAGCGTAAACACGTTCACCGAAATCAGCGACGAGCTGCAAAATCAATTGAGAATCAGCATCGAGGAGAAGAGCCCGCCGAACGAGCCGAAACCGTTTAAGCTTGCGAAGAATTTGTACAAAGCTTGCATGAACAAGAGTAAGTGTCGACATTGTTTAGCGCATTCGAGGACGGATACTAATATTTTTAGTTTAGGATTATTGAGATTTTCAAGACGCGTCCATGAGAAATTCAAAATTTAGTGTCTTATTATCGTTATCAAGCAGTGCTCGACAGTTCTAAAATTAAATATCATTCGATTTATTTTTCTAATGAACGTTAATTCGTTTCTTAGTTTCGGATAAAATATTATTTTGATGTCCTACTTGAAAAATGGTAACTATCGTGTTTCAGCGCTTATCGAACAACAGGGTCTTCAGCCGCTTTTGAACATTTTACAAAAGCTGGGTAGCTGGCCGGTGTTGGAAGGCGACAATTGGAACGAATCCGAGTTTAATTGGAAAGAATCGGTGTACAAGTTTCGCAAGATGGGATACTCCGTCGATTATTTCATCGACTTCAGCATCGGCGTCGACTTGAAAAACAGCACCAGACGAATAATCGATGTACGTGTGAACACACATGGAAATCTTGTTCGAAACCAATTTGTGCAATATTTGTGCGCGACGCTATCGCCTTAAATGCCTGCGGTGGCATAATTCACGAGTAAAATTACGCCAGCAATGGCAAAGTCTCTCGGTGCAAATTAATATCGTACATAGCACAGTTCCTTGCACGTTAAAAGTCATGATTGTTAGCGGTACTATAATACTCCGATAATACCTAACGACTTATGTACAGAGAGGGAAAGTGGATAAATCAATGTTTATAGAAACTCTTAACGTCCTTGTAATGTTACAGTCTACGTTTTCAAAGAGTGCTCGCGCATGCCACACTAATTTCAATGTCAAGATTAAATCATGTCGCGGAAGTTTGCTATATACGAATGTATATACGGTTTTACAGCTCGATCAAGCATCTCTGGGACTGTCGCGGGAATACTTGTCGAAGGGTTTCGATGAAAAAATCGTGCAAGCATACTACAGCTACATGGTGGACATCGCTGTAATTTTAGGCGGCGACAAGGCTACGGCGAAGACGGAATTGAAGCAGTCGCTGGAGTTCGAGATGCAACTTGCCAACGTAAGTTTCAAAAGCATCCATTTTCCTCTGAAACCTTTATCCAGAGACGCGTGTATTAACAAGTTGACCGCCATGTCACCCAGATGTGGGTGACGGAATTATTTGTCCAGGTTTTAAAATGAATTTTTACGTTAAATATATTTATTGTACCAAATTTGATTGGGATCTGTAAAATGCAAGAAAGTTGGAAGACTACTCGATATCGCACATATGAGCCGTTTATTTTGAAAGTGGCCTAAGTCCATTTATCTTAAAATCGAGATATTTAAGGGTTTGCGTTTCAATGAATTTAAAAATATACGTATAGGACATTAATGAGTCGCACTGCTTAAGTGTATCTAAGGGTGTTAAATTTATAGTTCCTATTAAAATAGTGGCAATATTATTAAGTGAATAATATGCGTTTTCTTATCAAGAATGGAGTTAGGCCACTTTCAAACTACACGGTTCGATTATTAAACTAACTCTGAAAACTTATGTGTCAAGAATTATCGTATTTGCTCGGATTATAAGCAACCTGAAATGCTTTACTGATAAATAACATAAAGTTGTACACGTAACCATGATAACCGGAAAAAACTGAAAAACGGAGTTAGGCCACTTTCAAAATAAACGGCTCATATAATTATTTTCAATTTTTATTTCATTAAATAACTTACTTTGGTTTCATGGAATTTTAGGGGGTTCTGGTTTGGCACTCAAAGTGTTAATCTTACAGATTTCTTTGCCGAACGAGAAGCGCCGTAACGCCACGCTCCTCTACAACCCCATGACCGTGCGGGAACTGTCGAAGACTTACCGCAGCATTCCGTGGAAGGAATACTTCAACACCCTCTTGGCGCCGAATCTGCAAATCGACGATGACGAGGTCGTGATCGTCAGTGTTCCCAGCTTCATTTCGAGCCTGGAGAAGCTATTGGCCAGCACGCCGAAGAGGGTCCAAGCAAATTATGTGATGTGGAGGGCTGCGTCTTCGTCCGTCAGCTATCTTACCGAAGCGATCCGGAAAAGGCAGTTGCAATATTCGACGGCCTTGAGCGGCAGAACGGAAAGGGAACCCAGATGGAAGGAGTGTATCGACACCGTTTCCGGTAGCTTAGGCATCACCGTCGGCGCCATGTATGTCAGGAAGTACTTCAAGGAGGACGCGAAGAAGAACGCTGTGGAGATGGTGACTCATATTAGAGAAGAATTCACAGAGATACTGAAAGAAGTGCGTTCACCTTTCGTCGAATTTTATTCTTTGTGCCGATACTTATCTTTTGTTAATATCGCAAAAGTGAAGTCATATCTGACAAGATAAAATCAAAATATGGCCGCAGAGCTGACAGAAGCCAGATAGACGTTTCAGTCGTACTTTAATCGGTTTAATAAGTCGAACACATCGGTGTTCTCTTAAATCATTTTAATCCGTAGTCTACTGATATTTTTTTGAGAACAATTGTGAAACGTTCTTGCTCTTCCAGGTCGAGTGGATGGATGAAGAGACTAGGAAGAGCGCACTGGACAAGGCAGCGTCCATGTCCAGCCACATTGCCTACCCGGATGAACTGTTGGACGACAAGAAACTCGAAGATTTCTACGAGAAACTTGAATTGACGACCGACAATTATTTAGAGGGAATCTTGAACTTGACTCTCTTCGGGGTGGAGTACTCGTTCGGAAAACTGAGGAAGCCCGTGAACAAAACCGACTGGATAACACACGGAAGGCCGGCCATCGTGAACGCGTTCTATTCGTCGATCGAGAACAGTATTCGTGAGTATTTCGAAATATTAGATGATCGCAAAAGTTTGTGCCCAACTGCCTGAAGTCTCCAGTAGGTCTCTCGATTTTAAGTATGGCGAGTACATAGAGAAAATTATTTTCCAATAAAGTGTGTCGAGGTGTCTGCAAATTGGACACGAACTTTCGCAATCGTTCGACAGGATGTTCCTGACAGAACTACGTATCAGAGATAAAATCACTGTAACTATCACTTGTCCGTAGAATTTCCCGCTGGCATTCTACAAGGTGTTTTCTTCAACAACGACAGACCGAGGTACATGAATTACGGTGCCATCGGGTTCGTCATTGGCCACGAGATAACACACGGCTTCGACGATCAGGGCAGACAGTTTGATAAAGCAGGAAATCTCGTCGATTGGTGGGCACCAGAGACAAAGGAGAAGTATCTCGAAAGAGCGGAGTGCATCATTCACCAATACGGAAACTACACCGTCGAAGACGTTGGCCTTAACGTAAGGAACTTCCACCGATACCATTTAAAATACCAATTAAAAATTCTGAAATAATTTCCCGATAGACGTTTTAAAGAATTTTCGTTTCCCTTTTCACCGTTTACAGTTAAATGGTATCAACACTCAAGGAGAGAACATAGCCGACAACGGTGGCATCAAAGAGGCGTATCTGGCGTACAGAAAATGGGTCGAGCGAAACAACAAAGAATCACGACTACCAGGTCTTCCTTATTCGCCGGAACAATTGTTCTGGATCAGTGCTGCGAACACCTGGTGCAGCAAGTACAGACCGGAAGCGATGAAACTCCGCATTACCACTGGATTCCATAGTCCAGGCAAGTTTCGCGTCCTGGGGCCACTTTCAAACATGGAGGAGTTCTCGAAGGACTTCGGCTGTCCTCTCGGCTCGAAGATGAACCCCGAGAAGAAGTGTGCGGTCTGGTAAAGGCAGACCTTGAGGAATGGTTAAACGATTACAGAAGTTCGGTAAGCCAGCGGAGATTTTTCGATGTTCTGCCAGGAACCTCGTGATCTTGTCGGATCGGAAACTGTTGTTGATAAGGTTCGCGTGAATTTGAACAGACCCGCCTGTGAGAATCTTCATGGTATCCGTTCGATGAGAATGCAACAGTGACGGGGTGGAACTTATTGGTGGAACTGATGATGTAATTCAATTTTTAAGGCGTAGTTGTGCTATTCCAGGAGAGTAATCCTCATCTTCGCGAACAACTATTGAATTAACATGGTTGGCTACCGGTAACGGTGCATCCGCTATAACATTTGTTTATTAATACATAAGTCTTTTTTATAAGAGAAAAGTTCGATGTGCGATGAGTATTGTAAATAGGATTAAACAGAAGAAAGGTAACCGGGATGGCGCGCCATGACAACTTTAAATTTTGTAGAATTACGTTGGACAAACACAATCGGGAAAAAAACCTAACGTTGGGTTCGAGTCGTTAAAGAGAAAGCGTACACACGTTAAACTGTGATGATTTTATAGGAGTCGACAATAAATATTCACACGATCTTTTGGTTAAACCATTTTAAGGTGACGCGCACGAAAATGAAAAATATAAAAAATGGAGAAACCAACAGGAATACGTATAATTGTTAATTATATTTTCAAATGATATTGTTCTATCGACATTACAAGTCAATGTGCTTTTTGCTATCTGTATAATGTTCGTTAGGCTCCGTTGAGCAGTATAAGGTTGTTGATTAGAGTTACCATTTTTAAGTACTTAGACGACGTAGTATTATTCGTAGTTTCTAAATAACATAATTACTTCACAGGCAACGAAACAAACAAGCCTGTGATTACTTTTGTACCGTTTTTGCTTTTCCCATCTACGTATAGCAATCTTCCACCTTGCAATGGTATCTCTGGAAATTGTAATTTCTTCGTTACCATTTTCCAATGACAAGCGTATCAGGTTTAACGTAGAACCGCGATACTCCTATTTATTGCAATACTGTATTATTTTAAGTTCAAAATAGATGAATGTGTATTTAGTGTACTTGTTGAGCATAAAGTTTTAATATAAAAAGATCGAAGAAACATTTTACCTGAAATTTTTGTTGTAGATCTAATCCGTTGAATAATAATAAATAAAAATTTTGTAAGAAAAGTGATGCTTAAAGAAAAAACTTTACTTCGAAGAGAAAACGATGCTTTCATTTCTTATTGTGTTGCTTTTTGTTGTTCATTTTTGTTTAAGGATAAACTAAAATGTATTATTATTATAAAACATGATAAGTATTATGTATATAATTCACTTTTTTTTTCAAAATTGAAATTACAACACTTTTTTTTGTTTGATGTAATTACTGAGAATAATTTCTATTAGATGCGGTTTATGACACACAACTGCAACATGTAATATTTTAACTGATGGATGTCCATACACTGCTTCTAAAATTAATAATTATGCATTCGATTCAAAGCTCAATTTGTAAGAACATGATCTTAATAAAATATTCGAATATTATATTATTGTTTTATTACAAATCAAATAGAATACAATTTTTGCTAAAGTATTGTGTATTACAAAGCCATATCATTCATAATTTTCTTTGACAATTTATTGTATAACATGATTTTAATGACGAATGAAAAAGCTTATTGCATGATTTATTTTTGGACAAAAAAATGCTAAAAATACAAATTGATACATAGTCACTTTATACAACAACGAATGGTATCACTTTGAATTAAAACTGACAGGAAATTGTAACACCAGAAGCAGAAACGGTTTTTAAAAAATTGTTCTCACCTAATGTATACATCTATATTAATACTATTAACAGTCAACTGAATATACCATATTTTTCCTTTATAAAATATTGAAAATTAATATTGAATACTTAATTGTTTTCTGCTTCTGGTGTTACAATTAAGAAACAGTTACTCTTCTACAGATGCCAAAGATCAAAGTTTAAAGTTTTATTAGTTAATTATTTTGCGTTTGTGGCTTCGACCAATCTACATTTAGAATAAGATGATCGTAACCATAACCATTGAGCGTGGCAATAGCTTTTGCAGCATCTATTCTAAATTTAAAGTGGACATATGCGAAACCTTTACAAAGATTGGTTTGTTTATCTTTAGGAAGATAAAATTTGAGAACTGATCCAAATGGTTTGACAAGCTCATCCAAATCTGAATCTGTAGTACTTTCTGATAAATTGGAGATACGAATGGTAGTAATGTCATCGCGTCTTTGCATTTGCATTGCATCCCCTCGTTTGTTGCCACCATCACGCATGCTAGGCGGAACATATTTGCTACCTTGTTGAGGCTTCAGTTCAGCTACAGCACCAGGAGCACCAGCATTAATAAGCGGTTTCTTGTCATCTGGTACTTTACCTAAAAATTAAATCTCAAAGTAAAGAAATTTTACAAATTTTTACATATTTACATTGATAGTAACGAGCATACCTCCAGCAAGAACCGTATCTTTGTAAGGACATTTTGAAGTCCAATGATCTCCATTACAGTTACGGCATTTGACCACACCTTTGTCACCCATATTTTTCAGTTTATCAAGATTATCTTCCTCAACCTTATTTTCTTCTTCCTTGCTAGAAATGAACTGCATAAATACATCTTCACCGCCAACTGTAGTAGCAGGATTGGGTCCAGGTCTGTCATCCACAGAATCTCCAAACTTAGCCCAATTTTTGCGTACAGCAATTGTCTTCGAAACTATACGTCTTTCTATTTTGTATGTTCGGACAACTTTAACTTTTTTATTGTCTTGATTGTACTTGTATTCAGTGAGAATTTTAAATCCATTTTCATAAGTTTCGGACGGCGGAGGTAATGCTGCTACCTCTTCTTCCACTTCATCAGCCCAACTGGATTTCACATCTGCTACTGGCATCTTCGAAGCTTATGTAGACTAATGTAAAAGAGAATTATCATTTATAATATTTTTACAAATTATCAAGAAATGCATGGCAATTCACCGAACAAAATTTATTTTCGCATTTAAAGATAAACTAACTATAGCAAATACATATGTGACAGACGTGATACGATAATTTATAGGTTAAGTATCTAATCGATTATTAAATACAATTAGAGCAAGCTTTTCACATGGCTTAGAATATGTAGAATATGAAAACCCACTAAAAGGGAATAAAGTGCTGAAAACAAGCAACAATAACAAACAAAGATTAAAATAAAGTCGCGTTGTATACAATGAATGTTACGATTAAACACGTTTATGATACGAAAAGAGAAACGTGATTTAAGTGCAGAAAAACGTGGTTATTCATTGAAACTATGTTACCGTAAATTGTTGGAATGTCAAGAAATCAGGGAAAAATCGAGACTAACACAAACACTGCAAAAAGTTGACAGAAGAGCAGGATCTCTCTTGCAAGAACGAAAATTAATCGAAATGGAGGAATTTCCGCATGTGATACTCGGCGTGTCAGCAACTCTGGCGGCAGTTCTGTGAAACATGAATGCTCCGAAATTAATGGCGACGTCTAGCGTTGTCGTGTTCACTGTAAAAAAATAATGTTTCCCGGAGCCGAATTTCGATTGTGTGTAAAAAGGTGTTAACGAAACTAAAAACAAACGTTATCAAATTCAGCACGAAAGCGAAAGAGTAATCGTGATAATGGACCAGGCACCTGCAGGTAAGAAACGAATGTTATGATCTGGCGATTCGGTGAAACACGGTCTTGCACATTCCCTCTCGAAACGAGCATATTAACAACCTTCTTTTCTTATTAATCGTAATGTCTGTGAATTATCATTTTAGCATTTTAGTTAGTCAGAATTCAAGATTTATGGGTTTTGACACGACGCAAGTAACAGAACAGATTCGGAAAAGAAAAAGGCTAGATTCTAGATAGTAGGTTATGTAAACCTGTGCAACACATTAGATTACCATTATAAAATTATTCGATCGATGAATTAAATTATCCACAGACAGATCTTCGTAGAAACATTCACGAAATGACAATCTTCAAAACAGATTCAATATTTCAGGTTACGATGGGCTGATTTAGGACTGCGTACTTTAAAAATAAGAGATCCTATTTCAGTACTGTATTTAAATATATATTGCCATTCATATTATAATACTTGTTTAAGTGATCGCACATGTACAGACGACCGACATACTAATTCTGTTGATTTTGGTATAATACCTAGATACAGAGTTACGGAACATCATAGACAAACTGGCACAGTTTGTGGCTCGCAATGGACCCGAGTTCGAGCAGATGACGAAAAACAAGCAGAAGGACAACCCGAAGTTTGGTTTCCTGTTTGGTGGAGAGCACTTCAACTACTATCAGTACAAAGTGACTACAGAGCAAGCCAGTAAGTGGGATACAGCCCCTTAACAGCTACAACAATTGAGAAGCATAATGGCCATGCTTTATTCAACGAAACGAGGAATGACTTTGAAAAAGAGATACGGGTGAAAGGGTCTGAATTCGTCATTGCGAATGTACAAAACTATTATTCATCGAATATCAGCACTTCATTTCAAGATTTTGGGATTGCTATTTATTAAGCAGAATGCTTTAGCTAAAGACATATTCTATTTCTTGGCAATGGTGATTTTAAGAAGATGTAGTTTTAAGATTCTTACTGGAGCTTATCTAATACGGACTACATTGTCAAATATATTGCTTCAATCTATATGGGAACTGTAATCCATCTACAATAACTATGTGCCCTGTAATACCCTAGTACTATAAAAAAAAGCTAAAAATATATGTATATGTATGTATATATGTATACATAAAAAAAAACAGGGAATGAATATAGTGTTCCCAAAAGACTTATTGAATTTTCACAATATACTTCTCTCATAAATGCCAAGAATTTTATTATGCACTGGTAGAAGATAAGACTCAACAGAAATTGGACTATTTGTATACTTTTTCAATATCCATTGAAGGAATCAAACATCTTACAATAATCCACCGTCATTCGTTTACAGTTTTAAAGCAAAAAGGAATAAATCCAATGCAAAATGCAGACCCACGTTTAAACGTTTCGCAGCAGCAGCAAACAGCCGCTACCGTCGCGCAGCCACTGAATAACGTCAATCTTGCACCTGGCCTAAATACTCAGAACAATGGATTGAACCCAGTAGTGGGAATTGGACCAGTTGGGAATCAAGCTGGTCCCGTTATACCTGGAGTACCTGGACAAATTGGAGGATCAGGAAATGCAGGACCACCGATTGGACCAGTCCCTGGTGCTATGGGAGGTGTGAATCCACCGATTGCTGGAGTTACGCAACCAGTTAACATAGGCGGGCCCCCCGGATGGCTTCAGAATGAACTAGCAAACCTGCAATCGCAGCAAACCACGCTACAGGAACAAGTTAGACAATCAGAACAAAATCTGGCTGCACAGCATGCTGCATTGATGGCACAACAACAAGGAAGGGTTGAAGATGCTGTTAGACAAGCTCAAGACACAGCTTTGCAAAACAGTGCACAAAGCACAAGCACAGATCTCGCTGCGTTCGATGCAGTATTACAACCTATTATCGATAGCTGCACAAAAGATAGCATAAGTGCGGGAAAAGCCTGGATACTGCAGAATTCTGTTACTCCACAAAGTAATCAAGTTGTTGCGGATCATTTGCTGAAAAAGTATGTCTCTCCAAAAACTTCTGTCGCATGATTTCGGGAGTACACGAACGTAGTCTCGGTATAACAAATATTATTTGTTTCAGAGTAATTCAAGCAACAAATTTTAGTCATAAACTTCACATTATCTATTTGGTGAATGATGTCCTGCATCATTGGTAAGTATGATGATACTTAGTAACAAATCATTTGCGGATTACATGCTTTGGATGATTGCAAAAATTAAGTGCTCCATAAATATTCACATTTATTACGTCATAATTGTGTTTTGTAATACATTGAACCATCAATTCCATTACAATAGAATGCATAGTTTCTAGAGGTGTGCGAGAACCTAAGAATTTCGGGTACCCGATAGTCGAGACGAGTCGGGTTCTCGAATATATCGGGAATAATCCCGAAATTTTGGAGAACCCGTCCCGACCCGACATTTTCGGGTTCTCACACACCTCTGATAGGTTGTTAAAGTTTGACAACTTCCACAAAATGTTTGTGCACGTTATTTAAACTTGAACTTCTTTAGTGCAAGAAAAAAGTCTATGGATCTTCGCAAGGCAATGGAAAGTGTTGTTGTTCCCATGTTCTGTAACACTTCACTAGCTGCATCAGAAGAACAACTTAATAAATTAAATAAACTGCTAAGTTTGTGGGAGTCAAAAAATAATTACTTTGATGAAGGAATTATAGATAAGTTAAAGCAACCAAGTGCATCTTGGTCTGAATATCAGGCTAATCTGGTGGCACAACATGCCAGTGCTATTACGCCAATCACAACGTCCACGAAGCAGACTTTCGATAATTATCAAGCTCAACATCAAGCGTTCGTTACTCATGCGTTGCGACAAATTCAAAATATTGAGCAACAAAAGATAGCGATTGACCAACAACTGAAAGCCCCGCCGCCACCACCTCCGCCTCAATTGGTATGTCTATAATTTGAATAAAATATGAATTTGTGAACCACGAATATGATAAAACACTAAGATAAATATTTTACAGAATCAGCAGAATATGTCTATGCCACCTAGTCATTCCGCTCCCCCGGCTCCAATAGGCACAGATGTAAATTTCAGTCAACCACCGCCTGGATGGGGTGTACCAACTGGAAACGATCCCCCGCCGTTCACAAATGTTCCATTACCGGACTTTTCGAAACCTCCGCCTGGATTTGGTCCGCCGCCTGTTATACATGAACCATCCGTTGAAGATTTAATGCCCAGTATGCCTTACTATGAACTTCCTGCTGGTTTGATGGTACCTCTGATTAAATTAGAAGACGCTGAATACAAACCATTAGATCCAGATGCTATTAGACTGCCACCGCCTGCCCCACCGAGTGAACGGCTAGTAGCGGCTGTGGAAGCATTCTACGCACCACCAAACCATGACTCGCCACGCGACAGGTAACATTCAAATAAATATCATTTTAAATTTCAAAACACGAAACCATAATGGACACCTTGAAAATCGAATTATATTATATATTTGTTCCAGTGACGGATGGGAGAAGTTAGGTTTATACGAGTATTATAAAGCAAAGAATGCTGCACGTAAACGTAAGGAAGAGGATATCGTGGCCGGTATAAGACAAAAATCGAAATCACCATCGCCGATTTTGAGGCCGAGATCGAAAAGTCCTAGCCCACCAAAGAAACGGTACCGAAGTAAATCGAGAAGTAGATCACGGTCAAGATCAAGAGGTAGAAGCAGATCCAGATCACCAGCAACTAATCACAGGCGCAATAGTCGGAATAGCAACCACAATAACAGAAGTAGGAGGAGAAGGAATAGTAACAAAGATCGAAGTCCTGATAGACGGTTGGATAGGCAAGATCGAAGTCCAACACCGCCCAGCTTCCTGTGAGTAATAATATATTATTAATAAACTGTGATTTTTTTGTGTGAAATAGAAATAGTCTGCATCAATCGCAAGCAACAGAAGTCGAGAATAGAAGTTTGTTTCGTTTAATAATATAAACGTATTACATAGTATGTCTCGTTTCAGTGGATCCACTTACAGTAAAGCTCCTCAAGAAATTGGTATAGACGAAAGTAACAAAGGCCATCAGTTGCTCAAGAAAATGGGCTGGGGTGGTGCAGGACTTGGTGCCAATGAACAGGGTATCGAAGCTCCTATTTCAGGAGGTGAAATTAGAGATAAAAATGATCAATATAAGGGTGTCGGTATTAATCTAAATGATCCGTACGAGAACTTTAGAAAAAGTAAAGGTCAAGCATTTATAACTAGAATGAAAGCGAGGGCGGAAGAACGTGCCGAAGAAAGAGGCGAACGGGACTGAATATAACCAAGTAAAATAATGAAATTGTCTATAATCATTTTGACGATAGATATAATTATCGCGTACAGTGTATATCCACGTGATTACATGATCGACACAATTTCTGGGTGGTCTATCGTGTGATTCTATCGTGCAAAGTCCCACACTGCAGACGGTCAGGATTGATTTTCGAGAATCCATTATATTATTATTCGACTATAATTGAATTGCATTTTTATAAAAATTGCTCGCTTGATCACAGAAGTGTTACATAGTAATTGTTTATCATTGAAATTGCCAAAGTATGCATACGCATGTTATGTAGTTTTATGTTCTTGATCGGAGCAACGATCAATTATTTTATAATATTTGAGAAATAGGAGTGTACCTAATATCTTGATGAGGTGTCGATCATGCGCGGATACAAATCTTTTATCTGTATATTCCGATACGAGGAAGATACAATGGATGAATGGTGGAAAAAAGGACAATTATTTATAAATGATGGTTGCTTGTTAGTTTATAAATATGAGACAAGAATCACCGTCACTTTTGCGATACCGAGAGTGCACCATGGAGTGACTGTTATTTACTAAATCGACTTTATGTGGTGCATGGTGCAACAAAAGAACAGTTTTATACATCCCCCTGTACATTATGTACAAAAACCTTCGGCGAGATTACCGCTAAATAATAATAGTAATAATGATAATGATAATAATAATAATAGATGAATTGTCTATTAATAATTTGATTAAATCGACGATAAATATTAACTTTAATCATACCAAGAGGACCGATTAATCGTATCTAAAAAAAAAAAACTCATCTAAGGAATCAAAGTCGACCAATTGCGCAGTTTATCGTCCATTACGAACTTAAGCATACGCTTACATTTTAATTGTATCCATCAATAAGTCGCGTACTAAAAGTTCGTTATTCTCTCATTTCAAATGATAAACTAATTCACTAAACGTTAATCAAGCGATCCTATCCCGTCGACTTACGGGAATAAGAGAACACGTGTCGTGTGCAAGCGTTGCCTGCACGTGAGAGACGCGAACCTATGAAGAAGAAGAAGAAGAAGAAAACGAAGAAGACGAAACAGTACTTGTATCTAGCAAATTAATAAATGATTATATTGGATACATAAGAATAACCCGGTGAACGAGAGCGCTGCGCGTTCGGTGCGATAATCGGCGAAGAGCAAGAAAAACTGAAACTGTCGAGGAGCGCGCGAGTAATTAGATTAGCCACGACTTGATTGCGTGCACAAAGTACACTGGAGCTCCGTGAAACTTCCAGTGCGAGGCAGAAAACTCGGAGGAAAATGAATTTAATTGGCTTCCGGATATCTCGGAATAATACGGTTTCTTTTCGGTTATTTTTGTGACGCGCCTTATCGCCGATTATATGACGCGGATCGGGGCAAAATGAAACAAAAAAAAAACAAAATCTCGGTAAACTGGCTGAGAACGGCTCGACGCCCGACGACATTGTTAATCGTCGGTTGCCTTCTTGAACTCCCCCAGCAGCAGTCGATATCGGAACCGAATAAATCCAACAACGAACCGGTTTCGCAGCGATAACAGCCAGAATGCTCGCTTGGTGGCGTCAACAAAGCTGCGGGCTGGTGTGCGCGTTCGTACAGCCAGTCTAGCAAGGTCGACGAAGCTCCGATATTCTTTTTGCATCACGTGATATTTTTCATTCGTGCACGAGAATCTTGCACGAACGTAGAAAACTTTCACGGAGGAGTTATTGTATATTTTCATAGGCAACCAGGCGGACGGATGCTCCGGCTCGAGTGCTACGCAGATTTCGATTTCGATTCGCGTTATTACATGCCCTCTACAGACGTAATATCCGTTGATAACGATTCTTGAAATTTCCAAAGATAACACTAATGTTAAGTCCAGCATCAGGATCCGTAAACATGTTCGTTACGATCGTGTGTGTGACTGCGCAGTATCTGCCACGCTTCGTAGGAGACAGCTATATCCCGAAGCAAAGGTCACTGATAGGGCGGTAACGTAACGCTGGTACTTCGATGCGCCAAAGTACTTCTTTCCGTGTCGTGTACGTAGGACGAGACGCGATCGTGTCGTCGCACTGCGCCCGATGCAGTAGGCAGACTTTGAATTTCCTATGCGACCGATAAGTGGACGATTCAATGAGAAAACTCGGGCAACAACGGTCCGGGAACAAGCGATACCACGTTGCCAAAATCAATTGTAAACGCGACGATGAAATTGTTGCGTTTCCTCCGGGTCGATCCGTCATTTATCTCGGATCAGAAAACGACTATATTTTCAAGAACCGTCTACCGTTCGCGGGAAACGATATTACGTACATATACGTGCGTGCGTGTATGGGTTCGGTTGACTGATGCATCACGTTTAAGCAAAACGTGACGGAGCGGAGAAGTATGCGAAAGATAAAGAGTAGATTACGTTAACGATTCGGCAGGGCACGTATCCATCGGGTGCACACGCTCGCTGAAACGGTTATTTCTAGAACGTAGTCTTTAAGTTTGCAAAAATATTCTTAGAGCCGAGTGCCGACTATCGAGAGAGAGAAAGAGAAAATAGGAGATAAGAGAATGAGTCCCTTTGTTGCCGCCTTCCTCAACCGAGGCATCAAATTTTTTAAACGTTTCGAATATATCTCGTACATTTTAACAAAGTGTCCACTTCATTTTCACACGGCTCCTAATTCTAGAACGCCACCGACATCGATTGTAGAAAAACAGACTTTCTGTGTTTTGCGAATCGGTCGAAAATTTTCTCGCATCAAGCGTCCGGGGTTTCGAGAAGATCGAATTTGAATGATCATGCGTGATTTATGCGTGACTTTCAAATATACCAGGCAAATATTCAAAATTCATTTTTTCTCGAAAACAATCTCCGCAAGATTACAACTGCGACACTGGTACACCTGTGCGGACTTGTGCGCATACAAAAATTTAAGTTTTCGAAAGATCTGTCGAAAATCCATTAGCGCTGCACACGAGAATGAAGAGTGCAAAGTGAAACTGCAAGTTCGTTAAACACGAGGTGGCATAGTGGACGTCGCGAAGAATATTTCGTCGCCATCGAGGTCTACGATCCTTCGGTGCCAGCCACAAGCAGCAAGCGTCGCGTATTAATTTATCCTTGTTTGTCAGGATTTTTCACGGACGACGTCAAATTAGAACGACTCTTAGTCGGCTCTCCTTGTTGCGTCCATAGATCCTTATAAAGGCACATGGCGATCTTGTCGATCAATTACGACACGCCTGCGACATTCTACATAATGTCGTGCGCGGCGGACTCAATGGAAAAAACAGTTGTTGAAAGTCTAGGCATTCAGGGAAAAAAGCGGGAGCCGGCGAGAATCAGCACTCTAGAGGGGAGAACGCATATAATCGGTTACAAGGAGAACAATTCGATTTTCCCATTGAACCGTTTATCGATTTCAGGTGGCCTTTCGAAAGCCTGCCATAAATCACGCCCCGTCGCAGGTGACCTCATAATCGTCACGCAGCAACCGGATCTTGCACTCGGGACGCGTATTCGGACCGGAAGCGGACCCTGTAGGGGGTAGCTTTAAATAGTCACACGCCATGGTGATTTCCATGTACGTAGGCGGTCGATAACGAAAATCCATCGTCTATATCAGAAGAACTTTCTGGACGGTCTATTTTTAGGCTGCTGATAACGAACCCTCCCATGGTTTGCTGTGATTTATAATGCTAATGTAGATACAGGATATTATCTGAATCGCCTTCCGAAAGCCAAGAATACACCTACTATTCACAACAACATCTCGGTCAACTTGAACTCTGCAAGTACCAGTTAACACGTTATCAATCATTTTTCCGAGTTGATTCTATGGAACATTGAATTTTAGCTCTGCAAGATGTATCGGCGATTTTTCAAAGTCCATGGATCCAAGGACTTGTTTCAGCAACATGTGACTGGCAAACGTTTCTTCAAAGGATCCAGAGACACCATGAACGTGTTTAGGATGAACATTGGAGATGCTCGATTTCTCTGCGAAATGTGGCAACAGGTGAAATTAGCGAACGTTCCCGATCGCCACGCTACAGGCTCTCTCGAGATCGGTACACGTAAGACTTTAGGCCATCTAAAAACAATACGAATCAATTTAAAAGATGTTCGATCTCTCTGCAGGAAAAGGATGAAATTAGCACAACTTCTCGAACCTTCCCGATTGTCCACGGTCTACAAGCTCTCTCGAGATCGGTGCCCGGCGATGTCAGACTTTAGGACACCTAAAAGCAATACGAATAGAGGAGTGAGTTTCAAAGATGCTCGATCTCTCTGCAGGAAAAGAGTGGAATTAGCAACGTCTCGAACGTTCCCGATTATTCCCGGCAAGGATTGCCCTCTGGAGATCGGTCGGCAGTGTCGTTGGGAGTTGTTGCAGCTGGTCGTGGCCGGTGGAAGGTCTTCGAGCAGGTTTTCGTCATTTCTCCCCGCGGTGTTCTCTTTCTTCGTGAACGAAACGGTGCACGCAAAGGGATGCCACAGTGGTCGGCAAATACCTGCGTGGCGGCCAACGCGAAGAGAGAAAACGGGCAAGCTCTCGCGGCTGGTGAACTAGAGAGAAACGTGGCGCGCCGCGTCGCGTCGCGTCGCGTCGCGTCGGTGGGAACAAGAGGGTGAACGAGACAACAACGATGAGACGCCGAGCGTCTAAGAAAGAGGGAGAGATTGTACCGCGTTACGTTCAACGTGATTGAGAGAAGGGCACGCCTCGGCCGCCGCCGAGTCACGCGCTCGACCACGCGTTTACTCTTACCGACACGTGCATGCAATGTGTCCGACCGCGCGCGCTTGGACAGAACAGAAACTGGTTATTTTGCGCCACGGTGTGCAATGACATCTCTCCTGAGCGTTGCTCCGTTATGGACGTCGAATCAGGAACGACACACCGGCCAGCTGTATCAGCGCGACGCGCAATCGCGCTTTGAAAATCCTCGCGGTTTTACGCGATTCTGTTTCGATAATGCAACCGTCCGATTGTGTAACGCAGCCTTTCCGCTGTATCGTTGTCCGAGGATCGTTGATATAAGACCTCAACAGGTGACCGGGCGACAGGCGAACATATATGCCCGTTATTAGAACGATGAGAAAGTAATTTCAGTTTTTAATGTGTAGCAATTTATTTCATTTAATCGATTGTGTAGCGACTCCTCTGGCTATTTGAGAAAATGAGTCCAAATTTTTTGCCGTGAAAATTTCACAATTCACAGAGTACGTACGACAAATCGTTTCTATCTAGAAACGGATTTAATTTCGCCGAAGTATACGAGGCTTTATAAATGCTAATGTTAGCACTTCGAAATTCGAAAATAACGGGGATATATTTAAATTTAAAATGGTCCCGTGGTTGATCCGATGAATTAATGCCTACAAACAATATTATGTATCCCGAAACAGATACGGAGTATGTATTAACAAGCGTACCCGATAAATTATCGATTTCTTCTTATCCTACGTTCACTGAAATAAACAGCGTATCGCTTCGGATGAAAATATTTCATCAATTTTACGGCAAACAAAATTTTTTGTCGAACGCTTGAACTTTCATGCAGTCGAGTATATAGTAAAGTAGCAGTCGTCATGCGTTTGTTTTGCTTTCTTTCGCGATCTGATATTCTCCATTATTGTGGTGTGACTGACGACGGTTGAATGCTACACGGTCGGGATCGTATTTCCTTTGGTGGTTAAGATTGATCGTCGTTGATTCGCAACAAGGGAACTTAAAACAGAGCGTGCGATAGAGCAACAACGCCAGTCGGATCTACTCGCGTCGAATGAAAAGGAAAGAAATCCCGTTCGTGGGATTTTCAGGTTCAAGTACGTTATACCGAGGCTTCTTGGGAACGCGCGGACCTATCGGGATTTCTTCTCCGCAGGAACGGAGAACTATCCAGGGCTAGAAGGGAACACCGTTACGGCTATAATTATGCTCGGAGCGAGCGAATGTTCTAATTTGCCAAGGACAAACGAGCGGACATTTCTGTGAGACGTGATTTTCGAGACGATAATCGAGGGGAAGCACCTCGATGCACCGCGATGCAATCACCATGACGTAATTGCTTTCACGTGCCCTCTCCCGACCCTTGTGTAACTTTTTCTTTTTTCTCTCCTCTCTGTTCTAAAACCGCGGGCACATCAATTTCACTTTGTCACGTCTCCGCTAATTCACCGCAACGCTCTACGGTTTTACATAACGCAAATTGCGTGATCGCCGGGCGAAAAGTTCCGATAAGACAGCAACAAAGAGACGAGGAAACGAAAAAATGGAATTTCGGTCGCGGTGACATCTCAATACAATCTTATTTGGTCACGGGTTTCCTACTGTATGGCCAGACTGTGGATCCGAAAATGTTCTGCGTCGATATAGCACAAATTAATTTAATATAGCAATTTGAGTGAGTTGAATTTAAAGGTAATAATTTAATTCATTTTTGTCACAAATCCATATAACCCGCAGACAAGTGCAAAATCGTCGAGAAGCGAGGATAAAATATCGTTTCAGATCTCGTTTTTGGAAAATTCGAACGTGAGAATTTATCGGTTACACGTGCGTTCTAATTTCGAAGTAGAACCAGTAAGTCATGAGCAGACACGTTAGCGGATTCCTGTTTAATGGCCGCGCGTATCAGAATGAAACGTTCCTTCGAGATTATTCCAGACATTCATCGACCGTTCATTGTTTCGTATCGCGTTGGCTAAAAATACGCGAGTGAAATCGAAAACATGCAAACACCGGTGACTATTCATTGATGTGTATCCACCCACGACAGTCCCACGGGCCGAATAGACTATGGTCACCGTCTCCAACGAACGCATAATCGAATTCAGATTCGAAGAGGAGTCCGCGGTATGCTCTGGAAAGAATTTAAATCGCCACGTCTCGCGGGGGATTTCGAATCAAAGGTTAAAGCCTGTTCGTCGGCGATAACGAGCCCGGTGACACCTTATCGGATCCAACCGCGTTTAACGCTCAGAGCCACCGAAATATCGGCGTCTTAATGTAACTTAATCGACGAATATTAGCCCCAATAATAATTTCTTTCGAGGCGGGGCTCGGCCGAGGCTCGAACGGGCCGATTAAACGCGACACGATGCACGTAATGGTGTACCAGATCAAGAATAACTCCAAGTTGCCACAGATCGCGTTTATTTTCTCCCGAGCCGTGCAGAAAATAAGACACCTATTTTCGAATCGGTCGCGTTACACGCGTACTCGCGCATACGTCAAGTTCGCAGCCGCTTTAAAATGGTCGCCAACCAAAAAGTTCGCTTTCTCGGTAACGCGAAACGCTCGAGACATTGTGACCGTTCGCTGTCAAACCGAACTTTGTTCTTCCGAACCTCCTCCGAATTGTTTACAAAATCTGCCCCCTAATCGACTCGTTCCTACGCGAAAAATTTATTGGATATTCTGTTGCCACAATAATGCAGCATGAAAATTTGTTTCTACTTCCACGCGAAAGTCGGAGATACAGGGTCCAAGAAATATTTCTGTCTCTAGTTTTATAACCCACTATCTATGGCAGTTCCATACATGAGAAAAATTTTTGAAAATTTCTGAAGACTCGTTGATAAGTCGAGGGAATTGCTGACAAAAATTGAGAAAGTATTGTTTGGAAGCATCATTCGATTCGTAGGAGCGTACTCTATTTACGGACGCAACACAGTAATTTCTTACAATTAGAATTCAGCTGTCCACTGTCAGACCACCTTTTACATAATCGCCGGCACTCACACTTTCTAGTCCGTCTGTGGGATTTCAGCAGTATAAAAATGTTTCGCAATGGGCAAATCCCGTGAACAAAAAAAAACCGCATCGTTAGCTGCATTCTTTCCATACGACAGCCATAATTTCTTTTCAGCCTCAAGTCGGTCGCATAATCAGCGTTTGGACGTAATCGGTTGCGCAGTGTCCAATCGTGTGCGACTGAAACGAAATCTAGATTCCGCGGGTGACCTGTAAAACTAGAAAACTGTATTCATCGTCCAGGCCGGTGTTCGGCAGAGTATACCGAATTCGATTAACGCTGCTGTTAGATCGGCAGAGTGACGCGCCTCTTTTATTCTTCAAGCACAATTAATCTACGTCTGCAATGCAGTCGTGCAACGACCTACTAAACCTTACAGAGGTTTTACTCTTCTTTAATCGTCGCTGCTGCGTCTATTATTTAAAGTGGCTAGCTATTGTCAAGTGGCGCGCATTCCAAATCGCTATAGGTCTACGCTTTCCTCGACTACTATATCAGACGCAACGGTTTCAAATGGTTTCATTTACAATTGAACCTGGGTACACCACTTTCCGGAAACTTTTGTTTTCACTTTGTTTATCACTAGAACGACCAAGCACTAAATGCAACTGGCATACATTGCCTTATAATAACAACAAAATAAGATTTGTTTAGATTTCGTATTAGTTTTGTTTAAATATCTACTTCGATAGAGAAGTTTATTAAAAAATTTTCTCATGGAAACATATTTATAATTTCAATATCTCTAAAAGAAAAAATTAGGAGGAAGTCATTTTGACGCATCCGGTAGTTCTAGTGTTATACGCAAAATTAAAGAAAATCTGATCTGGGGTTCATACTCTCCGGAGCAACGTCAATCTTTCTGAACTGTACAAGTGACAATGTCCAAGGAAAAAATCATGATCAACAAACGTTCTCGGTAGTATTGCTCGAGCCACGACCACGCAAGGGATACAAGTTTCAACGAGCCTGCTCCAATAACCCAATTCCCATAGCGCAACCAAGCACCTGAATTCATTGGAAGCGACACCGCTCTTTTCGATGCTGACCAACGAAAATTCAATACGCTTCCCTGAAAATCCACCCTGATCGCATTCGCGCGCGAATGATACCTAGCCAGGGCGCATTGCCACCGTGCAGTCACAGACACGTCGTTCGGAGTGTCCTGATGGGAGGAGAGGCTATCATTCTCTGGCGTAGCTGTGTCACGGTGCAGCCTGAATACTCGTCGTGTCTGCGACCCGCACGTTTGGACACAACCGCGAGGAAGATAAAGAGAAGCGCGTTACATGGGACCCGTGATCTAGCGATAGGAACGACCCAATTCTTCCTCGTGATTTTCAAGCAATTCGGTGATCGAACGGGCAGCTTCTTCTTCGGGCAGCTGATGTTGATATTGACATTGGTATAGGATATAGCAATACCAATATAAACAGAATCAACTGTTTGAGTACTTCACGAGTAACAAATATTGACTGACGTAAATATTAAATATTATCTGAAATATTTTGTTCGGTGAAACTTGATTTATTTGACCGAATCCTTTTCGCCAGAGGTACCCGTACCACATAATACTTTGCTGTTAGGAGTCGATACTAATTGAGAGGGATCATGCCCATCGCTACTGCGCTCGAGAACGGGCGAGACAAAGCGGAGGAAAATAAAAGGTAGAGAGAGACGGCGGTGGTCTGGTGGTAGGGATCGGTGCGGAATGGTGCGGAGGGGTGCGCGATAGTCAGGGGCGGTGCGGAGGGGTGGGGAGAAGGGGAGGGAGCCGAGCGCGTGACAGGACACGTGACCGGGAGCACACGGTGCTCGCGTGACCGGCCCCGTGACGTCACACGCACGTGTCACATAGCGTGGTAACTGCCTGTTCCACTCCTCCCGGAGCTCTCGTACCCACCGAACGAACGTTCCTCACCTTCCGTGCCCCTCCACGCGTTCACCACTCCGCGTCCTGGTCAGTAACGTCTCAAGCCCCCGCTTCACCCCCTTCGTCGGCAGACTTTCACCAGGAAAGTCACCATTTTCGTTGGTCCCCTCGCCCCGCGCGGGCGCCGTTTCGCCGTGACCACCGGATTTGCATCATCGCGCGGAATAGTTACGCGACTCCGACTCCGTGATCCTCCTAGTCGAGGAAGGAAGAAAAATCGTCGGTTTCACCTGAACCGTTCAGTCGAATCGTATCGGATCGGCGGCGCGACGGCGACGGCGACGCCGGCGAGCTACCCGGAGAAATGGAAGGGTGAAAGCGTAGGTAGTTGGCTCGTACCCGCCCGGCACCGTGCAACGTAACCACCGCCCGCGTTCGATAACCACGAAAACACGGGATCTCGGTATCTGGCGCGCCCGTTGTCTTCGGAACGATCGAGCATCGTCGCTGCGCCGCGAAACCGTTCGGCTTCGAATTCCTGACATTCTCGAACGATACACATATATGTACACACTGTACGCGTCGCGGTTTGTTTACATGAATGAACAAGTGACAGCGTGTACAATTCGTACAATATACACGGGTGTCGTCGACTCGACGGCCCCCTCATTATCGTCAATTCATAATTTCCATTTCTACGTGGAACGAGACCTTATCTGCCAGTACGTTATTTTTTATGTAACTTCCCCACCCCGCTGATAAGCGGCACTTACGTTTCATCACGAATCAAAGCGATTACTCGGCAATTAGTTTTCGGATGAAGCCATCGACTGGCTGCGAACACCGTATATCCTGGACTAATTACGAGGAGCAAGGACAACGGTAAAAAATATTCCGATTAAAAATTGTCTATTGATTTTGTGTTTGTTTTTGTTTTTATACGCCCGTATCGTCGACACGATTGTCGAGATCGCTATCGGACCGTAACATTATCAAAACACGGTGCATCGAGAGGCGTCTTATCTGGCCGAACTTGCCGTTATCGCTGTGTTACCGTAGTTCAAAAATTCCACTGATTAAAAAAACAATGTCGGAGCACGTAACGGGTGATTATTGATGAAAGTCTAACTTTGACAATTGTACAGGCCCGACAGTATCAGATCCGACGAGCTTACACTGTATGTCACTATCTTGCTGTTGTCGGTATTTAAGCATCGAAGAATACAAAGGCTTCGATCGAGCCGTTTAATGCAAAAGTGGTGTAAGTCGATGTTTGTCTCTTCGGTTTAACACCGTGTCTAAAGGGTTTGAGATGTCATCGTGAACGTTATCTTTTCATTTAATACATGTTCGCTCGCTTGGAGGTGCTCGTTCAGGTTACTCCAACATTATGTACGATTCTAACTGCGAGTGACTGTAAGTAACGTGGCCCCGGAATCGTTGGTTCCGCGCCTGAGACGGCTGCGGATTGCTCCCACCATTGGTCTGCATGCCACACCGCGGCCCATCGCGAGAATTGAACAGGGCCGCGTATTATACGCTTAGTGTAACCTGCCAAGGGAACGACGCGCGCTTAAACACGACGCAAACGTTTTCGAACGATCCACTTTACCTTTATCGACTAGAATCCTAATTCATAGAGTACCATCGATAATAAACAAAAAAAAAGATAGAGATATAGAGCGGGGGAAAGCGTGCGGTGCAACTGATCGAATTTTCCCGCAGACGATGCGATCGTTGGTCCAGCTCGAGCGCCGTTGAATTTGACCGCGTGCAATTTTCAAAGTACGTTAACGCGCTCTATCGTGGATAACGCACACGTTAAGCGGATGATGCGCAAGTGAATGCGCGGCGGCACGTTCAATTTTTACGCCCCTGCCGGTTAGTATATCGTGGAATTTCACGGTCGGACGAGTCAACGGCCTTATCGCGGAGCGTTTTAGGTCTCGATATCGAACTGTATTCTCTTTTCTTTCGATATCGCGCTCGCTCGAGAGCGCGCGCGCGCGTGCACGGTCTACGGTATCTTCGTGGGTGTTCAGCGTGTAATCGGATTGAAATATTCGATCGTTTGCAGAGATAACGAACGATAAGCGATTCGAGGAGGGAAAAAGAAATTGATCGGTTACACGGGAAACAGGAAGGAAGAAGAAGAAGAAGAAGAAAAGAAGAGGGCGCCAGTACAGATATATCGGCGAGTGTGACTGGACGGAAAGACGTGGGCGATTCCCAAGTACCGGCCTCTTGGTCCGTCGTGTCGTTAGGAGTGTGTCAGTGAGTATGCGGAGGCGAACCTAACCTTTTCGTCGAGTGCGTACTATCGATCAAGGAGTCATCGGTTTCAAAGAGGACCCACTAGTTTTCGGTATACGGCTGAGGTTTATGCATGCGGAATCTGTGGAAATACTGGGCTGTGCGTTCGTCATTATTTTCCCGCTCACGTACACCACGAAACAACCGAGACGCGCGTGAGTTCCAAAAGGAAAGTGCTGAAATCGTCGTCGTGTCGAAGGATCTAAGAGGACTCGAGATTAGATATTTTTTTAGCTAGCCGAGAAACGGAAGTGATCGTGCCCGCGTGTTGCTAGTGATTCTATGCGTCAAGATGATGGAGACGCAGAATTATTGGGAGGACAACTCCGCTCATTCGATGCAAGTCAAATACGAGAGGTGGGTATTGATGTTTTTCAGCTAATTAATAGTCGTTTTTGTCTGCAAATGATAATGTTCATTCGTATCCCTCGGGCACGGAAATAAATGGTTTACAGTAATATCCGATGCACGTGTCTGTAATCATTGCTCGGGATAATTGCGCGTGTTTCACGCAACGCGAATAGACTGCCTCGTGCGGTCTTCTCGTTTCTGATCAATTAAACAGTATTTTCTTTTCGTTGTTTAATTGGCTCTCGATAGGCATTTCACTGCAAATATTACGGCATAAGCTTATTTCCGCTTCTGAAATAATTACTGGTTCTAAAACGTTCAAATCCGAGTGATCCGCTGCCCGAAAACAGTGGAAGGTACGCACCGACACCGGGTCACTTTTGAACCATGTCGGAATTTTCGTGGCACAGGTTTTGAGTGTGTTAATGAAATATAAATAGGTTGTCAATATTCATTAGACAAATGTACATTAGACACTTTTTATACGCTTTGTGTTACATTTATAAAATATGTGCCACGTCTCATGGATTTAATCGTCATTAAAGAAAATAATTGTGATACAATTTTAGCGTGTCTTGCACAACGCTTTTTCTGAATTCCTCTTTATCCAATGATCAACTGTTCTGACCTATGACCGGTCTCGAGCATTTTCGTATTAAATGGCTCGGTAGTTCAAGTACACTTGGTGTTTGCGTTATGAAAATCGGAAACGAATGAGAAGTAAAATAACAAAGGTTAGTCGCACATAATTATGCTCGGTTTACATATATAGTACGCAAATGTTAACGTGACTAGCGTGTCGGACCACGTGCAAGTGATCGATCAGCAGATTGGACGCACGTCTAAAGATATTCGTGTCGAAAAGTGGAATCGTGCAACGAGACCGGGTAATTGTCGCGGCGAGCGTGATTTCATTACTCGCATTACGCTAATTTATCGCGGGCAAAGAACTCGCGCAATAAAATTACGATTAACGTAACAAAAGCGAGCCACATTTATCGGAATAATTGTGTTACCATTGCCGAGCGGCGATTGGCCCGTATATCGCGGGCCTTTTCCCCTTGGAAAAGGCTTCGCGCTGGCACGAGCGTATCGCGATTCGTATTCGTGGCTTCTACATATTGTCAGAGGGAGGTGTGTGCGACGCCTTTACACGCGGTTCAAGTTGCTCGTTCAGAAGCTCGCAACGAGTGACATTCGCGGGGCCTGTCGGCGACACGATCGGTCATAAACACTTGCGAGAGATCGAGAATAGACTGGAAACACGGTTGCGTTACAGGGCGATTCCAGAAACTGGGTCGGACCGTTTCAGCAAAAGCTATGGCTCACTTGAAGCGGAATAAATTAATGATATCGTATCTTTTATTAGCATCGAACCCATCGGCGATTAATGTATACCCCCGGTTTTCTGGAACGGTGAAAATAACAGGTGTGCTTAATATCGTTACATCGTTACCATTTCGTCCATAAGAATAACCACCGTAATAATCTAAAATTATACAAACACCTTACGGAAGCACAATTCGGTGAACAAGAGCCAAACGATTGCCACAAAAAACTTGAGTTTTTTTATTTGAATCAGAAATTAATTAAAAATTATCAAAAAAATATTTTTCTCGTAACATGACATAGATATTTCCTGAATATTTAAAAAGAAATATTTGTTACGTATAATAAAATAAATATTGCATGTATATTTGAATATTAAAAAAAGATTGAATCTCTTTTTAATATTATATGAATGTGTATACAATATTTTGTGCTACTAGGGGTATCTCGAAGATACATTACGTAGAGTATACGTATCGTAGGTACGTTCTCACAGACATAATCGAAACAAGGAATCCACTCTGATCTTGAGATCTGATTATATACGCGGAGAAACCCGAAGCATATAATAGACACAGGCACAACATTGTTGCATAGAGTAGCAGAAATAACACATTGAATGGACATACATAGTAACCGCGAACGTCATCATCGTAGAACAGAGTACAGGGAGGAGATCAGGAACATCATCGCGGAACGTGGAATTAGTGGAAGTCTGGAATTAGACGGCCTGCGTGGTACCAATCATAATGTCAATCACTGTAACAACGCTATGTTTATGTATCACGAATCTTATGAAACTCTAATTGAACCGACACACACACACACACACACACGTCAGGCCATTAGAGAAAGTAATAAAACTGAAAAGCGTGGTTTCGAGCTTCCCAGGTGATTGATAAATCTAATAAGAACCGTCTGTGACTTATTGTTACTTAGCTCGTGTCCATTATAGCGGTGTACAGGCCAAGAAAAAAAAAGTAATCAAGGCAACATGGTGTTTTTATTCAAAACTACATCAGACAAGACAGCCAGTGCGCCAGACCAGTGAAATATAGAAAAACAATTTTGAAAAGTACTTATCAAAAGATACAACACAACCGACGCTTCTAATAAAAAAAAAAAAATTAATAGATACAGTAGTTTATAATTTTGTACGATGCACTACTTAAAGAAGTTGTCGTTATTTTAAAAGTGTTTAAAAGAACATTTCGTTAAAGTATTACATTTTTTTAACCCATTTGCATCATTAGCGTATATATACGCTCAATTTGTTTTTTCTTGTTGTCATTTTTGTACTTAAATATTATAAAAAAAAAGTTTGGTTATAAAGGGCTTCTTTACGTATTTCCTTATGATGCAAACGGGTTAATAATTACTGTTTACGAGGGAAACGATGGCCCATTTGATCGCGAACACTGTATAGAGAAAAATTACGTTACAGAAAATTCCCGGTATAGTGATCAGACCGTATTCGTTGAGTCAGCCTGTAGACGAAGCACCGAGCGCTCACAGCAACCGGGCAATTTCTTCGGGATACGCTATAGAACGCGTCTTGGTCGCTTGAACCGTCGTCGTATCGGCCATTGACACTGTAGATCGATTCGTACCGGATTTATTTGAGCACCTTCTGCATACTTCGTGAACGCGCGGATACCCGTTCCCGTACGTATGCACGTATGGCGTCTCGACGGCGATTTAACTTGGAAATCGAACAGCACATTTTTTATTTTCGACTCTGCAGAGACGCTGCAGAACCGATTCTTTCGGTCTGGATCGGAGGCTCGATCACGAGTCACCGATTAGGGGATAGGTGGTACGAAAGGGACAGGTTTTCATTGGGCCAAATCGTATCGACAAAATTCGGCTTGACTTTTTCCTTTAACTTTTAGAACCCTTATGCAAATATCTGTAATAATAATTAGAACCGAACGCTCGAAAAACACGTAGGCGGTTTTACACAGCACCTCCCTCCTAAGCGAACCGATGAATCGAAAGCCATGTCCGTGAAATAGGATGAAATCATCGGTTTAAATCTGGTGAAATAATGGCGAGGTGATATTGAAGGCTCGTTGCTTCGCAGCCTTCCGATTTTAGATAATGACGCGTTTCTATAAATACGAGAAACCACGCGACATTGCCCGAGGACTCGATTTGATTAATCGGCCATTCGACACGCCGCGCCGCGGGTAATTCCCCCCTCGTTGTTATCGCGTCCGATGCAGATAAGACAATGGCTTACACGATAGGCTTCGGAAACCACGCGCGAGCATTACGTCGGTCCACGCAATTCGGCAGAAGCGACCGGCTTTAATCGAATCGAACAGGAATTTTTTCGGAAAGTTTACGAGCGTGCTGGCGAACGCTGGTTTTTATTATTAACGGTAGGCACACGGTGGTCAGTTCCACGAGACCGGAACCGGATTACAGCCTCTCGAGTATTTAATAATTTTCAATTATCATTACAGTGTCCGATAGTGTCGTACAGTCGCGAAACATGTACACAGGCTCACGAAAGTATTCGAACGCCCTTTAAAACGGTATAACTGTTTTAAATTGGTCCAAACGACCTGACTTCTTTGAGAAATTCGAAAAATTGGCTTACCGAATGACGTGCAAAAATTGATTTTTAAAAAAATTTCAATTCAAGCTCGGAATTAAAAGAGCAAATAAAAAAGGCATTTTCCAAAACTTTTTTATTTGAGCCTGTAATGAAAATGTAAAATATGCGTTTTGTGCATTTGGTATTATTTTAATCGCTAAAAAACGAGACGAGTACGATGACGGAAAGAAAGAATCTCGATTTTTGAATTTAAAAGGCTGAGCTTTCACGAGTCCTTTGAAAAGTTCGGTCCCTCTTTCTTTTTATTATATATCGCTACAAAGAGCATAGTACTAGACCCGACGATACGACAGTTACGGAGAGAATACTACGCTAACGCGGTGGAATAGTCACGAGATCATCCCAAAAAGCGATTCACTCAGGTTTTGGCAGGTTTCGATCAAACAGAAATGCACCTGCAGCCTCGCGCAATGGCGTCGCTCGTATGGAGGTCGACGCGTCGGAGAAGGGAATTTCATCGATCGGCAATAACTTATGAGACCGTGAGGCGTGTAGGGAGGCATCAATCCGGCCGACAATGACCGCCGTTCCATTCAGCGCAATTATTAACGTCTCTCACGTCCGCTGGGTATCGATGCGTAAACACAAGACCCGATCCCGTGTTTCTGTTTCTCCATCTTGACACAGATATTTCCCCGGTTTGCGTTGCCTGCCGCTTATCGCCAATCGAACCGAAGGTCCTTCGACACACTTTGCCGAGCATTTCAGTCGTTCCGTCAGCCATCGACGATCTCCTGTTCCCCATCAATCCTCCTTTCCTCCGTGAGCGCCGTGGAATGCGATCGTAAATTAAACGCGAAGCATGTCGGTCGAATTCGAATCCACCTTGTTTCCAACATTCCGAACCTGTTCTTATCGGCTCGATCCATCGGGTGGCGGCTATCAATCGCCACGATAAAAAAATCCTGTTCCCCCCCCCGTTTCTTTCGGAAATAGAACAAAAAGATTGCAGAGCGAAAATTCGGAATTTCTTAACGAGCTCTAGAGAGCTCTTAAAACTCCGGTGAGTTTTTGCACTCGATTTTTAAATAGAACTACGTTTTTAACTACTTTTTAAAAAAACCGTTATAGGATGCTATGTCAAAAAATATTAACGTTTCGCGAGATATTTGAAATTTTATTCGAGATTCAACTAACGTTGAAATGCCATGTCGCGTCGTAAATATTTGTCAAGACAGCCGTGTCTCGGGAATGAGAAATTAATCCCATCGAGAGCGAAGCGATCAGTGTGAAACAATGTTGTAAAGAAGTCTCCTCTCGAAAAAAAACGAAGTACAGTCGTCGCCGGCCTCGTGATCGCAAAACACATTCACCTTCCCAAAGTGAAGAGGAGAAGGAGGCGATAAGATATGTATAACGTCAGCTTAGCGGTATTGTTCTTATAGACACTCGACCGCGAGGATTATCAAACGAAAGTTGTGGACAACAATTAGGCGGTCTTCCTTGCGCGAAATCGCGACCGAACGATAAACCACTTCCTCGTCGATACGAATTTATTTTGTCGAGCCACGTCTGCTCGCTGAAAAATTTTCCGCTTGCGGTTCCCAGACGCGTTCACGAAATCCTCGTCCTTTGCCAGTTCGGCGAATAACATTAAGCTACGTCCACGCTGACGCAACGACGAGCAACTTTTATGTTGCACAGGAAATGTCCGATTTTGAAATGCAAATATTATCGAGAAATTCTATTATGACTATGCAGGTTTAATGTATACCTTTTTAACATACGTAGCTGATTAAGAAGGCAGCAAGAGGCGACAGAAAGTCGTTCGATGCTGCTTCGGTGTGGACACAGCTTTAGACGCACGGCAAACAGATCTCTATCTCCGAGGTTGCGAGAATCGGTGCTGGCTGACCATGACGCCACGGAAACCTCTGTCATAGGCGAATCAACCTTTTCGGATCGTTCAATTTTTTTATTCAAGATCCCCTTCGAGTCCTCTTTAAAAAATTGTTACGGCTCCTAGATCGAAAACGAATTAGTTTAGAAGTTATCATTTTTCTGCCGGCTCCCATTCGAGTTTGAACAGTGTGCGTCTGTTCATGGCCAACCGAATCTACTTACAAACGCTGAGCGCTGGAACTCGATCTTCAACATCGATTTTCTCGAGAACAAAGCCCCGTACGAAAAGATTTTATTCTTCATTTTCGACGTATTTTTCGATGCAGAATCAAATTGCTTTTCGGTTGCAAACAGTTCTCGAACACCCTGTGTTTGCCGAGACGTCAAAGTGCTCCAGATCTGTTTACTCCACTTTGTTTCACTTTTGTACGATAAACGGCTATCCATGCTCAGATAAATCCAGCAATTCGGGATAGATATGTTTCTCCGTCGCATTCTAAAATGCAAGTTCACGTCACACTAATTTATTCATGCGTTTGTTAGATACATTGTCGCCGGATTTGTTGCGAATTATCGTCAACCGGCGTTCGCTTACGTCTTAAAACTTTCCAACCGACTGCGTCCGGACGCTTTAATACGCATCCTCGCGTCTTTCATTGGAAACCCCAGGTTCAACAACTCTGCGACGATTGTTTGTTTACCGGACCGAAGACGATAGACTTGTTTTTAGGATTTATAACGCGCTCCTGTTTTTTGCTTTCAAATCCGAAGTTCTGGGGATCAGTGTATTGCCTGTTAACATTGGATTTATGGGACCTGCCAAAATGGCGGGTTCTAGATTTTTTCATTTCGTGATCAGATTAAAGAAAATTAAAAAATTTCTGAAAGTTTTCACAGACGTTTCGATATACAGTTTTTTTGGAGAAAAAATTTATTTTCTCGCCCGGTGTATCTCGAAGAAAATCTTAGTATCAATTTTTTTTACTAAATTATCACCGATTGAATATAGATAATTTTTCGAGAACTGAAAATACACTTTATTTGCCAGAAAATTAGATGTTAGTTCCAACGAGTACTTTATTCAAGCATTTGTGTTGAAAGTGAATGTGAAAAGCTTGCGTTGTTTCACGCGAGATTCTAAGGTCGACGCCAAGCAACGATTTCGTGAGAGCATGCCGAGACAATGTTTTTTACTAAATTATCACCGATTAAATATAGATAATTTTTCGAGAACTGAAAATACACTTTATTTGCCAGAAAATTAGATGTTAGTTCCAACGAGTACTTTATTCAAGCATTTGTGTTGAAAGTGAATGTGAAAAGCTTGCGTTGTTTCACGCGGGATTCTAAGGTCGACGCCAAGCAACGATTTCGTGAGAGCATGCCGAGACAATGTTTTCGGATGGCGATGAAACCGGTGGAAAATTTCAACAACAAGTGCCGGCGCGATAAGGCTCGAGTCCCGGGCGTTCCGAACGCGACTCCATTATTCCCGACGAAAATTCCGTTCCGCCAGCGACGCGCGTCGTTAATTGCTTTTTATTGGCAATGGCCGGCCCATATTTCTCGTAATTACGACGGCGTGGTTCTGGGGACGATCAGTGTCGTTCAGAGAAAAAGTGAGAGTTACCTTGGCTGATACACGCCGCTCGAACGTGTGTTCGTGCGGAATCGCTCGTGCCCGCGAGCACGCACGCACGCCAACAATTCCCAGCGAGGGCTCCTGGAGAGGGGCTTCTCCAGCGCCGATGAATGCGCGTGCACAAGCGTGCGTGGGCGTGGAAAATAGTACAGCGATTTTATTTGCGCCGGGAAGGATGATTCACTCGGAAAAAATCTCGATTATTGGAACGTGCAAGAAACTAATTTCGAGATACGGGCCGTCCCACGCTGGAAAGTTATTCCGCTTTTGCGAAAAACAGAAAACCTACGCGACCGGAGCCAGCAGACCACTGCAATCTCGAATTGCATTCAACGCTACTGAAATACAGCGGATCGACAAAGTAAATTTTTTAGAATTCCCCAGAAATTCCGGAAATTTTCTAGTTGATAAATTCAACTCATATGGTTTTTAGAAAATAAACCATGAAATTTAGAATTTCCATAAAGATCCGCAGTCTAATTATAACCGTTTTAGAATTACCGGTTTTATTTTACTGAAATTATAAACATGTTTTCGTGGGAAATCTCGTCATTTTTACAAGACAACGTGTATCGGTTTTAAGGCTTAGTATTAACGTTTGAACCGTTCCCTGTTTAGACGCGTGAGAGATTTATGAAAATGGATTGTCTCTTTTTTTGCAACGAAACAACAGTATTTCACATTCGTCGGAACGATGACGTAACTCGGAGCCACGGTTTCCTCGTGAACGAGTCCGAACGTTCTGTGCCGTTATTATACAGCGTTTAATTGAATTTGAATAATGGAGAGACTGTCAGCTGTACACCTGATTTTTCCTTCGAGGTTAGGGCGTTTTCGCCTTCTTAACCGCGAACGGAGAGAGTCAAGGTTTCGGCTCGCGGCTACGCGAAATCGGGGTCGCCGCGGACAGATTTAACTGCGCCAGTGAAACTATTTGTAGAATTATGAAATATACGCCGTGGTCGTTGCTCACGGGATAACGAGCTCTGCGGCCTGGACGAGTAAGTTTCTTGCAGGTATGCACCTCGTTATTTTCCGATCCTACGATCCTTTCTTCCGATCGTTCCTGGAATTCATTTGTTTCGTTGTCAGAAATCGCTTTCTTCTGTGCTTCAACAATTTTTTAAATGTTTATAAACGTTTATCCCAATGAATGCCCAGTTATCGATGAGTCTCAAAGAAATTTTCCAAAAAATGGAACCACTCAAACATATTAATTTCTAGTATTCTGTTCACGAATAACCATTTTAACACGTTGACTAACATGTCTCCCATATGTAGGTGACGTTTGTCCAGGTTTTAGAATGAATTTCTACGTTAAACATTTTTCGTTTGAGGCTTTGTTTTCGAGAAAACCGACTTTGAAGATCTGTCAGGTTTGTGTGCTCTAGTATATGCAGGAAGGAGATTCGGTTGGTCATGATCAGACGCGTCAGACAATTCCTATCGAATAGCATGCTGCATTTCAAACTCGATTTTCTCGGTAACGAAACTTCGGATGAACAAATTTTATTCTATATTTTCGACTTATTCTTTCATGTAGAATCACCCCCCTTTCGCTTTTCGCAAATTAGATTAGAATCTGTAAAATGCAATAAAGCTGAAGGACTACTCGATATCACACATTTAATTTTCCTCAATTTTGATTTCATTAAATTTCTTACTTTGATTTCATGGAATTTTTGAGGTTTCTAGTTTGGCAGTCAAAGCGTGAGATGATCAATATTGTTTGGTTCCTAGTAACCAAAACAGGCCTTTAAATATTGTGTTACGACAATGTCTGTATTCAACGACTAAAATTGAATGAATATCGTGTCAAGGGTTGAACGGAATGTAGATGTTCGGCGAGAATCAGTTGAGAATCGAGAGATAACTGTACGTTTCGACCTCCGATGAAGAGGTCCCAGGTGTTCGCCTTGATAGCCTGTACAGGTAGCGTCGTCCTCCACTTTTTGGGCGAGCTAACCACGTTGCATGTAAACGTGGTCTCGCGACGCGACGCGACGCGACTCGACTCGACAAGGCAGAACGAGCGCACCGGTTGGCGGGGAGCAGCAAGATTGCTGGCACATATCGGCGAGTCAGAAGTCACGTTGCTCGACACGCGCTTCGAGCCTCGGCTGGATGTAGGTTAGTATTTTTAAGTAAGCGAGCAACCCGGTATATACAAATACGGCGGCCGAGCAGCTCGACTTGCAACGCGGCGTGGCGTGGCATGGCGTCTAGCAAAACAATACCGGTGTGTGTGACCGACCATGCCACGTCCTAGCCCCCTGCCTAGTCGCTTTAATATTCCCTCTACGATTGCGACGCGATTAAGGAAACAAGGACCGTGGCTGTCTTGCCGGCTGGCTGGCTGCGCAGCTCTACCATACCACGCGAGGTCCTCGCCGCAACCTTAGATGGAATTTCCCTACGCGCGTTTATGTAAGTTCCGCTGTCCGCGTTAATCTCCTTTGCACTTTCGTGGGAGTATGCAAACCACTGCTTCGGTTCGCCTCTTCGTTATTTATTTACCCTCCTCGGGGCGGAAATTTACCATTTTTTATCAGGTCGTTCAGAAATCTCAAGAAGAGGTTTTGTAAACGAGGCACCACCACCGGCCAAATGACGGGTTTTAGAGTTTTTATTTGACAATTTTTGAAATTATAAAGATGCTTTCATGAGCAATGATTTAGGAGAGCACACATTGCTATAAGAACCGTGAAAAGTCCAGAGAAATTAAATCTTGTCATTTTTCTAATGCAACATGTTCCTGGTTACTTTTATAGCTCCGTTATAGTGTTACATTAATTATTAAATTTAGATATACTAATTTTTATACAGTAATTTATTTAATTTTACCTGCGTTCGCTTTTAACCCTTTGCACTCCGCTGTCCCCTCTCAGGGGACATTAAAGTTTATTAGCGATTACGGGGAATTAATTTATTCCGGCGCAACTTTAAATAAAATATTGATTTTTTTGCAAATATATATTCCTCGATGTCAACCAATTCATATAAGTCCAATATCGTTATAATACGTTACTTGGTTCCAAAATTATACTAAATAATACGAGGATTTGTAAATTTCTGCCAGAATGGTTCGGAGTGCAAAGGATTAAAATTGTTCTTCGGTACACGAGATAAATAAAATTCAAAAATAGTATTATTTCTTTTCATACTCTGGGCCAAAGTAGACCCGGCGAAGGGTTCAGGAAAATCTTTGAAAAATAGCAAGCAGGTCACGTGCAAATCTGAAACCTTGGCTAAATTAGGTTCGTGTAATCTTAACAGTCCCGTTTACCTCAGACTGCGAGGTTTGCCTCAGAATTCGAAATAGTATGACAAAAACGCAGTTTCGAACGGGACAAGCGCCCGATTGGTCGAGGTGAATGGAGCACTAATGCCTTCCGGCATTAGAGTGTCCGGTGTCAAACGTAAGCATTCTACCACGGTTCGATTAGTCTCGATTCTTCGATAAACGGTTAGAGGGGACGGATATCTTTAATCTTTAACACGTTCCGTGACACGTGGATCATCGGAGGCCCACGGTGCATACGGTGCGGCGTCATTCATAGGACGGGTACAGTCCGCTGCAAAAGCCTCCGTGCACGTGTCCACCCTTGCATCGAATGAATCGAATAATTGCGACTTTCTTTTTCGTGTTCGGAAAAATAGAATGACGCCGGAAACGGGTTCGGTGACTTCGAATTCGAGATATTTATGCGGTAATATTTTGTGAATTAAATCGACTAGAAACTGCCAATCATAGAGGACATGTTGTATTTTTGTTGCATACGAAATTGAATATTTTGTGAATTAAATTGACTGGAAGTTGCCTAACTCGAAGACAGTTTGTATTTTAGTTAGACACGAAATTTAATGATACGAAACATTAATATTTGGGAATCATAAAATCCATTTGTTGCTCCTATAATTTTCCGTTCGCGAATTACCAAGAATCGCTGGTCACAAAATGCCAGATTATGGAAGCAACGATTACCGGAGCCGATTTCAAAAGTTTCCTGGAACTAACTGTCGCGTTCGATACTGTCTGTAAGAAATCCAGGATGTACAGTGTTTCCCAATGTTTACCAGGCTTCTTACATCCCTATCGACAGATTCGATTAGTGAGTTTTACAGAGATGATTCATCATTGGGAAACTACAAATCATTCGTGTAGCACGATAATCTTCGATTGTGAAACCAACGTAAGTTTGTCTCTCCGAGGCAACCTTAAAAACGTCTGAAGTTGTCCAAAATCAGAATGATCGTTCGCGAATTATCGTAGGTTCTGAATAATTAACGGTACGATTGTAACAAGTCTACGCACGAAATAGATTGAAAAACGTGCCTAGAAACGTGGGAGATCACGTTCCTTTGAAGTATTACTCAATATGCAGGTGTCTGTTCATTGCTGGTTAAATCTACTGACGCTACTGTCAGATATACATACACGTGCTTCGAGACGACTATTCAAACGTGTTTAACTTCCAAATTAGAATGCTAATTGACAAACGATCTCATGCTTTTAACCAGTCACGATAAAAAAAATTGAGCGAGAAACGTTCGCGTTCGTTTTAGTTACTGCTCAACGCGCGTGTCTGTTGCACGCTTACTAAATCTACTTATGCTAACGCTCGGAAATGACAGCGGCTTCCAAACTGTTGAAAATTGTTCGAATACTCGTAAATTAAGGTAAAGGCACCAATAGTTGACCACCATGTACCAGTAGTTGACCATTTTATAGAAAAACATAAAACATAAGGTTTGAAATGTTCTTATTGTTTTGAAATTTAAACAACAGACGGCATGGCATTTATAAATGCGCTTATAAAAACCTTATTTTTTATGTTTTTCTATAAAATGGTCAACTACCGGTACATGGTCAACTACTGGTGCCTTTAGCTTATCTTATGTTTGTAAAACTTCGCGATTGAATAAAAAATATAAAAGGAGAAACATGCAGTTCGCAAGCATAACGTGCACGCTGTCCATGGCTGTCGACTTAGGTGTCCGTTCGGAAATCCACGCAGGGGCGACAGGAGCGGTTGTGTCAGCGGTTAGTGTCACGTCGGATTTTTCTGCTGTTTTTCGACCACCCGTTACGTACACGTGCGCGAGCATGCGACGCCGTGCATATTTATACATCGTGACTTTCTACTTACGTCTAAGCGCGTCCAAGTACCGGGGCCACGTAACACGCGATCGATCGGATTATATGGTCCACACGTGGCCGATAAGAAAGTGCACGGGCAAAAAATGATCGTTGCACGATCAGTCGTCCGACGGATCCATGCTCGAAATTCTTGGAAGCCTCGTTGGCCGACTGTTTGTTGAACAGTGTCACGGCCGCATATTGTCACGTATTGGAGCGTGTGCGTGCGTGCGTGCGTGCACGAAACGCTCGCTGGTATTCACGTGTCTTCACACTATCAGAAATTCCTGCCGATCACACCGGACGCTTCTGTCTTCTGCACCGGACAATGGAAGCTTCTGTTCGAGGTTCTTTCCAATTACCAGGGCACGTTCCTCGGCCCTTCGTTCAATAAAATCGTGTGCAACGTGAACCAATGTTTTTCGGACACCCAGTATAATCGGTATTGTGAAAATTCCAGGTAAGATAAACCCCGTCGTGACGATGATTCGCTGTTTGAGAAGCATGATAATTGTACCTTGTAATAATGGTATCTGCGGCCCCATCGATTTCCAAAGTCCGCCGCATGTTTTGCATTTCGACAAACCAATTGACCGTTTCTGTAGATTTCGATGAATCTTTGAAATCCCAAATTCGATTTTTCTCCATCGTCTTTGAAGAAATTAGAGTTTATTGTTAACAACGATAAGGGCTTAATGAGGTTGATCGAAAGGCTTCATCGAGCGATACCGGAATAATTGTGTTCGTGGGATGTTTAAGATCGGTTCCCATGGGAAATAAGAATGCGTGGCATCGTGGTCAGTTGTTAAGGCGTTTCTCAATCGTCGCGCGATCCTTTCACGGGAGCACAGTCGCGGTGGAAGCGATAAATTATCTTAGGAAATTCTTATTGTGCCTGGTGATCGGTTGGTATTCGACATTGCAGATTTATTTGTTATTTGAGCGTAGGAATTGCGTGGCCGGCCGAGTGTACACACGTGCGTGAACTTGTGCCGTGCCGCTTGTAGTATTATTCGAGTAGGCGAACGGTAGCGGCCGACGTGTACACGCTTGTGCAGGTCGGCCAGAAACTTCTGGGAAGGACGTTCACGGCATTGACTAACTTTCTGACGTTGAATCCGAATTTAAATTAGCCAGGGTTATGTAACACGGAGAAGCGGACACAACCAACTTCTGGCCTCCCCTTGTGATCGCATGATCATCCTGCGCGATAATTAATCTGTAGAAGCACTTGTTTCCTCGGTCGCGGACTCCTCTCTCTCTCTCTTTCTCTCTCTCTTTCGGTCAGGTTTACAGAAATCGATGGTAGCGATTTCGTATCCGAGGCGAATCGCGTCTTATCGGGAACAGGTGAGGAGACATGTCAGGTACAGATAAGCCCTGGGTTATTAATCTTTCAGACGTTTGGTCAATGATATGTCCCCGTCGAGACGAGACGCCATAGCTTGTTTTTATTACGTGAACGATTTTCTTTGTCCGCGGATCTGTAATTGTATTCAACACGCTGGCTATTGCCGTCACAGAGGTATGTGACGTTTGCAATCTCGCAGATTATTCAAAGATAGTCAAATTAATTTCGTATACTTTGTTACTTCGAGTCGCAGCACGTATGTACCATAATATTTGGGGGCCCCATGAGGTTTCTGCCAAATTGTTTGAACCCTTAACCCCTTGCACTACTATTTATTTTGTGATTATAATGATTAGAAATTCTTCATCGTTCAGAATTTCATAGAAAAAAAAAGATAGTTTATATTTATTGTATGTCTACATTTTCCTCAAAGGATATATATCAACTACAAAAAAAGATAGATTTTTATTTCGATTTAAAGGAAATTAATAACGTTCACATTTATTAGACTCTATTCAGAATCTTCATGACGAGTCTGGCTCGTTATTGTAGGGCAAGGGGTTAAGCAAGCGATTGCTCAGATTACCAGGACCTTTCTACGACTCAGTGTACGATACAGTAGCGAGAGTACAGAAACTTTGTTCGGGTCATTAGAGTACCGCTTAAGGGCTTTCGAACCCCCCGTTGGCAAAGTGTCGAAATCATTTTTTTGAACAAATGGAATGTGTTCAGCGAGCCAAGTCAGTAAGCAGGTCGTCTTCCAACTGGTTAACCGAGGCACGTGCACGAAGCGAGCCGCGCTGGTAGGTGCAACCATATGTGAAAGTGACAGCCACGGCATGGACAACCGAGCAAGGTGGTGGGCAGTAAGGTCGACGAAGGACGTTGCGGATCACATAAGCGCTGCTGGCGATCCGTCGTACCCTGATTCCGTGCCAATTAAAATCCGAATTCGAATTAAGGCCGGTCGGAATTTTTGTTAATCGCGCAGGACATCGCTACGGTCAGATTATTATTAGCCCTCGGACGGCGGACCGTTCTTGTAACTATACAGTTTAACCATACCGTGATATCTACATGATAATTTTTAAAACTACAATTTTTACTCCATTTTACTTGTCTTTCATTCGATCCTCGTAACACTTCATCTAAAGTGACTCAATTGGATTAGTTTTAACAAGCGTAACAATGTTGACACTGCTGAGTTCTGAAGAGTTTCTTGTAGTGGTAAAAGCCTTGGAGATATTGAAAGTATCGGCGTTGGAAACGTACGGACGATGACGTTGACGGTGATTCGTAACGTCATCTTCCTGGTATCCTCTTACTCATCCAGATGTTCGTATAGCACTGTGATTGCGGAAAACTGCTAAACCTGTTTCGAATGTTAATAGCGTGTTTTTATGAAATTTTTCAAGTCACACGAGCAAACTACGTTGACGTCATTCTTAGGAATGTTCTGCTTTCTTGTGGACAGTCGCACAGCTTCTATCCTGTAGACGAAATAAATAACAGTAATAATTCGAATTGTCGTGTCTGATCGTGAATTACAAAAATAATAATCTACCAAAAATAGAGAATAACACGGATGAAGTATATGAACCTAAGAAAAACTTTTAGAGAAAGCACCTTCTAAAGAGCCAAGATCTGTGTATAAATGATCTTAACTTGTATGTTATCGGTAGACTGCGGATTTTATGCATTTATGACAAAAATAAATCGATGTGATTCAAAACAGTGTACACACAGTGTCGCCAGAACAAGACTTTACTCCCACTCTACTTTACCCCTTCTACGCCTCGATTCCCCCACTTCCCGACGGCGAGAATCCCCACGCTTCCGCCACGGACCGGTCACGTGACGTGATGCGGGTATCCAATTGGCATTGCGTCTGCGCCTGCGTCGTGACTAGCCCGGTAATGGCAGAGAGAGAGGGGGTAACTGTATTCCCCTGAATTTCCCCTATCTGGCGACACTGTATACACGTGCCGCGTTTTTTGCATCGACTGACGATCGCAAACGGCGCTTATGTTGCTCGCGGGCAAGCAAAATGGGCGAACGTGCTGCGATCGACCCATGATTTCGTAACAAGACTCCACCGAGTTACTCCATTAATAGCATCTGCAATTACACGGATCCACCCATCGGCGCAAGAATATCTGCGAACTCTGCTCAGAGCGGACCGTGATTATGACGTAACAGGCGTTCACGAAAACAACACGCGGCGTTTCCGATATCGACCGGACCATGTTCATTGTATACTTCCGGGACGCATCAATTAGTCCGATATCTAAATTACCTTGCATTCTGTTCGATTAAAGGTCGATTTATACTGTCCGCACGGATCCGGAACGGTATTCAGCATGATAATATCGTTTTGGCTCAGTTTTCGATATGTGACTGCGCCAACAGGACCCGATATATTATAAACATTTATTTTCAAATGGATCGAAGAATGTTTGTCTGTATGTAACGCTTCCTTACAGAGATACTTTCGTGTCGCGCGTTTATTTACGAACGATCAGGTTACGAGGATGCGTGAGTTCAGCCATGGATGCACAATTGCACAGGTGTGCATCGTCGAGTGCAGATCGGCGCGGCGCTGCTGCGAGATCGTGCAAGCGGTGCGTTAAACAATGAACAAGGAGGGAATGCTCGCGAGTCACATGCCGGCAAATGTCAACCACGTGCAGGTACACGAGGTTCTCGCCTATACCCTGTTCAACGTGATTACGCTACTGCAAGTAACGATGCAGAAAATTGTTGCAGATAATTCACTTGGCTGCGTTATATAATTCACCGTGTGCCGCGGGAGGAAAAATATCGTTTAAAGAACCGCTTGCTCATCGGCGAAACCAAAGGACACCATTTTCCCAATTTTCTTTTATTTTCGTCGATGATTAAAAACAAGAAATTTTCGAATCGATAGGCAATTTTACTCCAGGAAAATGCTTACTTTGAACTTTAACCAACAACGAACTACCAAACTCTAGTTAACGTATACTTATTATGTGAACACGAGATAACAAATTATTTTTCGTTACAAAAAATTAATTAAAATGACAATATACAGGACCACTGGGAAGTATAATTAAACAAGGATCTCTGTGTATAGTAAAAAAATATTTTGAAGAATTTTTAAACTATCCATAATAGTCAGACACCTTTCTTTGTGCTTTATTAAAAAAAAAACTAGTTGAAATTATAATATAAAGAGGATCCATTTTGCATTAAAAATCGCATATTATAAGAACGGTACAATTCGACTCATTCAGCTCTGTCTACAGAATAAATTTTAATATACTGTACTATAGTTGTTTATTTTCAGGGTAATTTCATAAGCACAAAGAGTTCTCATTCCGTTCATTGCAATGCCACGTGCTTGTCTCGCAGAATTGCCTTCATTGCGCTAATAGGACGACACTAAACGTCGAATTATAACAGTACACCGTCGTTAACGTTGGAATAGCATGAAAGTATAAATACTATGTCAACCCATTACGCTGAAAGTCATTGACATACTGGAAGCAGCAAAGGCTATTCCCAGTAATAACTAACGCAAGAGGAACGTGTTTGAATTTTCTCTCGGTAACATCGGAATATTTCCAGACAGAAGATTGTTAATACAATCGACGCGTTTGTGCACATTGCGATGTGTCACGGAAACGACAATTTTTACACTACTTTCGTTCGTACTTAACGCTTTCGCGATTGCGCATTCGATAACGAAAGTAGAGGCTTCAAAATGACTCTAATTATATTGTTGTACTACTTTCTTTTCAACGAAATTAACACAGTTCAAATATCGACAATTTCTCGAAAAAATGGGAAATTTAAGTGCATCTTGGACCCACTGTTTATACAGTTTCTATTATAATTGGATCTTTATGCAAAATAAAAATTTCCTAGATTGCAATAAACTGGAGTGAAATAGAAATTTTTATTAATTTCTGAAATAATTTTATACGTTCAGTAGGTGGTAATATAACTGTTTTAAATTGCAGCTACTCATCTATATCATGAATACATACAGCTGTCTAATTATACAGGGTGTCAGAAACTTGTTGTATTTCCTTGAATGGGGTGATTTCTGAGATAATTTTAAGTAACTTTTTGTTCGTCGCTGTATGGACAATAAGCTCGTTAACGTCGAGAAGCAAGGAAAAATGCAGAGTCGGATTCGATCGCCGGATCCTACGGGGGAGTAGCAATTTATTATTGGCCGGTTATTATACAATCGCGGGTAATTGCGCGCGCGATAGCTCTGGTATCTGCGTTGCTTGCACCGCTATTGCAATTCCGGTAAGTCGCCGGAGAAACAACACTCCCGCGATTGGTTGTCGCAGCGCGGACGAATTGTGTAACGTCTCGGCGTGCAATTATATAACGTAAAATGTAATTATGTCACGGAGCGGGAACGATAACGTATAAATAGAACCTTCGCGTCACAATGTTCGAGCATCGCGGAGGAATGTTCTCCCGATGCTGATCGATCTCGATCGCTCGATCTCGATTCCTCTTCGACGCTTTCGCTCGCAGAAACTTGACATAAACATGTACCATCGGTTTCGGTGGTCACAGGCCGAGCTGCTTCGCGTTGATTTAACACTAGAAAGACGGGAGCTTAGTATATACCTATATTGCCTGAAAGCAGTCAAAATGACTGCATTGTGAAAAAATAACTAATGCGCAAAGAAATTTGTTTAACAGTAATTTTTAATATATTTTATATCACTTACAGTCATATAACAAGTTATTAATAAGTATTAGCAATAAAAAAAATGTATTTCAGTTCGAAAAAAAATAATTTAAAGCAGTCAAAATGACTTGCTTAGGCAATCTAGTGTTAACGAAGCGTACGGAATTAGTAAACACTTGGATCGTTTATAATCTCGCTTGATTAGTCGTTAAATCCTTGATTGGATACTTCCCGCCGAAATGCTATGAGATAAAGCATAAAGTAACATTAGAATCACCGTCGCTAACGAACTATATTTATCGTGCGAGCCGTTAGCGAGATATGTAAGTCTGAGACATCGTTGGATCGTTAGGATTCCACGTTCCTAGATCGTCGTACGTGTTACGTGATCAATGCAATGTTTAACTTGCCGGAGAAATACCCGGCACGTGTCGCGACGGGGAAATTTTTCGCGCACTCGTGCTCCGGCGTTTCGAATAATTAATTATGTCATTGACGCGCGCACGTAGATTCCTCCACGTTAATCGAATCGCTGTCCATCGAGGATAGCACCTATTGTCACCATAAGTTTTTAACGACGCGTTCGTGGAATTATTTCATCCGAAATGTTTGACGATGGTGTTTCGCCGTTGCTATCACGATTCACCTGAACGATCAAGCCTCCGGTAATTGGACTCTGTTTCGTGGTGCAGTTGTTCGAAAGACATACAACAACGTTCACGACTCTGAAGCATGGCAGACAGTCAGCGAAAGCATTAATGAGAATAAGTATAGCCGAGCAAGCGATTGCCAAAGCTACGCATGCAATTCGCATTCTGCATCTGAAAATAGTCCGTCGCGTCTACATTGTAACGAGCGAATTCAGTTCGCTTGTACTTTGTTTACGCTGTGCGACAACAATTCGTAAAGTAAGCGGCAAAATGTCACAAACACCTCGGACGCCGAAGACAAGACCCATGTTGTTGACATACATCGAGAATTCACTGTAGCGAAAACGTGAATAATATTAGGGGGATTGTGAAAATTTGCAGGAAAGATGGCAAACTGTCCTTGATAACGATGGAGATTAATAAATTAAGAAATAGAAACCTGAATTTAAATCAAAGTTTGTTTTAGATTTTCAAATAATTTGGCTTACTTATGGACCCCATAATTTTTTTAATCTTTTTCATTTTGTCCATATGGAATCGAGTCTATTCCCCTGGACCACACTCCAAAAATATAAAAACAGTAATGCAGGAATCGTTTGGAATTCTACCGAGACAATTTTCACTGTTGCCACGGAGTGGAACAGTCGGTCGTAAATGGCTAACACGTTCTGCAAACAAACAAATAACCGTTCATTTCGATCTCCGGTTAGAAGTCTGAAAAGCACGTGTCGTACAATTGACCTCGCTTGTCCGCGTCTGAGGATCAGTATAACGATACACGTGACGCGCTCGGTTCCCGACGAGCTACGTATCGCGTTTGATTCTCCAGCTTCAGGATTTTTGTCGACCCTCTAAGATGCGAAACTGCCCGCTCGATAAACCGTCGCGGGTCCTCGAGATGGACACTTAAGCGTGACTCGTTACGCCGACGTAGCGTGCGAGCGGACGGAGAGATGCCCGGCGTTACAGGGTGCAATTTTTATGAGGAACGACATTGCCGGAGGTTTATCAATAATGCGCGATGGCTCGTGCCTTTTTCCGTCGACTCTATTTACGGAGTAAAATCTATAACGGGGCAGAAGCGGTTGCGGTGTGCTCCGCCGGGTTATTGACTGAAACGCTCGCTGGCGATTCGTTACGTAAAGTCGGAGACGTCCGTGGGCGAGAGCTAGATGTTTCCGCGTCGAGATATTCCACCAGTCAATCGCTAATCGATCGACACGTGGTCGTCATTGGTAACCCCTCGCTCTCGCCACTCGACAAGGATTTGCCATTCGCATGGCCCGGAAACGAATTTACACTCCCGCTCATAAGTCTTAGGACACCTCTGGTCTTTAGTAAAACTCTGCTATTTCGTATAGATTATGAACCTTTAACTGTATTAACCCTTTGCACTCGAAGCTATTTTAATTCCAAAACGAAACATTTCTTCTGACCTAGAATATTTCCCTTCAATTTACTCGTACAATACTGAAATCAATTCTTTATTATTGTTCCCCTCAGGGTTACAAAATCCTCTATAGGTTCACACCTATATGCGGTGGTCACCCATCTTTCCATGAGCCCCAACCAACGTCACTTAACCTCAACGATCACCATTTCCACAACACCATCGGCGAGCCACCACTCGCCGGCGTACAATACTCAAATGTTTAGTAATTTATTTCATTCAAATAAACTTGATAATATAAAAAATATTTTGAAAATTGATACATCAATTTTTAGTGGCGCCTTACAATCGCCGTTCGATTAGTTAAGGCTTAACTACATAATATAAATATCCTATATAGCAATAATTAAAACTTCAATGTAATGATTCATTACAAAATTATGAAATAGTCGCACCAATCACCAGATTCGAACCCCGTAGAAAAATTAAGGGATAAACTGGAGACCAGACCGGTACGGAACTTTTGCCCTGCTTCGAAAACACATTTATGGAATATTTTGAATGGAGTAATATAACAGCAGAAAGTACGAAAAAATTAATCACGCGGACGCCAAGAATAGTGGACATTGCAATAAAGAAACGTGGCGGATTCTTCGATGAAAAGAAAATATATCTTTTTACTTCTTAGTAAGATTTTTGATATACGAGAGCAGCATCCTTCTTTGAGGTGTAAACCTTAAAAAGAAGAAAAAATTTGTTCGCATCCTTCAATAATTATTATTCGATACGAATTTTATTAATTTTAAGCTATATAAAACGGGTAGTCCTTGCGATACTGTTTTCGGAAAATATAATTAAGAAGTGTCCGAGTAATTGTCCGAGATTTAATTTGCTTTGTAGGTTCAAGTAAACAACGTTGGAAGACAATTTTCCTGATAATAAAGGTAAACGAAAATGTTTTCCGAAGCGACACGGTTGCGCAACGTTCCTCCACGAACGTTTCCACACGGTTTGTAATTATCGTTGGCGGGTAGAATCTGGAGTTAAACGACACCGTAAGGTTTCAAAATAATCCTGAGAATTTGATGGCGTCAGTCACGTAAGGATCGTGAATTCTTGCCGCGATTGTACCGTGACGCACACTGTTCCGACGAAAAGAAATTTCTCGCGACAGTTCCGTGAACAATGGCAGAGCTACGGCATAAAGGATGTCGCGTTCAAGACACTTTCGTCGCTTTCACATTCTCACGTGTTTCGACAAAGTACTTCAGTTTTGTGGCTTGCGAAAAAGAAATAAACAAAATTGTCGTTTCTTTAACACGGGAACCATCGCGACCCCGTCAAAATGATTTTCAGATTTGTTCTTTTACGAAACTGTGTTCTCTTGGAAAATTTTATTGTATTATTTTCTTGAAAAGTTTGAAATACAAACAATTTCAATGCTACTGTTATTGTAAAGGAATAAACATCAGTGATGTTTAGTGCTCGGTGTCTACGATAATATTTACAAATAGTTCTTGTTTCACTAGACTCTTGTTAAGTTGAACCACGAGTTTAACGAAATTCATTGGTATGGTGAAATTTCAAACACGTGTAAATGTACAAACAAATAAGAAAGTCCAAGTTTCATCATTTCCGTTCTGCTCCGATATTGTCGTTCAGTTGTTTCATCGATAAAATTAGCTGTTGTAATTTTTCAAAAGTTCACACACTGCCTCTATCTTTGTTATCAAGAAACGTGACCGGTTATTTTATACTTTATGATCCGACACTTGCAGATAGCTTGCAATACACGATATTTCTTTCTGTTACAGCCATGCGAATATCGATGGACAATTATTCGAATAATTAATTCATCGCGTTCACTGCTTTCGAAATAAAATAGCTTAACCGTTGCAGTAAGTTTCGGAAATAGTATCCGAAAATAATATTTTATTTTGAGGATACCAAAGATAGCGTGGATTTATTTTCGAGCAGTGCCCGAGCATAAATCTACTCTGTCAAACATTATGGTTTCTTGCGTTATAGTACCATTTCTTTCGCGGAATACACTTTCACTGCCAACAAATATTTTAAGCACATTCTCGAGATGTTAAATTTCAGACATTGAAATAAAAATATGTTAATCGTCGAACGTACTTCCCCACGTACAAATGACATTTCATCTGGAATTGAGAGTGATTGTAATCGATTTATAAGTGAAGATTTTATATATTTATCAAAATAATGAGTGAACGAAATAGAAAATAGCGAAGCATCTGAGAATACTGTTCCCTTAAGATTAATATATTACAATTATTGAGGGAGAAAATTTAATTTCTACTTTACTCATGGTCCTTGCAATCTATGCTATTCTGCATAAAGATCCACAGTCTAATAACTAAGCTAAGAAAACGTACCAAGGTTTAACGGAAGCCTGTCTAAGTGCACATTTCCTTTGTTTACAGTTTGGACAGTAGATCGTGCAAAGACGAGATATGCAGGATGGGAATAGGCGCCGGATACTGCGAAGGAAACCTGAATTTCGCTACAGCCTCGGAGGATGACGAGGTTTACACCAAGAAGAAGGTTTCCAGGGTGAGTCGTCTACTAATTAGGCCATTATATCTCATTATTAGACATCGGATGTTTATGCACAATTTCCAATTTTTATAGAAACATTTTAAGAAAGTGGAATGAAACAAAATTTTATTTTTAATGGGGACAGCCTTTGTAGATCCAAAGCAAATAAAAATCGTGTTAAATTCTCTCGAATTTTATATTATAGCATTTTTTTAACATTTCCATAAGCCATAAATGCATAAAGATCCGATGTCTACTCATTATTTTGTCGAAAATAATCGAAGAACGACAATTTCATTTGTCTCCTTGTCTCTTACAACCGATACAGTTTATTTTCTACGATCCACTGATAACAACGATTAATTACTCCGATCGTTAGCACCAACGAAATAGGCAACACCTGCGTGTTAATGCTCGGTAATTCCATCGTGAAAAAAAATGGTTCTGCTTCGAACGGTGTTGAAACACCGAGTGTGAGTCATTGTATATCGAGTTTCTCGGTAAGAGATCTCGAGGGAGGTGGGGGGACCGGAAGGAAGATCGACGCGCCAAACAACGCTGCGTACACGAGGGACACGCGTGCAGAGCCGATCGGCAATTTAGGCCGACATGACACACAGAGAGGCCGAGAGAAAGGTTTTCCGTGTTGTCGTTCGTATCAGCTCGTGTCGCAATCGATGGCCGCGGACGATGACGGTCACGTTTCTCGAAATCGAGGATTGCGACAAACCCTAGCATTTCGTCCGGGCGAAATCGGATCCACGCTGGTCGGCACAGATCATTTATTAATTCGGATCTATTTGGGTGGGGCCGGTTTTTCGCCAAGTGTTTCGGTTTTATCCGTGGACCCTCTCCTCCTCACTTGACATTTCATTCAAGCGGCTCGTGTTACGCCCGGCGTATTTATGGGACGATTCGCTGGCCTCGGCGCTCGCCTCCTCGCGGAGATGCATCCGCTTTCAGGAACGCACCTGTTAAAGTCGCTTGCGAATCGTTCGAATCGTTGCGAACGTGACGCGCAAACTGGCGCGTCCGCGCGATCATAGTGGCCCGGTTCGAGGAAGTTGGTGACGTTCCGTCGTAAAGTCACCTTCTCCGAATCGCTGTCCAGCCATTTTGTTCCGCCGGCCTCGAAAACGAAGAAACCGAACAAATAAACATTTAACCTAGGTCCCTCGTGTCGATTTCACATTTTTCAATGTGAATGTTATTCTGCCGTTTGTCTATATATTTATATTTAACCCGATATTTAACCCATTCGCATCATAAGGAAATGTGAAAAGAAGACGTTTATCACAAAAAATCACTACAATGAAAAGAACTTCACATTTCAGCATTATAAGAAAAAATAAATTGAGCGTATATGTACTCTCCGGTGATAGTGACCAGGAAAAATGAGCGCATATACAGGGTGTTTGCTAACTGGTGGTACAAGCGAAAAGGGAGTGATTCTACATGAAAGAATAAGTCGAAAGTATAGAATAAACATTTTTCGTTTGAAGCTTTGTTTTCGAGAAAATCGACTTTGAAGATCTGTCAGGTTTGCGTGCTTTAGTATATGCAGGAAGTAGATTCGGTTGGGCATGATCAGACGCGTCAGACAATTCCTATCGAATAGCATGCGTATTCGCTGCATTTCCGGTGGCGGTACAGTGGTTGAGTGTTAAATATGTTTTTTAATTTTCCTTACGAATTGGAAACTTTGTGAAAAGTTTAAGCATCCTTTTTTTTTTTTTATTAAGCTATAAAACCCCACATGGGATTATTAGCAGCATGCACATGGCTGTGCATTCTAACATTACATTACATAGGTAACTTATAAACTAGGATTGAGACAATATAATGAACATTTTCGAATACAATATTAACACTAAAGATATAAACAATGAGATTTAAGAAACGAATGTATGAAAAATAGAGGACAAAGAAAGGGTCCACACAAAAAGGAATCTATTGTATAGGGTGGAAAGAAACCCTTGTTGCAGAGTTTGCGAATCAAAGCGTCTCTATTACTGTCATAGATCGGACATTGCCATAGCACATGATTAGGATCCTGTACTAGACAACCACATGGACAACCCGTGTCAGCAGCAAGTCTAATCTTAAAAAGGGAAGCCCCTAGTTGAAAGTGTCCAGATCGAAGTCTATTAACCCAGCAAATGAATTCTCTGGGGAGCCTCAAGTGAGCAAACCAAGGTTTAGGCCCAGGATGATAATATGAACTGAAAAATTTTATGCCCTTGAACCCTGCTTCAGCAAGAATATTTAAGCATCTTTATAATTTCAGAAAATTGTCGAACAAAAAATCTAGAACCGGTGGTGGTACAGTGGTTCAGTGTTACATATGTTTTTTAATTTTCCTTACGAATTGGAAACTTTGTGAAAAGTTTAAGCATCTTTATAATCTCAGAAAATTGTCAAACAAAAAGTCTGGAACCGGTGGTGGTACAGTGGTTCAGTGTTAAATATGTTTTTTAATTTTCCTTACGAATTGGAAACTTTGTGAAAATCCTGTTGCTAAACTTAGCTGAAATATTTGTCGCCACGCTATGTAGAATTTTGATTGCGAGCGACTGTGTGGCGGTGGTGAGCACGTGCATCGTAGTGCATCGCGCCGTGGCGCGCCGAGTCGCGACGCTCCGCGTTGCATCGGCCGCAACGACGCAAGTGCACGCGAGCAATTGTGCAAGCCGGCTTGAATGATCGTTCGACGGGACACGATATCCGTGCCACGTTCGCCCGGATATATCGAGTCTGTTCCTTGCCAAAAGTGGCGTTACACGCTCCCGTTCGATGGCCGACGATGCCAGTATTCGAACGTGCCCGTTTGCACGTGATATCCGCGGCGCAATTGCAGAGCCGAGCAGCGCGCATCGATTCACGGCTAGCCCGCATGCTCGACGTGTGTAAATATTAATTACGCGCCGCTCAATTTTCTTCTTCTTCATTTTTTTTTCTCTCCTTTTTTGTCGGCCGGTTCCGCCGAGGCATTTTTCGCGACATAAAATCGCGAGGTTTATTTCTCGACTCGTCCTCGTCTGTGCACACCGCCTCGGCGAACGTTTATGCGACTCTCGTTCCGATGCGCGAACAACAGCATTCCGTTATCGAGGCGCGAATATTTTTCCATTGTCGCTGAGAATGCATCGGATGGTTTTTCCGTGTCGTTCTATCAGAACTCCGCGGCGTATTACGCTTCGATCGCTGTGCTTGCGGATCTTTATGCAAAATCAAAAATGTCTGTGACAATGGCGAGAGGCGGAAGTGAAATACGAAGGATCTTTCTTTCCCCGTTTTAATCATGTAAATCGGGATAATTAATATTCTGAAATTATGTTAATCTTCCATCTGATTTGAATTACGTCTACCCAATGTTATTAAGAATGCATAAAATCCACGGTACATTAATGCCTGTTTGAAATACGGTTTCTTTGAATTTTGCATAGCTCCCACATTCCTTTTAGTCGTACCTTCGCATTCTCGTTGTATTAGACGTAAACATTTCGTTTTCCATTTTGCATCAGCGTTGTTCGTGTGGAATATTAATTCTGCGACTGTGGTACTCTTTAGCGTTGACGACACAAGCGCTTCGCCACGTGATGGTCGCATGACAATCGTTTCGGTTAGTCGAGATAATTCACGATCGAATTATTGCTGCGGTGAAAGTGAAAAACGCATTGTTAAAACTCGCTCTTGTCACTCGTTTTAGTTTAATTGAAAACGTTAAAAAAGTTAAAATTGCATTGTGCGTACAGCAGACATTTCTTTCTTTCCTTAACTATTTCAATAAGCTAATAGCAATAAATTTAAATGATTTTACCGTTTCGTTCTTGAGTTATTAAATTTTTCTCGCAAATGCATTTGCAGTCTGTTAACCTTGGAATGATCTCGATTGATTTCAGCATCGTGCTCCTAATTTCTTATATTGGGGTGACCTACAATCATCGCACCTAGCGATTATTCCTAGAATGACCTTTACGTTTAGTCACCAGAATAAATAAAACGCCGAACACTTATACGGGCATTACCAATACAACGTGCGACGTTGTCCGTGGCGTAATCTAAAGGATGCGAGTCCACGTGCAGAAATAAATCGATTACATAAAACGAAACGTTCTCCTTAATGTTCTCTTTTTTGCGAAATCTAAATTTCTAAAATCTTTAAATACTTGTGCTTCTATAAACATATACTGACCGACTAATATGTCTCGATTTATTACTCGCTATTTTTGTTTGTAAAACGAACACGCGATGGTGTTTGAACACCCACCGATTCACCTAATCTTTCATCTACCGGTTGACACGAAAGTAACGTGGAAAATTTGTTTACTCCAACGGTAACATTTTTTCTCCGTAACAAAGCTAATTACTATGCCAAGATAATTTGGTAACCAATATACTTTGATTCCAGTAAACGTCATCATTATTGGCATATCGTGGGCTGCATGCTATGAATACAAGGTTACAAGTAAAACTGTTCGCACGGAATCTTATCGTTTAGATTATATTGATAAGCGCAGTATGTCGAACGCATATGCGATAAAAAAAAAGTTCTTCGACAACATCGGAACAAGATCTATGCAATTGTTTAACTCTTGATCCCGATCGCCACGACCTGATAGTCGAGAGCATGACTATAGTTAGCTGTCTCAGCATATTATCATACGAAACCGCGTTTTAATGTGTTTTGCTACGCTAATTAAATTTATTTGCAGATCCATTTTAACGAACTCTGATTATAATTGTTGGCAACAATGTACCGTTGCTATCGGCCGGTAATGAGGTTTAATTAAGATAGGGATCATTAGCATCGACGGTTTTTCCCAACTAGGTATAACACGATACACTCTATTTTCATAATAATTTATTCTTTCCTGATCCCAACGAAACTAGGCGAAAGTAACCTCCCAACGAAAATAGACTCGATATCAGTTGCATGAAAGTTGCAAAAAAAAAAGTGTACCCTGCAGTTCTAAGTGTGTCCTATTTGAGCTTATTTTAGATCAAAAAGTTCATTCGAAAGAGTTGGATGTGCTATGATAGTATGCAGCACAGGTATAGCTACGGTGTCACATTCAAAGGAGTGCACCATCCCCCGACGGTCGTGCTACTTTTACATAAGCAAACTGCCGCTAAAGATACGCAATAATTTTGATCGGACATGCACGAATAACAACGTTCGAGCATTGTACAGTCATCGGGGAAAGTGACTGGATCGAAGACCGACAAAGTTATGGCGCTTCTTGACAGGTTCCGTTTAAAACGTGAACCGTGGAACTCTTCACAAAGTATATCCTTGCATTACATTGTTATGGAAAAGAATGCTACTTCCAGGAACTTTAAAAAGTTGAACACTGACAGTATCCTTGTGCGACAGATATTTATTTAGAATTCATTTAGAATGTTTACTAGAAGATATTCTAGAAGAATATCAATCGATCACTATTTAATAATGTCGCTATTCGTTAAATTGTATTCAGTATTTGCAGCGAGAATTCTTTTAGCGTTGATAGGCAAAGTAGGATAAACTTCGCCTCAGGAAACCAGAACTTTTTAACTTTTTTTAAAACTGAAAATCCAAGTTACAATCGTAGGAGATCGATAGATCAAAAATTATGCACCAGGTATTTTATTTTGCCGCACAAAGATCTTTATTTTGCGAGTTCTGTTTGAAACGGAAACTTTTCCTTCTAATAAATATTATTTAAAAAAAAAAAAATCGGTTTTTTTCGGTTTTAAATAGAACCAATTACAAAGTTCTAGGCCGCCTGCGATCCTTGCTTTATGCAACGGCCGATCGATTAACGAAACTGGATGTTCCGATGTTATTTAGGTAAATGGATATTATACAATTGGCCGGTGTGAACCGTTGCGAAAGAGTCGAACCGATTAGCAGCATAAGCTCACGCTTATTTTCGTGAAGCGAACTTACCCGCCGGCTTAAAAATAATTTACTTCAAGTGTTGACGCTCCCGAGCATCCTTGACTCGTTTCAGCGGATCACCGCGAAAACAATCCTATATCTTCGGAATCGTCGAGATTGCCAAATCAAGTTGTCACCAAGTTGTTCGACCGAGAACCAGGCGAAAATCTCGGAGACTTTATCTCCGGTTACACAACCCGGGGGTCCGTTGTAGACTCTTGCGTAATCGCGATTAATCTTTCGACGATCGATTACAGCGACGACTCCGGCCACGTACGAATCGACCGCCTTTTTTTTTTCTCATGCGAAAACAGTTCCCCGAATACATTATGGATCGTCCTCTTACGAGACATCGATGAATGATGGATCGAGACAGACGTAAACAGATTGCTATAAATCGCGGTTATAGGGCTTGCGATAGACGTATTAATAGACAAATTGTTCGTTTTGGTGCGTTTTGATATTTCGCAACGAGCGTGATGAGTAAACACACATCGACATCACAAAATCTTTTTGTATAAGTGTTCAACATTTGCCCAATTATACAGGGTGCTTGGTAACTGGTGGTACCAACTGAAAAGGGGGTGTAATTCTACATGAAAGCATAAATCAAAAATATAGAATAGCATTTGTTCATCCGAAGTTTCGTTATCGAGAAAATCGAGTTTGAAATGCAGCATGCTATTCGATAGGAATTGTCTGACGCGTCTGATCATGACCAACCGAATCTACTTCCTGCATATACTAAAGCACGCAAACCTGACGGATCTTCAAAGTCGATTTTCTCGAAAACAAAGCCTCGAACGAAAAATGTTTATTCTATATTTTCGACTTATTCTTTCATGTAGAATCAGCCCCTTTTCGCTTGTACCACCAGTTAGCATACACCCTGTATATTAATAGCATCGTATTCTAGGAAGACTCTCAGTTCTTGAACCATAATCATAGTTTCTTCCCCTTTCCTACAAGTCGATAGAATTTCTGCGTCGAGCACAGGCCAATTTCAGAAAATTAGACTGAAACAGAACCATTTGCTGGCTAAGCAGAAGTTATAATAAGATCGTCGCGTGACTCAATCAATGTTGAAGATATGCTTTATCTCGTCCCTTGGTTCGTCACTCGCGTTCGCACGTGTTAAAACGTCGCTGCTCATTCATTCGTCGAGCACGTGATGCCATCTAGACAACGATTGGTTAAGCTCGGTATCGGTTTCGTTCGGCGAAATTGTTAATTCCATGAACACCCGTTATCTTCGTCGGGCGAAGTATAACAAGAATACGGGAATGACTAGACAGTTACCGGTCGTGCGATAATTTTATTTGTCGTAGAAATCGAAGAACCGTAATCGTTGATAACGGCGTCGCGAATCACGTTTCCTAGGTGTATAGTCATCCGAGCTTTATTCGTTTCTTGAATGAAACTGGAATTTTACACCGCATTATTAATGTCTTCGCCGAAGAACCAACACCGAGTTGCAGTGGCAGATTTTCGACGTTAATATTATCACAGATAAGAGTATGTAGTATACGTGTAAACTGTGAGACAGACACAGTCTTTTCATTTAAGAATCTTGTGAAAATTATTTCAAGAATTACTTGTAAAATTTCTCTTAACGATTAACGATTTCTCTTGTAAAACTTTTACCAACATATTCGCGACGGTTTTCCGATTGAAACGACTCCAAACACGACACATATCTGATCACTTTTACTCATTTCATTCCGCGATATAGTATCACCTCGATTATCCGAACTGACGTCTGAATTCACACACGAATCCAAACACGTGTTTCCCAAGCAGTTTATTGTAAAGCTTACACAGTGTATAAATCAGTAAAAATTTAATCCAGCACTGTAGCTAGGTAATAATAATTAATAACGATAACTGTCCTATTATCTGAAAGCGTAGGACCCACCGATTATGGAATTACGTCGTGTTCGAAAAATGTCGCAAATGTGTTGGTAAACTTTATTCTTCTGTTAGGAATAAATTTTTGACAAATATCGTGCATATCTGTTCCCCGTATATTAGGACGCTACTCTGCTGTAAATGTTAGTCAATTGCGCAGCATCCTTTCTCCGCGAACCCCTACCGACACCCCGTCACTATCGATTGCTTATCAAGAAACGAAAAGAGAGTTTCCTCGGAGTTTTGTTTTGCGGGGAAGCGTCGTCACGAAGGCTTGACGTAGACGTAACGATTGTTATGAGCTTTCCGGCGAATAAGAGGCAAGTGCGTTGTAACGAAGTGTATCGTGTTGGACTTCGCGCGGTGTCGTTAACAATGTCGATAACGGAGCTTTCTCGATAACCGATCGGAGGTTAATCATATTATGGACCGGCGCGAGAGATACACCAGTGTAATACTGATTCTGGAAAATAATGCCGGCTAGTTTGGACTTTAATACAAGTTATCGTGACCGATTGTTGTGTCTCGTGTGCGTGTGCGAGTAAGTAACGTAACACGTATCCGATGTCATATCGCTTTTTTCAACAGTCACGCTTGGGACGTCTACGTTGTCGCAGATGTTATTGACCGTGTCAGAGTTGCCACTTTTGTTCAAACGCTAACCCACCGTCTCGACTATGCAGAAAATAGGTGACGGACTGCAGTGTAAAACTGTAACAAAAGAGCAGACGTGTTTCCCAAGGTGTCCTAACCTTTCAACCCTCTACGCATTAGACGGTTTAGATACATTAAAACACAGATTCGAATTAAATTATCGACTTCGTTGAAAGTCCATTGTAACCGTTAGACTGCGGATTTTTATGCAAAATTAAAATGGTTTCTATCAACATTTTGCTGTGTATTGGTTTCTTCGCAGCTGCGGAACTTTGTTTTTAATAATTTTGATCATCGATATTGATAACAGAAAAATAAAATTGTATCTTGATTTATAAATTCTATTCCATTTTATTTGAAATATCACTAGGCCGACTCGTTATAAGGCAAGGGGTTAATTGCAAAAAGGAGCCAAGTGGAAATTTCTTTCCTGCTTTAACGGTTTGAATAAACCAAAATTGATACGCTGATATTCTTAAATTTTTGCGATCTGTCTACTGTTTTTAAGAAACATTTTTATCAGAATTATCAGAGACTGAGTAATCAAGTGACGATTTTAGTACGCTAATTGTTATTGTCACAAGTGCAAAAAAACCCTGAGTCATACAACAAGAAATGTTGATTCCAGAGTGCACCAAAGTCATGCGAGCATTTAGCAAAGGAACACGATTTTATTATTTATAGATTCCACTAGGTTTGTAGATAGTGGGCAGTTTTTAACAACGCAGCTGATTCAGCAAGTTTATAAATAAACTTGCATACAGTTTGTTTTTCTGCATAGAGATATACGTCTACCGCTGGAAAAAGAATGTTGCAAATTTGCGCGTTCACGTGCACTCCACGAGCGGTTACGAGTAGACACAGGAAGCAATAAACAAACACGTGAACCAGTTGTACGTAGTCAATAGCACACGTACACGGCGTCTATAAGGTGGGTTATAAATCATGTCGATAGATCATTCTTCATAGAAGTATGATCATCTAAAATACAAAATGGAATTATACAAAACTGTCCATCGATTTCCTATAAAATTAAAAACGTCAGATCAATTTTCAAAATGAATTTTCTCCCACCTTTTGAACCTTTTTGTTTATTTGTTTTTCGTGTATATTCCGCATTGCATGATTTTAATTCCGCGCCGTTGGGGGATTTCTGAAATTGAGTTCCACAGTTAACTGGTTAATAGCCTATTTAATGTCAATATTAACAATTTATTTCCGTATAAATAATCGTCTAGCGTTCGTGCTATCGATACTGGTTCGCGTTGTGCCTGTAAAAGCAAGTCGCGCATCGTTCCGATAGCGACATTCAACCGTGAAGATCGAATCGTCGAGCAACAATTACGCAGATACAATATTCGCTATTCCGCGCGAATTCGGGCTATAATTAATATCTCATGGATCGTCCGCGTTCACGGGAGGAGCCGTCGTAGTATTCGCACGTGACAGAAATAATATTGCTGATTGCGTCAGGGTTGCTGAAAACAGCACGTGTTTATTCAGAGAACGCTGTCCGTAATCAACGTGGTCACATGTTTGTCCTCGTAAACGTATCTTCCACGTTCAACGTGATCGTTCGCCGGCCAGGGACAGTGGACAGACGGACGGGCATTCCAGAATTAGCCGACTCTCGCGAAAAACGACGCTGGCCGATGACGCCGATGACAAACAGAAAATTTGTTGCTCGCCGAGAACCTCGGTCGCGGCGACCGTACGCTTCGTTATCGTCGAGATCGAACGATCAGGCTAGTCGGTTATGACAACCGTCGGGAAACCAGACTCCTTCGCGTTGTTTAGACGCGACGCGCGGCTCGTTCCCGCCGCCCATTGATTAGATTTTAATTTAGAAGACTCGCATTATCGCCGCAGCAGCCGTTGCGCAGTTTCAACGCTTCCCCCGGAGGCCTTCTTCTGTTTTCTTCAACCTACGCCGTGAACTCTTCTCTGCTCGCAAGAAACGTTTCCGGGTGCGCGCGTCGAATGGAAAACACGTTTTTCGCAACACACACGACTTCACGCACACCGTCTTCGAAAAATCAACAACGCCCTTTCGGTTTCCTCCCTATTTATTCCGACCTTGCGTCGCTGCGAAATTTTTCTTCTTACAATTTTCGTTCTCTAGAAAGTGATTATTTTGCAGGACCGTGCCGATACCAATCTTATTACCAGCTGCACAAATTAAGTCGTGGCTCTGGGAGTCAACCGTAGCATTATTTTAAATTCTAAACTTTCATAGAACTCAAAATTCCACTTCCATTTCAGTCGATAAAGAAGTCGACTATAATACAGTTTATTAACACGTTGACTGCCATGTCATATGAATTTTTACATTAATATATTCATTGTACCAAATTCGATTAGAATCCGTAAAATTCAAGAAAGTTGAAAGACTACTCAGTGTCATACATTTAATTTTTTCCAATTTTTATTTCATTAAATAACTTACTCTGATTTCATGGAATTTTTCAGGTTTCTAGTTTGCCAGTCAAAGTGTTAAATACAGTGAATTCTCGATACATGTCAACAATACACGGGTCTTTCCACGTATCCTGCAGGAGACATACCCAGTGTTATGTTTGCACTGCTCGAGGCCTCTCGAGGTCCGAGGCGCCTCACGAGGTATACCCTGCGATGGTGGGGACAGTTCCGCGACGTTTATCGTCCAGGTCATGGCGACATATATAGAGAAATCACTGTACATGAGTTTTAGTGAACGAGGCAAGTCTACGCATGCGAGAGCAAGCACTCACCGAACTGTGTGTTTTGGATTCGATCGTGTTGACGTTGCACAGTTGCGAGTTGAGGGGAAGCAGCTCGCGATGCGGACAGCTCCGCTGTTGGCTGAGCCGGTCATGGCGACGAGAGCCGTTGGATCCGGTGATGCCCGGTTATCGTTTGAAAAACACTCGCAGGGGCCACCGTGGTCAACCGTTTGCCGATAAACCCCGGTCAGAACGCGAGCTGCGATGTCAGCCGTCGAAGATCTCCCCGGTCCGGTTTTAACCGGACCGTCGATAACTCGACCCCATTTAAAGCGGTTCCCCCGCAAATTTTTTTTCCCGCGATTCACATCTCCTTTTCCCGGATCGCTGGGCTCTCTCGCTGCCTAGCGCGCTCGTGTCGACTCGAACGAGAGTGGAAGGTCCGATGTCGGGGGTCACCGAGCTGTTTTGATGTCGGAACGCCGCGCCGCACAGTGGGCAGAAACGGGCTTTCTCGATTCAAAATCAAAGAACTTTCGATAGGAATGAGGTAGAGCGATGAAATTTTTTTTAAATGAAAGCTGAAACTTTGTAGAATATGGGAAAAATAGGGAGATTACGGTACGAACGTTTTTTAACCTTGAGAAAATTCGTTAAAGTTGCACAATTTCAAGAAAGCGCCAGTAGTAATGACAGCGATAAGTCAAGCGATGACGAGATGTGAAGTGCTTCATGTTTCGTAAGTAACTCAAAACGTTAAAATACTTCATTGTTATTATTTTTATTGTGTTTTATATATGAGAATACGATATACTTTCAAACTAGTGTGTTATCAAGACATTTTTTAACGAAAAAATTTCATTAATTTGTGTCACAAAAATCTATTTTTTTTCAAAAACCTGAGGTCGTAGGCAAATTTTGAAAACAGATTTGAAATCAGCGTGAAAAAATCTATGGGGAACGATATATAGCATGTTAAAAAAAAATTTCCGCGCGTATTAGCCACAAAAACAAAATTTTCTTGAAATTGTGCAACTTTAACGAATTTTCTCAAGGTTAAAAACGTTCGTACCGTAATCTCCCTATTTTTCCCATATTCTACAAAGTTTCAGCTTTCATTTAAAAAAAATTTCATCGCTCTACCTCATTCCTATCGAAAGTTCTTTGATTTTGAATCGAAAAAGGCCGTTTTTGCCCACTGTGCGCCGTCCTGACAGCCATCAGCGAGCCGTGTGTTTGCTGCCAGAACGATGTCTGCACGCGAGAGCCATCCTTTCACTTAATTATTCAAAGCAACGATCACTGTTTGGGGAACTGCTATCGTCTCGACGACGTCTCGGTGCGACCAGATTTACGAGAGATTGCGATAGGGGATCGTGTTTACGTAGCTATTAGGTCGTCGAGTGCGAAACGATCGATTTCAGAATGCAGTTTTACGAGCTGTTTCGATCGCGAAATACATACTATCCTGATCTACAGGTTTATGCACGGTCAGGCAGCCCGCTCGAATAACTTCTGAATTGTGCGTTGTACAATTATTATATTTCTACAGATGTTGCGCGGTGTGGACGGGCACATGAAGTGGAATCTTGTATTCTTTATGCAACAATCGACGCAGTTTTCTCTATAGAAAAGTATTAACCCACGCGTGTCGAAAACTAATTAGTAGACAGCGGATCTTTATGCATTTATGGCTTATGGAAGTGTTCAAAGAATGCTATAATATAAAATTCGAGAGACTTTAACACGATTTTCCCATAAAAATACGATTTTATTTCATTCCACTTTCTTAAAATTTTTCTAAAAATTGCATAAACATCCGCAGTCTACTAATTAGTTTAAGAGATATTTTAATCTAAATAAAAACGATTCTAAAAACGATTCTATAGTATACGAAGTTGTGCGAGGGTTTCTCGGTTTAATTTGCAATGCGATATATGTATGTATGTTAAACAACATATACGTACGTACGAGCAACAGATAGTAATTAGATAGAACTAATGCTACGTCAATCGGTACCGCTACGCTGGTTCTCAGAAGTGGTGGAGATAGCGGCGGTGCAATATCAGTTTGGATAATCCAGGTTCGCATAATCGACGTTCCATCGTATTCTATTTATCATCGCGTCAATTGGTATTTTTTACAGAAAATTTTCAGTCATTCTTCCTGTAGTTACAGTCGATTTTTAGTTTTCCATCGTGCCTAGATCGCGAATTGCACACGCTTACGATTAAATTGCGGATTTGATATGCTTGTGAAATTTTTCACAGCCGACAATTATGCCAAAAATGAATGGACTTTTACGCAACTTCTGTTCGAAACAACAATTTTCTGTTTCGCGTAGAGATCCACAGTCCAATCGGCACCTCTCTATGATTAATGCTTTTTGCATCGATGGAAGAATTTTCAGACAGATCGATGGATACGATTATGTAGCTGTACGACCGGTTTCGTATATTTGTTAGCCGGCAGTTCTACGACAGATTCTTAACAGTCTGCGAGACGCAATTTTTCACGAAACTCTAGCGAGCGTCACGTGTCTAACGATCGCACTCTCGTACACGCGAGTATCTGGTTCAAGGCAGTGCAGTGTGCTCTTTGCATAGAAAAATACGTGATCCCGATGACAGTATGAATTTTTTCTAGATAACTATTCGTGTCGAAACCGCGTCCGGAATGAAAATCAGAGTTCGAACGAAACGGTTGATCTATTTTTTTCTTTTCTTTTTTTTTGCGAGAGAGAACAGTTATCCATTCGGGTTTCACTTTCGAATCGGCGAGAACAAAAAATGTCGAAGAACTATATACTTCTTCTAGGTTGGTTCTTGCTCGATGCGAGCGACACACGAGCAGCGATTTTTCTAATGCATCGTTGACTGCCAAGTCACCTAGATGTGGGGTGACTTTTGAATGTGATTGAATTTTTACGTTAATCTATTCATTGTACCAAATTTGATTGGGATCTGCAAACTGCAAGAAAGTTGGAAGACTACTCAATATCACACATATAATTATTTTCCATTTTTATTTCATTAACACGTTGACTGCCGGACGGATTTTCCATGATTTTTCCCAGTCGCCAACATGAACTTTTCATTATGCGATGCATATTATGATGAAATATAGTTTCCAGCAAATAATATGAGTTATAAAATCACGTTTGAAGCATTTTTTTGGTGGGGGTCACCGGTGCCCCCCACGGCGCTGTAGGCAAGTACTACTTTTTTTTTTTTAAACAATCGTGCTTCGGTTGCTAAGTGATTACTCTCAGTGTTTCGAAAAAAAAAGAAAAAAAATGATTTTGTATGTTCTATATTGCATTAATTTCTTCAAACCATTATAGTAACAATGGTATTATTGAAAAATTGATCAGTATCCATATTTACTATAATTATGTACTTTTAGTATTGACCACGCTGCCGGTCACCGGTGGCCCCCACGGCGCTGTAGCAAAGTCGAGTGCCAGTCACCGGTGACCCCCACGGCAGTTAACGTGTTAAATAGCTTACTTTGGTTTCATGGAATTTTTGAGGGTTTGGCACTCAAAGTGTTAATAGGGTGTGTTAATTTTTTTTTTTTTTGTCTCTGACGTCCCCATAGTTTTCTGGGCAGGAAAGGTATTTCCGAGGCTAATAGGTAGAGATCGAGCAGAGTGATCAGTTTCATTGAGCGACCGGGGAAAAGTGCTGCGAAAGATAATTCCCGAGCGAGCTTCCTTGGCGGAACGTGTTTCCTCACGTGTTGGGCGTTATGCATCGCGTTTACAACACGTGATAGCACCGCGGCGTCATCGTCGAGCGACATCTCCCTCCTCGTTAAAGGAACGTAAGCGCCGCCGCCCGTGGATCGCAGTCGTGTTCGTGCCGTATCAGAGCACGCACAGTTCTACCGAGGACCGGTGTCATCTCACGCGTGCGTCAATTCGTATCATTGTGCGCCAAGCCGTGCCGCAGCACGCATCTATATCCAGTTCCTTCCGTAGAGAATCTCTGACGCCGCGTGTGCCCCGTGTATCGGCGATCTGCTTCGAAACGATCGAGCACAGGTGTTGTGTTTCCGTGCCGTGTTTCGTTCAGTGAAACTGTTTTTTTTTTTTTGGTTGTTGTTGTTTTGTCAACACACTTTTCATCGGCTAATCGTCGAGCTCGTACAGCCAGCCAGGAAGCAGCAGCGAAAACGATCGGCTCGCGGACGAGGATTGACCAGTGACTTACCGAGCGCGAACGATTTAGTGTGTTTGCGACGTTCGATTCTTCTGGTGAGGCTCCGGTGACCGTTCTTAACATAATGGTGACGCATAGTATGGACAATATTCTGAATATGCAATATTACCCGGCGAACAGTCACGTTGAGGCGGCGATGCACTCGTCACCGCTGCGGAAAAGGCGTTGTTTGAATAAAGAGGTGAATTTTTAATCCGTGACCCGACCCCGCTCTCCGTACACCGCGCACCGAAACTTGTGCTAGCAGATTTCGAGAAAGCTACGGACAATGTTCCCGCGAAACGGTTCTTTCGCGTTGCACCGTTCTGGACGAGCAACGATTGCGGATTTTATGCATTTAAGGTAAAGGCACCAGTAGTCGACCACCATGTACCAGTAGTCGACCATTTTATAGAAACTCAAAAAATAAGGTTTGAAATGTTCTTATTGTTTTGAAATTTAAACAACAGACCGCACATGGCATCCGAGGTTCACTTTCATCAAAAGTGCACTTATACAGTCGAGTCGGAAAGTAAGTTAACATTTGGTGATATGTAGGCAATGAATATGATGAATAAAATCAAGTTATTGTATTGTTTTTATTTAGGAGGTGTAAGGAAATAAACAAATATGTTAGTAAAACATATGTTATGATTATTAAAGATTAAAGACATGTCATATTCATTTGCCTACATATACCAGTCGTTAACTTACTTTCCGACTCGACTGTAAGTGCGCTTATACAGACCTTATTTTTTATGTTTTTCTATTATATGGTCAACTACCGGTACATGGTCAACTACTGGTGCCTTTACCTTATAGTGGTCACTGGAAGGCCCTGGTGTGGCATGATTTTCATTCGATTTTGAACTTTTGCTACGGTGATTCTTATCGAATAGCCTACCATATTTGCATAAACATCCGACATTTGTTGTATCTTTGGCTCCAGAATGGACGATCGGTGCTCCGATTTTTGGCAACCGTTGGAACACTTTAATCTCGGCATGAGTAATTCGAAAGGCTCGGTGTTTGCTGCGTCGAATGACACACAATCACGAGAACCGATGGGGGATTCCCCCTAAAGTTTGTATCACTCTCGATAACGTTAGAACGATAATGGACGAGCGTGCTCGTAATTCAGGTTTCAGATAACTATCGCGCTAGTAGGTCTCTAGCTACTATAAAAACGTAGCTCTCGTTTGCATCGCGAAAGCAACAAATTGTTACGATAACGATCGTCTCAATTGTACGCCAGACATGCGAGACGTTTCTTACACTGACTTTTTCCTTAAATTTTTGTCGTATGCATCATCTTTTAACGATTCTCGTTTCGTTGTTCTGTTGCAGCAAGATCCAATGTCTCATAGAATCATCGAAAAACGGAGAAGGGACCGAATGAACAACTGCTTGGCTGACCTAAGCAGACTCATACCTGCCGAGTATCTGAAGAAGGGCAGAGGTCGCGTGGAGAAGACGGAGATCATCGAAATGGCCATTCGTCACATGAAGCATCTTCAAAGTATTCGGCAAGGTACTAATCGCTATGGACCACCGGCTGTTCTAAGTGTTGCGCCATGTTGTCCGTAGGTTATAGTCACTTTCAACACTGATTATTAACCCTTGGCACTCGAATGGCGACCACCAAAACTTTACATTATTAAATTTGCTTGTATTTGCCGGCGAGTGGTGGCTCGACCGGTGGTGTTGTGGGAATGGTGATCGTTGAGGTTAAGCGATGTTGGTTGGGGCCCATCGAAAGATGGGTGACCGCCCATAGGTGTGTAAACCTATAGAGGATTTGTAACCCTGAGGGGAACAATAATAAAGAATTGAAATTTGCTTGTATTTAATAAATTAGTAAACGTTTCAGTATTGTACGAGTAAATTGCACCATTTTCGTATGTATAACATGAAAAAAAAATATATAGAGGGGAAGTATTTTAGGTTAGAAGAAACGTTTCGTTTTGGAGTTAGAATAGCCGCGAGTGCAAAGGGTTGAATGAGTTCAAAAATTGTTACAAAAATGACTAGAAATCGAAATAAATTTGCTTTTTGGTTGGCAGTATTAGTGTTGGAATGCCTATCGGGCAAAGAATCGTTTCCATTCGCGACGTTACTCCATTTCTAATTCGCTGTTGGCCACGTTTTCAGAAACGAAGCACCCTGCGGTGACGTCAGCGCCCACGCACCCCGAGGACAGCGTGGACAGCGTCTCCCACTCAACGGTGACGTCCACAGCAGCCGAACACTATAGACTGGGTTTCCAAGAGTGCCTCAGCGAGACCATGCACTTCCTGGTGGAGGTGGAAGGTTTCTTCGCTAGAGACTCTCTGTGCGTGCAGTTGATCAACCATCTGCAACAACACTGCGAGAGGATTTTGGCTACCAGTGAGTATCAAGATTAACACACCAAGCTCGCAAACACTGGTTGGAATAGGAAAGTTCGTAGGGGCAGAACGGCTCTAGCAAATGGAATATTACAATTAATCGAATGAATATGTATATGTCGTACACACTCGAGTATCAAGTGTCATAGATAACCCTGTCTCTCTCTCTCTCTCTCTCTCTCTCTCTCTCTCTCTCTCTCTCTTTCTCGACGAGTTGAGTAATCGAGCGGTCTTGCGAAGATTAGGCCGACGTTTTCACCGATAGAATTCAATCGACGCGATACGGTATCGATCCGATACCCTTTTTCAATGTCGTTACACGTTACCTCTGTGGACCCGTTGTTCGATAGTCTCGAACGCGAATCGATCTCTGATCTGGTAAATCGAATTTCAGGCGACAGGCTGGGCTTCCCTCGTCCCGAAATGCCGACGTCGAACGGGGCTGATTCTACATGAAAGAATAAGTCGAAAATATAGAATAAACATTTGTTCATCCGAAGTTTCGTTATCGAGAAAATCGAGTTTGAAATGCAGCATGCTATTCGATAGGAATTGTCTGACGCGTCTGATCATGACCAACCAAATCTACTTCCTGCATATACTAGAGCACACAAACCTGACAGAACTTCAAAGTCGATTTTCTCGAAAACAAAGCCTCAAACGAAAAATGTTTATTCTTTATTTTCGACTTATTCTTTCATGTAGAATCACCCCCTTCTCGCTTGTACCACCTGATACCAAACATCCTGTATATATTTTTTTTTTTCATGTTATACATAAGAAAATGGTGCAATTTACTCGTACAGTACTGAAGTCTGAAGTAATTGATTAAATACAAACAAATTTAGTAATCTAAAAAATATTTTGAGTAATGATGCAGCAATTTTTAGTGGCCCGAGGCCCTTTATTAATTTTCCACAAAATTCCTACTACTACAATTTTATCAAAATCTAGTTTGCACGTCATGTATTAAACCAATGCTTCTAGTTGCGAATTTAATTCTGTTTCAACGTTAGGTTTATGTAGCACTAAAAGTGGCCCCTTACAGTCGGCATTCGAGTGCTAAGGGTTAAATCAGTTTTCGATGAGAATTTTCATCGCGTGTGTAGATCTACAAAACACATATTTGGAATACTTGTTACGGGCCCGAGGCCCTTTATTAATTTTCCACAAAATTCCTACTACTGCAATTTTATCAAAATCTAGTTTGCACGTCATGTATTAAACCGATGCTTCTAGTTGCGAATTTAATTCTGTTTCAACGTTAGATTTATGGAGCACTAAAAGTGGCCAGTTTGGATTATTTTATAAAATTATCAATAATATATCCAGCCAGATTTTTAGCAGTTTTTACCATGATACATGTTCCAAGATATTCTCGAACGCGAATCGATCTCTGATCTTGTAAATCGAATTTCAGGCGACAGGCTGGGCTTCCCTCATCCCGAGATGCCGACGTCGAACGGCACCGTGAACGGCGGCTACGCTCACACCAGCATTCCGACGATATGTCAGCCGAACGCACACTCGGACCAGGGCTCGAGCTCCGGCGTGAGCTCGTTCGGAGATCCGGAGCGTCCCCTGCAGTCGACGATCATCCCGCCGCCGATGATCGTCAGCGACGACAGCAATCACAGCACCCATTCGCACAGCACGCCGCCGACCGCCAGCTGCAAGCCTTCCAATTACAAGTTCAAGAGCTCGATCAAGCAAAGGTTCTCCGCGGAGAGGATAAAGTCGAGCCCTCCGCCGAGCACCGCCGCGGAGAAGCCCTCCTCGTCGCACGGGGTGCCGATCTTCGCTCTGCACGACGGCGGCGCTTTCTACGTTCCCCTGACGGTCGAAGCGTCCTTGTTGAGGCCCCACCTGAACTTCATCCCGGACACCGGGCCGGACACGGTTCTTCATCCGGTGACGATCTCGGTGAACTTCAATCAGCCTCCAGCGTGGTCGAATCATCACAGCCCGACGCATCAGCAGACATAAAACAGCGAGCGTCGTTTGCGACTATTTTTCTGTTTTTTCGAACGTGACACGACGCCCCCAATCGACTCACCGACGCATTGTACCATTCGCGTACGTCAGGCATACTTCATGAACAGTATGAATACTCTTGGTAATAGAGCTACTTGACTTGTGTGGCGAGCAAGCACGAGAATCGAGATGATGATCCAGCGGTTAGGAACGATAGAGGGAAACTGCTGCTGGATTTAAGGGGAGGAGGATCGTGGTTTAAGTTTCTTTCTGGTTCTTTAGTTCGTAAGATCCGACGAACACTGATTATCACCATACCCGTTACACGAAGAATGGAGGTGTCGAGGATATTTTTGTATATTTACCGAGAGGCTGTGGGTTGTCTTAGCATTTACAAGATTCGAGAGACGGAGCGACAGAGATCGGAGGTAGAGATAGAGTATTAGGGCGACGAGCCCCCCCACCCCCCTACCGGTTACTTTAGCTTCGGGGTGTGCCTTTCTTTTTCTCTTTCGTAGGTGAGAAAAGCATCGTTGTTGCGCCCGTCGAGTCCCGAACCTCCTTGTTCTTCTTGTTTTTTCTTTTTTATTTCTTCGCGAAATCAGTTTCATCCCCCGGTTTCGTTTTCATCCTCTATCTCTGTTCCGTTCGTTTCCTCCGTGCTTTGATTCGAATTTTTCTTTTTTTTTTATTTCCGTTCTGTTTCTTTTTTATTTCTTCGACCCGAACGGTGTCACTGTGTCACAATTTCACCATGGAATTCTACGTATCATCGACGTTTGCCGATTAGTATTAAGAATTAGTTCTCTTTTCTTCTCTCTCTCTCTCTCTCTCTCACTCTCACTTACATTCAAACTCTATTCCCGACATTACGAACGATCTTGCGATGTGTCTTTTCGGCAGAAACGTCGAAGAATCGTTAATGTGTTCGGTCGGCCGGCGAAATTTCTATTTTTTCGGGACGCAAGGCGACCGAGAGAAGTGCCTACACGCTATTTGTTTTATTTTTTTTTTTTTTTCGTTTTTTTAAATCGATTCCAATTCATGTGATTAGTCCCGTATGTACGAAGAAGAAAGTGTTTAGTTTTATGCGATTTATTGTGCGTCACGTGTTCGATCGCGGACGCGGATCGAAACTGCTTGACGCTCCGGCGAAACGGGCCTCAGCAATTAAAGACTGACCAAGACCTGCATTACACTAAATTCTTGTAAGATCATTGCATTAAATATATATTTGTACATACCATGTCTAGTTGTAACGTTAATGAAGAATTTATCCGGAATAAATTATATTTACCATAGGAGTGTGCTTCTGTTCCTACATGCCCATAATGTATTGCGATATGTTTATTTACATCTGTAAATCACCATACGGATGCTTTTTCATATTCGAAAGTAAATAGAATTTAGTCGCTTCGCTTGTCTTTAATCCACCAGGCGGACAATTAAATGAATCAGATTTCATCAATGTTTAATCATCCATGAGACCAATGTCTATAGGCCAACATCGTTTTGTTTCGAATAGATAACAATTTTATTAATAGGGTTTTCCTTGTAAAAAAATATTGAAGGTGACTTTGAAAGCTTGAAGAAAGGCACGGAAACTTTTGAAAAAGGCAAAGTCTTTGTCTGTGACAAAAGAATATGTTGATCGGTCCTCTAATCACGAAAATTATTAAGGTGGTCCATCCTGTATGTATACTTTTTTAAACAAACAAAAAATTTCCTAAACAGTACGATATTGACAAGTTACATGGAACGTTTATAACCAATGGTCGAGTGAAACTGTTAAACTTTTCAATCAGTTATGGAATAATTGTAACTTTATGACTACTATCCTTTCTTCGTGCATTTACTGTTTATTTATAAAACAACTAAAATGCATTTAACTCTTCAAAATGATCTTCAACGCGGTACGATTGAATGATTTCAATTGAAATCTTTGGGAGAGCACTCTGTCTCCCTGCTTCAATGCGAACGATGATCAAAAAGTATATGTGCCCATAATTATGAAAGTGGTCTGTCAAAATTAAAAAAAAATGAATTAATCACTTATTTCACACGACATGATTTTAAACTAAATTTATTCAATGTAATTTTTTTTTTTTATGACAGACCACTTTCATAATTATGGGCACATATGTATAAAATCAGTTTGTACAACCGGAACGTGTTCCCTTGCAAATGAAAATGGCCCCTTTGCTGCCGGAGGGTTGAAGGAAGTAAGACTAGTAGTTGCAATTAAAATTTTTTTTTATTACATCAACATAATACTGGCTAAGGGTCAAAACAATTGTAGAACGCGTCTATTAGGGGTACGGAGATTAACACAAGCAACCAGTAACGCGAGGCCCGCTTGCGAGCGAGAGAGGAGGGTGCTTTCGTTCTCCCCTTTCGCCGTGAGTGAGCTTCGCTCGGGTCGCGACAGGGACAGGAGGGGGGTACAGTAGTCTAATGATCCCTAACTAGAGATAAATACAATCTTATAGAAGTAATAAAATTAATTGCAGCGAGGCAACAACCAAGTCTTCAAAGAAATCAGCCTTAACGAATTCTTCGAAATAAATCGATTAAAAAAGTCGGGGATGCGAGGCAGCGGCGCGTTCTGTCCGTGGTATGATCGCGGGGCGGTTAACGCAACGCGCAAGAATGTTGAACGGCCTGTTTTCGTCGGTCAGAAGAGATCGATTCGCGGAGTGAAATTAGTTTTCTTTTCGAAAAACAGTCCCGAGAGAAATACGTACGTTCAGGGCATATCGACGCCGTTCACGTTTACGATGTGGAACAGAAAATCTGAGATTCGCGATTGATAATCGAGGAACCGCTGCCTCGAATGTCGTCGCTTCGTTCGCGTCGCGCGACATCGTCATCCCGGTCTTGTCGTCTTTCGGTGTGTACTGTAATGTGTGTATGTATTTAATTGAAAAACCTAACTACACAGAGTCCAAGGGAACTGAGTATTACCTGTAATTGGACACATATCTTCGTCAATGTAAGAATGAGTAAAAACGTAAGAACTCCACCTAGCATATGTGGGGTGTGCGCGGGGCATGGGTGAACTGAATGTGCAGATTCGGATAGATGCGCGGATTCAACACTACCGGATAATGTAACGGGGGTAAGCACAACATTTTTTCATTTTTCGTATAATTAGTTGAGTATGAGTTGAATGGAGCAGCCGCGGCGAACTGCATCCGTGAGGGGAATCCCCTCGACGAGGAGACGCCCGCCGGGAGCCAGCCAACGGACTGCGAGCTTCCGAGGAAGCTTGATGGTTACTTTTTCTTCTGGGCCTTCTCCGCGGCCTTTGTGACCTTGCCCTGGGTGTCTTTGAAGGTGACGCTCTGCGAACAAACCGACCGGTCAATCGTTACCTCTCGCATTCCAATCGGAAATACACGATTAACCCCTTGCACTACGCCGAAACTCTGAAAAAGTCGTGCCAAACTTGTCCGCCGGAATGGGCAGACAATTAATAAGTCACGAGTGAAACTCGTGATATTCAATTTTGGCACGAAATTTTCATCACGAGTCAGACTCGTCAAAGTAGTGCAAGGGGTTAACCACTGTACGCCACTATAGTGGCTTCCGTGGAAAGCATCGGTTCGAACAATTACGCCACTATAGTGGCTTTCGTGCCTGCCGCAGCTAGGTGCGCCGTCCCTAGAAGACAGTCTTGCGGACAAACGCGCCGTACCTGGGAGACAGTCTTGCGGACAAACGTGCTTAACCCCTTGCACTACTATTTATTTTGTGATTATAATGATTAGAATTTCTTCATCGTTCAGAATTTCATAGAAAAAAAAAGAGATAGTTTATATTTATTGTATGCCTATCAACTACAACAAGATAGAATTTTATTTAGGTTTAAAGGAAATTAATAACATACATATCTATTAGACTCTGTTCAGAATCTTCGTCACGAGTCTGACTCGATATTGTAGGGCAAGAGGCTAAGCAATAGCTTCAAGCTTTCGGAAAAATGTCCGTTTTTTACTCAGAATTTATTGTTCTATCGAGATCGAGCAAAGTGTCGTTTCATTCGCGAAAGACGAATGAAAGTGACCTTTGTAGTATCTTCTTTAGGCACCCGCTTGTAAAAAAAAAAACTGATATTAATTGCTTTAAATCCTGTAACTTCAAGTTGAAACATTTTTATGTCAATGAAACCGCGTTGCGATTACCCAGAGCCGCAGTATAGCGTATTCACGAGCCCTCCGGGTGATGAAAAGGGTTAACGTTAAACGAGCACGTACTTTGATGACGCCTACGGCGACGGTCTGACGCATGTCGCGTACAGCGAAACGACCCAACGGCGGGAACTCCTGGAACGCTTCCACGCACATCGGTTTTGTAGGCTGCAGCATCACGATCGCCGCGTCGCCGGTCTTGATGCTCTTCGGATTCTCCTCGGTGGTTTTACCGGTACGACGGTCGCACTTCTCCTTGATCTCCGCGAATTTGCAGGCGATATGAGCGGTGTGACAGTCGAGCACAGGCGTGTACCCGTTGCTGATCTGTCCCGGATGGTTCAAGACGATCACCTGCGCGGTGAAGTCGGACGCCCCTCGGGGAGGCTGGTTCTTCGAGTCCCCTGCCACGTAGCCGCGTCTCAGCTCCTTCACCGAGATGTTCTTCACGTTGAAGCCGACGTTGTCGCCGGGTAACGCCTCCGTCAAAGCCTCGTGGTGCATCTCCACGGACTTCACCTCGGTGGTCAGAGCGGTCGGAGCGAATGTCACCAGCATACCTGCGCCGGAAACGTTCACGTGATAGACGTTTAACCGTTGCCACACATAACGGAACAAAATGTACGTTCATGTCCCACTTTTCAACGCTAGGTTCATGGAGCACTAAAAGTGGCCAGTTTGGATTATTTTATAAAATTATCAAGAACATATCCAGCCAAATTTTTAGCAGCTTTTACCATAATACATGTTCCAAGGAATAAATGTGTTGAATAAATTTCCTACAAATGCGTTTTTACAAACACAATAATTGCAACCGCGAACCTAGCGTTGACACGTTAACTGCCACGTCGGTCGCATACGACTGACAGCGAATTTCGACTAGGTTTAGGAATTGAAAATGGTTAAGACAGCATTCCCTATATAATACATTTGAAATTTCTAATTTCGGTTTCATTACTAAAATTACACTGATTTTGTAAGAATCTCTGGGACTGATTTCTGGCATTTAACACGTTGACTGCCATGTCACCCATATGTGGGTGACAGAATTATTTGTCCAGATTTAAAAATAAATTTTCATCTTAATATATTCATTGCACCAAATTTGATTAGGATCTGTAAAATGTAAGAAAGTTGGAGGACTACTCAATATCATACATTCAATTTTTTCAATTTTTATTTCATTAAATAACGCTCTTATTTTATGGAATTTTTGAGGCTTCTAGCTTGGCAGTCAAAGTGTTAACGTGTTCAAATACTTTTGCGAGTAACAGTAGGACCACGAAGGGTTCGAGAAAATCTGTTCTCGCCTTCTTCGACAACTAATGGTCAGGTAGAACATACCTGGCTTGAGAATGCCAGTCTCGACGCGACCAACGGGCACAGTTCCGATGCCACCGATCTTGTAGACATCCTGAAGCGGTAGACGAAGGGCCTTGTCGGTGGGTCTGGACGGCGGCAGTATGGCGTCGAGGGCCTCTATCAGCGTCTTTCCGTCGGCATTGCCGTCCTTGCGTTCGACTTTCCATCCCTTGTACCAGGGTGTCTTTGGGGAAGGTTCGAGCATGTTGTCGCCGTGCCAACCGGAAATCGGTACGAACGCGACGGACGCGGTGTTGTAACCGATCTTCTTAATGTAAGAGGACACCTCCTTCTTGATCTCCTCGAAACGGCTCTCGGAATAGGGTGGCTCGGTCATGTCCATTTTGTTGACGCCGACGATCAGCTGCTTCACGCCCAAGGTGAACGCGAGCAGCGCGTGCTCTCGGGTCTGCCCGTTCTTCGAGATTCCAGCTTCGAACTCGCCGATACCGGCTGCGACGATCAACACGGCGCAGTCCGCCTGACTCGTGCCGGTGATCATGTTCTTGATGAAATCGCGATGGCCAGGCGCGTCGATGATCGTCACGTAATACTTGGCCGTCTCGAACTTCCACAAAGCGATGTCGATCGTGATACCGCGTTCACGCTCCGCCTTCAGCTTGTCCAACACCCAGGCGTATTTGAACGAGCCCTTGCCCATCTCCTGGGCCTCCTTCTCGAACTTCTCGATCGTACGCTTGTCGATGCCGCCGCATTTGTAGATCAGGTGACCGGTCGTGGTCGACTTGCCCGAGTCTACGTGGCCGATCACCACGATGTTTATATGAATTTTCTCTTTACCCATGCTGAGGGTACTCTAGTCACCTGGAAGCACAAGCGGAACCGTGGCAATTTTATCTCCATTTTCAGCCCTATGCGGGGGTGGTAGGAGACTGAAACGACCAAAGGGTCGCTGAAGGTCGCCGACTATTTTCGGAATCGGTTGGTCGGTGCGAAAATAATGACCGAATTCTCTCGTTTTGTCGTTCGCGAATAATTTTTCCAATAAATCGCGGTGTTTTAACCATTTGCGGTCGTATGTCTACTCTCAGCCACCAAAACTTATTTACCATTTCATTCGTATGTCTGCTCTCAGCCACCACAGTAAAGAATAATGCTGATCTTACATTACCCCCATAAACATATACAAAGAGTCCATATAAAGAAGATTAAACGATGAAGAACTATAAAATATAATTTTCACATATTCTTGTTATTCTAACATATTCTTGTGTTACATACAGTCGAGTCGGAAAGTAAGTTAACGACTGGTATATGCAGGCAAATGAATATGACATGTCTTTAATCTTTAATAATGATAATATATGTTTTACTAACATATTTGTTTATTTCCTTACACCTCCTAAATAAAAACAATAAAATAACTTGATTTTATTCATCATATTCATTGCCTACATATCACCAAATGTTAACTTACTTTCCGACTCGACTGTATATCTAAAGGTTAAAAAAGAATTAATAAATTGTGTTTTTCTTTTGTATCACTGTTCGTTCAACAAAAATTAATTCCGACCAGCACGAAACCTATGCATAAACTTAATCCGACCGCAAAGGGTTAAAATGGATCCGGTTTAACTTTGTTTCCATTTTCAGTCCTACGCGGGGGTAGTCAAGGGCCGAAGGTTGCCGACTATTTCCAGAATAGCGTTACCGGTTGGTGCGAGAATAATAATCAATTTCTTTCGTTTTGTCGTTCACGAATAATTTTTCCAACAAATGTTTTCAAATATGTTTGTCTGTAATCACGAATGTTTGGTTTCATAATGAACTGCACGCAATGAAAACCGAGCAGCGTTGCCTAATCAAAGTGACAACGATCTCAAAAGAGCAGTGGCCGATAGATTACGACACACGCATCTAATTTTCTCAACCTGATTTATATTAAGTACTCTTATCTGAGCCGTTCACAGGCCAAACAGATTAACGACCGTGACATTTTTCCAGAACAATTACGTTCGACACCACCCTATGACAAACATTGAAAGTATTTTTAACGATATTTTTGGTGTATATTGAAATTGTGATTTTTATAGAAAATGTCATCGATTCTTCGGTTCCTTCGATTGTTTATTTTTAGTTCGGCGTTTATGGTCCAGGATAGGATTAGAAAGTACCGAAGAGAGACGAGATAAACGCAGCAAGCAAATATCGACCGAATTAATTGGTAACGTGCAATGTCTGTGCAGTGCCCTCTCGATTCTCGCATAATTGACCGTACACGTCACAGCATTGATTGAGTAGAATTCGATATCACGGAATTTTGGCTATTTGTTGTCCGGTTCTGTATGACGGGGGCAGATTGAAAGATTAATACTCGCGGCGAGATATTGCGATCGATTGATCGCCACGGCTGAGCGTCCGTTGGCTTATACTACTAGCTCGCTGAAAATTCAACTCTTTCGGCTGTTCTTGCGTAAATTCTTTCAGCAGATATCGCTTGTTCTGACAAAAAATATCAATGCTCCGCGAGAAGTAAACTGTAACATATTAATCGACTATTTCGTAATCGACTACTTCGTTTCTATACTATTGAAGTGTAAATATTTATTTGTATCCAACTTACTGCAAGTCCTTTTATCAAAAGATGTAACACATATAAATACAGTGATTTTAGTAGGGTAATATTCAAAGAATATTATGAGCATAATTGTGCACATAATATGTTTCACCATTTCTCAGCAATGTTTTCATTAATTTTAATGTAGAGATTGAAAATACATGTAATGTGAATCAAGCAAATAATTTCGATCGGAAAAGGTGATTCCCAAAATATTAGAACAGTTACATTTACAATATTTAGTAGACGTAATGTATATGTCAATCCGAATGTCCGTACTGTAAAACAACAAGGTAGCAACGGAGAAGTCTGAAGTTCATGTCAGTAAAATTAGAAAATGATGTAACCGAATACATAGTAGTTATATTGTATTTAGTTGAAACACATATTGTGTGACACACAAATACTCCAACACTCAGACTTAAATATTCCAATGACGTTATTACCGCCAAAGATGACTCGATTAAATTTGAATAAAAGATAACACTGTATACATCGTTGAATTATGTTTAAGTAAACTCCCATTGTCGACTGATCTTTTGATTTTTAAGTAGACTTCCTTGTAAATTGTTCCTAATTTTCTCCATTACAATTATTAAAATTATAAAAACGTTTTTAAGAGAAGTTCTTAAACGAATCTGTGTATAATTTGTTCTTATTTTGCCGTTTACAATGACTAAAATTGTAAAAATATTTTAATAAACCTTCGTATGACTTATTCCCGATTTAGTCTATTACAATTATTAAAATTATCACTAGACATCGGATGTTTATGCAATTTCCAATTTTTATAGAAACATTTTAAGAAAGTGGAATGAAATAAAATTTTATTTTTAATGGGGACAGCCTTTGTAGATCCAAAGCAAATAAAAATCGTGTTAAATTCTCTCGAATTTTATATTATAGCATTTTTTTAACATTTCCATAAGCCATAAATGCATAAAGATCCGCGATGTCTAATTATCACAATTCTTTTCAGGAGAAGTTGTTTTAGTAAACCTGCTTTCAACTTTGTCTATGTCTCTCGCGATTACTAAAATTACAAAAAATTAACGTGACGAGAATCATTTGCGTAAACCTCTTTCTTCAAGTACACATACCAATGAAAATCCTATAAATTTTGAACAAGCACGGCACAACAGTCGCGTATACTGTTCGATACTTCGAACCGTTAATTGGAACTGTTACCGAGCATAAAACGTTCTGCCTATAGCCTCTAGCGGTGAGCATCGCGCGATTATATATCCACCTGTGGCAAGACTAAAAAAACTCGAACCATTGTACCGATCCGGGATCCTCGGTTCCGGTTTCCGTAGCACACGTAACCGAGCAATCTATCGTCGAGCCGCTTAGGAGCGTACGGGAGTCCGGTTATCGATCCCCGGCTGCATTTTTCCGGCAGGGTAAATATTGGATTACCGGTGGCCGGTCGCGATTATTACCATGAATCCGATTACAAGACGATTTCTCGGGGATTAGGCTGAACGAACTGGTCGCCGATGCGACGCGTCGAAAAGGTCCCGGTGTGCCCGGACGTGCGTTATTATTAATATTAACGTGTCAACGAAGAGACTGGCTAGCGAACCCCGAAAGGTATTGATTCGTGGGAACGGATACGCGGGCCTCGAAAAAATCGGAGGCGCGGGTGTGCGCGCGGCAGCTCGCTCGATCGCCTAAAAAGAAAGAAAGACGGACCTGGGCGCAAGAGAGAGAGAAACAAAGGAAAAGAGAGTCTCGGCTTCAGCCTCCCATGGAGTATGCCCTCGCGACCCAATACCCCGTCGGCGATCGATCGATTATTCCTCTGTGACGAAAATCGTGCACCCGGCCACCGTCGCCGTGAACGTTCACGGGGCTCTCTGTCAGAGCGGCAAAGTGCATTTCACGTTAGATAGAGCGCAACGATTCGCGTCCACCGGCCTTTTCTAATAATAGGCCACAGCGACCGGAGCAGCCATTTCGCGGACCAGCAATTCCAAGCTCGCGATTCCGGCATCGGGCTCGGAACGAGCCGACCCCGTAGAAACGATCCTCGGTTTTCCGATCCGAACCGCGGATCCGTATCGACTTACTTCTTCGATTTCCGATCCGGTGGTTTCGCATCCGCCACGTAAATTCTTCGGTACCGTCACGCAATCACCGAACGGTGCAGGAGGTTATACGGCGAGAGAGGAGACCCGGCGAAGACTGACCCCGACGACACGCACCGGTCCCGGGGCGGTTCGATGGCCACTTACCTGGTGATCGATCGCGAGAGAACGCTCGCACCGTAAATTTTCCGATGGATCGTGGGAGAGAAAAAGCCCGTGGAGAAACGGAAAAGGAGATCCAAACTGCGTCGCAACGATCGCACGCCCTCCGGATCGCGTAATGGCCGCGGCAATGAACTGGCGGCGCACTCTCGGCTTGGTGTTGGGTCCCGTTTCGCCTAACCGGCGCGCTACCACCCCGTCCCGGGTCTACGGTTGTTCCTCAGGTGGAACTCGGTCCGGGCGCTCAAAACTCGGGCCCGGGTAAACCGGCAGGAATCGATACGCGCGAATTCCGTGGCCGTTCTAATCGAATATTTCGTACGTTCACACTAGGGGGCGAATTCGCGCACACACACACACACACAGACCGCACACCGGGTCGAATCAATATGTCCGTCAGGCCTGCCGCCGCCGGCTCTGCTCGGTTATATGCGCGTCCGCGGGACAAGGATGATGCTATTTCATCCGAGATTCTTTTGTTCCGGAAATTAACGACTGTTCCCGGTTACCGGTGTTGTTTCGACAGGAGGGAACCGCCTGGAGGGGGGAGACAGAGAGCAAAGCTACCAGGTTTACTCACCGGAGTCAACGGGATGGCGACGCTGGAAAATCCGCGTGTAATCGCACGTATTTTCGCGGCCGTTTCGATGGCCACTAGGACGAGACACAGCCGATGGGAGCGCAGAGGGATGCGAGAGGGTGCGAGAGGAGGCCGCGAGAAGAGCGAGAGGAGCGAGCAGGGGTGAAGTCGCAGTGTCATCTGCTGGCCGTTGCATTCGGGACGACGCGACCGGGACCAAGGGCGCATGTGCGCATCGTCATGGTGGACGACGGTGCGCTGCCATGATTGGACCACTCGATCAAGTCGTCGACGGTTTGCCTCCTATTTCCGCGACGCCGCGCCGCGCCGGGATGCATCGCCGATCGACAAGATGCGCCGCGAACGGCGTTATCGCGGACTCTCTTGCATCGCTCGCGTTTGTTTGCGCTTGTTGCACGCGATTCCCCTCACCCCCCTCAACCCCCCTCGGGACCGACATCCGCCGCCAGAGTTCGCGGTTTCGAACGAATGTCGAACAGACGAACGATCTTTTTTTTGTTTTTTTCATTTACCCTGGCGAGCATCGATTTTTCGACGTTCCAGCTAATTTTGTTGTTTCGAACCGCCACGCTCCGCCATGCACCGCGAATATGCAGCTCGCGACGCGACGGCCAACATGGACGCGTCCGGTTTTCCGGTGGGAAATTCGAAATGATACCAGGTTATCGGTAGACTGCGGATTTTATGCGTTTATGACAAAAATGCCATGAGCACAATTTAACCCTTTGCACTCTCGGCGCTATTTTAATTCTAAAACTAAATTTTCCTTCCGTCTTAGAATATTTTCATTTAATTCATACGAAAATGATCCGATTTCCATATATAATATTTAAATGTTTAGTAATCTATTGAATAAAAATTTTGTATTGAAACAAATAGTTTGTAATATTTTTTGTAATTTCTTTGAAACAATGCCAGAACAATTTTTCTTGGCGCTTCAGAGTCGCCACTCGAGTGCAAAGGGTTAAAGCAGTGGAGAAGCTAAAAAGATTTAACACGTTGATCGCCATGTCACCCACATGTGGGTGACGCAGTTATTTGTTCAGATTTTAAAATGAATTTTTAGGTTAATATATTCATACAATAGTCCCATATAATTGTTTTCAATTTTTATTTCATTAAATAACTTGCTTTGTATTCATGGAATTTTTTAGGGTTCTGGTTTGGCACTCAAAGTGTTAAGGGCACCAGCTTATCGGTTTTAGCTTAACCCGTTTGTGTCATTAGCGTATCTATACGCTCAATTTTCCTGGTCACCTATTCGTTAGCTAAAAGATAGATATGGAGAGCGTTGTTGTTCGTAATATTATAAATATTTTTCATAGCCATCTTCGATGGAAGTTTCACCAACAATCTGATCATCAGACTGCGGATCCTGATGCAAAATAAAATTTTTATACGTCAACTGCAGTCTATAGGAGCTAAGTAAAAACTCATTTTGCTCGTTAACACTAGAAAGACGGGAGCTTAGTATATACCTATATTGCCTGAAAGCCGGAAGCCGATACCGGAAGCCGTTACCTATATACCGGAAGTGAAGGAGGGGGGGGGCAACAACAATGATTATTTAACCGATTTATATGTTGTAGAAAAAGTCACAAAATTATAAGAAGCTGTGTCATTATTTAAATAATTATTTTTTTAATTGAAATTCAAAAGCAGTCAAAATGACTTGCTTAGGCAATCTAGTGTTAGTAATTTCTATATGTTAAAAATGGTATATCGACATTGTTATACTTCCCGAATCTTTTTACCGTTTCGAATTGCACCTACTCATTTTTGTCAGAAATGCATAAAATCCGCAGTCTACTGGTCACGCGTAATCGATTTCAGAACATCGTTGTCTGAAATCAGCTGGAGGACTGCTCACCTTCTTTCTCTTCAATATCGATTTGCCCTCGCGAGAAAGCGGGAAGTTATTGTGCGCCGCAACTTGAATTTCCCCTAGCGATATGTCGAGCGAATCACGTGTTTCCTATCCACCAGAAATAGAGTTAGGCCGTTAGCGCAAGGGCACTTTCAACGAGATCGGCGGCCGCCGCGAGAACTGGTACACTACGAGCGCATCTCTCGAATCGAAACCACCTCCTTATTTTGACATTCTCGCGGACACGCCGACGAGCGAACCAACTTTTCAACAGCCAGCTTTTCGATAGCCAAAGCCATCGTAGCGATTCCGAGGAGGTCAGTGCCAGCTTTAGAATTTGTTCTCGTGTCCGTCTGGTTTGGAACGTCGTTCGGCGAAGCTGCGATGCTACGAACAAACCGCATGTCGATAATAAAATTGTTCTCCGTTCGTCCGACTCACACAAGATGCGTTCCGTACGAGTTAATTGATTAGTTAAGACCCATCGCTATGCTCTAAGAGAATTTCAGAACTCCTGTAAACGTGCAACAATTTAACGATTCGTGCCGGACGAGTGCACAGCCCGTCAAAAAAGTGCACATGTCAATTTTTCAATAGTTGACCATTAATTCATTAATGCAGGATTCTTAGGAAATCACGTTCTTCTATTTTTTTTTAGAAAAAAATATGAATAGATAGAAATATTGAGAAATATTTGTGCGAAGAGTTATCATTAGAGTGCGCAATATTTAAAATAAAAATTATCTGTACAAATTGCAAGAGACACAGCAGCTTCGTGTACATTTATTTCATGTTTAAGTAAATTTATACGGTTAAAGACATCTACCATCTTTGTCATAAATGCATAATACAACGGTATGTTGTATCGACAAAACGTATAAAATTTGTTATTACAATGATAATGAACACAACAAATTTCGTGCGTATGTAAACGTTTGAAACTGCGATTGCATAATAAGCATTCATATTTTTACATAATCCTTATCTATATGCATATTGCAACGCAATTACATATTAATAATTCATGTATTTTTAACTTGGTATATGACGTCACAATAGCAATATAAATAAAACAACAATGAGAACAGAATACGTCCCTCCCGACCGATTAGTTCGCTAGGTAACGAATAAAAGAATTTTGAAAAAAGTACAATTGCTTGGGGGAAATTCAAAATTGCCTAATTCTTACAATTCTTTAATCGAGAACATTTCAAAAATGCCCCGTCAGCCTCTCGAATACGATTTTTAAATTTTCGGAGCATATTTCCCAAATGCACTTTCTAGATGGAACCGTCTAATTAACACTCGAAATACCGAACCGTATACGATTCAATAGCCAACAGGTTTGAAAATCTATATTCCAATTTAGGGTCCCAATCTTCGTAGAGTGACTACATTACGATCAAAAAATGATTTTACAGATCTAAAGTCTGTGAATGGAAATTATTAATTAACACGTTGACTGCCGGACGGATTTTCCATGGTTTGTCCGAGGCGCCAACATGAACTTTTCATTATGCGATGCATATTATGATGAAATATAGTTCCCAGCAAATAATATGATTTATAAAATCATGTTTGAAGCATTTTTTGTGGTGGGGGTCACCGGTGCCCCCCACGGCGCTGTAGGCAATTATTACGATTGTCTTTTTTTGAAAAAATCGTAATTATGTACTTTTAGTATTGACCACGCCGCCGGTCACCGGTGGCCCCCACGGCGCTGTAGCAAAGTCGAGTGCCGGTCACCGGTGACCTCCACGGCAGTCAACGTGTTAAAAAGTCACGGTGACTATCATACACAGGCGTTTCCAGAGAGTACAGCTACGAAATTTAGTGGAACAAAATCGATTGTTTCCAGAGAAGAAAGGAGAGACGCTCCATATAAAGTGCGCCCGAATGTTAACAGTACGTAGTCACTGTTCGTGTCGACGCCTCCGCGTTTCGAGAAACGCCATATTTGTTTGTTCCCTGGAGCGGATATCCGCGAGGGGACCTCGGTATCGGTCGAGGATGATTTGCCACGCGAACGTTCGCCGATTCGTCGTTCCGTGAAAGCCGGAGTCGTGACGCGGACTGACGAAAATAGCGTCCACTCGCTTGAAATAGCCGCCGGCCGAGCGCGCGCCGCGATTTCCGTGTCCGCTCGGCGCGGCGCGCGTTTGTCTTCTCGCGATTCAACTGTTATTTCGACAAACGCGAGCGATTGACGCGTGTCGTTGATATTTCTGCCGTCGGTCAGCCACCGGCACGACATTCCGCCATAGAAACCACCGAACTTTTTCAATCCTCCAGTTCACGGGTCAATGGAACTCCGCGCGATATCAAGAGTTGAATTTTGATCGAGGCGCGAAACCGCTCAAAAAACAAACGTGCACGGAGCACGAAAAACAAATCTAATTTTGAGAATTTTTCACGGAAACGTAATGCTATAAAAATGAAAAATCTGTTTACCGGTCTTTATCACATGCGGACTTTTTTTGAAGTGTGGACAAAGAATCTTTTATAATAATTTTGCTAACGACAGTGGTAGATATCTTCAAATTCTTTAAATGTTTTCGCTGCTTTGCACTTGACCTAAGGTACCCAATTACTGTGTACCAATTCAGAGGTGGGCAATATTTTGGCGAAATAAGTATTTCAAGTACTATTTAATATTTTACAGTCTAAAGTGTGAAATGAGATATTTGTATTTCAAAAATCTGAATCATAAAATAAAATATTCCCAGTTAACAATCTAAAACACAAAATATGATAATTAAATAAATAAAATACTTATATCGAATACGAACCATTATCTTCAGCAAGAATATTTAAAATAAAAGGAATAAAATATTTCTAGATGAAATCAAAATATTTTTAATATTCTTCTCAAATAAAATACTATTTTCAAAGTTGTAAGCATACTTTAAAATAAATAAGATTATTTACTATTTACTATTTAAAATATACTATTCTACCCAGCTGTGTGTCTATATTAATTATACTTACATTTAAAGCATTATTAATATTAAAAAAGAGAGATATATAACAGATGTATTTACTGATTTTAATGGAAAATATTTAATATCTCTTTTTTTAAATATTCCATTATGCTTCGGAAGTAAGTATAGTTAATAATAGACACAGTAATTGTACCGTTCCGATCCGATACCGAGAAAAATAGTGCACGAAATCCGTGATCTACTTAATGATCGTCGATGGAACGCTAGATCGGAGGGAAAAAGAGATCGGTGAACATGCTCTGACGCGATGTTTTGAAGCGGTGGTCGAGTGAATGATACACTCTGCGGGCAAACGGTCGGACATTATGAACGGTCCAACAATAAAAGCGCCTGTTTCGAAACTCTGATTTGTTCGGGCACGAGATTCGCACGTGGGCCGCGTGTGAGCGTGCGATTTAGCAGTTACGAAGACAACGAGAGCGATCTCGGCCGATTCACGAACGCCAACGAGGAGGAGAGCTCGCCGGGAGGAATGCGGGAACAACGGGTTGCAACATTAGTGTCAACGACACGCGGTTGACGTTTGTCCATCAGAATACGATGATTTTCTTCGTGGTAGTCTGACCGCTCGCAGTATTTGGCAGTCGCGGGCGTATTAGTCACGGGGCAGTTTTCGCGAGCAGCGTTTCTTCTCTCTTGGACGGCGGCCATTCGCTTTCAAATCGGAGAGCGTTATGTTCTGTTCTTTCTTCGAGGCAATTCCACCTGAGCGTTTTTCACGCCGCACACGTGAATTTGTTCGCGCGAACGCGTCCCGTGCCATCCGCCATTTGCATCAGCCGCTATACTTTTCGCGCGAGTAAAAAACGCTCGGATCAGGTATACAGCCGAAATAATAATAATCGGACCCTCTTCAAAGTACAGGTAACCCTCCTATAACACGGTAGATAGGTTCCTAGAAAATGCCGTGTTGTGTGAAACCGTGTTGTATGAGACCCAGAGCCAGTAGAAAAAGGGGGGTTACGTTCCGAAAACTTATTAAAAACAAATTTTTTTTTCTAATTCTACATAAACAACTTACTTTTTATTAAAAATATAAATGTATGTACAACACAAAACAAAAAATATTATTTTAATTTAACGCAACTTTCGTTTAATAAATTTCTTCGTCGTCACTGCTCAGTATAATCAACCGAGAACGTTTTTTTCGATGGAATGATATCGCCTTCACTTTCAGAACTTTTTTCTTCATTCAAAGTTCTTGCAGTAATGTTACTTTGCTTGCTGGTTCTTACCAGGTCATTGTAAATTTCTCGGTATGGAGCTAAATAGTTTTGTAGCTCCCTTTTGAATTTTCGGCTTCTTTCGGCGGAAGGGTCTGCATTCAAGAAAAATGACTTTTTTTTTGTCAAAAATTGACACTTGTTTTCAGGCCACGGAGATGAAAAGAAATACTTTCTGCAACATTGTATCTTTAAGACGGCAAGCCTCGCCGCGGCTGTAGAAGTACAGTGTTGTACAAAGGTTTTTGCAATTTTCTTATTATGTTAGAGCGAAACCGTGTTATAGGATGCCGTGTTGTAGGAGGGTTTCCGTAATTTATGAATCGTGTTATAGCGAAACCGTGTTATAAGATGCCGTGTTGTAGGAGGGCTACCTGTAGTTCAAAGAGACGACAATTTTTTTTAACCCCTTGCGCTACTATTTATTTTGCGAGCATTCGAAGCACATAAATTATTTTTCTCGGGTAAAAAGCAATCAAAATTACACGAGTTATATTCTCTCGTTAATTTTACGAATTCAAACAAATCCTTTTGTGCACGTGTTCGAGAACACTTCTACGTAAAGAGAATACAGAGATCGCAGAACCATTAGTTTAGAAATTGCCGGTCGCATTGTGCGAATTTAGTGCAAGGAAGGTCGAACGTATAGAAGATATTTCGAGCGCGTGCACAAAAGGGGGTCATCGGACACTCGGAAGGACTCAATTTCTTTCTCCGTGACCTTGGTCAGGCGCCAGCGCTCACCCTCATCCAGACAGCACATAATTTCCTTTTTTCATTGTATGGAAGACGGTCGAACGGTTGACACGATCGAATTCCGCGGTGACTCTTGCAACCGAGCGACTCGTAAAACCGTGTTACTGTCAAAATTCGTGTCCCCCAACTTTCGGATTTAATATATGCATTTAATATACGTCGAAAGGCTATTTTCAAGAGTCCTCGATAAACTTCTCCCATCCGAGTAACTTTGCAACAAATTCCATGCACCCTTTCGCGCCGGTGCAACCACATAATCTCTGAAAAGTCTGGCCGACTATAAACACGCGCGAAAATAAACGCAACGCGAGAAAGAATGCTAGAACCATCCGCGGAATGTAATAATATATCAGACGCCGCCGAATATAGAGCGCTATTTCTGCTGATAAAGCCTCATAGAAAAAAATGCCCGGAGGCTCGAATAAACCACATTATTTTCTGTCGGGGCTCGCGAGTCTCGGCAAACTTTTTTCGTTCCGGGCAACCAGAGATTTTATATTTATAATGCTCGTTTCTCACTTCGCGAAGGAATTCGGCCGTTTCGTCGTTCGGAAGCTGTAACCTCCGTTATAGTCCTCGAGACAACTATAGCGTGCGCGTTGTTTCGTCATTCGCTTTTCCCCGGGGCAGGGTGTCGCCAGCAGAAAGACGATCTAAATCGTGGCCCGGTGTCATCTCGCAAGTTTTATGAGTCAAATCCGCCGTGATTATGTAATTCCGGTTGACGCGGATTCGCCTAATTACTTCGGGATCTCGCGGTACGTGCCAACGGCTGTCGAATCGTTCGCTGCGCAGTTCATAATCATCGAAAAAGAGACCCCCCTCACCGCCATCGTCGGGATAATCTCGTTCTCGTTCCCTAATTAGTCCGAGCAGCGACGCTCCGAGATTATGATTAGCACCATAAATCGTTCCCGTCTCGAGACGCAATGTAATTTTAGGCCGTGGGAAACCGCTTGAACCGCGTTCGCGAGGAATCGCGCGAGTTTGGCGCCGATTCTGATTCCACGGATCAAGTGCGGAGAGCCGCGCGTCCATTTCGAAAATTCGGATTTGAACATTCATCGAATCGTAGGTGGTCAGATTTTGGCATTCAGCGGAATATACGCGTGAAAGAAAAATTTTATTGGCCCGAACGAACACGCAATTCAATCGAAGATCGATATTCGATGCGTACACATCTGGGAAACCAGGAATTCCAAAAACCGACAAATAAAAAAAGAAAGACATTTTTGCACAGGGTGTAAAGAGACCTAAATAAAAATTTATTTGTTCTTCCAATTATTTTATTCAGCTGGAAACGATAAGCTGGTGACTATCACAGCATGATTCTGTACCCTCGGTTTGGCGGAAATTAATGTAAGCTTTTTTGTGCCGCAAAATTAATCTCGAGCTTGAACCGGAAGGTCGAAAGGTCAACGATCTTTTAGGATTGCAATGAGAAATTTTTTAGCCAACTGAAACTACCGTAGATTCGAAGACGTAAGTCTTCCTGTTAGAAAGAGCTCGTCAATCTTAGCGTTCAAATTGTCTCCGCTATTTCATTAAATTCGCACGCCCCTATCAGAGCGAATTATTCGCGATTTATCGCGCCGAAGAACAACGTCTCCAGCTCTGGGGAGAATTCCTGCCAATAACTGTCAAGAAATTTATTGGTACCGCTCCGCTCGGTGTTTACAAGGACGCGTGTCAACTTCATTCAAATGAAACGGAACGTCGCACGAGCTTCGGCTCGTGGCTTCTGGAATTATTTATATCTCGCACGTGCTCGGGCCCTGATCCGACGTTGTTACGTTAGGTTCGCACGTTCCGAGGTGTTTCGTCGCACGTATACCTGTATCTTTCCTTTGACAGTCAACGTTCATTCCCGACCCGCGAGATTCACACCTCCGGTGCCACATATCGCCGACGCGATCTTTTACCAAACTTGAAAATCAATTTTCACTGCGATCTATTAAGTAAAATAAATTTTATTAGCTTTATGCCAAGAAAATCGTTGTTTTAATTTTGTGCCACCTTAATGCACATTTATGAGACGCTTATGAAAATTGCTATTGAAATAAGCGATGGCAATGAACAATTCCTACAATGAAAAACAACCGAGATAAGATGCTCAGGTTAAGCTACGTTCATACCGAAGCAACATCGAGTGATTTTTCGTTTCCTCTTGTTGCCTTCTTCTTGTGCAAGTTCTACCAAAAGTGGCACATCGTCGCTTCGGTGTGGATGTAGCTTTAGGTGGAATATCCTGTGTATTTAAAAGTATCTTTTGCTAAAATTCAGCAGCTTGCCAACTTCTTGCGCACACTAGCATTTTGTTGTACAATAAATACAAAGATATTTATCGCGACTACGAGCACAAGGGAACCATTCGCACGGTGCAAATGATCATGGTTATCACTAGACATCGGATGTTTATGCAATGTCCAATTTTTATAGAAACATTTTAAGAAAGTGGAATGAAATAAAATTTTATTTTTAATGGGGACAGCCTTTGTAGATCCAAAGCAAATAAAAATCGTGTTAAATTCTCTCGAATTTTATATTATAGCATTTTTTTAACATTTCCATAAGCCATAAATGCATAAAGATCCGATGTCTAGTTATCACCATTTTTTAGAAACAAAATTAATTTTAAATTTATAACAGTCATGTTAGTTCGACTAGACTTCATTTCACACTAACCTTGTCCACTTATTTTCGTCCCCGACGGTAGCTAGGCGAATCTGGCGAAAGCCGAAATGGTTGCCCCATCAGGGTAAATAAACAAACTTTCGCATAGGGCCGCCAGGTCAGGACTTGTGTCCTACCCTAATCTTTAATGCGGACGGCGGATCCAAGGGTGGGGTATAGTGGGGTTTAGTTTACCCCCGACCTTGATCACACAGTACTGGGGGATGTGCGTTCCTCCAGCCCCTAAAAAACAAAATTGTAAACATCGACGAGGAACACACTGTCGGTCGGGTAGAATGGACCCGCTCCAAGCGGGCAGATCGCGAATCGAGGTCTGTGATACCATAAAAGGAGCATCTTCCGCCGGTCTGCGTGATCGCAGCGGCCGGAAACGCGGAATTAGACACGATTTTGCGTCGTCGAACGCAATGCCGCCGTCGCGAACATCAATGAACGACTACGTCAGCCGCCGCGATGCCCTCGACTATAATAGTAAACCCGAATTCCACCGTGGCATATTCACGGACGTCGTATACGTAAATTTACCTGCGATGCGTCAGAATCGGCTGTTTCCCGACGGGGTTCCACCACGCCGAAATACATAGAGGCTGATTCACTGCTCGAACAATGCGAGTTCAATAAGAGGCTTCCCGAAAGCTCAGTCGTCTTCAATCTGTAGGACTTTGATTCGTAGAACCTCCAATATTAGGGGTACCCACGAGTAATCAATTATTTGCAAAGAATCTGTTTTGCCTGTAGTTCTGTACCGATCGTCGAAGAGGAAACACGAATTTACTACAAAGTTTGTGTTTTAGATTACAAAATAATTGATTACCTATGCCCCCCCCCCCTAATACTCGAATATGATTTTAGTTTTGGTTGTACATTAGAAATTACCAAGATATATTTTGTCTGAAAACTTGCTTACCAGTCGATTAAAATATGCCAAGGATCTAAAAATACTGTTTTATTATCTTGGACTAGTTAAAATCGCCAGGAAAATTAATAAATGTATATGTAACTCCCGTATGCTGTAACGAATGCAATTTTTATTTTGCATATAAAAAATTCAGCATGAATTTTTTCAAATCAATTTGTTACAAAGAACCGAGGGAACTGCTTTCTCCTGTGCTGTCTGGAAAGCGAGCCCCCGTTCTTTTCTTGCGACTAAGATGGAAAGCGCGCTAGCAATATAAATAAAATTGATAAAAATAAAGTAAGGTGGTGTAGAAGGTGAGAGGCTCGGTCTAGCTGCATTTATACGTCATCTTATATCAGATGGTGACAAACGGCGGACGTCGCCTATTCTTCCGACAAGATTAAAGGCGTTGGCGTGATAATTATTCAAGAGGAAGAGACATTTTCTAAATCGGTACGATCCGCGTGACAATAGTATGACATTTTAGGAAATCACGGGCAGACGGTCCCGTTGCCAGGCAGACTGCGAAATGAAATTGCATGCGAACACCGTACTTTTTGGGATCCACCAAACTAACCTTCGATCAGTTTGCCCCAAGGATTACACGGAACGATTCAAACATGGAGGACGAGTTAAGGATCGCGCGTAAGTCAAGTTTCGTTGGTTCTAAATGCAAGAACTTCGGTCGTTTTCGTCTTGGACTTGCTCGAACGATAATCTTTCGAGCGAGAATGCCATTTTGTGCGCCAAAGGAAGCACCAAAAGTTTAGTATCGAGAATTCTTGGCAAGCACGAGGCGCCATGTTGGTAGCAACGTAGTTCCTCAAAAGTTTAACGCGGAGGTCTTTGAGTCATGCATTCCGACAGAAACACGAATCAAGGGGATATTGTTCATCGCGTTACGAGGTGAATCGAGATTGCGGAAATTTGCGCGAATTGCGAAAAGTTCGAAACATTCTTGGAAAATTGCTCGTACTGCCCGAGTCAAAAGACACGGAAATGGCGACCAGTAAAGTGGCAAAATTATGATTCTACGTAAAGGCATACAGTCGAGTGGGAAAGTAAGTTAACATTTGGTGATATGTAGGACAATGAATATGATGAATAAAATCAAGTTATTGTATTGTTTTTATTTAGGAGGTGTAAGGAAATAAACAAATATGTTAGTAAAACATGTATTATCATTATTAAAGATTAAAGACATGTCATATTCATTTGCCTGCATACACCAGTCGTTAACTTACTTTCCGACTCGACTGTACATACTTGAGATAAGAGAATTTAATTCTCGAATTGCACAGCGAAAATAAACAAAATAAATATTATGAGAACAAATGTGAGCGATTGAAAATAATTGCACTGATTCAGCAGTACGAGACTCGGAACCCGTTGCTAAAAATATTAGCTCTGAATGAGAAGGAAATTTGTCACATGATATAATTACACCGAAAATCGACAAGAGATTCCAAACTTTTGGCAGCCAGTGAGAACCCACGATATTCTATCTCTCGACTTCATTCTTGCTAATTACTGTCCCATGGTTTATTTCAGAAACTAACCATTCACTGGTTCGCGTGTAACTCCTTTCTCCAAGATTGTTCAATCTAATTTCTTCAGCGTTCGCCATGAAAAATAAATCAGGCTCGTCGAGTGGTGGAAAGAATTCGTTATTATGGCCATGTGCAACGACTGGAATTTCATCGAAATCTTGATACTTAAATTTAGCCCGGAATGCGCGCGAAGATTCCTGCGTATTGGTTTAAACCAAGTTTTGATCGCGCTGTTGTGTATATCCTCTTCAAGGCGAAACTTGCTTATTTATAAATATTACAATAATGGACAACAAGTGGATTTTGTGCATTCACGACAAACACGAATAGATGCAATTGAACAGATTATTAATCAGATTATTATTTGAAAATCGTTATATTGATGTATAATAGGCATATTTAAGTATTTAAGAATATTAATTCAGTCAGTTCAATTTTTACTTGGCTCCCTGGTCTTGTAATCGACGCCAACAATTTTTATTTTCCATAGAGATTAGCAGTCTGGTTGTAACAATTCTAATCACTTATTTACGATGAATTGTAATGATCATTGTAATTTTCCCAGGACAATAGAGTAAAACTAGAGTAAATATAAAAAAGTGAAAAAGTTTCGTAACAGTTCAATACCACAGATTAGATAAAACTTACAGTATTTGCAATCTGCTGCATCTGTATGCATCTAATCTAATCTGTGAGATTAAGTTATTTCAACCATCGTTCGTTCTTTCTGGAAGCGCATATTTGTAACATTACTGTTAATGAAATTATTTCGATATGTATTGATCTATTTCTAATACTTTAACAAAGTAAAAATGTTACACAAAATGTTCGAACAAAATGTTACGCAAATTCTTCGTTTAGTACCGGTCTCCTTTAGTTTGAAGAATTCTTTATCAACTCATTGTAAACAGTTAAAATATCGTGCACTACGTTGTAAAATAAATTGCAGTGAATGCCTCATATTCCGGTGTTCAGGTTTTCTTTCAAATTGGATGGACAAAACCTGAATTTGTCATTGAAAACGTCATGAAAAAAACTATACGAATTATTTAAAAAAAAAGAAAAGAAAACGTTTAATATGTTAAAAATTTCTTTTCATTCGACAAACAAGGAACAACGTAGCAGTCTGAAATTTAACAAAATAATCGAGTAGCGGATTTTCGTGCAAAACAAAAACTGCCAGAGTCGAAATGTGTCACGAGCAAGAAATAGAAGTTATACAAGTGAAAAATAATGTAGCAACGTTTCTAAATTCTTCCGATTCAGAGTTCCGCAAAATCCGCAATTATCGAAGAAAACAAGAATACAGTTCCGAATCGACGTTCGTTCTATTCGTTTGTCAGAAAGTTCTTGTTGGAACCAGCCAAGACGCTCTCGAAGAATTAACAGTGGTTGCAATCGGTTCAGATTGAATATCGCGAGGTCTTCCGTGTAAACAAACAAGCGGTTTGGAAGCGTCCGTGGAAAGAGCGGAGTCCGCGTCGGTTCATGAATGAATACGACAGTGACCGAAAGACGCGATGAGGACAGAATCAAAGATTCATCATTTCCGGCGAACAAGCTAGCTCTGCTGGCAGCCAATCAAAATCCTCGAATTCGCGCAGAATTGGCTCGTAAAAGCGGCAAATATTTCGGTTGAGCCGGCCCTCCGGAAATTCTTGGTGGGAGCTTTTTGACGTCGGTCCGGTGTCTTATAAAAAGGTGCCCGGCGTCGCGACGCCGTATTCATCGAGCGATAGTCGTGCAAGATATTATAGAACACGCGACGCCGCGATAAAACATCGCGAAAGTCTACGACGAGTCGATTCGGTTTACCACACTTGATTCCTTCGCATCGAACAGTATTAATAGTTTAGGCTGTTTGTCTTATCTTTTATTCTCTCTTTTTTTTTTATTTAATTTACTGTGAAACAATGTCTTCAGTGATGTATGTGAGTATATACAGGACACACACAGTGTATGCATGCATCGTTTGGATCTTAATGTAGCCGAAGTGTGAACTAGGTGTTTCAACCATAACAATCTCCTCGCGCTCCTTTTGTCCGATCAAAATCGTTTCGTTTCACTTTTAGTGTCTCGCTCCTGTTGCTGTGCCCGGACTGCGGATTTTTCATGGAAAATAGAAACTGCTCGCATTAATTATTTAATGCTGGAGTTATATAGACGTATGCCGTCTTTCTTGATTGTCTCGATTGGTGAAAAATAATGCAATATTTTTAAATTCTTTGAACGTTTTCACTGTTCTGCGGTTGATCTACGCAGTTTTCTTACGAATGTATTAATTCCATAGTGCAATCGTGACTTTGTTAAGTTCTTTTACGTTTCGTTGCTCGTCTATTTGTTTTTCTGAAACAAAAGCTGAATAAAATTTTTCTATAATTCCATGAAATCCGCAGTCTATTCATCCCAACGATCAACTCTTTCGCAACCACTCAAACCATAAGAATCGATAGCACTGACAGCCGGGGAACAATGACGCGTATCAGAGACATTGATAAGAAAAGAAAAGCTATGTCATAAGCTGATATATCCCAACATGGTTCGAATAACAGACCAATGGTACCGAGAACAGAAATATTAAAAAAGACAAAGTATCAATAATTTTGATAATGTTGCCAATAAGATTTGTTATCGATAGACTGTAGATATCTGTGCAAAATAAAAAAGTTTTCAAGTCAATCATGCGGATTAGAAATTGAACAAAAATGTATTCCTTCTTCTGACAATTTGAATAAGTCGAAAATAGCGTGAGACAATTTTTAAGGACCTCTAACGTCTTCGATGCATAAAATTAAAGGAAAATGAATCTCTTCTGGTGATTTTGATAAGCTGGAAAATATGTAAGAATAGTTTTGAACACCTTCGATGTTTTCGAATAAAATCCGCGGTCTAGTTATTCACAGGTAGAGGATAGAATCTCGTGCGAGGATAACGTGACGCGGGTTGTGTAGACATGGCGCGGTAGTAACAGCGGGTGAAAATTTGACAGAATGCCATCAGACTGACTTTTATGGTCAGGGCCGGTTAAATGGTCCAGGCTGGCTGTTTTCCAACATTCCGCGCTGATTAGGCGCACCGTGACACTGACGTCGTGGAGACACTGCGCCCCTTCGAGCGTCTGGGCCAAAATATTCGAGAAATCGTGCTCGAGAAAAAAAAAAGTCGCATTCTCCCCGAAATAAGTCAATTTTTCGTTTCGCTTTCACCGTCGCAAATTCACCTAACCCCGTCCCGTATAGTAGCTGGACTCGTAAGCGCAGACATGCAAATATTCATACAACTGTGTTGGAATTTGCATGATCTAACAAGAGTTCGAAAAGCGACAAACTGTGAATCCGCAGTTTTTATTACAATGATCAGATTAGGTCGATTTTGTTGGTCTTTTCGGAGTAATTGTTCTGCACAGTCAACGTGTTAACAATCTATAGAGTACGGACGATTGCACAATTTTGTGTTTCCGAAGACTGCGACTGAGAAATACGTAATTCAGGCGCGTATTTTGATGACACTAGGGGATTAGAAGCCCCATTGTTCTCTCTGACGCCGTTAATACCAACGGTACCAGTGTTAGTCCGAAGACGCGCCGTTTAGGTTACAGACGTGAACGGAAACTCCTCTTTAGTGACCTTAACAAGAGTGTTTTGCGACTGCGAAGTAAGACTGCTAGCATAAATCTCGCGATTTTTAATGTAAATTAATATCCGATCGCATGAATAAAATTAGTCGCATTAATCTGTCTCCCAGTGAATAAATGACGCTAGTTTCTTCAAATAGAAATTAATTCAAATAATCCGTGATACACAAACGATAGATGAAACCATAATTTATTAGAAAATGTGAGATAGAACGGACAAAAAATGCCAGTCATTTCATTCATAGAACACAACACATTGATAGAAGCAAATCTTCGTCGTGCAATCCTCGTGTTATGGTTGTACGTGCATGCACCATTTTGTCGAAATCAGATGCCGTGTTGCATTACGCTAATTAATCGTTACACTAATGAAACGCCGACTATACGACGCTTTGCACAAATTGCTACGGATAACAGAATTACCAGACTCGAAATTCGATACGCGTTGGCCGAAATGTCAATATAATTGTTCTCAATGCTTAACGCTAAACTGGTATGTCATATGAAAGTGGCAAGATTGAATTTATTCGAATTTCGTGCGATTTTATTATAAATAATGCGGCTTACAACGAACAATTAAATAAGTGCGGCTTACGTGATGTAACATCATTTGTTCGTGTCACAGGAATCCTTGAGCGACAAGGTGGCAATGTTCAACCAGGTTGCGAACCAACACAAGGACAAGCAAAGTAAGAATCCGTTTACGTCCGGATTAAACCTGGAGAAGAAGACGTTCTCGAAAGAGGAGTATGGCAGGTAAACATTCATTGCGAATAAAAATTGTTATATTCCTGCCAAGTTTTATTTTACTGGAAAATTCTTTGAAAAGTATTTTCATAGGACAAGCATTTTACAAGGTTTTATAAAAATACTTTCATAGAGAAAAGTAGCAAAAGTTCTATGAAAACCAGTATTTTAGACTGTTTTCTCATAAAAGAAATTTCGAACTGTTAATTATCTACGTAAATATCGCGAACGAATAAGGTACCCAGAATATCGCTTCAATTGTGGCAATTATTTAATATTGTCGTAGTACCGATGTTAATATTAGTCGAATAGTATTTATCACTGTAATTGTAGTAATTATTTAATATCGTTGTTTCACTTTCCTTTTAACGTGCTGATAATTTACTTTGATTTCAGACCGAAAGCCGGCTCCTTGACGGACATTCGAGGCCGCAAAGCGGCTGCGCATATTCTCAAAGAAGTAGTCGAACTCTGCGAGATCATCTACCAAGAGGGCACACCGTGTCGGGACCATCCTGAAATCACCGCGATCACGTTTGGTGATTTGTTCAATCTTTACACCCACATAAACGACAAATGCGTCGGCCTCCTATTGAGGGCCAGGAAACAGAAGTTCGTTGACTTCGAAGGGGAATGTCTTTTCCAAGTAAGCACCTCGTTAGCACGCCTACACGCAAAATCGAAAAATACAAAAAAATGAAAAATTCGTGCATCTCCTAATTCGTTCCGAATTAAAAAAAAAAAATTAGCGTCATTCATTCGCTGCAGGACACAAATGATATATTAGTCTTGTTGGCCATTTGCGTCTCGCGGTGAACGAATGACGACAGTCTCTTTAAATTGAGATGACTAATTCTAGTCACGTGGTCAGATATATGTTACCAAAGATCATGTAAATGTTTGCTTAATTGAGAAGTTGGTTAAGAGATTGCTTTCCACGAGTTAAAATATTAATTTCCGACTCTTTTGAAAGAATTATTCGTTTTCATTGTATACACGAAAATGGTAATTTTGGCACTACCAAATAATTAAGTATCTTCAAGTACATTACCTTCAAATAAGTCATAGTTAATTTCATAATGTTTGGCATGGTACTATGTCTTTCAGGGGTTATATCATATTTTATTCGTACATTTCGGTAGACTGTGGTCCGATTAATTGTTGCTAATTTGTTGCAGAGGCGGGACGACGACGTGCCGATATTCCTGATAAAACCGATCGGCGAAATTCGGCAGACGTTGAAACAGCGACTACAAGAGATGGCGAAGGAGATGCCAATAAGTTAACACTTACCTTCCCCACGATCTTCCCGACCCATCGAATGATTATTGACGCGTTGTTGTTTCGCCATTGTTGTCCCGTATTGATTCACAAGCACGACCGTAAAAACCAACGGGAATTGACCACATTGTATAGTATGTAACTTGCGTTTGAGAATGATGAATCGAGTGATTGCGAGCTGGTGAGAGCGTGAGATGTATAGATAGATATCGACGTAAGCAATTGATGACCTAAAAATGTGATACTCTATAGGATACTAGAAATAAAAAATTAGGGTTTTGTAGAAATCCGTTTGTCGTTTCTCTACCCGGACACTTTTTTTCGCACAGTCAAAACGAAGGGGGATGGTTCCATCGTTTTCAAACCTTTTTATTCGTACAGATCTGTCGGCGTACAACATTAAAAATAACGCAAAGGTTTGTCGCTGTTTTAGAAGAAAATAACGAAACTTGCTCTCCGATGCTTTCCCTCGATTTCTGGACGATTCGAGCGTCCGCACAGCCATTCAATCTCATACAAAATCGACAACAAAACGAAAAGAGAAAACTATGAACGCGCGATACACGAGAGGGAACAACGTTACACGCTGTTTCGATAACTTCGACGAGAGAGAACTGGTTATGGCAGGGTGATCGAGTTACGAAATTGAGAAAGAAAAAAAGAACACTTCGCACCTCCGGTTGTCTTTCGATGAGAGGATCGTCGCGAGTAACGACGATTGTTACGAGATTGTTTAACGTGAAAATTGACGAGCGAAACGTCCGGTACACGCGCAGTACATTCTCCTTCGACGATCGTAAAACTGTACACGTAAGTCTCTAGTTGCTAATTAGAAGAGATGATCTTACTTTAATGGATAATGAGACAAAACGACGACGAGAAGTAGACACGGAAAGAGATTCAGAGAGAGAGAGAGATTGAAAGAGAAAAATAGAGACAGAGAATGTAGTGCAATTACCGCGAACGATTTAGGGGATTCGTAACAAAAGTGATCCGAAGGAGCCCAGAGTTCCGTTTCTTTCATTCGAATTTATTAAAAAGGAGCATCCTATTGTCTTTCTGTTACAGGAACGTCGTTCGAGCTAAACTCTAATCGCTTCGGGCCAGGTGTCGGTGTGTCACCGCGAGAAAACAAAGTGGGGGAATAATATGAAAAATAAAACAGATCAAATGTATTCTTTATCTTACATTTATAATCACTGAACAACAAAGTAGTTCTCTTCTTCGTTGCTGTGGTGAAAACGTCACCGAGGTCCACGTGCAACCCATCAGCTATACGATAAGGCTCGCAGATCGGCTGAAACGTTAACAAATAGAACGCGCGCGAGCGACGTTGCTCTTCAAGGTTCGAACTCGATTCTCCCGGCAAGGATTCTTTTCGTTACGAACTCCCCCCGGTCGAGAGACTCGGCCAGCCATCTTTTGTCGCTGTGATTTCTCAATCGTTTTCTTAGTTTTTTTTTTTTTTTAAGACTGGAAGAAGATCCAGGCAATTCAAATCCTTCTCGCTTGAGGTCCTATCTCGAAGGACGCGCAGTTCTTGCGCGTGTCCGTGTCTGTGCGCTTTCTTTACGAAAAAAATACGTATGTGTATATATATATATATTTAATGTCTCTTAAAATATATATATATAATAATAGTAATAATAAGAATAATCATAATTTTAATCTTTAAACATCGCGCGTGTTACGTATTATGTACAATGGTTAAATCTTAAGTCGCGAGCTTGATCGATGTCTCCAGTGACCGCGAGAGGAAGGCTTCCGTGAAATATATATGTATAAATAAATACATTTATATATTTCTTTTGCGATCCTGCCGGCTGCGATCGGCGCGCGGACGCTCGCAGAAGCCCCCGTGAGAGTTACACGTCACCGATCAGAAAAATACAGTTCCTTCGATTTCTCCCTAAAGAAGTATACCGTTTCGAACCGAATGGCAAACGGAGAGTAACGTTTCCTCGTTCCACTGCTTTCCGCTTCGCTCCCGCAGTTTCGCTCTGATCTCTCTGTCTTGCGTTCCCATTGGTCGACGTGCGGTTGTCCCCGGTGGTCAAAAAAACGTGTTCCCGGCTGCATTTCGTTTGGTCTTGTCCGGTTAACGTCCGGCGAACGCCTCCACCGTGTTTATGGGTGTCGAGAAGAGCAACACGCCGCACCAAAGTTATATCGAAAAAAAGTTAGGTTCGCGTCGGAAGGGATCCTCTCTCGCAGAGAATCGAGAACGAAGAGTCGAAGAGCTCCGATAAAAGGGTTAGACGTCCTCGAGGACTGTTTCGCTGGCTGTTACGGTAATCGTTAATGCCGGCGGGGACGAGTTAGTCCAGGACGAAGAATAAACGGAGAGAAAGATTGAGAGAGAGACAGAGAAAGGGAAGAGCAAGAGTCCGAGAATAAAGAAATGAGATGCACTAGATGCTAGTGAAAACGAAAGAGCTCTCGACGATAAATGGTATCCTCGTGACCGGTGTGTGGAGGAGAAAGAAATAAAAGCGTAACCTTTTAGTTAGGAGAGTTCGAAGCGTCTATCACAGTTAGAGGGTCTTCAGGGTGGCCAACTACGCTTGCTTCCGTTGTTCATAGCGACGATCGACGGGGGTGGTGGGGGGGTGGAGGAAACGTTCGACGATAGACGAAAAGTTCTCAGAAAGCCGGTGTTGGGTGTCTGTATCATTGATGGTATTTGTTCTATTTTTTCCAATCCCGTCTTTAATTCGCTCTCTCTCTCGTACCGACAACACGATAGACTACACAATAATAAATAGAGGTGATTTGTTTTTTGTTCTCTGTTCTCTGTTGGCGGCCGGTCGATCAATCGAACGAAAGCAGCAGCGGGCGGTGCAGCGCGTGGCCAGCGGGAAGGGCGACCTATGATCTCCCCCTTTTGTTTGTTTGTCTGTTTGTTTGTTTGCAGCGACGTCGACTAAAAACGTTATTGATATCGAGAGGTGTTGCTATTTTGCCGTAGATCGTTCATCGCAACGCTAGAAGCGGATGCGCGCGAGCCTAAGAATCCCGCTTGTTCGTCTTTGTCTTTTTGGGCTGAGCTTGTTCGGTTTAGATATTTTTTGTATTTTTTTTTTTTGGTTGTTTTTTTTTTCTTTTGTTCGTTTGGTTTGTCTGTCTGTTTTGTAAAGTGTTCTGTGCTTGGCAGAGGAACTGTCGCCGGCGGCACAGTGAGACAAGCCTAGGCCCACTTGTCGACGACCGTTTCATTTGACTGCAACATAACACAGATACAGCCATTAGTGGATACTGCCGGTTGGAACTACTGCGGGCGAAAACAGCAAGCCGCTCCGATTAGACGCATTATTTTTTTTCATTGGCTGTCCGAGAGGCCTCCCCCTCTCCTAAAGTTCACACACGCGGTTTTTTTTTGTTTAACACGGCCCCGAGAAAAGCTGGAAACCGTTTCTCTCGATTATTATTATCTTTTTTTTGTTTTGATCGTTTGACAAACGTTATTCTCTGCACCCAAAAAAAGTATTGTTCTTCTGTCCTGTGTTTTTTTTTTTTTAGTTTTTCGGTTTTGGTTCTCTTCTACACTGTTCCGCTAACATCCCCCTGAACTACCCTTCCGAGGCGACACAAAGAAAAAAAAATTGAAAAAAAAAAAATAGAAGAAAGACGTACGACATACGTGTGTGGTGGTTTGTTCCCCCGAACGTATCGAAATATAGAGTACTCTCTCTCTACTCGGCTTTTTTTTTGTTGTTTTCGTTTGTTTTTTCTTTTTCTTTCGGTTCTGATACGTGTGAGAGTATACGTGTGTATGTATGTGTGTTTATTCGAGAGTGTCGATATAGTATTTTCTGTGACTCTGTTTCTTTTCTGTCGTTTGATCCCATCGAGCAGCTTGCGGGTTGTTGCGGGTGGGTGTTATGTGCCTTTTGACGATTTCTCGTGTCCGGACAGGTGTCGCATTCGTCCTACGCGTCCCGACGCTTTATTTCGTCGGCGTCACTGGCGGTGCCACTGTAAACATAGCATGGAATCTCTATTATTTATCTGGCGAACAGAACTCACGACGGAACATTCGCAGTTTCCTGTTATCCTACCCAACGGGTGGCGGCGTACGTCAAAGTCTGTTCACAGTCTGTTCACAGGCGATTATTATTTTTGGTCATGTGACGTTGCGTTGGTTGCTGTTTTCAATTATTCCATCGATACAGAATTTAGGTATCAACTGATCGGAATACTCGGGTATATTATATTATACAGAATGTTTCAGTAGAGATAGCATATAACCGTGGAGGGGGTATTTCTACGTGAGAGGACAAGTCGAAGATATGGAATTTATTTATTTTGGTTTTGTTTTCGAGAAAATCGGCTCTGAATATGTATCCAGGCCAAGTTTGCGTGCCTGGAATTTCTAAGTAGAATCAGTAGGTCGTGATCAGACACGTCGGACGATGTCTATTCAATAGCCCGCGGGTTCCCTGAATTTCCAAATTCGATTTTTACTCGAATGAAATTCAACTGAAGTTCAATTAGAATGAGAGACAGAAATTCGTTTTCGTCGACGACAAACTCGACGTCACACGTCCGCCGTGACGTATAGCGTCCGTTCCGAGGTTAAAAGTCATGGCTTTATCGTCTCGTATGTCGTAATACGGTAAAGATAATAAACAATTCTTAGCTTAAACTATATAATAACAATTGTGGGTACAAAAAAAGATTACCTGATCGATCCCAGTCTCGTTCGGACTACTTCCTCCGTGTTTGCAACAATGGCGTCCGGTCTGCGTTCCTTCGACTGAATTGTTTTTTTTTTTTCGCACACCAACAGGCAGGAGTTAGCAAAAACAGTGTGTCGGGTTGCGGTGTCGGGGACAACTTCCTCGATCAGGAGTGTTGTTGTTGTTGTTATTATTATTATTATTATTGTTATTGTACATATATACATATACATTGACGGGCGTGGACCCGGTCAGGGGTCATTCCAGGCTTGACACGACAGTTATCAAATCGATTTGATTTTTCTGTCCAGAGGGTGTATGCAAAAATTCAAACAACAACTCCGGGGGGACACAGAACATGGCGGTGATGGTGTGATGGCATGATAGCTCGACGCAAATACCACACGATCGACGGGGGATCCGCCATCGATCGTTTGCCAGATCATCGAACCGCTTCCCGGGTTCCGTCTCCGCGATTAAGCCGCGAAGGTTGAGTCAAGGACGGCACTTCCTTCGTCGTGTAAATTCAACTTCACGTTTTCCGTAAGTATTTTTATAAATCTGATGGATTGATGAGGTGACAAGGTACATATACATACTCGGAGGTGTAATCCATCGGGTACGGGCTCAAATACGGGGGATTAGATAAAGAGAGAGAGAGAGAGAGAGAGAGAGAGAGAGAGAGAAGAGGAGAAAGTGCTAAAAGACATAAAGAGGAAGTCACATAGGTTGCTGGAAATAGATTGGACCAAACACTTATTACGTTGTCTTTGTATTAAGTGTTCAATGTTTCGTACACGCGACAGATATACCAGTGTGCACAGCGAAAAACTCGCGTCAAGGTAGGCCGATCGATTGACTTTGAACACGCATCAGTAACATCAGTGATATCAGTGTTTTCTGTTCTCCATTGTTTCGTTTTTTTCCCTTTTATTAGTACTATTATAACAAGTAATGCACTCTTAAGAGACCGTCGCTAATCGCCGATAATCGTCGCGGTACTCTCACTTGTTATAATATATCCGGTCTGGTGGTCGAGTACACGGTTAAAAGATAAATAAAACGCGATAAATAAACAAACATTTTGCTAATACGTCCGCGTTTCTCGTGTAATTACAATTTCTTTTCTCTCGAATGGGTGTATGCAACGAACTCGATTGTGTAATCGGTAATCTCCGGCGTCGATTCTCATTGTTCTTCTTTCTACGTCGAATCGGCCGGCAACATCGTCGGACCGTAATATGCATGTCGGGGTAGAAAGGGAGGGGCTAATTAATTAATTAGGATCACACCGTGATTCGCCACAAGTGCGTGCTGGCGAATTATGCATCTCAAAAATCATTCAATATAATCGCACTCTATATAAGTTATTAATATTAATTATTAATAATATTATTATTATCTTATTATCATTAGAAATAGGTACTTCCTGCACGAACGATGCGGCCGTGGCTCTCATCATCGTTGGATCTTTCACCGTGCTAGGTCAGATACAGAGCGTTAGGCAAAGGACCACGCCGCGTGTCGGGCTCTCCGTAATATATATCATCCTCTCGATTGATCGACCGTAGATCATCGTTTCCGAGTAATTCCAAAATAGTCTTTCTACCAAACGACCCAGGAGATATATTGGACACACACATGATATCCGGCAATATAGAGGATCCGGTGTTACGTCTCTTTTGCATAACGCTGCCATAACCGCAGTGTCGGTATTTTTCGTTTCGTCGATGGCACTACTGCGTCGTTTTTTGTATTCTCCGGTTCCAGATTTAAGAGCACAATCCACACAATTCAAACCAAGTACTTACAAGATACGGTAATTACCACGAGCGAACGCAACGACTCGACGATATCAATTTTTCGCGGAACGTTTCCACGCGCTTCGTGATCGATCTCGACAAACAACTATTCTCTCTGTATCTGCATCATGATCTCCGCGCGATCTCGAATTCTCTTAAACGAATACACACAGAAGAAACACAGAAGTAGAAAGAGTGAAAGAGAGATAGACAGAGAGATAGAGTATGTGTGAGAGAGAGAGAGATAGTGAAATAATAGACAAAATAAAGAAAAAGTAACAAAAAAATTTAATTGAGAAAAGAAACCAGTTAAACGCGCGTGTTCTTATTCGTCTTGTTCGCACAGGTAGCCAATCGGTCGACGAGAAGTCTGCTGGTACACATATCATCGTGATTATTATTTTCGTTTTTTTTCTTTTCTTGACATCGCTACAAAAGTCAAATTCTATTTGCCTCGAACAAAGAAAAAAACACACACACAATGTTAGTGCTGCGTTCCGGTACGTTCAAGCGGAATCGGACGAGCGGATCGCGAGGATTTCCACGAAACAGCGCGATCCGCCCAGGCACTCATGCACGGTACAAACGCCTTTTCTCACACAGTTTGCCTTTGACTAATTAAGTTTAGTTATGCCCATACCAAAACAATAAAAGAACAGAGATAGAGAGATAGAGAGAAAGAGGGAGAGAAAAAAAAACGTAAACGAAAGTATCACGCCCTAGCCGATAATAATAATTATTATTGTTAATGCTATCTCGGTGTGGAACGCGGACGAGACTCTGCCGCGTAGTCGCCTAACGCAAATCAAGCGAATTTGCATGTACACGGTGGAACGGCGGGGGTGCGAACTACCCCTCGAACCGCATCGTCAGTCTTGTTGCGTTTGCACGGGTCCGAGGGGTGGTTCGCAACGACTCGGCTGCCATTGCGCGCCGTTCTCGAAAAAAGTTTCCGATATCGAAATTTGACTAAGTGACAGTCGGATGCGTTAAAAAGGCCCACTCGTAGTACTCGTGACGACACCCGATCTCTTCCGTTGTCGCATTGCGTGGCGCGTGTTATTGTTCTCTAGACATCGACTCGACTCGGCGCGGTGTCTGAACGCGATACTCGCTCGATTCATCGTGTAGAAAAGACTTTGCCTGTTCGCACCGGTGTACTGAGAGGAGGAACAAGTACAAAAAGAAAATGCGCATCGGGAAAGATACTTCTCTCAGATACGGTCCACACGTGCCACCCCCCCCCCCCCCCGCGACCCGACCAAACCGTTTCGGAATCTAGAAATCGAGGAATACGTACTTCGAAACCGAGCGTTCTCGTGTTCAGACCGCTATCCGGATGAGAAAGGGGGTTAATACAATGTGATACGGACTGCTGGGAACGAGCAATTTTCTCAATGTCCTCTTTTTTCTGTTTTTCTCTTCAGTTTTCTTAACTTACACACACGAGCCTTCGCAATCCGTACCCATAAATTAGTGGTATACAAAATCTATTGTGTGGCATCGATCATTCGACATGGAAATCACACACAGAGATAAGGTACATGTAAAAAGACCAAGTGGATGCGATGAGAGTGCAGGATATGTTAGAGTAATTCTGCTGTGCCCTTGAAGAACGTACGAAATTCTCTTTCTCTTTCCATTTTTGTTTTCTTTTTTCGTTGTTTCGCGCATTCTGTTGTGAATTTTTTCGAATGCACGACTGAGAACAACGATCGATTGGATTTTTGTTCGATGGGGCACAGAAATATTCGCTAACTATCGACAATGATTGCTCTGGATGGTGAAATTCGGGAATGTATTGACGATACCAGTTGTGCATGCATTATCTCTACGGGAAGGAAGACGTAATAAACGGGTTTCAAAATGAGATCCATTAATTTAAAATTTCATGCATGCTTGTCTTGAAATTTCACCAACGGATCAGGCAGTTCCGGTTTTGACCTCTTGATCGAAGCAGACACTCTGGAGGCTGAGAATTAATTAATATACCATATTTAATAAAGCAACAGTGAAAGCGATTAGAAGGAGCGAAGAATAAATTAATAAATTAAAAGAGCGGAGAACATCTAACGTAAGTCAACCAAAAATGTATCGTGAGCTTGCTGTGTGTATGTGTGTGCGTTAAAATCAAGTGTCCAGGATTAGAACTGTAACAAAATCTAGGCATGCTAGGAGGACCCTGTGTTCTGTTATTGTATCGACTAACTTTTTAGAATCATTGTGTTGTTGGATTAAAAGCGATTGGATTGCAACACGTTGGATGACAGTTACTTCGGATTTGCGAAAGATATTCAGTGTGTTTACTTTTGGCAGCCGCACCTAAGACATATCAGCGTTTATGTAGCAGTAAGTACATTTATACTATTCAAAGAATTCATAGGTTTCGAACGACAGCTATCTAAAAACGTATGGCGGTTAAGTGTGCATTGTGCTGAAAGAGCATGCAAGTATTTTTGTTTTTCGAAGAAGTAGGATTGATGTGTAAACGTATCAGATTAGAAAAAACATCAACGGGTATTTTCTTGCAGAGGAAAGTTAATGTTTAAAAGGCACTCGTAGAAAATAATTCAACAATCACAATTCGTTTTGATTACGATGGGTGTCTTTATCACTCGGAGCCACTGAAATCCGTACGATTGTAGAGCGACGTCAGGATACGGTGTGATGTGGACATGGTGGGCCTTGATGGCAAATTTGTATGGTTGTACTAACACCATGCACAACAGTCAAACTGGTTAAAATCTCACTTAAACGCACTTCGTTAATAACTTATCTCTCTCGATCTTCCCGGGCAACGGGGAAGAACTTTAGTTTTAAATGCAATTGCGCAAGTCCGAGAACTCAATTACAAATGTTTTCCATAGGAAAAACATCGTCTGTTCGACTAATTATTATTTCACGGATGTTCTATATGGGGAAAATGTTGCATCGGTAAAAGAACACAGCCCACATTATAACGATCCAATGCACTGTGTAAATGGGATTCTCACCATCTGTAATCTTTCTGGCAATGAATTTCAGGGTTTCGTCGAGAAGTACCACTGGGATGGAGAACTTCATAACGGTGAGCCACTCTTCACCCGTCAGGGGGGTAACTTGGAATACAGACTGAAACAGACGAAATTTAATTAGTCCATATTGGATCGTAAGAATGGTGGTTGTTACCATGGTGGGGGTAAATCAAAGATTATTATACCGAAAGTACGTCGACGTAAAGGATGACAAAGTGGAGTGTGAAAGAAAGAGCCATAGAGGCAATGAGCCACATGTTAGACCAGGGCGGCATAGTGATGAGAGATTGATTCTCAGATAAACTGAAATAAAAGAACAAAATAAAGTATAGATTCATGCTAATCCGACTATCCCTGAAAAGATTTGTTTAGATCGCTGTACCTGTTCATTGCGTTCAACATTTCAATGGTTACAAGTACAGACAGAGCCATCGTCATGGGATGAGGATCCGTGAAAATCTTGCAGTTGACGCCCTTGAATTCTTCACCACCGCCCAAGCACGCCAAGTGATGAGTCTGTGATTTATAACACTCGGAATTAGAACTAGGATAACATTCGATTGTGCCACTTGGCGCTGCAGTATTATTCATTGTAAGTGTTATAAAGTTTCATTAATCTTTTAAGGACATATACATATATTACACATTGTACGCAAACATAAAGCAATGGAATAAAGGTGTGCAGGACATAAATATTAAAGCCTCTCCACGATTGTATAAATAATCATTACCAGTTGGTAGTAGTTCATCTGCGGGCCATGTGGACTGTACAAGAACCACCATGCGGCTGATCCAACAGTAGCAGCACCTACGTATCCACCAATAGCCAGGTAGCGGAAGAACAGCCAGCCAGAGATAAGGGATTCGTCGGCTTTACGGGGAGGCTATGGTATTACAATCGAATTATGTTCTTTTTCTTTTAACTTTGGCACAGTATTTAATAATAAAGTGATACAATGCTAACATTTTAATACAGATTCCTAATACAATTAGAGGCGAGACCTTTTCGAGTTCTCGCGTACCTCTAAATACAATATTAGGAATATTACCTTGCTCATGATGTCCAAGTCAGGAGGATTGAAACCAAGAGCAGTGGCTGGAAGACCGTCAGTGACCAAGTTGACCCACAAAAGTTGTACAGGGATCAATGCTTCGGGAAGACCAAGAGCGGCAGTCAAGAATATACTGTAATCAATGAAGATATATTATGAACGTCACCAATCAATTGTTGCTCATCAGGTATTTATTACGTCGTCAGGGAACGTCTGGATAAACAAACCTCACGACTTCACCAATGTTGGAAGAGATAAGGTAACGAATGAACTGCTTCATGTTGTTGTAGATAGCACGGCCTTCTTCAACGGCAGCGACGATGGAAGAGAAGTTGTCGTCTGCCAACACCATCTCAGAGGCGGATTTCGCCACAGCGGTTCCAGATCCCATAGCAATACCGATTTCAGCTTTCTTCAAGGCTGGGGCATCATTTACACCATCACCAGTCTATATAGGTGAGGAAAAATTGCATACATTTTCGGAAACAATTGCATCGTAACAACCGTATTCGGTCAATGAATCTGAAGTCTCTTCTTTCGAGGAAACCACAGTAAGGGAACGTACCATAGCCGAGATCTCGTTCATGCTCTGCAAGTACTCAACGATCTTGGACTTGTGAGCCGGTTCCACGCGAGAGAAGAGACGAGCCCTAGCGCAAGCGGACTTCTGTTCAGCCGGAGAAAGGTCGTCGAATTCACGTCCGGAGTATGATTTGCCAGTTGTGTCCTCATCTTCCTCAAAGACACCGATACGCCGGCAGATAGCTTCAGCGGTGGCCTTGTTGTCTCCGGTGATGACAATGACTCGGATACCAGCGGCGCGACACCTACAGATAGAGTCGAATACTTCCTTGCGAGGCGGGTCAAGCATGCCAACGACACCGACGAAGGTCAGATCCTTCTCGTATGTGTAGAATTTCGTAGAGTCACCAAGGTCCATGTCATCGGGCTTCATCGGATGATCAGCGGTAGCGAGGGCAAGGCATCTGAGCGTGTCTCGTCCGGTACCGTACTGACGAGTCAAGTCCAAGATACGGTTCTTCAGAGTGGAGGTAAGAGGAACCTTGTTAGAGCCAACACGGGCGTGCGTGCACCTGTCCAAGACACCTTCCGGAGCGCCCTTGACGAACAGTTTCGGTCCAGTGCCCAGTTTGGTTGGTTTCAGAGGTGTGCAGTAAGACGACATAGATTTACGATCACGGGAGAACTCCAAGGTGAATTCTTTCTTCCACTTGGTCTCCATATCTTGTCTGACAGCGATGGCAGCGTTACGCCTGTCGAGTCCGCTCTTCTGAACTCCGAACGGATTGATCTTCTCAGCCAGGACAATAAGAGCAGTCTCGGTAGCCTCGCCGACTTTCTCGAACGCTTGTTTGAACTCGTTGAAGTCGATGGCGGAGTCATTGCACATGATACAAATCGTACCGATTTCGTGGAGAGTCTCGTAGTCCTGTCCCTTGATCTTCTTCCCCCTCAAGAACGTCTCGCCGATGGGCTCGTAGGTCGATCCGGTGATCTCGAATTCGTGGAAGCTGCTGTCGTTACCCTCGATCTTCTCGAAGACGAACATTCTGTAACAAGCAGCAACGAAGGCACGCGTATTACAAACACTGATGCAATCCTAAATGTTAATCTAGACCAAGTATTATTGCATCCTGACGACATACCGACTAACAGACATCTGGTTAGTGGTCAGAGTACCAGTCTTGTCTGAACAGATGACAGATGTGCAACCAAGAGTCTCGACAGATGGCAACGATCGGACAATGGCGTTCTTCTTGGCCATACGACGGGTTCCCAAAGCCAAGCAGGTCGTGATTACAGCCGGCAAACCTTCGGGAATAGCGGCTACGGCGAGGGCGACGGCGATCTTGAAGTAGTAGATGGCTCCCTTGATCCAAGATCCACCGTGGGCAGGGTCGTTGAAGTGTCCAATGTTGATGGCCCAGACAGCGACGCAAATTACGGAAATGACTTTCGACAATTGCTCGCCGAACTCATCCAGCTTCTGCTGCAGGGGCGTCTTGATCTCCTCGGTCTCGGACATCTCAGTACGGATCTTACCAATGGCTGTGTTCAAGCCGGTTCCAATGACGACACCGCGAGCCTTACCTGCGGCGACGTTGGTACCAGAGAACAGGATATTCTTCTTGTCCTGAAACCAGAATGAAGCCTCGTTAATCTCGCTGAAGTTCGTTCTGCGGACTCCCAAGAACCCACAATAGTTTTTACATATTTAGCCTGAAGCAGACCGAGTTTCGGTGAACATTCGAAAACATGAAAAGTTTTTAAGATTCCAGTCTTTTAAAAAAAAAAGTAAAATACAAATTGTCCGGACGATAAGGTCTCAAATTACATCATATTTGGAGTGAAACCACTCGGCTGAAATATTGATAGTACTCCCATAAAGATAAACGAAGCGAAGACTAAAAAATTTTATTTTCACCAGCAGATAACTTTATTATATTCTGCATGTAGGTCAAATCGCACTTAGCTGTCGGACCCCGGCAGCGGCTAGGCATGGTATGTATATTCGAGGTTGCTCCATTTTGGTCTAAGTGATCAAATAATTTCAGCGAGGATCCACCCAAGCATGCGGTAATTAGGTGTCCTACTTCTCCAGACACTGATCTAGCGGTCTAGGATAAGTGAGGTATAATGCCTGTGTACACCAGGCGACAATAGTTTTGGTTTACCAAATTAATTGTATACCTCGTACTCAGATTTCGAGTGTTTAATATACTGTAGACTTTATTTTGTTTATCTTGTGCACATGAAAGCACATTCCTCTAAAGGGAAAATGTGAAGGTTGCAAATTCATTTTTAATATGAATCCTTCGTGTTGGTATCGAGGTTCCCGGATATACATTTTTTCCCTAACACCCACCTGGTTGACAGCACGTGGGTCAGGAACGGGATCGGTGTGCTTGATAACCGAGACCGATTCACCAGTCAGGATAGACTGATCGATCCTGAGGGTGGTGGAGTAGATCTTGGTGAGACGAATATCGGCCGGGATCTTGTCACCGACGGACACCTCGACGATGTCCCCGGGCACGATCTCCTTGGCTCGAATTCTTTGGACACCGGCCTTGTCCGTTCGTAAAACTTTACCCATCTCGGGCTCGTACTCTTTCAACGCTTCGATCGCAGATTCGGCGTTACGTTCCTGCCAGACACCGACCACGGCGTTGGCGATAAGAATGAGCAAAATGACGAAGGGCTCGACGAAGGCAGTGAAAGCATCTTCGTGCTCTTCAAATAAAGCTAATACCTGCAACAGAACACCATATAATATCATTATCCATTCGCTACAAACACCTGTGCTCCAAACCTGAATGAAATGCTGCTCGATGAATTCGTCGATTAACGACTATTTTACGTACTCAATTAACGGTCTCAAAAAGTGAAGTTATCCGATTTCGCGGAAAATAGAATGAAGTATAATGCAAGAAAATACTGGTTGACAATGACCCATTTCCGGAAGGGTATGCACACCGTCATAACAGTCTTTCTGCACGAACTCACGGTAAGAAATTTTAATGCAGTACAATCGAGTAAAAGTGTAATAAAATGTTTCGACGTAAAATAATTCGAGTCGTTGTTTAAGGAGACATTGTGTTTCACGGAAAATGTCGAGAATCTAATTTCTTGGAGTGCCACACTGCGTTTCTAGGTTCGTAGCACAACACTCTATTCAAATGTATTCAAATGCACGGGTATCGCGGAGTACCTAATCCTCTCTGTCACGCGAATATAAAATTATTCCGATGATGTTCCGAACGAATTTTTTTACACGTGCGTGAAAAATAATGAGGTTTTCAAAGCGCGAAGAAATCGATACGCTATTTTTCCACCTTTGGAACTAGATGTATTTATAATAAGTGAGCCTTGAACCTTCGTAAACGTAGTATGACTTTGACCAACTAATCATTACTTGGCGGCGTTCACGGGGAATAATACGGGGATTCGAATTCGTTAATTAATGCGGTTTCGCGTCAGATCTAAAAATAAGGACGGTCATCGACAGGGCGTTCCAATGATTTCAATGGTTCTCATGCATTCGCGTCAGTCGCGTGAACGAACGACACCGATCGAACAGAAAGTTTCTTCATCGCGATCGCGCGACTTTCGTCATCATTGACGACGCGATCCGCGATAAGCAATAAAAATAAGTTTGTGTAATAAAGTAATCTTCATCGAGCAGCAATCTTCGTTCTCCAAGCAACTGACGCACATTCTTTGTCATAATAAACTGTGGCCGAGATAATCTAGCAATTATCTCTTAATCGGCCACGGATCATGCGAAAAACTCTGCTTTGTTTGTACACGTTCTGGTAATCCCGACGGTTTTATAAACATTTTACGTTAATGCGCCGACACGCGGGAACGGGTGTTTAAATTCTGTTGCCGACGAGTTCTAAGAATTCTGTTTTGTTTTTCGCTTTTCCTAGTGATAAACATTGGATTATACGAACGTATGATTGTGAAATATAGTGTCAATTGAATGTATACTTACAAAAGAAATAATAGCGGCTAATAGAAGAATCTTAACTAGAAGGTCGTCGAATTGTTCCAGGACGAGCTGCCATATGGATTTTCCTGAAATATTAAAAAATTCATTCAACAGTGTTTCGAGAACATATTTTCTGATCGAAAATATTTTTAGATCGACATTTCTATCCATTCGACGCACCGACATGATTTCTATCAAGCCAAAGGGTATAACAAATTTAAATTAAAATTTGGTAAAAAGATATTAGATTAGTCGTTAAGCCCTACCAAGTATTCGAGACTTAAATAATTTTCACTGCAAATATTTTAATTAATTAACACGAGAAACGCCTTGGTTGAGCCACCATGTATTTTGAGAATGAAAAATACGATTTATTAACGATTAATTTTTTTTTTACTGCGATCTATAAATTAGGTCCAACCTAGGCGATGGTCTAAATTCAGTAACTCTCCCCAATTTGTATTGCGCGTCTCCTTCACGATAACTGTCCTTGCAGCATACACGATTTAATGTGCTAGGTGCCCGCAATACTTATGAACAGGATTAAAATGGTTCTGATTGTAAAATTAGAATCTTCTGGCGATGTAATTCGAGTTTGTATCGCGGAGACGCGTGTCGGTTGACATTGTACACGTACGAAATAAAAAAGAAATAAAAATGGCGGAACTAAGAGTAATCGGGGGCAGGCGATGGCGTCCTTGATAGCAAGTGCCTTTTGCCAGTATGCGATTGACGTCACGTCGCGGTCGTACCAACGTGCTCTACGGTCGACGATTTCATTAATTGTAATCCACGACGACGACGAGAGGGACGAGTGAAAATCCGATTGCTAGCCAATTATAGGAACAGGTTTCACCATGGGCATCCTTGTCGCGCTTTCGGACGCCCATCTTCAGCGGTTCAATTTCCGTTTAATCTTCCGTAGCCTTGATTTCCGGCTATTATTACTGCGAAGCGCGCGACCGTCGTTGTTTATACCGCCAGCTTTTTGTTCGAAGATATCAGCCAAGTGTTTTCTCTCCGCCCTTCGCATTTTCTTATGGTACACCGTTGAATATGTTGGCCGGCCTCTCAGCCATCAAAAAAATTAGGTGATATTTATAAGCAAATTTGATTCACATTTAATAGGAAAAACTAGGAAAAAACTGCTATTTTACTTTACAATACGTTAAAATAAAAGATTGTTAGAAATCTGTTTCGAATTAGAAATCGAGATATTCGACTAAATATGGTTACGACCACCGAAAACTTTCATAATGTCATCATTCTGATAATATTAAGATGCGTCGGGATCTAGCAACTTGGTAAGCTATTATGCTACTTAATTCGAGTATAAAGTGTGTCCACAAAGTTTGTACCTTGAGCACACAATCTAAGACCTTGTAAGATCAGTTGTTTTGAAATTTAATCTATTTACGATAATGAAATGCCAAAGTAATGCGTGGCCTCTGTACACCAATTTGTCATTTTCGTAATACAAAATTCATATAGACACTGCTGTCATCTTGGCAACTAAATATGATTCTATCGTATGTAGAGGCATAAATAAAATTACAGTGCAGTGACAGTAAAAATGACCTGTTACGTTCGGAAGACCAAAATAATTCCAGTTTAGATCAATAATTCCTTCCATAAGTTGCTCGGTTCTTTTACGCATGCAACAATATTCGATTTGACAGCGCTGATGCGAAACGTTCCTGGTACCATTCGATGACGTTCCATCGTCATGTTTGTCCACGCAATACAGGAATTGCCGTTGGGGATCAATGGCGTTTGGACACGTAATGAGCTGTAGCTATGAGGTCTACCACCGCTTCCATGATCGCGTGCGTTACGACTATACTGTAGATTTTCCCCCTTGTGTACATTTTCATACGTTACTTTGCACATTCCTAGATCTAGACAAAGATCCATTCTAGAAATTCTGTCCCGTTCTTCGGTTTCCTTCTGGCCATTTGCATTTCCATTTCCTTCGACATTTTCGTCTTTGAAACCTTGAGATCATTTCATTTTTCATTTCTTCGACGCTATCATGACTGTAGGCAGCACTTTCTGGCCTAGCCAAGTGTTAAAAATGATTTTACACTCTAGAGAAATGTAAGAGAATTTTTGTTATTTCGTTTTCCTTAACAAATTAGCTCGATCGAGGACCGATTAAGGCCGTTTCTGCGAATAAACGGTAAATTTGTCTCAAACGGGTGCCAAATTAACATCTATACACCCACTAAACTCAGCATGGCAGGATCGAGTGCAACAAAGCCACAAGATCGAGTTAAACCGAAAGCCTTATGGTTTCCGGAAGTAGCCGAAACTTGGCACCAGCGATTACTATGCATGTTAACTCCTGACACTTTCAAGTTCGCCTCCCGCACATTACGAAACATAATCGACGTAGTCTTTCTTCCGGGATAGCAACAATCGTTAACTCAATATTCTTACCGTAAGGAATTTTCTAGCTACCAAAATTCAACTTGTTCCTCATCCTGGTTTTCATAAAAAAAAAGGATCCATGGGAGTTGAAATTTGCATGGAGATCTAATTATCTACTATTCACAATAATACATATGACAAACTATGAATGCCGACTAGAATAGATACTAAAAAGTGGAGGGAGGGGGGAAATTGTAAACTAAAAAGGTACCAAATTAGTACACTGATTCATGATATCGTTAATACAGGGCAAAAAATGTGACAAGTTTAGTCACAGACTTAAGACCCGTCGGATCAAGACCAAGACGGAATTTGAGTCTGAAGGCTGTGAATGGAAATTATTAATTAAAAAGACACGTGACTATCCCGGGTCCTTAAGGCTTCCGGAAGTAGTCAGAACTTGGCGCCGGTCCGCGAGAAGCGACAACGACGGAAACCGTTCAACCCGAAACTATGGTAGACGTCTCGTTAGCAGTGAATTGCTCGTCAGCCAAGTATGCAACACGTGTCATTCAAGAGAGAGAAAGAGGGAGAGGGAGAGAGAGAGAGAGAGAGAGAGAGTCAGAGAGAGAGAGGCCAGGGGTTTAGAAATTGTCCTTGGCCGTGTAGCGGCTCGTGGTGTTATAGCTGAAAATCGAGAGCAACGGTGAAACACGCGTCGATTGCACGCGCGGGATTGAAGGCCGGGGCTGAAAGGCGACACGGGGCGGCGCGGCGCCTTATGTTTATGTTCGAGTGCATCGAGCGTAATGCCGATGCAATTACTCGGAAATCGAGTGGCACGGAACGCGACGATCGTGCAACAGACCTGGCTCGACACGCTCGCTGCAGTAGCAGCAGGCAGCAGCAGCACCGACTCCGCGCACACGTGTGCAAGCGAAACGGTAATGCACATGCACCGTCGAGGTTCGTGTGCGCTCGAAGCCTGGCCTGCTTTGATAGCGACGCCTTCCATCATCGACGGCATCTGCAACTGGCTTTTCCTCCCTCCCCCGGACGCTAGTTGCCGACTTAACGTCGTTCCACGTCCCGTTTGCCTAAGTGCTAGCATATTAACGCGTTCTGGCCAACGCCGGAATCGCATTTTCGAAGATGCACCGGCCACCTACGCTTCGCGCGCTTTGATGATCGATTGGCCCTCTGACGTCAGGTGACGCCTAACATCCGGGACCACCCGATTCCCCGATACGAGAGTTTCCCAATACTACGCTCGACGTGCAATACACACAGGATTCTCGCGGATGCTCGCGATTCTACTCGGTTCGTGCAAAAATAAATGCACCTTTAACATTAGGTTTAATGGACCCGTCGAAATGACGTATTCTACGATTTTAATTAACGATTATTCCGATTTTAACATGTTAACTGCCGCATATCATTCCCAGAGATTCTTACCAAAAAATTTAATCAATGAAAGCGAAACTAGAAATGTTAAATGTATTATAGGACATGCTGTTTTCACCCTTTTGAGTTCTAAAGATCTTAATAGAATTCGGTTTATCTGGACAATAAAAATGAATGTCTAAACCTAGCGAAAAATCACTGTCAGTCATATGTGACTGACATGGCAGTTGTCAATGATTTCAATTTCTTTGGGTATACGTTATTTAAGAAACGACTAATAATTTGGACAGACACAGTCTTGCTGTATTTATAAAGTAATGTAAAACGGTGTCACTCTTGGTACTCCATAAACCTAGTGTTAGCAACGGCAACTATAGCTTGCAGGCGGCTGCGCAGCTCGGTTTAGAATACGGTTTCGTGGATTAGAATAGGGATTATCTACACAATCTTGTCCACCAGACAGGCTAGGGTAAATGTCCCAATTACTGTGCTATTATGTACTCTGAACGTTTCCTACCTATGCGGAAATTGCTTCAGAGGTATTTTATGTCTTCTAACATAGTTTTAACATTTATCTCATTTTTCATTCTAATCACAAGATTATCCTAAGACTTGTTTTACTCATATGCTAGAAGTGACCACTCGCTTTTATCAAAGTATTACCAAAGTATTAAAGTATACCTTCAAACTCTAAACTCTTTTTTGTTCCTATCCCTGTTCGTGACACCTTCTAAAAATAGTGAGGCTACGTTTATTCAGATTTTGCAAAATTTGTCCCAAATCTTTTCAATACCTATTCGTGCCATAAAAGCACTCTGGCAGTCGTTTCTTCTGCAAAACAATTCGGCGAATAGTCGATCGAACTGTCATTTAACTGTCGTGCAGGTTGGCTGTTGCAATTAATATTTCGTGAAACGAGTTGAATCGAAGTTGACGTTGACACAACAGTTACGACTTTTTGGTAAAAATTTTGCGAAACGCAGCACGATACACGGCGGAGCAAAACTTCCGCTATTCCCAAAGTGTTCTATTACAGAACCATAAATTAAGCTTTTACAGCCTCGAAACACGCGCAATTGTAACCGAAACTCGTGCATGTTTTGTTGATCTATTTTGAGTCTTTTATTAACCTCTATGTCAATAAACGAGCATCCACCACGCACTTCCTCTAAATTCCCATTCTTCGAATAACATTGATCTGTATCTGCGTTATAAAAACATACGGTTAATGTTTGATATACGAACATTTCAAGCATATTGATCATCGTTAAATGTCGTGGTTATTGACATAAGCTTTGAAATGCTGTTTTCATTGACATTGGATACGAAAGACGTTAACAAAGTTTATGCTACGATGTATATACGAGTTTGCGTTTAATTGATTTATATGCACCTTTCCGAATTACGGAAAAATGAGACCTCATTTTTTGTACACTGATTTCTCTGTATATGTCACCGAGGCCTGGATGATAGACGTCGCGGAATTATCCCCACTATCTTGGGGTATAGCAAGAGGCCTCGGACGCCGAGGAATGTAAACATAACACGGATCGAGTACGCCTCCTGGACGACGTTGGCAAGGCCCGTGTTGTTGACGTATACCGAGAATTCACTGTATCATGTTTTCGGGAATTTTCCCTGATCGTGCGGCGGTCAACGCTATCCCACGGGGAATACCGACTACGTACAAGTGCGTCTATTTTTAAGGGACGAAAGAGTACGCCGGATTATGCGTTAAGTACGTAAACAACACACGGCGGGAGAAGCCTCCTCGATCTTGCACGACTCGATGCTCGTTAGGATAACCTACGACTGCCACAGATCAGGCATATGCCCATTGTTCATGTGTCGTGGTCTGATCAGTAAAAAGTACAAACGAGCAACATGCAAATTATCACATATAAAAGCAAACAATTCCTACAGTGATCACGTTTACGCTTCCATCGAACGTTTTTCAAATTTTCTCAAATCGATAAGAAAAATATTTTATGTTCGTTGTAAATTACAGAAAAACACAACTTCTACTATCGTTTTAACAATCACTTTCAGCTCCACTTCCGAAATTTTTCGACCCGACGCAAACCCGAATTTCTCGATTAAAACGTAAGATAAACTCAACAGAATTTTCATCTTTGCTAGCTGTGATCGTGATGACGGTCAACGGTTAGCTAAAAATAATTAGGCCCTTGCACATTACGTGAGAAATATTATAAATCGATATTCAGCCCTACCCACTTGAACACCGTAGAGTTATCCCCATGGCTGTTGAAATCATGTCGGAATTTTCAAAATGTTAACCCTTTTAGTACCTCAGAACCAACGTATAGGCTTCGTTTCTAATAATATTGATACCTTGAATCCATATTTCGACTATTTAACGCAATCTAAATTATGTAAAATTGTATTTTTATAGTGAAATATACATTCACTGAACCACGATATGTGCGTTCTGCCAAGCTTTGTCTCAAATGTTGTTGTAAAAAGCCGCGTATGCTTTCTGTTTATATTAATTAAATTGAAAAACCGTATTCTTTTGTATTTCATCGCGTATAAAGGTTTGTGCAAAAAAAGAAAACACTTCCACACAGAAAGAATATTTCTTTCGGTCATTTATTATGAACTTTAAAACGTTCGCTACCAGCGAATTCGTAATTATAAAATTCCATTAAAACGGACGCATTCTTTTTTTATAAAATATAAAAATAAAAATTTTATCACAAGACGAGTTCCTCGAATGCCATGTTTTACCATTTTAAATAGCCATACGTGCAAAAAGAAATTTGAGTTTCTTCACCTAAATTCCAGGTTGGTAGCGAACGTATTAGTTTATGGAAAAAAATTAATTCTTTCTCTCATTTAACCGGACGTAACAAAATTTATAAAACGGGTGAAGATACAAAGAGCATGATTCAAGGTACTTCTGATAGTCCGAAAGCTCATTGCGAATTTCTATGTAAAATAAAAATTTTCAAAGTCGACCGAAAAAGAAGGGAAATCGGATGAAACCGTGTTTCCCGTTTCAATGATTTCAGCAAGTTGCACAAAAGCTCATAATATCCTCAAATTCTTCCATTTCTCTGCGATTCTGTTCCCCGCTCGCCAATTTTTGCCATGAGGTACTATAAAGGGTTGAAGAACGACTCACCGACCGGATTTTGCAAGAGCGAAACGGTTTGTGCGACTTACCCTCCTCGGCTGGCAACTCTGAAACAGAAAAACAGTGGTTCAGTATACGTGCGAAATAATTCTATTGTTTGCAACAATTTCGGAGAGGGTTAGGCTCGTGCGCGCGGGTATCTGAACGCGGGACTGGCGGCATCGCCTTTAAGTTGGCCTAGTTCGGATTGCTGAAGCATCGTGGTGTACCGACATCGAAAACAACGATTTTTCTCGACGATAATAAACGCCCTTACAACGGTGACGGCTCATTGACGCGTGTCCCCCTGACAGCACCGAGAAAAAAGTGGGCCGCGGCAGAAAAACGGGGGGAAAAATTATGAAAAACCTCGGCACGATATGATTTCTCGCGCGAAAGAAACGCCGCCGCTGAATAGCTGAAACTGATGCCTCTCTGATCGGGCACGTGCTGCATTTGACACACTTCTGGGTCCACCGCCGGGCAACCAGCCACTCCCGGGTGAATCCTCGGGGGTTTGACAACCGTAGGGGATTTGACGTTTTTCATCATTCGCGCTCGTAATTCACTCCGGGCGGTTTTCATGCGACGGAAGCCTCGCTACAGTTCGGAAAAAATGTAGCCTTCAGCGCGCCGTTTTCGAGAGCGTATTGTTGTGCAGGATGAGCGATTCGTGCGGATGATAGCTCCGTCACAGGATACAGGACAGATAGTATGGAACATGTATTCTTGCTTAGTATGAAATGATTTTCTGTAAGAAGCCCCACCTGGTCAGTGAACGAACGTCTCTCAATTAGACAAAGAGACGTAATTTTAATCTATTTTGAAAGTTATATCTATTACAGAAAATAAAATTTTACAAATAACAGTCCTGGGAAAATCTAGAACAAAATGACAGCACTCGGGTATAGAAGAAACATTAACAAACTTGTGAATATTTTGTGGATCCTTTATATTTAACGACAGCAGTAGTTCTGTTACGTGAAGATTTTAATACCTTTCTGAGTGTTTAAACGAAAAGCGTTCTACTATATTATTTCCTCGCACTACAGTTCTGTATGTACAATTTTCTGAAGTATCAAAAGAAGAAGTTTTCCTCCACTATTTCCGTCGCAGTTCGTCTCTATCTCAAAACGAATTCCACGAGGGATCCTCCTGGGGAAAAGCGATAAAATCTCAATTCCTTCAAATCCGACGTAAATTGCGGCAGAAAATCAAGTTTGCCTTCCGTTTAGTTCACAGCCGCCGTTACGCGTTGTCCGGGTTGTCCTTCCTCGCATTTCTCCGCTTGCAATAAATATCGTTCGTTCTTATCGAATCGAACGAGTGTTGCACGGGTGTTGCGTTGCCAATAATATTTAACCTCTCGTAAATTTCAGATCGTATCACCGTGACGCAGACTGGCCTGTAAACCCCGTGTGGTAAAGCTCGAAAAACAGTATGTATGTAGGTACAGTCGTTTTCGCCCGCGAGCCGGAGTCGGACAACGAGAAAAGTGGTGAAAATATTTTTAGACACACGCATTGTTGTTTATTGGCTCGAGTTTTAAATTCGTTCGAATGCTCGGAGAGAGCGTGGGGTCGCATGTAAATATACGAAATACACAGGGATCGTTTACATTCGCATCGTTAACATTTCGCGCGCGTGTGTACCATCCACAGATTCGGATACCGAGAGCGTGTGTATTTCTGAAATGTAGGTTACAGAAAGCTAACAAATGCAAGTGTCTGATAAAGAATTACGTAAGTTTTGGCAACTCCGGTGAACATTTATTTGTGTTTCGAGAATACCGTGCTCGTATTATTATTTATTAACTCGCGCCCCGCGTAATAATAGCTTGCACTACAATTAGCATGCGCGCGGGCCCTCTGTCTCGTATGCGGGACCAATAAACAGTGGAATTCTGCGGATTATGGACAATATCCAATAACGAGCCAATTTTCCTAACTCCGGCGTGATACGTGTTACATCACCGGGCGACTCGTTACCGTATCCTATTTTTTTCTAACGATTTTACCATAATGCATTAGGGCCAGAGTAAAGTTGCAAGAATTTTTCTTCGTCGCGTTCTCGTAACGGAGCAATAAATAAAACCAGTGGTAACGTTTGAGTGTTACCACTTCATGAGACCCTTCAATTTGAATTTGAAATTCAGACTAAATAATCCAAATTTAGAGCGATTGTTAGTGTACAAAAATTTGGGGTCATAAGAGACCCAGTTAAGCTAATACACATTTTTTTTGGTGATTTAAGTTTCTGTACAGTTGAACGTGATATTCTGCGCAACGGTGCATGTGCATATGCATACGGTTCGCATTTCCTCTGAGAGTTATTAAATCAGCATATTAAGAACTGCTCGGTTAAGAAAGGTCACCGATTTGCGTGTTCGCGGGCGCGGCGTTTCTTACGGACGAAATGTTAATTGGATTGGCTTAACTTAATTACGTCCCCGGAGTGTGAAGTTGAGGAAGCGATGGATGGAACAACAGATGCGTCAACCTATCGAGCGATACCCGTAGTTATCGAGACACAACTCCTACGCGTTATTATTTCCTAACGAAACGCATCGCTGGAAAACAATGAGTGGAACACGGTGATATTTCGCCGTTCGTCATCCGCGGTGCAGCGCAACGGGAATCCGCGGTGCAAAGCAGAAACGGGGTCATTCGCGTGAATTTTTGCACGCCAATTACGGGCCGCGCGTAACGTGGAATCACGATAATGAAACGTTTCGGAACGCGCGCGCCGCACCGTCATCGCCAGCTATATTTGCAATAACGAATTCCTAGCGCACAAATAGCAAAGCTCGGCTCTATGATGACCAATCAATTACTGTCTACCACAGATGGACGCGGACAGATTCTGCGACGACAGACAAATATTAACATCTCCAACGGCAATCCTGACCCTATCATTCGATCATGCTTCTGTGGAATGACACTCTGACTCACGGAAAAGATCGTGCCTTTATGTCGCTAATGACTGAAATTAATTTAGAATTCTTTTAAAGTTTATAGAACTATACATATTTTTGAATTCCTGGAATTTTCTAATAATTATATTTTCGTAGGATTTCATTCTAACTAATTTTGAAAGAAATGTCCATCCATGTTTAATCAAGTGAACCAATAATTTGATTGATTGAATCGTGCCATACGAGTTCGTAGAACAGTCGACAAAAATGTTGAATAAGTTAACGATCTACTTTCAATTGAGTAAGGCTATCAACAAGGAAAGCGCGTCTGACGTTGGTAACTTGTTGCGAAATGACAGCGCGATAAGTGCAGTCATCATTGAACTGCGAGCGTTTAGGCAAATACAGTTTCCTACGAGCTGGTTTCGAGAGATCGAATGATATTTCAATTTGTGCAGAGTTATTCCTAGAATAACTGCAAGTCGTTGCAACAATTTCATTTCCCCAATAAAATGTCAAAATAACAAATACGATTCTCTGTGTTTATAATCAATATAAACTACAGTGTAGTAAGAAATTTTAGCAGATTCCCCTTTAATTCCAAACTCAATAAAAACCTTGACCGTCAAATCTTCGGTTTAGATGCGTTTGGCTCGGTATATATTTGAATAAACATCCCCAGGTATAAATGTCGAGAATGTGGACCGCAGTCTACTTATTTAACCTTTACGGCTCGGTTTAGTATGCGGTGTTCGATATAGGCACGTTCACGTTCCAAGAAAACCGTACCGAAGCGAATCCTCTATTTTTTTTTTTCTAAAATATTTCCTGCTTTCTCGCAAAAGTGACTATTCATAGGTGACCCGTGACGTAAAAGCGAGTACCATTATGAAACGGAACTCTCGCGAAATTAATAAACCGTTCGGCTCTGTGCGGTTCGGTGGCGCGCAAGAATGCATACCAAAACGAAAAATGGCGACTTTGCATTCGAGTCTCGTCGCTGCGCTGCGTAAGTCCATTTTCCAGCTTAAGGTCATCCGTGAAGCTAATCTTTGGACGTGTGCAACTGTCACTCGGCGAAAACGTCACGTCGAACATATGACGTTCGACTAGATCGTGTTAACAAACCGCTGGGTTCTAATCGCAAGATCCACTGTTATGCAAATACTAATGGAGACCTGGATCTCGATAAGATCCAGTGGAACGATGACATTTTCCAGCGGGGATCGATCGTGTTTAAATTTACGTATTACACCGAGATTTACTAACAATACCTGTTCCTGCGGTAAATATTTGTTTTAATTAGCTCTGGAACGCTGATGATTATTACGAGATATTTCCTGACAATATTCGTGCAATAAGCTTCAATTGACTTTGAAATATTGATTATGCCAGGAGTCACACCGCACCGAAGTGATATTTTAGGCTAACTTTGGAATTTTTTATATTATCAAAAAATTGTCGATATTCAAATTGTGTGATCATTTCGTTAGAACAAGTGTTACAACTTGGACTCATTTTCAAGCTTCACGCCTCTACCACACAAGTTTTATTTAATTTGATCTTGCACGTCTTTTGTGATGCCTTTTAACACAATAGCTATTCAAAATTATTGTTAGCGTTGATTAACATTTTCTTTCATTTCAACGTGGAGGTGCTATGCGCGATATCGCAGTACTGCGAACGCGGTATTTGAATAATGCTTAATAACAGGCATGATAAGCGGGAACAGTTACGGAAGACAATATTTATACTGATTGCGAGAGACAATAAATGAAAGCAGTATCTTTCTTAGTGCATGGGAAAATTTTTCAGTTGCACCTACGAAACGGCATTTCCAAAAGAAATATCGAGTTGCACTCTCACATAATTATTCAAAATTCTAGACTAGTCTACTCATAGCTCTGGGTCAAAGTGGACCCGAGGGTAAAGATCCGGTGGTATCACCTTTGGATAGTCTCTTGCGAGAAATGCTTCCTATTTTTTGGACTTTCTGCGAGCTGTTGGCGAAAATTACGACCAGTCGAAACACTACTGTGCGCATCAACAAGCCGCTTTAACTTTGAAGAGCGGCCTTAAAACGAATTAACCCCATTTGCTGCGATAACTCTTAATGCAATTTCACCGTAAAGCACACAATTCGTCCGACACGGCTGATTTTTGTGATCGCGCATGTTAACCCTTTGTAGGTGGGAATTTTATTTTAAATGTCGAGGGTATATTTCGCGCTGAACAACCCCCAAGTGCCAATACCAGGTCGCGTTATTTAATTCAAAGAGAAACGGAGGAACGATTGTTAAGCAACGGTAACCATTTCTATTTTTAGACGCGAATTCCACTTCGGAAACGGCACTCAATGAACGATGCTCAAAGAAGTTTCTGCTATGAACGTTTTCGATCGCTCATGCTGTGTTCAGCCTTCGAAAATAAAGTATTGTTTTCGCGATAAACTTGTTTGCGCAAGTCTACATAATTTGCCTTTTTCTTTCCAGACAATCTTTTTTTATTGACACACGTAATTAACACTAGAATTACCCGAAGGGTTAAAATGACTCGTTTCGGACTTCTTACACAATTATTGAAATTATAAATTATTATATGACATTTTTTAGTGGAGCACACATTGCAGTAAAATTTGTACTGAACGTGAACAAATGCAGTCTTATCATTATTATAAAGGTCGCATTTAGGGCTCGGTATTTCTATTTTTGGTATTTTGCATTTGGCTATGTATTAAAGGAATAAATTACCAAATCACGTGGTCGATTACGAGTTAATCACTGTGTTCAAATTATTGTGTGATACGTATAAATAAATCGCATATTAATTTCCGGAACGCATTCCCCACTGAAGCAATCAGGATTATCGCGGCTCAAGCATTAGCGTTCCGCCACGGACGTGAGTACGTGGTATCATGAAAAAGAGTTGACGGAAACGGACTATCCTTGCCAACCGTTTATTAATAATGAATCAGGCGACGAATTATTCTGACGTGGTTGCTTACGCTCTAACTCGTTCGCGTCAGGTATATCTCGACCGTCTGGGAGGAGGAAAATGGCAAAACAATGAGTGGATATAGCGAGAAGTAATTAAAATTCCTGACGCAACTCCTCGCCAAGAACAAAATTCTATGACCTTTCGAAGAAGTATACAGGGTGATCGGTAACAGTGGCGGACCGCCAATTTTGAGGCCTTGAGCCAACACTCTTTGAACTGACTCAAGTATCATTACAAATTTCAAATTAACTCAAGTTCCAAAAATTTTTGTTATGATTTACTATTCTTACTTTTTTTAATTTAAATTGTTTTTATATTGTCAGTTAACAGTACAATAAAATACGACTGGTATACGTTGTTTTACAAAATATGACAAGACCGGATTTATTTAGATTTCTCGCAATAAATAAACTGAATTAACGACTGACTCTAAACTGATGTTACTGCGCAACGATAAAATCTAGACAGATAATTCCGAAGTACACAGTAGCTCTTTCCGATTAACAATCAAACAATACAAACACTCAACTACGTAGATTAGGGTCTCGAGATAATCTAAGATGCCGCGTCGGTGAATTTCGAAATTGTTTTACAAGGTGTTAAGGAAGCAGGAAAAGCGCCGGGTGCCGTTGTACGATCAAACAATCGGCTCGTGAAAAATTACCACACGCACGATGAGCAACATAAACCAAAATAAACCGCGGAGAAGGAAGATATAAACTCGGGCACTCTGGAAAGGTTCTGAAAAAATAACAGTTTCAGACTGGTATATCGGTCTAATTGGGACAGTTATGAAGAACCAAAATGATGTTCTAACTGTTATGAGAATATACCATATATCCTCCGTATTCGGAGAATAGCGGCCGTCGGTCCCTGAAGGAGACAGTTCCCTAACTAATTGCGGTGGGACTGATGTAGTAATTACAGCGCATATCTGCGACATTAATTACACTCGATACCTAAGAACGTGATAGACGTAAAGACACGCGCGATCGTTTGACTTCTCTATTTTTTGTTACGTGAAACGTGTATCGTTGTTCAATGTCTCAGTCGTCCCGAAAAGGTTACGAACTATTTAAAAATTACAAGGTTGAAATTAATAATTAGATGATGAAGATCTACGATGTAGAGAAATATAATTCTTATCGTCAGCCACACATTTTTGTCCTATGCATAATAACAACGTTGGAATTGCAACGCGATACGGGAAGACCTTGCCCATGCTCCCTGTCCCTAAAGTAAGGGGGGTCAACACAAGATCCTCGGGATGAAGAGCGAGTGAACTATACTCACCCTCTCGCTATGGGTAAGTGAATAGCGAGGAAGCCTTTCTGGTCTTATCCAAGGAGTTTTAATAGAAGCGCGAGGGGACGAAGGGGTCTGCGAGGTGTTCCCATAGAATTCTTAGAACCTGAAGACGGTCAATGCGCCTGCATACAGAAATAACCACCTCTGGGGATTTGGGCAGGTATCCTACGCTACCCTTGACCTTCCTCCAGGGAAGTGATCAATGATGTCTTCGCAGACTTCTCCCCAGAGAGAATGAGAGAGAAGAGGAGATAATTGCAACGTCCCCTGCAGCACGCGACCTTTTATCCACGTCTCCTGAGTACGGTAATGTCTCTATATATGTAACAGAGATGGGCATGAAATTTGTGAAAAATTTATTGAGACCAAGATCCAATCACAAAACGATTTAATGTAACTATTCTATTGTCCGAATGCTCGCGTTTCACTGATCAGTTCGGATAATCGAGGCTGCAAAGTATCGTGGATTAAACAAGTAAATATGATCCAAATTGTGTCGTGTTTAGAGTCATCTTAACCAGAAAATTCTCATTAGTATGATGGTAAAGGTGGAAGTGACGAAGAAATAGTGTTCGTACACTGAAATTTTCACGTCTATCGAGACATTTCTGTGCAACATAAAACGTTGGATTCCTCTCGAAAGCGTTGTCCGGAGAACCGTCGATTCACCAGGAAAAAATCCTCAAAATCTCTTACGTCGATAGAAACAAGAATACACGCGAAACCCACAACTTCGGGGCCGAAAAAAAAAAGATCATTTCGTAACACGCGAGGCCTGTATAACTCGAAGCAAAACAAACACGGTCTCGCGTCAAGTTTCGCGGCGCTGGATATTTCCCCCTGAATACTGTGCTCCGACGCCTCCCGCGAAACAATCTCCTCTCCCCGTCTTGTTTGCCTAATATTTCCGCGCATCTTAACGTTGACGGCGAGCAATCAACGGGAACGAAAAGTCGTCTGCGATGAAAGAGAACGCGAGCGGTAAACGCCGTTTACGAACAGATGAACGTATCAACGGCCGAGAAATGTGTATTTCTGGAACAGGATGAACGGACTGCGAAGTGTGATGATGCTGTAAAGTTTGCGAACGGCCCTAAACAGATGCCTCGCACAATCGGGCATCCGTTAATTAAGTGAGAAATTTATTGACTGGTGAATTCAATTTAACAATAGAACCACCGAGTCCCAGTTGAAACGACTCGTCCCTCTAATTGTTTCTCTGACAATTATCGAGTTTGTAGTTACGTACATTGATCGAAAAAATCTGACAAAAATTAAGAACCTTTGCTTTCGACAATAGCTGAATTTATATAATGCTGATATCCCTGAAGCTTCAAAAAGAAATTTGCATTTTTTAGGGGATTTTTAGTTTTAAATCGGCAATTTTAAGTTTCTAGAATTTTGTAAAAATGGATTTTGCAGTCAAAAATTCGGAAAAAATTCACAGTCGTGTGTGCAGAAGGCTCGAGCTGCATCCACGCTCGGAGATGACCGATTTATCGGTCTGAATAACCGAGTTTCCGACTAATCGTTTCGGCAGCGTGGCAAAGTCGACGGGGATAATTAAACGTGAGCGTGGAAGGCAAATCAAACGGCAACTGTCGATAATGCTCGAGCCTGATGGTGTAATAACCCCGGATCCACACACCGGCTCTGCGACGCTATCGTTCATCAAGTTTATACTGGCCATAATCGATGTAGGTTGTTACGATCCGACATTCTGTTTGCGTGCCGAGTGTTACATCAGAACCGCGATTATCGAAACAAATTAGCAACATAACGAGTAAATAATCTAATTGTCGAACGCGATCTATGGGCTAGCCGTCTACGATTACGCGTCGAGTATTCCAGCGATTCCGATAATCAGCCGATACAAGATACCGGCGAAGTGGCCCGGGGCCGCGTGTCGAACCCTCCTAAAAGATATTCCGCAAAATTCTTATAAATAGCAAACAGACAGAGCGAGGAAAATGAGATCAGCTTCGAAAGAGTTTAAGCACCTAGCCAGGAACCGGCGAACCGTGAATTTAACGACACTGCGAATAATGCTGGTACGTGTACACGGTACCCAATTTTAGATTGTCTGGTTCTCCTTTGCGGAAACGTGTCCCTTTGAGCAACCTAACGCACGCTTAACTGACCGCCGCTCGCCGATTAATGCACCGAATCTCCAAGCTTCTCGGCCGAAAGCCGAATCAGAAAGGGGCTGTTCAATGAGATGCAAATCGAGGAAACAGTCGCGTTGTGCGAACCCACGAACTTTCCACGGCGTATTTAATGTTCGTAAACGAAAGACGATACTGTGGAGCGTGCTCGCCTAGTTCTTGGAGCTCGTAATCGCAGCGCGTTACAACAGTAAACCATGCTCAGTGCTAGTTCACTGGCGGAAAATATTCGGTCGAAATAGCGGATACGATTGTTGAAAGAATTATTTGCTGTTAGCTTGGTGCGTATAGGATGTCCAATTTTGGAATGAAGTGATATCAACGAGCTATAAATGGTAACAGGTAAATACGTGTTGCCTCATAAAAATGACAAGATTTAATTTATTTAGACTTTGCGCGGTTCTTATTGCAATGCGTGCTCTGCTAAAGATATTTATTGAAATATTGCTCATGAAAGCGTCTTTGTAATTTAAAAAATTGTCAAATAAAAAATCTAGAACCGGTCATTTGACCGGTGATGGTGCCTTTGGTGTTAAAGAAACGGTCTACGACGTAGCTTAGCGAATCAACGCGCGTACTTCCGCGGCTGCGAATCCGCAACCGATAACAGTGACAATCGCGAAAGCAAACGGGGAACGGAAGGTTTCTCGGTGCTTGAACCGGCAAACAAGTCGCTCGAGTAGACGTTCGTCGACGCGATGAGGGTAAACACCGGCAAACACACACCGTCGGAAAATTCTGTCCGACGATACGGATCGACGCAAGCCGATAACGGAGAGACGATCGAAACCGATCGGTCATTTGCGACGAGTGGCCGCAATAGCCGGCCCGATCTCTCGGACACGAGTTTCTAAGAGTATCGGCTCATTTTAGATTCCGTGGATCAAGAGGATTCTTCGCATCGACGAATCTTACGAACGATAAAGTAGGTGGCCAGTGTGCCAAGCCGCCCGGACTGACGGTTGTGCGAAAATAAACTATTGATGCCACGTGTGATTGCCTGGCGGAATCGGCGAGCGCACGGCTCGTGAAATTGATAAAAAACGGACGTTCGTCGGTATAACGGTACCGTTCGGAAACCGTATCGAAAACGTAATCGAACACTTTGTTTGACGGATGATTGCGAGTTCATTCACGGATCCCCGGGATTACGTCGAGGAACGGTCCCGGGCGGTACCCGCTGTGTCGAGGAAATACGAGCGCTTGGAAATTGGATCAAGTCAATTTTATTTTACGCGTGTTCCGTGGATTTTAGAAATACTACGGAGTTCGTGTAGAAGTTATGACTTTAAACCGCACGTCTCTTGAAGGTCGTTCTACGTTCAAATACTTGAAATTTTTCATGCGGATTCCTAACGGGATTGCCCTTCCGTTAACGAAGCCTTTTATAATCCAATTCCCGATCTTTTAATTCTACGGAACAGAAGTGTAGCTTTTCCTCAAACATAATTGCAAGATATAGGAGCTGTATAGACGTATACTAAATAATTTTAGCGAGTTGAAAATAATACAGCAATATCTTTCATTTCTTTAGACGTTTCTAAACTGGCAGTCTGCTTGTAACAAACAAATAATTACAACTATGATCCATAAGAAACGAGCCTTTGTACATATATTTATAGCGTTCGAAATAAAAATATGGCTTGCACGTGGCATGTAGGTGCCTCGGACATATATAAATAGATTAAAAATAGAGTAAGAAGTCTCCATCGAATGTTTGTATTGTTATAAAATCTAGTAACTAGATTCTGAGGAATCGAACCATATAGAGAACGTAGCCCCTCTTAAGTTATTTTGACATGTTCCTATAACGAAACGTTGGAATAGAAAGCTCTGTCAGATGAAAGCGAACAATGGTGTGACGCGGTTAAAATACTCTGTAGAATTTCGACAAGTCGTTGCCCGGACGGGAAGCAGTGATAGATTTTCTAAGTAGGTCGTTACGCGAAACGTTAACAGGTTTCATTAATCGTTTCATCAATTTCGAGCCGTTCTCGCTGCAACGAGCACGTTAAACTCCCTCTTTCTTGATTAACGCGTTTCATTGATTTCACGTCAACGTGCCGCGCGCGTTTCCACGACGCTTCTTCGGGGTGAGATGCAACGCGTATTTTCCAACTGGTTGTTCATGAATGCCACGATACTGGAATCCAAGGCCATTATTGACAGTCTACGTTCTACTGTTTATTATTTCGGTGCGATCGCAACCTTGCGCTTCTGATCTTCTTTCTCGTTCCGTTCGTCGCGCGACTCTGAAGAAGTCGCATACCTTCGAACGGTTCGAGAATAAGAGACATTCAACCATTTTTTTTTTTCTCATACACGGAATTACTTTTCTTTGAAAGATCGATATGTACATATTATTGTATGATGAAAAATCTGGAAGGACGCAGCGGCAGCCATTTGTCCAGAGTTATTTCTTATTTCATTTCACCTTCTTTGTTTACGTATTCTGCACACGAAGCTTAGGAAATTTTTCTTGAGAATTTATCTACCTTCCGAGCAAAGTGTTTTGTGTTATTTATGTAATAAAACTCCTCGAGTAACGTTACGTTTCTCAAGTAGAATGCACGGTTCTTATCTACCGCTTTCCAGTCTTTCGACGAATCATGCGATAAGATATTTATCATACGATATTATAATGACTAATATATAGAGATGTATAGATAATTTCTTTTGTCCTTCTATCAATTTTTACTGATTGACTCTCATCTCTTCGTAGTACGTAGACAATTTTATTTGCCCAAAAAGCGGATACAATTTGTTTGCTTTTATCTTTCAAGAAACAGCATAGGACTTGTACAAAACCGTTACAATTGTTGTTAAATTTTTTCAGAACATCATTTACCGTGTAAATATGACATGATCTTGGCACGAAAACGCTACACGTGGCGATAATTTTGACGATTCTTTTCTTATTGCAACTATAGCTACATTTATAACGAATAAAAAGAACAGCTTCGAACGAGTCGCGAACTTATTTCTAACGGTAATTATACTTCATGATGTTTACAAAACCGTAAAAAGCGATCCCAAACATTCCACTAGAATACGAACCAGACCCCCTTCAGAATTTACAGGTAAAATCTTCAAGGGCATCGCGCACACTTCTTCTGATAATAATATTTTTGATCGGACAACTTGTAGATACCCACGACTCCAGTAACTTATCTCACTTTTATCAAAGTTTTCGATATCAACGGTTAATATCATTGTCGTTGTTGTTTCTATTTGCGATGATTATCGGACGATAGTATCAAGATTTCGAGAGAAAAATTATATAAATCTTTTAGTCAGTAGCAATCGATTTTGTTTGCTTAATTTCGCCCGAATGGAAGAGTTTACTCCCCGAGGCGTACGCTACGGTCGCCACGTGCATTTAACGCATTTCCGATAACCTGATCAGACAATTTTTCAAGCAGAAAAAAACTTTGACTTCAATTTTTCTCAGCAACATTGTATTCTTCTTTTCATAAATGATGTACCTTCGTGTCCTCTTCAAAGAGAGAGTATTAGGAGTCTCCGATGAAGAAAGGATTAGTTTGGAATTTATTAATTTTCTGCCGCCTCCCATAAGCGACCGAACCTTGTGACTGCTCCAGTTGAGATGACCCGAGATACGACTTCTGATTGTCGTGCAATTGAAAAAGAATGAGCCCGCATATCGGGGAAGAAAAATTCAGAGAAACTAAAGGGGCTGGATGTTCTGTGGTGATGCGGGCCATTGAGAAAACTTCGAACACGTGTACCAACGGATTGGCAATGGAATCAGCTCGGGTGGGGATAAACACCGTACGGCGCCGTGTACAGGCCAATGCTAGGCCAGCAGCTTGATAAAGTCACTTTTACTGCGCTACTCGACTTTAGCGAGCGTACAAAGGTATCCGTGTCGTACGCGCGCAATGAGCGCGACTCGATTCGACGACATCGCCTCGGAACCGACGGTTCGAAGGTTGTGCGTGGCTTCTTTGCCAATCACGAACAAGTAGAAAGTCATAATTCCGGCGTTACGCGAACCCCGTAATGTTACATTTGCTCATCAGATAGCGGCGCGGCGCGTCACGTGACGTTTAATTATGTATACACAGAACGGAAACGCGTACTGATTCCGATACACCGTGACTAGACTGTGGACCTTTTATGCTGAATCAAATTTACTCTGTGCTATATTCGCTCAAGCTACGCAGAATCTTTTTCACCGGTTACTCCGCAAGATTAACAATGGAACTTGGATTTTGTACTTTATTGTATACCTGGTATCTGTACACGATATTAATCCACAATCTAATCAGAATGATACCGCGTACTCGGTTGAGATGCAATGTTTTAGTGCTGCCTGGAAGGTAAAAATACTTGAAACTATGGATTCAAGAAAGAGTGTTGAGTCTTTTGCACGCACGAGCCTATGTTATTTCAATACAGTCAAGACTGGGAACGTAGTACTACGTCATTCCAAGTTCAGTAGCTGAATACTGCATACCATTACGGTACTCAGTTATAGATTTTGGACATTATATTCTGGGCTCCACTAATCATCTTGTGCAACAACGGCAGGTCGCAAATCCGTTGAGATGAAAAGTATATCTTTATGCATTTGCTTACCGTTCAGACCATATTTCTCCTGGTTCCTCTTGACCTGTTCAGGAGACAATCCTTTCTCCTGATCGACGTTAAAATAATCTACTACCTCCTCTACGGTTTTGCTATGGCCGTCCTCCATGGTTCTCTTTGTATTAGTACGTCACTAATCTTATCTGTTCAATGGTTGTCCACGTTCATTCACACTGCAGTTTCTGAAATACAAAGATACCTTGCGTTAGAACTGGATCGTCCAGAGGACCCAAATCAAATAATCGTAAAATCACGATTCACCGTTCACGCTAAACTGAAACAAGTAATGAGATGCATGGATGAGCAAAAGTTAAAAAAAAAAAAAAAAAAAAATAGTAACAGCAGGAAGTTTCTAGGGAACAGGCACTCCCAAGTAGAATAGAAGAAACGTGTGTCTATGTAACTTTGATTTAAATCCCTACGAAAATGAGAAGGAAGGGAGCAAAAGTTTGCGAGGATGATTATCAAATGATAATGGAAACGTTCGAGGAATATGGAAAGCAAAAAGAAGAAAATTGGTGCGCGCAAAGGACACCGCGTGTACGAACTTCGCGCGACCATGTCGCGGGCCCGTTAAAGGTTAAAACCTGCTCGAACTGTGATAACTTCGTCGTGGCACGTATACGGCACGGTTTTTTTCCAATTCTGTTTTCAGAGGAGCACGGGGCGACACGGAGGTCCGAACGGGAAAACGAAACTCACCAGAAACGGTGTCGAAGCGTTCGATGACGACGACGACGTGTCACAGAAAAATTACGTTACGGTTGCCGAATATTTAGGTTAGCTACAAGTCTCTAAGTTGCACTCGAGCACACACAAAAAAACTAACGAGGAAACGTAATTGGCACGGAAAAACTGGCCGGACGCTAAGAATAATAGTCCTGCGGCCGGAACACGACGTATCACGATACGCGGGCACAGAAATTCGAGACGCACGTCATTTTCTTAACGGATATATTTCCCCTAACTGCTAAGCAAACCTCCTCTTCCGTGAGACTGACGCAGCGAACGGCGAATCATTGCACACGTGCGCCACCTCGCGGAATGCCCCATTAACAAGTTGCAAAGCGCAGTGGCCACCGCGCCGTCTGCGATTCACTGGTTTCAAACGTAAATATCACAGAAATACGTACGCGTTCGCTAAACGGACTGCCGGTTTCTCGTAATTCGATCCCCGTTCGTTTCCTGTGTCGCGGATATCGTGCGATAAAGCAACGCCGGTTTACCGTTATTGCATTATTTCGCGAATCCCGCGTCACGATCGGCGCGCCATGCCGCAGGAAAGTGCGGCGAGTCGAACGGACCGAGCATGTGGAACGACGCCATTGGCTGGACAGCGTTCGTGAAGTATGACGTGCTCGGCTATTTTCAGTCTTCTGCTAGTCTATTTCCTTGGCGCGTATTTTAAGACATTCAAAGGACATTACTATATTGTCGTTATGTAACTGTTGCTCGCGTACAACTTATTATTTCATCTCGGGGATTTCGGTGAACGAATTAACATTCCGCAACGGAAATCCGCTCAGCTGATTAGCGAGCCGAAGTCAAAGGCAAATCGAATAAGAGCAGGCTCGTTTAACAGCGAACTGTTAGTTATGTAAATGTGAAGTCACGGGGGCTGGAAGTTGTATGAACATTTTCGATACTGTTATGTAACAAAGAAAGACTTTGGTTGACTTTGATCGCTCATTCTTTGTTTTCGTCCGCTCCGCTGATGTTACAGACATGTGTACACATATATTGTTAATTCAATTCTTTATTCTTTTTACTGGACAATGATAGCATATGTATAAGATAATTCTGTGTTATATATTGTAAAATAAGAAAATATGATCAAAACTACACTGTTATACATACGTATTAATATATCGATTTAATATACAGGGTGTTTGGTAACTGGTGGTACAAGCGTAAAGGGGGTGATTCTATATGAAAGAATAAGTCGAAAATATAGAATAAACATTTTTCGTTTGAGACTTTGTTTTCGAGAAAATCGACTTTGAAGATCTGTCAGGTTTGCGTGCTTTAGCATATGCAGGAAGTAGATTTGGTTGGTCATGATCAGATGCGTCAGACAATTCCTATCGAATAGCATGCTGCATTTCAAACTCGATTTTCTCGATAACGAAACTTCGGATGAACAAATGTTATTCTATATTTTTGATTTATGCTTTCATGTAGAATTACACCCCCTTTTCGCTTGTACCACCAGTTACCAAACACCCTGTATAAGCATTGGCATAATTTTATGTATAATTGCAATTAAATGTATAATAAAAAAAAACATACATACAAGTGTATAAAAAAAAATAGTAAAAATTATAAAATTGCTCGAATGAAGTATCCAGTTATTGTAACCCATCAAGTACCAGGAATGTATCCGTGCTATACTTTCAATAAGAATCTAGACAAATTCTTAAAAAAACTCATTTATTAATCAACATCTTTAACATGGATTTGTCCACGAAGTCGGCAAAATTTCCCTTCCAATTTTGCAGAACATTCGTTTTTGTATTCGATGAGACACACAATAAGTACATAGCGCGCAGAGTTCTAAGAGGGACCAGTTATCTAGCCGCGGAACGGTGTTAGTACGTAAGCACGCCGAAAAAAAAACCATTGCACGATCGAAAGTGTCAATGTCGATCGATTCGGTTGCAGGTTCAAGGTCGACGATCGGCGAACTTCAGACTTCGTATCAAGTTCAAAGGTCCGATATAGCGAACGTCGAAGCCAAGGTTAGGTGCTGAACTTAAGTGTGAATGGGAAGGGCGGTGTGGTCCATCGGGGTTACGGTCACCAAAATCGGTCACAAGTGACAATCACAGTAGAAGGCACAACCTGCCCGACGATCCCGGGGATGATCTCTCATCCCGACCCGAATCCGTTCGACTAGCAAAACTCCTCAAATAGCCGATCCCGATGGAGCGACACCTGGGTCCGAAGTGACGTACCGATCGAATCTTTGTCAAGGACTCCGCCTCTTTTTCCCGCCAGCTCTCTTAGTCCGCGTTCTAAAGCGCATTCAAACGAACAACGAATTATTTAGAAAACTCCCGGAAAACTAACCCTTTCTAATGTAGTCGGCTGTCTGGTTGCACCAACGAAAATATGCGAACGGTCATATCAGTCGGTTTGGCAAACTTTGAGCAATGGCACGCGCTAAAAGGCCAGACGACTGCGGCTAGACGATTGGTCGCACGGGACTGACGGGCACACTTGGAAACCGGTGCGAAACCTGTCCGGTCGACCAGCTCGTTCAAACGCCCGGGACGCGACTAGTCGGCCAAATCGCGCGTGCCCCAGCGGACGATTTTAGCACGTCTCTGACGACGACTTCCTAATTATTTTGGCAGAGATGTTCAGGAGGCACTCTGATTTCTCTCCCTCCCTCTCGTTTCGCTCTATCACTGGCTTGCGCGTCTATGTTCCCGCTCCCGCGGTCGTCTCTTCCCTTATCTCTACACCGAGATTATCTCTCTGCTTTTTTTCCCATCCGTACAAAATTTTTCTCCGATCTACCTTAGCATTCTACTTTTAGATTTACACGTTCCGCGTTTTTATTTAATCCGGCAACCGAGCAACGTCATCCCCCACCCCCTCCCCTGCTTTTCAGAGTTGTTGCATGTGCATGCGAGATTTTCATCGTGCTTTCATTGTTTTATTAATACAGGTACCTACTCGCAAATAATCGACGACGATGGTACAGACGTAAGCGGGATGAGTAATTTTAAATTAAAAGAGGCGAAACGCTAATGCCAAAATATTGTTAGGTAACCGACTGGCGGTGATATAATATTCGAATCGTTGCGGCGTGGCGGAACGGTTTCTATTTGAAGATGAGATGCAACATGGTGGACGGGCTATAAAGATAGGAAATGTAGTACGTTTGTTGGCAAACAAGTGGAGGTCGTGTTTGTATGTAACGTGAGCCTCACATCGACACGTCCGATGAAGCAATACACTATGTTAGTCCAGCTCAAAGTTGGGTATGTTACGCTAATCTAAGATCACACTAACTGTGCTGAACAACCCTTTCCGAATCGTTAATTATTTCCGGTAATATACAATTTGAGAAAGAGGAAATTCAACGGTATCGTTACGAGTATTTGGTAGCTTAAATTCGTAATTCGAATTTTCGGCAAACTATGGTAAAGTAAAGTAAAAATTCGAGGTATTTTCCGTGCGATCAGACCGTTACTACGACGCTTCCGGTTAAGCTTTATACTCATAACTCCCGTTTCCGGTCGATTCCATCGAATGGATCTTTAAAGGGAAAGATACGAGAGATCACTGGACACGCAGGACTTTTCACGATTCCGTAACAAATAGCACACAAGAGTCCACGGTGCGGCTAGAGTTCCTTTTAGCTTTGCAATCACACAATCACTTTCCGGTGTCCATGTCCGTACGAATTTCCCTCTCCGGTCGTTCTATCCTTCTATCGTTCCCATTTAGTTCGCACTTGTGTCGGGCGGGATGTATCATCACAAAACACTAACTCTCGGCGATGATCACCGGGCGCTGGTGCAGCGATTGGGGGACTTACCAATGCTTCTTTCTTCAGCGGAAGGGGCCCGATTCTCCGCTCGAACCTCGTCGCTTTGTGAAAAAAAGCACCGGCACCCGTGGGCAGGTCCCGGTCCCAAAAACACTGGTCAACAGGCGGCACGAATTCGGTACGAGCTGGCTTGCGAACGGTAAATGTAGAATCGTCGTCGGAACACTGTGTAACTGAGAGTCTGGAAGAGAATTATCCGGATCGGCTACTCCTCCGTGAGCATCGCTCGAAACGCGTGCTTACTATTTACTCTTTACATGGAAGGGTGGAGGGCGAAAACAAACAACAAACATTCAAAGGGCAACGCCTGCGCTGCTGAACGAAACGAAGCAACGAACGTCGCCGAAATTCCTTTAAATAGTCCGTAGGCGTCGCTACCTGGCGGCGAGACACCGAACGAGGGAAAACTCTGGCCGGAAGCCAGTGGTCCCGGCGGCTGCTGCACAGCCTCCTGTGGCTGTCGTCGCAGTTTTTTCGATTTAACCTTCGAATTCGGCGAGCCGAGAGGATTCGGAACAACGCGTGGAGACCACCCCTGTGTCTGTGCGCCTTTTGTTCACCGTCGGCCCCGGCAACAATTACAAGAGAAACTGCTCGCCTTCTTCCATCGACTTCCGGTACCACGACGCCTCGGCCGCCATTGCGAATCTCGTCGGGTTCTCCGCGGGGAATTCGCCATGAAAAAAAAAAGAAACATTCGTTTCCACAACGAGCATAACATCGGACATTTTTTTTAATCGGTAGGTCTCCTCGAGGAGGAACCAACGCAAAATTTGTAAGATTATAATATTCGTGACGCGATCGTCCGACGACATATCAATCGGTACAATGTTCTTATTGGAAATGTTCAAGGTACACGGATTTTTCTTAAGATCGAAAATAGGTGGTTGGCTGGTGTCCAAATGCGATATCAGGTACAACCTCAAAGGTAATTTATCGGCGGCGACCCCCAACGACCGAACTTGTCCGAGAAATTTGTTATTTCGCCAGTTGGGACACATCATTTATATTATCACGCCGAACAAGGCAAACCCACCGATTAAGCTCCACCGCTTTGTTCTGTTATTGTCTCTCCGCGCTGACACAGGCACGAGGCGGTGAACCTTGATCGTCTCGAGGGGGACTACAACTCGTTACATAATTTTCCTTTCGTGACGCCGTGATCCGGCGTGTAGTAAATTTAAAATAAGTTGCCGCTTGTTACCCAGGAGTGAGATCTTTGACATCGTCTCCCCTGCACGATACATACACCTAAACTCGTAACGAGTTCCAAAAATACAATACTTTTAGACGAACTCTGCTTACAGGATGCATACTCGGAGCATGGAATCTCTTGATCTGGTAACCGGTACAATTTGGAATTCAATTAAGGAGATTTACCAACTACGTGAACGGAATCCACCTATCTCCTTGCAACTCTGCCACCTCGGATTAGACGAGCGACTGATATAGCGAGCCTGACCAAACTCTCCCAACCCGATCAGCGATTCTCCTGCATTCGAATTCAAGCGGAGAAGCAGCACGAGCAGCATTATTCATAAATAGGTGCAGAAAAGAAGCATCAGCCGCCCACGCGCGACGGCGCTTCTTGAACGCTTCAAGTATAAGACGGGAGCGTGCGAGCATGCGAGCGAGCGAGCGAGCGAATGGTCGCGAAACAGATGGGGGATGAAGGAGAAGAAGGAAGACGTACGGAACGGTCAACGTTCTGTGCTTCTTTCTCGGTTTCTAAATACATTTAATATCCGGCTACGTTTCGGTCCGCGTGTCCGTCCGTGGAACGGCGGTCCTCCCGGAAAAATTCCATGAATCGGAAGTGACCGCGTCGGCTGGCCAATTAAAAATAAACGTGCACCAAGTCACGGAAAATATTGGGTGCAATCGCGGCGAGCTTATTTTCGGAAATGCCGTTGCGAATCGAGGGAAACGCGTTTCCTTGAGCCGGCCAAATGAAACGGGATCGTCGGGTTGTTTGATTGCACGTGTCACGAGAGTCTCTCCGCCGTACCGAGTCCGTAATGTATTCATCGGAACGAGTTCCATCGAGAGAGCGAAAATTCTCTTTGTCTCCTCTGTCCAGGGAATCGGTTGATAAGTTGCCGTGATAGTCGTCGGGCATTCTCTCATTACGATGAAACGAAAATAGACGTCGTTATTTCGTCGGTAACTCGTAGTCGCGGTTCAAAGCATCACGTTATTTTTAGGTAAAACATAAAGTGTTACGTAAAAGACAGCCCCGTGTACCGAACGTTCCGGGATTCATTAGGCGAACCGTATTTTTTTTTTTTTTTGTCTTCCACGGCCACCGAGAAACGTCGAACATCGTACGTTCATTAACGGAAATAGAGTTTACTCGGGGCGACTCGTGTTCTTTGAACCGTTGAGAAAAATGTAAATCGATCTGGAGACTTTTAAGCGTCGTCGTGGACGATATAAGCGAGTATTATCTCATTTGTTTTAATTCTCGATGTCCCTGTTACGAGGGCCTGTTTACGAAACCGGCCCGACGACGTACATTGTAACGACGCCTATTCTATTCAGCGGAACACGTGTTCTGGCAATTTTTGATTCCGCGCTAACGTGAATTTCAATGGACAGACCATCCCCCCCAACCCTCTCACCCCGAAATAGAGCTACGAGCGTGTCAGCCTCAACCTAGTCGCAACGGCGTGGCAGCCCGAGTCCTATTTATTTATGGACGTTTTTCTAAACGAAGTGCTAAACACTCGTGATGAGACAGCGTGTCAGCTCCGGTGATCGATAGAACGTAACACCGCCCCGTTCCGAGTCGAATCTTTTTTCTTTTTTCTCAGATTTGATAGAGAATCACACACGCGTGCACGCACAGACGCACGCACGCACGCATGCACGCACGCACACGCCAGTTTCAGCGCGAGCATGCGCCAGACGGGCGGGTGGACGCCTTGACTAAAATATTGCCTGGTGCTTTAAATGGGACAAATCGGAACGTCGATAGAAAGTTCGTCGGCGGTGTGATCTATATTCATAAAGCCCGGCTTGGTCGGTTAGGCGCGCGAGGGGATGGCTTCGGCTGTGAAACGAACCTCGGCCGGCTCTCGCGGTTCGGCCAACAACGAAATCATCGACATCGGAAAAGACACCGCGGCCCGAGATTCAAGGGGATGCATCGAGAGGATCAAAGTTGAGATTTCGTATGACAGATAGGGGTTACAGGGAGTAGCAGAGCGTGCGAGATACGTCTATTCTGAATTCTGGCAACGATAATGCCTCCCAGGGACAGGCGAGTGGATTGGGTGTAACACGCGCCCGTGTAGTCCCGCAAACAACTAATGACGCGTCCCGTACAAAGGCCGCCAGTTCTAATTTCGTATTATCCTGTCGGTTCCTAAAAATATGCACGGGACACGGATGTGAAGCGTCGGTACGTTCACTTTTTCACGAGGAAGCGGAACCTCGGAAGCGTCCGCCGTCCGACCATCCCCGAAGAACAGTGTTCCGAGCTGCGTGCACGCGCGATCGTTCACCGTGACAAGGATCTCGGTAATAGCGAAACTTTCAAGATCAGTTCTCGTAACAACTTCTCCACGAACCGAGCAGAAACGCCTTCTTCTTTTGCAGCATAATCGTTCAACAACGCGTTAACGGGGTTCTCTGCTTGAACCGAACATTCGGTATATGATCTAAACATGTTTCACTGGATGAGACAAGGTTGTTGCTCCACGACGCTTCGAGCTAGCGAGAAAACGCTGACAGGTACACGCATAGCGCGTTCATTAGGCTACGATAGACCCAAGAGGAAAGACGTCTCACGGTCCGTTTTGCTCTGGACGATTCGGTGCGATGGGAACGTTACTTGTTGCACGTTCGAGGGATGCGAAGCCTGCTGATCCGAAATATTTCAGAGACCCAGTTCTGCGACGATGCTTATCACCTGCGACGAGGAGCGTGCCACGTGTGCATGCATAAAAACAACAACGGGTCTTTGGCTCAGCCGGCTTGCGTCAGAGAGACAGACATTCTTTCCGGTAGGAAGTCTGGGGACACGGAGTCAACGCGTCTGTCAAGCGAGCCTAACAGCCGTGGATCAAGAACGATCGGCCCGTGGACGTGCGCAGGGTGCGCCGCCGTCTTGTTGCGTTGCGTTGCGTTGCGTCGCGTCGCGTCGCGTCGCAGGCGATTTTCAGGGTTAACCGGAATATCGGTGCCACTTATGTAAAATCATGTGCGAGTAACATTGGTCTAATTATAAACACGGCAGAGTCGGGCCGGTTCTGTACACGTTCATTACCTGCGCGTACGCTGCTCGAGTAATTCGCGATGGCGGTTGCTCTTAGGTGCTTACGACCTAAACTAAAAATACGTGGGGTCCGATCAACGGCCAACTGGGCCAGTGAAGTAACCGTAGCTCAACGTCCCAAATATAGTCCGACATCTCTACATAGGCGACTGCCGATAGTTGGCATCCGCAGCAAAGTGCAAGAGCACCGAGGAGTATAATAGCGGCTGTCACCAAGATTCCCTAATGACACGGCTATCGTTCGAACCGCTCGATTCTCTAACGTTTAATTTTAGTTACGGTTTTCCGAAACTCGGTTATAAGGAATCCGTGTCCGTTTCCATATCAAGGACTGATCTTGTACACGTATTCGGCGATTTCTGGATCGCGGCCGGTATAGTGGTTGCGTTGTTCCCCAGAAAATACGCGCGCAGATAATCGGCCGCGTCGCACCAACGCCGCCTCGTGCCTATAGTGCTCGTCTTCCTCTGTTTTTATCCCTTCCGTTACGTGTCTTCGTACGATAACACGTTGGTTTCGTAGAGATCGGCATTTACAGATTTAGACGTCGCTCGGGACGCAAGGTTCGGGGATGGAACACACGGCTTAGAATAATTTAGATCGGCCGCCGTATCTTTTATTGGAGTAGGTTATCGAGTTGAAGAATCAATTTTACCGTGGAACGTCCCGAAGCCGATTCGTGCCAGAAAGTTAAGTTCGCGCGGTATAGCACACGGTATGTATTCCGCTGTGAACACCGCCCCGGTAAACTTCGGGACCGCCATCATCGTTGCCAAGATTCATACGCACTTTCTTGTACGTTTGTTTTAATTCAATCCCCCCTCCCCCCACCCGACGACACGTGGAAGGGTTATAAATAAAAGCCATGCGATTGTTTATACGGCGAATGGCATTGTGATAGTGGTCGTTGAAGTTTGTAGTCTGTAATAAATGCTTCGCCGTGCGAACTATAAATGCCAATAGATATAGACGGGGAAACCATTTTCCCCGGGACGCGTCGCGTCGTCGATGGTTCGTGCAAGGTTCTAAACACCGAGGGTGGTAAGACTGTGTTTAACTCTCAAGGAAAATCCAATATAAATAACACACGGATCTCTACACATACGTATACGCAAATACTATGTATCCTTTTTCCGGGTTATGAATTTTTTCACTTTGAAGGTGCGGGACGCTCCCAAGGACGCCGGATCCTGCACCAAGAAAATCATTCGATACGTTCCAGTGGTCTGTAAATGTTTATCTGGCGGTAAGAATAAATTGAAAAAAAAAGAAGAAGAAAAGCACGAAACCTTTTTCCTATAAATATCACATGTACAATCGTTACTTTTTCTTCGAATACCGTACAGTGGAACCTCGCACGAGGATGTTCGGATAACCGAGGCTCGCTCACTACCCCCACCTGCGGCTCTTATTTGTTCCGATAACAGAGGTCGACGTTCGTAAAAGTTTATTCGACCGTCCGGCAACAGACCGCGTTCTCTCCTTTTTGGAATCTGTGAAGGTCAGTCTAATAGTTTGTATAATAGAGACTCGCGAGTACGGAGAGACTTGAGAATTTTGGGAAATTTGTCGTAAAGAAAATTCCTGAGAGTTAAGAGTTCGTATACAGTAGGTGTTCAGCGTGAATTGGCTGGTATAAACGAAGCTCTACGGGGTATTTGCTTCGTGATAACGTAATCTAAGGTGTATCGAAGCTATTTTAACAAGTTTGCCAAAGTCATCGAGTTATCGGAGTGGTTACAGTTGGACGCCTCATCCTGTATAAAAAAAGGAAAAGGGTCACGGTGAGGCCTGCTGTTGCCTTTCATTACACGTGCTTATGACTCGATGAAAGCAGCGAGGAAATCTATTTTTATGAAGGCGGAGTCCGTCTGTAATCGAGCACGCGCGCCAACTGGAGAAGGCCCGATCGCCCTTATCGGACCTGTTCGGACCTGTCCGGTTCGGTGGTCTCTGCGTCGAGCGGGAACAGGCTCGGAGAAGGGCGGCGCGAGAGAGAGAGAGAGAGAGTTTACAGGCAGAAAAAGACCGGGGACCGAAATTCTCGACGATCGTTTCGAGATGTAGAGCAAAATCTGCTTGGCAGACGTTCACGATAGGCCAGAAAGCCCGCGGCGACGCGGTCCGAGAGCTCGTGCGATATGCGAGCAAACGACAGGTATTGTCCGCGGTCCTAAATTATTCAACGTTTTCTGCCACTGGGGAGAATCTTTGGCAGGTTTCGAGCAACGCGACGTCGAGGAAACGCAGAAAACTCCCATCTATCATGTCGAAACGCGTAACGCAAAAATAGTCGCAAGGATACACCGAGGTCGGACTTGGCGAGTGTGGACGTGGACGTGGACGTTGGACGTGGACGACGTCAAGGGTGCGCGGATTATCGGGACCCGTACGTGCCGCGAACCATAATCGCTGGTACACACCATTCTCCGTAACACGTTCCGTTATTTCGGGAAAAACGAAAACGCGCTCGATTATCTAAGAGATGCCCAACTTTCACTAGAAACCTATCAGACAACAGATTTTAGGCATTTTTCTAGTAGTATGTTTCCGAACGTGATACATTACACTGCGAATTTTACGCATTTATAAACTGCGAACTAAAAAATTTTCCAACTCAACCCTAAGAGACAAGATCTCCGTAGACGTTAATCTAAATTCACAAATAGTTGTATTATCAACGGTTACACGTTAAATGATTATCGCCATAAAGAACGGAGTCGCGTCGGCTCTAATAGTTCACTTAAGGGTTGATAATTGCAGTAAATATTCGAAAATAATATACGTTCGATTCTCTGAATCTCTTTTGTCTCGAATTTTAGCGACTTATTTTCGTCATAAATGCACAAAATCTGCAGTCTGATAATCAGGGTATTTTAGGAAATATCGGTTAGCTTGCGGATAGGAGAGCCGCTTCGTTCAATGTGCGCATACGTACAGGACATTTCAAGAGACGTGACAAGATAGGAAGGGGGAGGGGGGGCTTGACAAGTTACATGTCGGCACTCGATGCGAAGTCACATTTTTCTTCGCGAAGAAGAAGAAGAAGACCTGACGTCACGATACATCCTTGAAAGAGACGCTAAAATGGCCGGTCAAAAGCCTACGCTCTAGGCCAGGGGCTAGGCTAAGCTATTTCCGCTATTCAGCTTATGGACAAAAATAGTCCTAGAGAGCTTTCGAGTAAGAAGTCGCTGGGACTTCTTGTGCCCCGCCACCAGACAAACATGATTTCCATACTTCCGCCGCTGTAGTGGGAGCTCTTTAAACCTGCTACACCTATCCTCTTTTACGTAACGCTATAGGAAGTTCTCCGCGATAACTTATGAATTTCCATCGTTCCGTATACTCGCTCGATCTATTCTACCTCTCTCGTGTTTCGGTACAGCTGTATACTTCAATCTGCTTCGATCAGCATTACCGGAAGAAGACAACTTGCAACAATTTGTTATAGTTTATAAGCTTTGAACGCTTCGGCTGCCTAACAAAATTATGAAAGACGCTCGGGAGGTAGAAATAACTAAAAAGCGTCACTAAAAATAATTACAGAAAATTCGCTATTGGCAACAATGACCGTACGTCAACTTTCTTGTCTATTAGAGTTATAAAACAAACATTGTGAGGAATACAGTTCTGGTCCGATGAGCAGAGCTCGGTTTTTGACCGAAACTGTAACACTTAAATTTGCACGACCCATCCCCACTCTTCCCCTAGTGCGTCGAGCCTTATCACTAGACAGCGGATCTTTATGCATTTATGGCTTATGGAAATGTTCAAAAAATGCTACAATATAAAATTCAAAAGAATTTAACACGATTTTTATTCGCTTTGGATCTAGAAAGGCTGTTCCCATTAAAAATAGGATTTTATTTCATTCCACTTTCTTAAAATTTTTCTATAAAAATTGGAAATTGCATGAACATCCGCTGTCTACTTATCACTATCGTTTATCTTGCTTTCTTGGATTCTCCTACTTCGCCGAGCTGTGCTCTCGAGTCCCGAAAGAGCAACGCTACCCCGTAACGCAAGAATTCGACTTCCGGATCCCGAAGTTTGCGAAGCGAGCACCAGTCGATAGGCGGCTGGCGTGATTGCGGGTATGCGAGCCGTTTACAATTATTTCAGTAATTGGCGCAAGCAATTAATCTCGATGCACCCACGTACGCGTTGCTCTATGCCAGTGGGTAGCAAACCGCACGTTTCTTCTCGTTGCAAACAGCTATTTCCACTGTCGGCGACGCGCGACAGGTGCCCATGCCCATGCCAGCCAGCTAGCTAGCTAGCTAGTCCCGCCGCGGGATACTACAATTCTCGGGCACGGATTTCGAAACTGAAACGAAAACCCCGAGGTATTTTCAATCGTCTTCTTTGCTGGCAGTGCCTTCGGTTGCCCCTCGGAGCAATTCTTCGTCCTGGCCGGACCGATAGGTGAAGGCAACCGAATGCATTTGCTCCACGGCATATTTTTGGCGGGCACGTGAAGCAAGATTTTACGATCTGCACAAGGCACTTCGGAGTTTTTCGAATTTAGTTTCCACGCGCTAGCCGAGCTCTCTGCCACCAGACAATGTAGCACAGGCGACTATAATTTTCTTAACGCGTTCGCTCCGACAGCACTGTCCGTAAAAGCCGAACGAAAGGAAAACAGTTTATTCAGTGATGTAAGAATAGAAAATGTGTGAGATTTACTATCACGACTGCATAGGTGTTCATATCAGCCGAACAAAATAAAAAATAGAATCGATAAGATTTTTATAGCTGGACGAAAATTGTTTGCATTTATCTCAACCTACAGGAGCTACAGAAACATTTATTTCTTTTCTTAATAGCGTAGACGAATGCTCGTTTAGATGTCAATCTTTTCAGAGTGGGGGCCTGAACGCACCAAGAGACACACAGAAGTTATAGAAAAATGTACTTCTGCCGTCAAGATTTTTAATCAATTGTAGAGAACGCGAGAGTATACTTGAAATTCAAAGGTCAAGGTCGATAAAAATTACAAGGGCGATCCGAAAGTTTGTGCGGAGCTGGCCAGATTTCGCGATACGTATCGGCAAGTGGAAAATCAGAAAATAGTGGTCGATTTGGTTAACCCAGTTCCATAGACCTAATTCTCGGGGCGCGCGCGACCTTTACATCTGTTGGTTTGACTAGCCGAGATAGAGAGGGATCCACCTCAAAAGCTGCTCCACCTGCCACCGGACACCAGTGTGACCAGGCTGACCGTCCGGCAGACCGCCCACACGAATTGCTACTGCGTTATTTCGAGTGTTTTAGCCTTGGGTGGCGGCCAGAGAAAACTTTTGAAATATCGGGGAACGCTTCGCGAGCTCTCTTTCTCGGCCATCAGGGTTTCAAGATAAGTACAGACCATCGGCGAGCGTTCACGAGTTGTAGCTGCAACGAGTCTACGCCATGAACGCGTACACGGACATTCCGGAAACTGTGGTACTATAATACCAATTTTCACTCATTCACTAGTCATCCACTTGTTCGATAAAGAATATGCTAGTTGCACTGATTATAAATAGGATTTGCATCTCGAAAACAGAGTAAAGCAGGTTAATGAATGCCGGACTGCGAATTTTTATGCAAAATAAAAATTGTCTGCACTATGCTTTCTATCATTTCGCTGGAATGGAATTTGCAAATTCTTTAAATATTGTTATTATTTTGTGCTCGATCTAACCATTTTTGTCATAAACGCAAATTCGCAGTTCAGCTCGATAAAGATGTCCGTTTCTCATGACGAAAACCCGGTCATAATGGACTTTGATATAAACCTTGCAACTTTTGTACAATATTTACCCTTTTATTCCACTGCTATGTAATTCGTGGGCATTGATTCGGGGCGATGTCTACTTCATCGTAAATCATCAGATGTTGAATTAACGTTGCGTTCCTCCTCGAGATACCGATGATGACCGGACTGACTGTCAGCCAAGATTACAACCGAGTTATGATATATTTTGTCACGTGCTGCTTGCACGTTCTCATTTACCCGACTGCCTGTGCCGCGGGATCGACGATCAAAACGCGAAAATTCTGCAAGGTAATTGCAGATTAACGTTAGTTTTCAAAGTGAAAGCCAAGGAATACAACAAACTGTCTCATTCAAATTACTAATTTTTCTTATACTCTTATACATAGCTAAAAATACTGTTAAATTCTCATTTCAACAAGTATATTATTTTAAAAAATGTAGACAAAATGAAAACGAAAACGAATTAGCTTAAAACGTTTATTAAGAAGAGCTCCATTAGAGAAATATTAATAAGGTTTGAACCGTGACACATCTGCAGAAATATTACAAATAAATAACATGTTCAGAGTGTCAATTTAACTGTAACAATTATTTGATATTGTTATAGTGTTGTCCATTGAGGCATAATAATCGCGACAGAAATGAAAACTGTTTGAATAAAAAAAAATCCATCCATTGAATACCATTGATATTTTAAATTTTAACTCTTTCGTTGTTGACGAACCAAATATTTATTTCCAGTAAACAATCTGCTCAAACTACGAAATTGATAACATAAAAAAGTTTTACGGTTCTGTGGCTAAAACAGTCTATCAAAAAACATAACAAAATTGTCGGTCTCTGGTAAGGAACGGTTTACTGTACGAGTAGGTTGTTGCAAATGAAATGTTCGGTTTTATAACTCAAACGTCATGAATCCTTTTGATCAGGAATTGCTGCCTACTGTCTATAAACTATTATACAATATTTTAAGTAATTTCAACAAATTTGATCCAACATAGCTAAAGAACTATTAAAAAAATTTTATTGAAGCGGATTAAATAGAAACTACGGGAGCAAATATTTTGCTTGTACACAGTCGTATTTCAGTGTTCTAACTCAGAGTAGCGTTTAACGTCCCAAAAGACAACAGAAGTTCTAATTATTGGAACGGCGAGGGGTTAACGTTGCCGTTGAAAATCGGCCGTATTTCACATGCAACAACCTAATATAGTTTTCAGCGAAATTTCCCAGCAAGAAAGTCTCCGAGGAATTTTCGTCGATTGTGACGTCACGTGGGTCTCGTGTTATTTGGCACGGATCGGGCGTGACGCAGTCGACGAAAGGCAATATACGTGTCGGGGGAAAAAAGTATGATAGATGGACGTGCGTGGCGATCGACGCGTCTCGGCCGGGGCGGCAGGGATAATTGTATTTTTCAAAAGTGTACGGGCTTGGCAGCGGGAAATACTTCCTTGGCGAAAACGAGCGCTGGCCCCGACACCGAGCGTTCGGCTCGAACGTGAAATAATAATAACAGCTCACGCAAAGATTCCACTCATGATTTCTCGATCGAAAATTTAAATAGATCCCGCGGGCCGCGATTCGCCGAGAAACGGTGCGCGGAAGAAAATACATCGGTAGTCTGGAAACTGAATCAAAGTTTGTTTTCATTTGTCGTCCTGATCGCTCATCTTCACCGATTGACCATTCCATTTTACATTGGATCGTGCAAAAAGTTTTCGCTACAATGATCGTCGTTAGGCAGTGTAAAACGTACAGTTTTGTCATATCTCTCTCTCTCTCTCTCTTCGACACGATGGTTTCTTCAGTCCTCCCATGGCGCAAACGCTGAGCGTCCCACTAGGAGTGGTTTGCCCTAATCGGGCACATTCTTAAACACACGCCGGATCACCCAGGCGACCACTCCGCTCGTTAAGATCAAGCTGCTCCTATAAATAAAAGCAATTGTTTTTAAGCTGCCATACACAATTCTACCGGTTTCCCTACAACCCCTTGTTCTCTGTTTGGCGCCACTACGGAGATAATCTAATGTCCAATAGTGACAGTGGGTTTATTATTTTTATTTATCTTGCAATAAATTCCAGTTTCGCATCAGTTTCACGTATATATCATTCGTATAAGCGATAATTGAGTAAAAAAAAAATTAAGTTGCAGAGACATTATAACCTAGGGGAATCATTCTGCGTGTCTAGTAGCACAAATGGTGTTTTATATGGATTGGTTAAAGAAACATAATTTTACGCTTTAAGAAATTGTTGAGTACCTCTTATTTTTCAACTTTTCAAAGGTAAGGGTGGGGTGGGGTCTGCAGCCCCATAATCAAATTCACGGAGGGCGATCGTTCGATGGTTTCCACAAAAGGGGAAACAAACGATTGCGTAAGAAAAGGTTTCGCAAGGGTTTTCGGCGGAACGTCGAAGAGGAGCAATCGAAATCGGAGCATCTCCAACGTTTTACCTTAGTGTTGGGTAACGCGATGGGTGCCACCACGCTGCGCGGCTGCCTTCGCAACAATTGGCACCGTGAACAGTACTTATGCATCTACGGCAATCTTAGTGCTAATTAGAGATTTTGCAGGCACAGCGGCTTCTTCGGCCCCGCTAAGAGGGGCCATTAATTTGTTTGACGCAACGAGCGGATAGCCTCGTTTTAAAGCAACGGATTGAATTAAACCCGCGCGTATCGGTATCGGAACGGCCCGTTTAAAATTCCGGTTACATCACGCACACCCTGGGGTAGATCGTTACCGAATCGGTGCATACCGCGTGACCTCGGGAAAATGGTACACGGCGGCCCGAAATCGTGAAAGCTCGGACCAAATTCAAAATCTTTAACTTCTTCCAAAATGTACGAAATTTTGATTACGGTTTCTTAAATGTGCTAACTCTGGCAAAAATTATTCGGTCAAACAAATCTGGTGTCCAATGGAAAATATTTCCATTACCGATAAAAGGCAAATGCAATGATACAACTTGTTATACATAATGAAAGATTGGAGGATACTTCGAATAAAATATTCTCCGTTTTCCTATTCAAACGAAGGGTTCTTGATTATCAAACGAACGGCAGAAACTTCTTCAAGTGCCTAATACAATTTTAGATCACTGTGGCGGCGGCTCCCAGGCATCGAGGGATCGTCGCCGGCGCTCTAATCGTAAAATATTTGGTCCTCGAATTCTGCACACTTTCCACCGTGTATAATAACCATTATACCGAACGCAAGAGCGCACGGTCCATGTAATTTTAGGACCGTGTGATAATGCGGTAAATTATGCGGCGATAAATGTCGCCCGCCGTTAAATCACTTACACCGACAACTTTATATTTACGCACGAGACGCGTTGAAACGTGCCGCCTGTTAGTGTTAGTGGTAACACTGAAACTGTACTTTCAAAAAATAAAACGGTTCCAAACGATCGTAAAAGTGTAAGAAGGATAATAAAGTTGCAGAGGAGCATTCCTCATGCGCCTTGATCCTAATGCATCCTTATGCAATTACCGAGGCACTGTAGCCACGAACGATAAATATCATTATATTTAGTAGCAACGAACGCGGATTATAATAAGTAAAAATGTTCTACCGTAGTTGCAACTACGCGTTAAATAAAAAGGTGTTGACCAGCTTAATCGTTTGAATAACTTGGAAATATTATAACAGTATTCGTTTGACATCTTCAGATGCTTTGTGAATCAATTACGCACCATAAAACGATCTTCTTCGGATGAGCATGCCTTATCGAGCTGTATCTGGCCACCTGTATTTCCTTGCTGTTCTGGAAATGGCTCAATATGTCGAGCGCACTGTAACAAGATTTTTAAAGCGACCACAATTATAACACCTGGGTAAAAATAATTTTGTATCGATTACGTTAAGCAACGTAACTGGCTCGCATTACTGTTGTCGCAGTGCGAAACAGAATTAGAGAACCGATAAAATTAATAAACAGCGATCAAATGAAAACAACCTTTTGGACTGCCCGCGGTTATTGTTGTATTATACTTATCAACGGAAACTGTGTTGCGGTTCACTCGATTTGCATAATTCGGATAGGCGGCGGCGGCGCTAATACAAAAGTGCGTCAGTTAGAAACGATACACCGACTTTGGAACAATGCCAGCACTGAAGAAAATCTGATACTTATAATATATGAACGTCGGTAGGCCGCGAGTGAATTGTGCTGGATGGTGAACGTAAAAGAGAATGCATCACGCTCGTGAAAATGCATACTTGATAGCGGGGCACCGGATAATTCATTTTGATCTAATTCGGGAATGATGAAGTCACCTGGCTCGCGTACCCCCGATACGCGTGATGAGCTTTACGGGCTGAACGATACCCTTTGTGTTCCTAACCGAAGTTATTGTTGCAGTTTCGAACGCCATGCTCCTACCTAGATCCACGATGCAAATTTTCATCGCAAGAAATATGCCCAATCGTTCCTTGACACGTTCAGTGTTAAGAAATACCAATTCTTGAAATTCCCATAAAATCTGTTGCTTTACTTAAGGGGTATTTAATTTTTGACAAAAAAAAATTTTTAAGTAAAGATAAATTTAAATAAATTTAAAAATAGTTTCTGTACTATTTCTCCATCGACCGTGTAAATTTCATCGCGAATTTCAATGAAATTCCAACGGTAGAATGCAACAATTTCCTGGTTACGATGGATCTTATATAAGTGCTCCTTGTTTCGACAGCTCGTCGAATGAAAAGTAAACCAATTTTAATGGATTCGCTAGAATTCGATATTTCACTGACGGCGGTTTGTGATTCGAAGCTATCTGAATTCAGAAAACGTGATCGATTGTTCACCCGAACTGTTCGAAGAAATAAACTTGTGTGTGAGGGTTATTGTGACTGTGCGTGATGATTCGATTCGTGCAGCGGGATTCGCATCATTGGCATGTTAGCGATTATTTATAATGAGCTTTGCGCTTCCAGCTGTAGTCATTACTCTTTCTAGTTTACCCGAGCGCGCGCGTTAAAGTATTAATGATGCTTATTTAAATAAATTCTGATCGTATAATTTTGATTCAATTTCATCTCCATTCTTAAATCCTCTTGAGATTCGTATTCGGGTAAGGTGTAATGAACATAAAATTCACGAAATCATTCACGAAAGATCCAAATTAATCAAAATTGTTCTTGCAAAAAACGCTGGAAGTATATTAAACTTAATTTATGTATTCGGTTGCGGATTAAAAATTAATTTACATCAAAGAATTATGGTACATAATATATAGAAAAGTGTCGAATGTTAATTGCAATTCAAATTTTGATACAAACTCCAAATATTGATTGTAGAAATAAATTTATATGAGAACTCTAATGGTGAAAATAATCTTCAAGGGATCTTAGGTCGTTCACCTTTCCCGCCGATATTTATAGCTTTCCTGTTGATGCGCTGCTAACAAGTTGTAGAATTATACTTAATCTGTTTCCCAGACTAATGTTACACTATGCTAATTGCATTCTGCGAACAGGTAATCAGTCTCCTCTGATTTTATTCGTAAGCGTGCGCCTCAACCTTAAAATTACTAACGATCATCTGTCATGTGATGCGAGCAAATTAATGCGAATTACGCACAGAATTTCTATGAAAAATATATTGTCGAACGGTCAGGGGCGGGTTAATCGGAACAAATGCTGGCGAAACGGGCGTATATAGTAGTTACGTCGTATAAAATCGCATCCACTGATATTACACTTTGTAAGTGCAACGAGAAGTATACGTGGTTGCCCTTGGATATGATCCAAAATAGTTCCGCCACCTTACTTCATAGCAGCTTCATACTAAAATACCAACTGCGTACTTAATACCTAATTATATTTGTCTGGTGCGTGAACGAAAGTATAATGTGTAAATAAAACAGTTGCTATATACTAATGTGTATGCTCGTGTAGGCTATTCCCCGTAGGCATGTTCGATCGACGGTCATCGTCACGGAAATTTCAATATGTCACGAATCACGCAAGAGATTCATGGTACACGGTATCTCCCTTTAATCTCCCTATTGTTTTCTTAACCCGGATACTGTGCCGTACGAACTGTAAAATATGAGTTTCTGTGAGAGCATGTTTCATGTCAGTACGACAGGCTGCATTGGGGTTATTTGTGCTCGACGACAACTGGGTTTAAATTTGTTTCGCTCTGAACGAGTTATCTGCTTCGACAGTATATGTATAATATTTACATATATACATATGTATGGGCTGTTCCATATTCTTAGATTTGATGAAGAGTATCCTCTCTTAACGTTAAGATTGGTTTTTTATGAAATACCTTGGGCTGTCTTTTCTAAAATATATGATAATCCTACGTTGATATAATTTGTGAATTCGTGTGCAGCATGTTTCAAGTTAATGTCAAGTTAATATCAACAAAAATGTAATTTCATAATATTTAATGCTATACTAACCTTCTGTGATTCAAAACAGCCACCAGTACACGTTTTCGAGTAAAAGGCATTACGTCTACGGCTCCAAATGTTGCAAATTTATCAGCAATCTATTAATGAAATTATTAATTAAAATAGTAGAAATAAATAATGAGATTGCTATACATATAAATTAGTAGTTTAACACACCTGTTTAAGGCTTAGAGATGATGAATTTAATTTAACATGAAGCCATTGTGGTCTTGTACGTGTTGGGTCGTTTCCATCAAGTTTCTGGAACAATTAGAAGTTTGCTTAATCACTCGTCTCATTGTGTCGTTAATTCTAATGACTAGTTTTCTCTTACCGTATATAATTCATTACTCCTTGCTACATTTACAGAGTTTACTAAATGTTTTACACTGCTCATTAACTCAGAATGAGTCACAGCACGGTTTTCTAAACCCCTAAAATTTGAATACTTAAAAATGCGTTAATTTTTAATAATTGAAATTTATTAACAAATGAACACACTCTCCGTATTTTCGGACAGATAATGCATGTCCCATTCTCACGAAAATATATCCAGTTATATAGGCATCCCAACTTGCAGTATGATAAGCTTCTTCTTCTAAAATGGAGTTTAAACGTTATTTATCATTTTGAAATAAAATTGAAGGCGTTACTAATAAATTATGAAATTATTACCATTACATGTACCATACATTATAATGTCTGGTGAATTAAATGCTAAATGGTGCCCTTGGATCGACTTAAAGTATTGATATATTCCACCAAGTGTATTTTTATTCCAATAAACTTAAAAAACATTGTCAAATGATCATATTATTATGCGTTGTTGTTTGATTTCCACTCTCACTGATATTTTCATTACCTTCTTTTTGAGTAAAACCTTTCTTGAATTCTTGGCTCACAAATTTTGTATCATACAGGTGTGGAAACAAAGAATGTATATTACTTTTAAATTCACTATACTTTCCTGAAATGAATATGAAGTAATTATGTCTAGAAATATTAGTAACTATTAATATAATTGTAATAGTTAAGTATTAGTTATTTAAGAAAATATTAAACTGAATGAACACAAAATAGTATTTTAATTTAACATGCAACATGGCTCTGATTGATCTATTTGATTTTATACATATGTTTAACGTTTTTGTGACGAGAGTAAATGGAAAACCCGGACCTAATTAAGACACATTCTGGTTTAACAATAATTAAAGATACTTTTTCCATATTTTATAGACTACATAATAATAATGGACTACATAGTAAAAAAAAAGTACAGAACAAATTTTGTACGAATATTGTCTCAATTGTCTATATATGCAAAACACTGTGCAGTGATCCATAGTACCAATATTTTACTAACTAATTTGGCACATACTACATCATATTAGACTTCAATTGAAATTACTGACATCAATTTCAAAAGATTATTTATTTGGCGTGGAATGAGCCTTGTGTAACTTAGAATTGCAGATTCTCACATTTTCTGTGATCCTTTTTGATCTTAGAAAGTTTGAAATGAAATTGATATAAATACAATTTATTCTTTTTTTTTTAAGGATTTCAGTACTATTATATTCTTCAGCGTATTTGCTTGACATCCACTTGATTTCTTAATTAATTGAAGAATAGTTACGTGGCAACGGCTTGTAGAACTGTTGATGCATTAAGATTAAATCCAGAAGCATATTATGTCCTATTATTGGTTTCTTCACAGAAGTTAAAAGTTTAAATACTTTAGAAAATCCTATATAAGAATCCAACAATGCTTTCTTTAAAGCAAGAGTATTATCTAATTCATAAACTTTACGCATGTCCTCAGATGTCCTTATAATGATCACCTAGAAACAATATAGAATCTTGTAAAACATTTCACTCGTGCACGATTTTTACTAATCACTTTCTACATACCGCCTTGTAACCGGACATTGTCCAAATATTTTTAAAAACATTTCTTAACTCTCTATGTATCTTATATTGTAGAATAGGACTTGAAGTTGGCAACTGAAGAGAGATTTCGTTTGGATTATTCATAAGCCAGTGATATACTTTCTGTTTGCACTCCTTCAATTCATCTTCTTCACCAAACGATAAATTTTCTATATTATTATCAAAATTGCCTTTTTCTAGATGTTCTTTCAATATCTCTTCATCTATCTGGTCTACAAACGATATACCATTGTGTATACACTAAAATGTGAATAACATTTACGATCATCTTCATATTATCAAAGAGCAAATTATATTTGTTTTCTTACTTTGTTGAAATCAAAGTTATGTATGCAGAGGAACTCTAAGGCAGACACTTGCAATGAGAATTTCCTATTTTTAAATGGTACAGATCGTGGCATCAAGTAAAAATTATAACACTTTGCTCTGTAAACATTTTCATCAGGTATATGCTGAAATGCAGCAATACCAAATTGAATTATTATGAAAGGTTCCAAGGTTTTTCTTAATAACTTGTATCGGTCATTAATCGTATCGAAAAGGCTGAAATAAAATAGCAAGCGTCGTAAATAACATCGTCAAAATACAAATTATTGTTATGCATAATAGAATCGTGCTAACCTGTACTTCTGTTCTTGGTCATGAGACTGTAGACCTGAGAATTCTGAATCAATCGATATAAAAGATGCATTTTTTATGCTCTTCTCTATATCAGGATATAGCTCCTGAAAATTTTTATCCACAACTTCATTCATTATTATTGTTCTATGTACCCTGTGATCATAACCGTATCAACAATACACATACGGAATAGGGAATTCTAACCTCATTGTGATAAGCGACTGTATTATATAGCACCATTTCCTTATTCTATATTTCTAGGATATATATTTCTTAAATATATTTTAATATATTACACATTCAAAATATTTCTTTTTTGAATATGTTAAGTTATACACAAACATTTGTTGTATTATTTATTTCAATGTGTATGTATATGTGTTGTTTATGTCATTTAGAATTTATTTAAAATAATTTATTCTTTTCAGTTCTCATTTGATCGAACACTTTTTCGAATAAAGTCTCCAACACTCCTTAATTCAATTCAGTTAGTTAATTAATTTGGTTCAACATTTTGTGTAAAAATATTTTTTAATTTGAGTCAAGTACTGGGAATAATAAATTGTTTCCAAATAATCCATTTGAATCAAGCAGAAAATAGAAATACTTTTTTATGTCATTTATCATATAATAAAGTACTTGAAATAATTATTTCAAGTATGTATTAATACATAATTTTAAATGATATTATTTGTTATCTTATTTCAAATAAAATGTGCCCAACTCGCTACTACAGCAACAATTTTTTCATAGTAGCATACGTTCTGCTTACATAATTACATACCACGTGTATAAATGTAATTTCATGTAGAACTTTCTATAATAAATTACAATTTACGACCAGTCAGCCAGGCAAGCAATTTTTAAATCTACTCTAGCAACAATACACACTTTTTCGTGTACTAGAAAAAAGCAAAAATTTGTCGACATACGTTTACGGTAAATAAAGTTGTTACTCAATTCAACATGTAAGGAAAACTGTCGTGTTTCTGAAGAAAAGATAAAAATTTCATTAAGTTTCATTGTATGAAAAAGAAAATTAGGGTCCGTTAGAATATATCTCAGGGATTCAGAGTTGATATAAAGCAGAGTTTCATTGTTGCTACATATTAAATCCTCGCTATTACATAAACAATGTTTTTATTGTATCAAGTTCTGCACGTCAGCATATGTTACACACTTAGTGGCAACGTATGAGTGTAACTGTAACGTAAAAGTAAATTACAGCCAGCCAGTTTCTTAGCTGCTCCAGCAACAAACAGAGAGTTTTCCGGTGTGAACAAGCAATTTGCTTCGTGCGTAAAGGCAAAAATTTGTCTTTCTTTACGAAGCAAAAATGCGAGCCGCGATCCGCGATATGCGGATAGTAGGAGCACGAGTGTTTTCGCAGTTGAAAGATCTTTCTTTTTAATCAGGAAACAACTCTCTCCCTGGCAATGAACTTGCTGGTATCGTGCTAGTGTACCCGCGACCACGAAACCGGCCAGTTCGGGCACCTGATCGTTTCGTTCTCGCTGCACACGCCGAGCACTGAACTCTCGCTGGATCGCGTCGATCATTCTCTTGAAAATCGAAGTATAATGTTCTTCAGATTCGCGATTTTTGTCGGTCTGAGCTCCGTCGTCGCCACCATCATCTATTTGACACCTATACCAGGTCAGTTTTGTACGATATCATCATTCCTGTCCGCTGCACCCTCACGCAGTCGAAATCATTTGCAATACTTCGTCATCTCACAATGCATGCTTTGTACGCCGCATAATTCAACTTTGACAAATTTCATATACATTACAGCCGATAAACTGTCGTCACAATCGTATATGCATACGGAATTTTCACCACCTATGCGAGAAATTATTGGGTTGGGCTTATATAACAATAATTAAATTGTTTAAATCCATTTTTCGAATGGGACAGGAAACATAGAGTTTTTTTTTAACGAGGATGTTTAACAGATTAGTAGAGATTAGAAAATATTGGCAGGTACAGGACTTGAGCAATTTTAGAAATATTCTGTATTAGTATAAATTATGTTCGTACAGGTTGCCTTTATATAATTGTGATTGAAACTTATTCGATTAATTTTATTGAATTACATTTGTGATTTATGAATTATCTCTTGACTTATATTGATTTAGTGAACGTGATTTTTCATCCATAATTATTTTCTATTGAAGTTACGTATAGTGCATCTAGACTTCACGCAACGAAAATTTCGTACTGATTGGAGGTTGATGACCTCGGCTTAAGATTGCACTCCTCATACCAGTCTTTACCTCAAGATACTCAACCACAAGCAGCAATATCATTATATCAAAGATACAACAACCGTTATGAACGCGAGATGCGATTCGGTATAACCTGCTCTTTACATCAGAAGTATCACTTGCATACACGGTGTTTCATAACGAATAATTTAACCAGGCGGTAGACAGCGTTGTATTAAATTTGTTATCCAGCTTGTTACAATACGTAGTAAATGCAGATTTCATTTTGAAACATTTTGTCTCAAAAATGTAAGATAGTTCTGAAAATATGTATAGTACTGTACAATTTTTGAAGAAGTAATTTATTGCAAAAGTACAAATGTATTTCCGCTTTACCAGTATAATATGTTTATTCGCAAATGTCCATTGTATTGTAGGTTACTGTACGCTAAAAAACGAAAATAAAATTTCTTTAATGTTTTGAGAATGAAAGGAAAAAGTGTTGCGGCATCTCGTGCTCCTAGAATATCTTCAAACAAAAGTGACTTGACAGGTGAGAGCTGAACGTGTTCGTCTCTTCGCGAGTAAATTGCTTTTAAAAAAGTTGGTTAGACAAACAAACAGAGAAAAATAATTTATGACCGAACACTTTGTTAAATCTGGTACCACAGAAAACATTTTACACCAGAAATAAGTTTTGAGACAGACATACCGTTTGATTCTAAATACATAGACCTTTTTTCAAAGACCGTGTCGTTTGTATTACCATTTCCGATGGTACAGTGTTTGCCAAGCTCGGTACGTAAACACGTTAACGCACTTGACGCCGGACAAAAGTTAAGCGTGAAAGCGTGGTACAGTTTTCTGTCTGCAGAAGGAAGACAGCTCGACTTTCTTCCGCTTTTAACACACCTGTCCGTTCCAACGCCAGTTTTGTGTTTACGACACCGTTTAATTGCCAGTTAAAACTCGAGTGTTCGTGTCGGTCCTGTCCCGTTTCATCTCGTCTGAAACGGTTTTAAAATCCCGGATGAATCGTTTACGCCACGCTTTCCCCGTTGTTCGACAACATTAAGCATCTATGAAAATCAAAGAAAGTCGAGCTACATAATTGGTGCTAGGCTTTTAAAGTTTAATGGATCGGTCTCGGGGCTCGAGCCGCTTGCATTGTTGCACAACCGGCGCGTTGCAGCAAAAATTCGTGGCACGCGAAGTTGCTAACCGAAGTGTCTTTCCTCGGCACGGGGAAAGTGTTTTTGTTTCGCGAAGAACATTTTGTTATTTGCAACGGTGGCAATTTGGAGACCCGCAGGAAACCAGTTTCAAGGGAAAGTAATTCGCCAGGGATTGCGTAACCGGGAGAAGAAGAAAGTACGTTTTCATCGTGGACAGCTGTTTATTTTTATACGTATATCAAACAGTGTCTCCGCGACAGCACGAACAACGTGATTCTTTCTGAAAACATATAATGCACACAGTCAATACTGTTTGCATACGGGTCTTCGCTTTCACGAGAACCATTAGGATCGGAAATGTCGCCGACAGAAATGGTCGGTCATGATCAGACTGTATGCGTTTATCAGGAAAATCATTAAAGCGATTTAAAAATATTATTACATTATTTTCAGCTTGTCGATAACGTTAAGAAAGCAAATACATTTCTATTCCATTCCAATTTGTCGCGATTCAGGTAGAACTTTCATTGGCGTATTAATTTCTTCATTTGAGATCAACCTTCTCCTGGTTACGGATTTGCAGGAACACCCTGTGGACTGAGTTTCACAGCGATAATCAACGCAAAAAACATGGAAAGGAATGAAATTAGCTGACGCGAGTTTCAAATGTGGGGTAAATTGAGTATAATGAATCTCAGGCGTTGAATCCTGCGATACGCATGGCTGCGTATCGAGATTCATGGCTGTCGCGGTGGCACGAAAACGTGGTTCAGCAGTTTTTTTTTCTCGATCGCCGATAATGCGAATTGAAAAGCTCGCTAACGTAGACACGATGCATGAACCGATCATTGAAGTTGAAACTCGTAGGGAATCGAGTGAAGTCGAAAAGACGAAAAACTGTAGCAAACCCCTCCAAACGGAAGTGAAAGCGGCCACATATTCGACGCAAACGCATGCGAGCAGTCGGACGCACTCGCGAATGCTCCTGTCTTTTTTTCTTTATTGATTAACGCGAGATACGAGCGAATTGAACAGGTGACGCTTGACTGGAATTTCATACGTGTAAACAATACAAGCCATGGTGTTCCATTTGTCGAGCAGCTTTCTATCGTATGGAAACGAGACGGCGTCGAAGATCGAATTAGTTTCCGTGTCCTCGTGTTTCGATAAGCTTCGATGAAAGTTTCATAGAAAGTACCCGATTGCTACCCCTTATGTAGGTTATGCAGTTTTATTCACTGCTTCGCAAGCAAATGAAAAAATGCATTTTATAATATTGTTCTAGTTCCTTCGTTCGCAAACTATACAGATGTTTGTTTCAGGGCTGTGCTGTAAACTTTTGAGAAGTAGGACAACTTGTCCTTGTTCCAGTCCTGTGCAACATTTATCACTGTAGTCTTTGAAACTGACTGGAATGGAGATGACAGTTTGCACCAATAATGCAGCATGGCCCCGAAACGGTTTCGCCAGATAGGGGAGATTGAGGGGAATACAGTTACGCCCCTCTTTCTCTCCCTCTCTGCCATTACGTTGAGCAATAGATGGAAACAAATTTAAGGGATGATTCAATGCAATTTTTATTTTACACAAAAAATGTCAATAGCCGAATTTAGAGTCAATACCTAAAAATACAGCTCTGTCTACAGATCTTTCTGCATGATTTTCGTTTCATATTGTCAAGAAGAATTTCAAAATTGGGAAATTTTCTATTCTATCTCTACTTTCATTTACTTAATGAAAACGCGTCGAATTAAGCAATTAAGGTTCCCTATGCTCGTTCGAACGCTAAACATAGATCGACGAGACGTATAAAGTTTCCAATGCGAAATAGCAGAACGTAAACGTGAGGTCATACTAACCGCGCAGCACTGTATGACGCGACATATGTTCATTTTGTGGTGAGAAAGTTCTCAAATGTTATCTAATACCAGCAAGACAAAGTGTAACCATTAAGTTCCATCGATGCGTCTCGCAGTCTTGTTCACCGTTTAAGTACCCACAAATTAGAGTCGCTGCTCGCACGCGCGTTACTCGCACGAGGGCACTCTTCGGTCTCACCTGAGGCTGCCATCATTACGCACCGGTAATTGTAGTAAGAAAGCATACAGGACAGTGGCTGTGACGACACGCGTGTGTAGTTGGTCGCGAGATAAGTATGCAGCTCCTCGAAATGCATTAGTGCGCTTATCGAGCGTGCACCGTACACCTGCAGTGCAGGTGAATCGAACATTGGAATTAAGTAACAAAGTAACTTTTCCCATCGAACAATCAAGCTTCTAAATACTGCAATATTACCCGAAAAAGTTAATAGCGCGGAAGCTAGGCTTGGCTCTAAATAATCAAGAGCGTCGTCTACTAAATTTTCATCGCCTATTAGATTTTTTACAATAATTACGCTAACGCACGCATCACCGTACCGCCGTTAAGTTGTAATTAAGAGAAAATTCAATGGAATCCGTTTAACTTTTGATTGGCAGTCTTTTTCGAGTTCCGGCCTTAAGCTGGAGTTGGTGATTATGAACGGCACGCATCGTGTAAGGAGTATAATTACTCACGCTACGATTATAGAAAGCTGTGGTGGTGCGAATCTGCGCAATAATCTCAAAAAAACCTGTCTCTGGCCAGCATCCCGATTAATTTGCCGGTACTATTTCGCTATCTCGTGGCTCGGTCGGAGACGAATCCTGGCGACAATTAGAAAGCGCCCCGTCGCCTGATCAAAGGAGAACGGCACCGGTTCTCCAGTCGGGGAGGATCAATAGAGCCTCTCTCAGCGAAAGTGAAATCTTTTGGACCACGGATCATCGGCGAGAGGTTGGGTGTATAATGTGCAACCAGAGGAAAGCAGAGGCAGGCTGACACACAGAGAGAAAGAGAGAAAGAGAAAAAGAGGGAAAAAGAAGAACGAGATAACGTGGCGGGGGTTGGGGAGGGGAAAGGGTGGGCGCAGAAATGTCGGGAGATGAAAGTATGCGTGCAGTTTCTTGCTAGACGTAACGAAAAGCCCGAGGTAAGATACGCGGGTGTGTGGAACCGTCTGCGAGCCCTCTGGGCAACTTTCACTCGGTCGTTTCGACGCCTCTGACACATATTTCGAACATGATTTTACCAGGGGTGGGGGGTGGGAGGCTGGTCTGGTCGATTGTCATCGGAACCGGTTGTCGATCGCGAATGAATCTTGTTCCGGAGGAAATGCTAGAACACGGAAGCTCGCGATATATACGCGATACAGAGGGAGAGCCACAGGGTCATGGAAGAGAGAGAGAGAGAGAGAGAGAAAGGTCGCCTCCAGTTTTGGCAACGAAATTTAGGCGAAAATGTTCAGTCGTCGACGGAAACCGCGACAGTGACTTGGCTCGGATCGTTTCGAGTACACGTGCGCAGTCGATAGGTACACGGTGCAGTGAAATTCTAAACTCGTTCCCCATACTGATCTTCATTCCGGAATCATTTCACCCGATCGATCCGCGTGTTCAGTTTTCACTCGTCGAATCGAGCTCATCTCGTTTCGTCGCGGCTTTCGTGACGCTTGCATGCTTTAACACATTGACTACCATGTCCTCAATTCTATGTAACGAATATTTCGTATCGTAAGATATATAAATTATTATGCGCAGGCTTATGCGTAAGTAAACGACGTCGTGATTTAGTGGACACTTCGAAATAGCTGATAACCGATTAAATTATAGAGAATATTTCTCGAATAGAGTGTAAGTGCAGTACACGAGTGTTCGAGGACACATAGGACATAGTCATCCGACGCTTAGGCAGGATGACTAGAGACTCTTTTTGTTTTCTTGAAAGCTATCGCATACGCTTTCTAATGCCTTCGAGCCTCTCTTTCGAATTTCACCTGTCCTTTGCTTTAAGTGCATATTTTCTGGAAAAATTTGCGACTTGTTTGCGAACACGTGGTCGTCGTCAGAGAAAACACCGAGGTGTGCAACACGACTCGACTTTCAAGCTATATATTACGCTGGGAAGTTTGGATTATCAGTTGTCAATTGTTGACTTTGACGAGAAGCTGCCTGTTCTTTTTATTGTCACGCGACAAGCATTGTCGAACATAAAGTAAAAACATTCTGGGAACATCTAGGAAAGTTGAATCTACGCTTGTACGAAACAGACAAAAATACAAACTTTCCAGTATACATCATGGTGTCCACGTAACATAGTTATCTGAGGCTTCCAGGGGCCTTGGTTGCACTTGACCCCTCATTAAATCAACTGCAATGAAGGCGTTACTTCGAGAGAACTTTTCTGGCGGACTAACTATCAAAATACTGTTTACGTACCGGTGTCACGTTTAACCCTCGGACAGCCGGCCATTTTTGACGAACAATTTTTTAAAACATGCTTCCTGCGAACGCGTTAATCTTTCCCTTGTTTCTAATGCAGCCGCTATTAATTACCACGAAAAAACGCAATCTAGCGATTAAGTAAGATTATTATTGCGTTCAGATTATTACGATACACCCGAGTAATCGAAATTCTCTTAGATAATTGCGAGTCATTAGCCCCGAGGGCGGAAAAGGAAACTTAGGTAACTCGTTTCCTCCCGTGACCGGATTTTCTTAGCAAAAAAAAAAAAAATGATTGGACTGCCCGCGGATGACCGATCTAGAAGCATTAGCGGGTCGTGCATATCACGGCGGTAAAAGAACGAGAACGCGAAGGAGAAAGGGAAAGCGGGAGAGGACACCATCGGTGTGTTCTGGCAACGAATTTCGGACTCGTGTTGCCCGGCTCAGTTGTTCATGGGAAAGCGCAAGTGTTTACGAGTTTCGTGTGTTGGGTTCAGGTTGGGGCAGTCGTGTTGCAGTAGAATATGGCATCCCTCATTATTTTCGGCTTTATGGATCATATTTCACAGCTGCTATATCATACGCAATTAATAATAAGTAGTTTTACATTTTCCATTTCTTCGTGTTCCTCCGAAGAATTTATTGTCAATCGTGCCTGTACTTCGCCAGCTATTCTATGGTTCTGTCTTTTGCAAAACAGCGTGGTTCTCAGCGAGTTTGTTTAAACAATTCGCTCCAGTGAATTTGTCGAATTGATACAGAGAATACAAATTCTCTTTAATTAATTAATTCTCGTTAATTAATTGGACAAACGTTGTATCTCAACTAGTGGATTACCGTATCTATGTCACCGAATGTATCCTTTATTATAGCTTCTACTACTTTCCTTCCATAGACGTACTACTATTTCGAGTCTCTTCTGTGCACTTATTTCGCAAAACTGATTTTCTCGAAACAGTTCGAGCACAAGAACTCCTTTCGATCATACTTGTCTTGAAAACTCATCCATGTATTTCATTGTCGCTGGTATTTTGTGCGTTCATGACAAAAATACGTACAATTTAAAGGACGTATATTTAAAGGCTCCTCTGTCTTGCAATCGAAACATTTTTTATTTCGCAAGAGAGATCATGATCAGGATCTGATTAATACAGAACTAGTTGATTCGGTAAAGCAAGAGAGGGGGTGTGTGGGGGTTAATAGCCACCGTTAATCGTTGCTATTTACCATTCGCGATTAGCGAGCGGATTTATTACTGTCCTCATGCTTGTTTTCTTGCACATAAATCTCACGTGTTTTCATTTTCGATGTTTGCTCGCGATTTCGCGAAATTCTCGCTCGTTTGCCTCGACCGCGGTGATGTGCTTCTCGTTTATTAATGACTTTTTGCCGACCCTGTGCGTTCGTGCGTGACAATTTTCGTTTTAATTGCGGCGCGGTACACGTGTGGACAGCAGCGTTGCAACCCGAGTAGCACGGCACGGGGCTAATTAAAATCGCCGCAAGGATTCCGTGACGTTGGCGCCAGGAGTGATTCTGCGTCGGCCATGTGAACGAATCACGCCACTGGGGTGCATTATGCGAGGATTATACAAGATCTTTACGTAATCCTAATGACACCGTTTAAAGGAGAACAGGAACGAGATTGCGTGGCCTTCATGCATCCCTACAAGACATTATTTAACGTCGCCAGGCCTGCCCCCTTGTCCGCGATATAGTTCGCGAAAGAATATCCGGGGAAAACTGATATTAACCTTACGTCATCGGTGTTCCACAGAACATGATAGTTTATCATTCATTCGAATATTAATCCGTTTCAATTCTTATTCTTGGACATAACGTAAATAGCTAATGATTTGCCACTAGAAAATCAGAATTTAGATCGAACGGGTTTAATTGTGGGTCAAAACGGACCCAAGGAGTCTGAAGATTTCCGCTTTAAATTGTGCCTTACTCATTTTTGTTAGAAATTGATAAATATAAATTTTCTTTCTCATACTGAACATTATACACAACAAACTAGTTCCAATATTAAAATTAAGCAAATATTAAGCTTATCGTTCATTAAAATTTTATGCACCATTAAAATTATGGGAAAAGACAGGTACGAACGAGCACATAATTTGTTGTGGTCAATGAAAGAAGCAATAAGAATTTATTAACATGTTGCGCCATTACATAAGCTCGCAGTGAAATTGAGTATGCTAATGCCGTTTCAATTTTTAGTACGTACAGGTTGAAAATTTTTCTGTATGAAAGGGGATAAGATGGCTGTTAGTTGCACTGTATGTTCTCAGAAGCTCTTTACCGGTTCGGTTACGCGTTAATGGTTGTTTGCTCATCTTTGTCGTATCATCGAGTTCGTCTCCGAGAGGATGGTGTCGTTTCCCGTTAGTGGCAACGACCTCTAACGTGAAGTTACACCATAAGCGTTACACCACCAAGCGTTTACTCGGTTCGCAAATTGTTCTGTTCGAAAGACTTCTTTGCGCGTCGCGTAAAACGCGGTTAACGTGGAGCATGGTGACGAGGTGATCGAAGTATTAGACTATTGTGACTTTCATCTTCAGCGAAGCGATTACTTTCGCTTTTTTCGGCAGTAACTTTCACCTCGTGACGTCAAAACGCCGGCGTTCGGCGCTGATTTTGTCGGCATTCTCGACCGAGCACACAAAACTTGCTCATCCCTCACGTGTCAGACTTTATCTTGACATGGTCACCGTTTCCTGTCGCATAATCGAATTGCGAAACATCTAACAGTCGAACCAAAGGCTGGTCCGTTCGTTCGGATCGTTGCGGACTCGTAATCCTATTATTTGCACTCAGTATTGATTCGATATATTGTCTATTCATTGATAATTGGCAGACTGTTTAGTTTCTAATAATTTTTTATACAATTTTTAATAACGTATTTGTGACATTTTTCTGATCGAAACGATACCGAACACGACACAATTTCGATCGTATTTGTACCGTGTTTGGTCTCGTTTTAAACAGAAAAATGTAATAAACATGTTGGTAAAAGTCCCACAAAGAAATAATTAAAACCTTAATAGTTTTATGATTATTTTAACTCCTTTTCGCATAAGTAATCTTTCCTAACATGTCTTATCCTGCCGCGTTAAACTTCATTGTCGAAACCATTTCTCTCCGTTAATGCATAATCACACTGATCAAATAAAAGGAAATATCACAAATATAACATTTACTCATATATAGGAATACGCGGAATGTATAGAAAATGATGTACAGTAAGAGACATACTATTCACCATCCACGCAGGTGCTGGTTTTGTTTCGTTTCAGCCGAAACGAAAACAAAAAAAAAAACAAAATATATGATACATGTACGCTTAGAAAATCACTGATATAATTCTGACATAAAATGGATTTGATAAAAGTTGATCCAGTTTTACCGTCAGACGGTTCACTCTTGCATCCCGTGTTTAACCTGTGATTCTGGCTTGTTTGCGGAATAGGGAGAACTCGAATATAATTCTCAGAGGTCTAAGCAGCTAAAGGTTGCTTTTGAGATTTTCTGGGAAGAGAGTTGCTGTCACCGAGAATGCAGTCACCTTTTGTTATCGTTGTATAACAAACCGGTTAGACGATGCAGTCTGCAAAGGGTGCGAATTGCGCGATGACGTCGGCCACCTACGGCCTACGGTTTCTGGTGGTCGTTTTTATGATCGCGGCTGCGGCGACCTTTTTGCACGTTAATAATTACATGCCCAGTAAGTGTACATCATCACGCGACTATCGCGTCTAGACACGAACTAACAGTTACATCTCACGTGGAACGTCGTCCGACTATCGATCATCGATTTTTATGAAACTTTGCACGTTTGTTAGCTCAGCCAGAACCATTTCCCACGTATTTTCTTTTATCGACGGATAAACATGTTTCTGGGGGGTGAAGTTACCCCTCGAAGTGGGCCATAGGGGTGCGATAACGCTTCAAGCTCAACGACACGAAAACTAGTGTACACAGGCAAGTATGGTGCAAATGAAAATTACTTGGATTTTCATAACCCCATTATTATGCCTTTTCGGGTTATTGAAGCGTTTACGAACCCCTACTTCGAGGGGCTTCATCCCCTAAACCAGATTATCACGTTTCTGGCGAACACTATAATTGTGCAAAGTTTTATTAAAATCCGTGATTGACTGTTGGCCGATTTTCCTTGGTCAGTGTACTCAGAATTTTTTGTCTCGTTCAGACCAGGGCACGAGGTACATCTGGGAATCAATTTAATTAACACTCAGACCTATTCATTAAGTATAAAGATAGTTTCTCGTCCACGTTTATTTACTATAATTTTCTGTTTCCTTACAGAACAGATATTCCTTTCCTGCGAGAGACCATGTCATCACTTGGATTGGCCGATGATTTGCCGAGTGAAACTCACCCTCGAGGTGTTCCAGTCGCTTAGCAAGTAACGTGACATTTTCATTTATACTTCAACTTATAATTATACTTTTTTCAACATTTTTAACATTTTCAATTTTTACGACTACCACGGTACATTTATTCTTATTGCAATACTCCGCTACTACTGTCAATTTACTTTCAAAGGGGCACACTAGTTAATTGTTGTTGGCGACAAAAGAATTTTTCGACATTTACAATTTTCGTCCGAATTCGTCCGAGTTTTAATATTTTGTCGCAAACCGTACCAATTGTTTCTTGCAATTCACAGCAGAGAAATTCATTTCTCTACTTCGCGCGAACGAAATAATGAAATAAATTTGGACACCACTACACCTCTGCTTGGAATCATAGATCGAGTTAACAACCGTTGAAATAACCGTTATGTAATTTCACCGCGAGTCGAAACGCGGAAGCTTGTCGAGCGAGCAGGCCATGGCTTTATCCGACCGTCTCTGTTTACAGCACGATCGTATAATCCATTTAATTTCTTATACGTGAACTTTTTGCCCAGATCATGCGGCGATTGTCCGCAAAATGAGACGGCATGCTTGTCGAATCATTGTGTGTCGGCGGACGGACAGAGACGCGGGATCCTGACGGCCAATCGGCAATTACCTGGCCCTACTATTCAGGTGAGACAAGAATTCGCAGTGAAACTTGGAAACTGATTCCAAGGGACACGAAAGGAGCGTGGTAAACACGAGACAACCAGTGAAAAATTTTTCATGTACAGATTGACCCTTTGCGGTCTGAAATGTTCCTACCCTCATTTCAGAACTTGCTATAACGCCCCATAACTCAATTATGCTCCCATATGAGTCGTTTAATGGAAAAATAACGAGGAGTTAAGTAAAAGTTCTATAAAACACGAGTGTCTTACGCAAGCAATGCTGAAATTATATTACAATCATTTTTGCACAAAGTTCTTTTTTTCTTTAATAATCTGAATAAGTTGAAAACAATTAATTTTCTTTACTTTTTTAGATACTATTTTACATCCACTTTCTATGGATTTACTCCGCCTTACGAATAATTAACGAATCTCCAGTAGGACAGATAAAGGATTTAAAATAAAGCCAAGTGTCGATGATTACTCGTGGATCCCGAAGTCAGTTCGGATCAGTTTTACCTCGGCTAGCGTGTAATAAGCAGACGGAAATAAGTAATTATCAGGTTAAAGCGCCTTTAACGATCATCACCGTCGTTATTTCATCTCTAAACCGCTTACACTCCTGTTACATTATATAAAATTTTATGTTTCCTGACAAATCGCGCAGAGCACTGATTCATGACATCGTGACTTTTTACATAATCGAAGGAACCTGAACGTGTCTCCAATAATGATTAATACATCGGATTGTTCCGTGAACAGTCTCCAACGATAAAATAAACGTTGGCTGAATATCTTTTTACCACGTCGTCTAAATAACAACTTGGAAACGTAAATGGCCCATTAAGAGTAATGGTTGCATATTAACAAAAACTTTCGCTGGAAGAACAATCTGCGCGATGTTAATACCCTTTGCAGAAATTAGAAAGCGACGTTTTATCGGGAAAAAATGCTGCAACATTGAACGCGTTGTTTCGCGAAATTTCTTGGAATGTTTCGATGGAAGATTATACATACACGATATTAAATGCATATCCACTTGGCGAGCGGATCGAATTTTCCAGATGGAAAACCCGATAGGAGGTTATTCGCGTAATGCACATTTCGCTACGTTCTCTGCGTTGGTGTACACGTGTTACTTACTTTTACCCTGTACACCGACTTACATAATACGACGTACGTATTTAAATAACCTGTCACCGATGTTGCAATACCTAAGAATGAGGGATTATATGGTGTGCTCCGTTCTAATTTCGTGTACACGTTAAAGGCAACTCGCGTTCTTGTTTCATTTCGGTGACTCATATATAGATCACTTTCGTTTTTCCTGTTCTAAAGTGTTCCATCAACGCGTTCACCGGCAAGCTATTTTGACAAACTTTCTGTTCGCTTAGATAATATCGTATTAAGGTAAAGACACCGGTAGTTGACCATTTTATAGAAAAACATAAGGTTTGAAATGTTCTTATTGTTTTGAAATTTAAACAACAGGCATCCTAGGTTCACTTTCATCAAAAGTGCACGTATAAGTGCGCTTATAAAAACCTTATTTTTTATGTTTTTCTACAAAATGGTCAACTACTGGTGCCTTTACCTTAACCCGTATAATTTCCTCCGCGGCTCTACGATTGTATTTTCTCTATCTCTATTTCCTTTGTGTCGTGTTCGGTGTTATTCGAATCAGAAAAGCGTCAGGAATATGAAATAAAAATACTGTTATTAAAGTGTCGCCTGGACGCGAGCCAGAATAAGCCGTGGACAAACGTGTTAAAAAAGCCAACGATTACGAGCTTCGTCGAGCAAAATTCCGTATATAGGTAGATCGTCTTTTTGGAGTGATGCGCTCGTGCGCTTATAAAAGATTCTTCGGCGGCTTTCTCTTTCGTTTTATCGGGCATGTGTGTACCAAGTCAACAGCGACGCTTTAGCGAATGTTCGCGGGTTGTTATAATAGCGAGATATGCTCGGCTGACCGCAATCATCAACGACAAGCTATTCTGCCATTCAGGTTTGCGAAAACGACATCTTGGTGGTGGACGTGATTAATCGGCTTCCGGGTAAAGCAGCTGCGATGCACTGGCGCGGTCAATCGCAAGTCGAGACACCGTACATGGACGGAGCACCTCTGATCACACAATGCCCGATACCGAGCTACACTACTTTCCAGTACAAATTCCGGGCTTCAGTCGCTGGAACGCATCTATGGCACGCTCACGCTGGTAATTCGCAATCTATATTTCTACCAGGCATCGAAATAACTTTGATTTCTGTATTAAAAACTGCGTTGTTCCATTGGAAAAAATTGAAAGTGATTTTCTCCACCATTTATCGAAAATCCAGTAACATACAGTGACTCCAACTAATATTCGTACATTCTTAAAAATCGCATGACTTTGTCAATATTGGACTACACTACTCGAATGTTTTTGAGAAGTTATTGGGTTGGCAACTAAGTAATTGCCGATTTGTTCAATGAAATAAAAGAGTTTTTTTTTACTTCGAATGAACTTTAATCTATGATGTATTTTCCATTTTGTTCGATGACCTTTTGCCATCTTTCTGACAACTTGAAAATTCCACGCTCGTAGAAAGTCTGATCCTTTTCGGCCAAAAACTGAGTCAAGTTATAGTTTCATCTATAACTGAAATCGGCAATTACTTAGTTGCCAACCCAATAGAACAATCGGATCGTTACATAACGTGAAAAAATTGTTTTACAAAAATTGCAATTGGTCGAAATTGCAGAGAAAAACCTAGAAGTTGTATTTTGCAACTTTTTTATCTGGACTTGCATTGAAAATTTGGGAAGAACGATTTGTAGATCTGTATCGATTACACGTATTCTGAGAATCTCATCAAAATCGGTCAACGTGCCCGGGAACCGTGGATTATCGATTTTACAGAATTCGTGAAAAATACGCTGAATACTTTTCAGGCGCGGACGTTACGAACGGAATTTTCGGCGCGTTGATCGTGAAGCAAGCGGACATTCGAGACCCGCACCGTTCCCTCTTCGATATCGATGATCCGAAGCACGTGGTCCTGGTGACCCAATGGCAGCATACAGCCGAGACCACGTTCAGCCAAGGTTACACGAAACCGGCGATGCTTCTGATCAACGGGAGAGGACGTCAGCCAAACGGACCGAGCGTCCCGTTTACAACGTTCGCCGTCGTTCCCGGCCGTCGTCACAGGTTCCGTTTGGCGAACGCCGGTGGTGCTGGAACCTGTCCAATAACTATTTCGATCGATGCTCATCCCCTTCTGCTGATTGCCCTCGATGGACACCCGGTGGACCCGCGGCAACTTACGTCGATCACTCTGGCCACAGGTATACCTCCGCAAAGCTTATCCATTTAAGGGCCCGGGATAGTCACGTGACTTTTTAATTAATCATTTCCATTCACAGTCTTCAGACACTTAAGATCCGTCTTGGTCTTGATCCGACGTGTCTTGAGTCTGTGACTAAACTTGTCACATTTTTTATGAATTGTGACTTGCCAGAAACGTGCTTCAAGTTTTTGGCTTTATCTCGCAGAGATGATATAAATATAGCTGAATTTGTATCTGGAGATATTTTCTAGCGCGCGCTGCTCTCGATTTCATCCAGAAAACTCGTCAAATGCATCGTCAATTTTTGGCCTACTTCTAACGCTTATGTTACCAAATATCTGCATAATCTCGGCAGCTCCTGACCAGCGCGCACTAGATCGAACCTTCCTCTTTCGAACGAGCCCTTCACCAGCGACAAAAAATATTCTCGTATAAGGGCGAAAACTTGAGGCACGTAAAACCATTGTTTGACGGTAATGTAGTCACTCTACCTTATCGGGAATCTACGAAGACCGGGCCCATAAGGATGTATTTTACAGATTAATCCTTGGCAGAAAAGCTGAAGTTGTTTTTTTGTACGAAAAGTGTATGTACAGTGAGTAACGAAAGTATTCGAACGCCTTTCAAAACAGTATAACTTTTTTTTTAAGTGAATCAAGCGACCTGACTTTTTTGAGGAGTTAGAAGAATTTGTTTTCCAAATGATGTGTAAAAAAGATTTTGAAAAAATTGCAATTGGTAAGAATTACATGAGAAAATAAAAATGGCACTTTTCGGCACGTACTGAAAATTTCATCGAAATCGGCTGACGCAGATAAAAATGGCACGTATCAAAATCTGTTAGAATCTGAGGATTTTAAGCAGAAACTGGCCAAAAGTCGTGAAAATCTACGCTTCTCACCACTTTTAACTAGTTGTAACTCGTGTGTATATTAATCGATTTCAATGAAATTTGCAGCATGTATATAACTAACATATATCTACAAAACGCATATTTTAAATTTTCACTACAGGTTCGAATAAAAAAGTTGTGAAAAGTGCCATTTTTATTTTCTCATGTAATTCTTATCAATTGCAATTTTTTCAAAATCTTTTTTACACATCATTTGGAAAACCAATTCTTCTATCTCCTCAAAAAAGTCAGGTCGTTTGATTCACTTAAAAAAAAAAAGTTATACTGATTTAAAGGGCGTTCGAATACTTTCGTTACTCACTGTATATGACAATATTGCTTGCTCGCACTTAAGGACATCGTCACTGTCTACGCAGGTGAAAGGGCAGACTTCATCTTAAAGGCGAACAAGCGCGTCGCCTCTTATTGGATAAACGTGCACACGTCGAAGGAGTGCGGGGCCAGTCCCATAAACGGGGCTGCGGTTTTAAAGTATACGGGAAGCTCGAGCGAAGAGCCGCTATCCGCGACGGAAATTATCGATCAGATCGAGGAGGAGCAGCAGACGCCGACCAAACGGCTCGCTATGACAACGAATCCGGCCGAGAAATGCGGAAATCCCGAGAGCCTTTGCGTCACGGATTTGAAGGCGTTCCGGAAGATACCGAATGCTCTATCTGCGCCGAGGATGGACGTCGCGATACACTTACCGATCAATTACAAGCTCCAAACAAATTACATAATTGGTAGGTTACCGGCCCGTAAAATATTTGATTACCCTCGCATCAGTCATCTGGTCAGGTCATCTGGTTCTGCGTCCAGTCTCATCTGGTTTCACTTTCACTGCTGCGTTTAGTAGTTTCTTTTACAATTGTTGCCGTGTTGAAATAGAGTTTCTGATATAATGATCGTTTCGCAGGAGGCAGCGTAATTGCTAAAATCTATCCGAAGGTATCATTAATGCATGTCGATAGCTCTGGAACAGGTTGTTTCGGTAATGCGATCAAATTACATCTTGTTCGTGCATTGCGAAAATATAATTAACGCAGAAAACGGTCCTACTATACTTGTAAACCGAGACGATTTAAAGTTCGAGTACTCAATTCTTCTTTAGTTGTTTTACCCAAGCATGATTATTATTGTTCCAACAAAAAGTGGTTTCGGTTGTTCCGAGACGGACTTCATTTATTTCTCAGATTATTTCCACTTTCACCTACATGTGGTTTTATGTGAATTATGTAGCATATTTAAATGATTGCAACCTGCTCCTCGTACGTCTAATAATTAATTCTTTTCTCCCACAATTTTTCTGTCGTCAAGCGACACTACCACGTTTCTTATTTTGGTAATCGAATTATCGACAACCGTGTCGCTTAAGTACAAGTATACTTAACGGGAACGTGTTCGAGGAAATATTGTTGGTTCTTATTTTAGGCGACAGCGGTGTGGAAACGAGAGTACTTAACGTGAACAATGTTACCTTCACGTATCCATCGTCGCCACTGTTGACTCAAGGCGATGATGTCTCCAAGGAAAATCTGTGTCTCTACGACGCCGACAATGACCCCCACAATGAAAACAAGGGAACAACGTTATTGTCATCGCAGCCGAGCTGCCGGCTCGGCAATGGCAACGTGGCCAGCACGTGCGAGTGTGTTCACGTGAGACACATACCGCTTGGAGCGACCGTGGAAATTATTCTCCTCGATCAAGGTAACCAGCGTCGAGAACTGAACAAACTACAGAAACTCGAAAATACGTAACCAAAAATTCGGGACCGAAATGTCGCTTCGATCTTTCACCGATAGCGTTGAACACCAAAAAAAATGACGTAGTATTTCAGATTTATTAAATAGAAAATAAACCACGTGTCTCCTGGAATCACATCACCGTATACAGAAGCTAACGCGTCATCTTTAAGAGACCTCATATGTGTAACGTTCTACGGCTTCGTTCTTGATGAAACGAAAGAAGAAATTAGATTTTCAATTACCACCGCGGTAAACACGCAATTTGCAACAATCATGGTCGGTCGACCGCAACCCTGTTAGACTTAAAGAGGACCTGTGTGAATCGAAATGAACGATCAATCGCATCAAGTCTGTTCCACGTGCGGATCCGATTGCGATTTTTAAAATTGACTATCTTTTTTTATCGATTGATTATGTCATCGAATAAATTTGTAGGAGGCTGTTATGTTTTAGAATCTATTCTGAGATTTAAATGTTCTCTGGACAGAGATCTGATTATGTCGAGTAACCAGTAGAACAGTTTCGTTATCTTCAGCAAAAATGTTAAGTTACATATTTTTAATTATAGACGTCTATCTACCGTAAATCCTCTTAATTATAGACTCTCGTCAGTTACAAAGCAATTTGCAAACGTCTGATGTCGCAGTCGCGTGACCTTGTTGGAGCGTAACCTTGTGTTAAGGAACTGGATCTATATTCAAGCTGCTCGTACAGCCCGGGAACATTGATCTTTATTTCAACTCCGAGCGTTACTCCTCGGAATAAACAAGATACGAACATTGTAAAAAAAAACCATTTGAAATCGTGAAAAATTACCTCTTATCTATTTTCTTATCTGCTAATTTATTTCACGTTTTCACTGAACAGTATTTCACGTTAAAATTTTCGAAAAATTTCTTCTTATCCACTATCTAATTTCTCATCTGCTAATTTATTTATAACTCTTTCGATCTTGAAAGAGCTCTCATGCGTGAACTAGTTTATTAAATGTTTATTTTTTCGTAGATCGTACTCGGACTTTTCCAGTCTTTAAACGACGTCAAGAAGGTAGCAAAACATTTCTAACAGTTTTGTGGTAAATACGTACGTCTTGTTCAAGGTGGCCTCGACGATTTAGTGTACCATTTGCACGGATACACTTTCTACGTGGTAGGCGCGCGGAAATTCGGACGCAGCGTGAGCTTGCAAGAAATGAAAAATTTGGACAACAAGGGTCAGCTGTTCTCTCGAAATTTGGACTGCGCGGTAGCTAAGGACACGGTAGTTGTACCGAAATTCGGTGCTGTGGCTATTCGATTCAAAGCGGATAATCCAGGTAAGATTCCTAACGCAATTATCTAAATTGTTCAATTACAAATAGAAACACCGTACAAATAAAGTAAACCAAAACGTTGCACAATTCAAGTAAAGAGTAAAAGTCATGAACCGATAAAAAGAAACAAAGAATTTCTAAAGAAAATATTAAGGTCACTATAATTTTTTTTTAATGGAACACCCCGGTTTTTAATTGTGCAGTGTTAAAGCAAGAATAGAGAGTAAAAGGTTATACGATTCCATTAAAGAAAATGAAGATGACCCTGGTGTGTCCTTCATGCGTACACTTGCAAACACAATAGCAATAGTTTTCCGAGTACCAAAAATCTTTGAAGTGATACAATATTGGCTATATTCTCGTATCTGTTGGACATACGTTTCGATATTTGGTTATCACATACTTATCGATTTTAATACAGGTTACTGGATGCTGCGAGACGAGCACGCTACTGATTGGACTCGCGGTTTGGATGTGATTCTCAAGGTTGGAGAGACGAGCGATGTAGTAGCCGCTCCTGAAGACTTCCCCAGGTGTGGATCTTTCGTTGGCCCGGACTATTTCCTGATATAGACTGCTAAAACTACCTTAAGACGTGTTTGTATATATGCTTGTAAATAGATACATGGAGACTGAAAGTATGTACGCATTGGTAAACATTTCATTACTGCTTGATTTTTTTCTAATAAATGAACGTTCATATCATATTTTTCTATTTTTCATTTATCAGTAGCGTAACGAAACCTACACCTACTCCGATCACGTTTTGAGATGTTGAAATTTTTTTGTGAATATCTCGGAAACTAAAGCTGAGCGGCGGTAACATGTACATATAGGAAACGGTTGTTCAGAATGATGACCTTGACAACATATTTCAAGGTCATCAAAATCGGTGAGGAAGCCCCTATGTAAATAATTACCAAAATTTTGAATATAGGCCCACATAACAAAGTTGTATACAACTTTTAATACTTTCTCTGTAATACCTAACTTCTAAGGAAATCCGAATGTTACTGCGATTCACTATAGGTGAAACTCGTGTGAAGTGCACAAAATTCCCGCGATTTTTGCTATGAAATGATTAATAAAAAAAAAAAACAAAGGAACCCGGTTGGTGCCGTGGTTCATTTCGTCTGCAACGTCACGTTACAACTGCCTATAACCGTAATTACGTCAACGTTCGATATTGGCGTGATTAAATTGGCAAGGATCGGGCTGGCGGCGTTCGACCTTGACAGCGATGTCCTGCCTGACCGCCCTCTACAATCAAACAGTGACCTTGCTCTCCGTCCCGGAGGAGATACTTCTTTTGCAGCACAAAGTCTTTCAGGAGTATGCGAAAATCACCGTCGGACCGGACTTTATACACACGCTGCCGTCCTTCTTGATCATGGCAGCGTTGACTATGGCTCTATGGAGAAGTCCACCGTCGTTCAACGGCTTAGACCATCTGATGGGCACGTGGATTTACAAAGTTCTCCAGGTAGCATGATTGAGCTAATCCAAGGAAAGGTTCCTATCGCTCGAGGTCTTCGACTACACGGAATAATTACAGCGTATAATTAATACCCGAGCGCGTGCGTCATTTAATATGCTCCACGAGCCCATAAAGTTTTCCATTCATCAGCATCCGAACAAATTCCAATTAAGCAATTTTTATTTGTTCGTGCGAACGTTCCTCCGATCGTGGAGAAAGTAGTCTCGTAGTAACAAATGATTAGAAAGAAAAAAAGTACTAATTCTTCCTACCTTCGAGTAACAACATCTCGATTTATTGCGCTTTTCTCTGCAGCACACGAATGCTGCAAACACGTGGATTGTGTGTGCATCGGATATCGTTCGGTCATTAAACAATTTTCACTTAGTGTACCAGCAGATTTTCTCTCTTAATTATTTTTAGTAGTTGAATTTTACACTCCCACGACAATACTATACCACGCTATATGGAACCGTACGAATCTGTGTTATGAAAAAGAATTTGTGTGATATTGGTTGTTTATTACAATATTACCATACCTGGTGTTGTAATACTTGTAAATACTTATAGTATTGTCGCGGACTATAATTCGTCAGTGAAGTTGCTTTCAAGGTAACATCTGGTACGTTCGTGGTTGAAGGTCATGGTCGGCTGGGTCGTCGCTATCACCGGCTTATGGTTCTGGCTGATCCTTCAAAGGTTGCTCTATTGCTGCATCTGGAACCAGTGGACTTGCGTAAGTAGAGTTTTTCAAAAAAACGATTGGAAATCGTTGGAAACGATGGAACCTGCTCGAGGCGAAAAATTTTAAACGTGTAAATAAATAAAGATAATTTTTTCATAATTTTTAGTTCTAGCCTCGCGAAAAAACTGAAATAGTTTGGTTCACTTTAAAGAAAGCTTATTCTGATTTTTAAAGAGTGTTTAGACAATTGTGGTTCACACGTAGACACTTTAATTTCGGGCTCGTCCAAGATTAAACGTATATCAGTTGCGACAGTAGTTCGGCAGGATCGTATAACCTGTCAAAAATTTGATTTCCCACAGGAGTCCGAGTATCGTGAAATTTCCTATCAGTGGTGGCAACGCGTTTGGTCTTCGTATTATCCTTCGCCGTTGCAACCGCCAATGGTGTCGGCCGATTTTATTAGTTGGATCGCGTCTATGTCGATCGCGACAACCACTTTAGGCTGCTCGATCTCGACGAATCCGGTGCGATATGCTATCAGAACTACCTGGACTGCATTGAGGGCTGTTTTAGAGAGGCTCAAGTACTACTCAAATTGTTTGCTCAAAAGGTTACTATGCAGTTCTCGATAATTGATTTGACGTTTAACCCCTTGCCCTACAATATCGAGTCAGACTCGTGATGAAGATACGGAACAGAGTCTAATAAATACGTATGTCATACATTTTTTTTTAAACCGAATTATAATTCTATTTTGTTGTACTTGATATACATATATCCATTGGAGAGAACATAGGCATACAATAAATATAAACTATCTTTCTTTTTCTATGAAATTCTGAACGATGAAGAATTTCTAATGATTAGACTTCGGATCTTTATGCATTTATGGCTTATGGAAATGTTAAAAAAATGCTATAATATAAAATTCGAGAGAATTTAACACGATTTTTATTTGCTTTGGATCTACAAAGGCTGTCCCCATTAAAAATAAAATTTTATTTCATTCCACTTTCTTAAAATGTTTCTATAAAAATTGGAAATTGCATAAACATCCGATGTCTACTAATGACTATAATCACAAAATAAATAGTAGTGCAAGGGGTTAAGCGTGTTCGGAATGTCATTTCGGCTGACAGTAGTAGAAAATGTGGTCGCAATCGTTCGACCAGCGCCAGCCTACTCTGTAGACCGAGGTGTCATATGGTGTTCGTCTTCTGTCGCTCAGAATTCTGACGTTCCTGTTGCAACACTGGCCGCAGGAAGTGTCTCTGACGAAGACCATCGTGCCAGTGGACGAGAGCGAGGCGAGTTCAGTCTGCGACGACTGTCGTTCCGAGATCTCCAGCGACGTGAACAATCCGGCACGAATGGAGATCCGGCCGGTCGCCTACGGGACGAACTGGACGCCGAAACCGTGTTTCTCCGGTTACAAAGACGGCCAGAGGAAGATTTCGATGCACACGGTCGCCGTGGTCAACGACATCGAGGAGACCGACAAGCTGACGAGTAAACAGATGCGACACAGACGGGGCTGTCACACGGTGGTGCCGAGCAACTCCAGCGACAAGTCGAGTTTGTGTTGAATAGGACACGGCATCGCTTCGACGACTGTCATCGCGCAACGAGATGGCGTCGAATCGTCGCGATTCAACCGTTGGCCCATCGAGCCCGAAAACTCGGACCGAAAATTTCGGCTGGACCGCTTCTTCTTCCGTCCGGGTCCTCCTTCTCTGCCCGTGGAGGACAACGCGTAAAAATATTTACTGCGACACGGCGTTCGTGGTCCGCGCGGCCAATAAACGAACAGACAAACATGCACGTGTGCACGCGAGTCAATCTTTATGACGGTATTGCGTGCTGGAACGTGCACATCGGTGAATCACCGGGCGAGCCTGAATCGTTTCGAACGGAAGAAATGTCCTTAGGTCTCTGGACAGGTTGCAATTTGAGTACCCGCGTACCCTATACTCTTATCCTAGACCTACTTTAACCAAGTATGTGGTATACACAGATAAATAGTAGAAAAAGAGTGGTATAGACGTCACGGGATAACGTCATAGGAAATGCATCGTGCTGACATTTATTCGATCGTGTTGTACCGAAGTGTCCCCCGTGAAGGTCAACTTGAAATTTTTAAATACAAACTTGTACTCTTTATCCCATACTAGCCTGTTGTTATCAATATCGAAACTGTCTCAGAATATATTACAGTAATGCCTCGGCGCTTTGTGTACGAGATGTGCACGATGTTTGTGACAATTCCGCAGTAATCTGTCCCTCGAGGAGTCAAGAAGCTCGATCGAAATTTTTTTTTCTTTTCGAGTAGTTTGTTATGAAACGTTTAACGGTATATATTTGTAAGGAATGGCCGGGATTAGAGCAGACAGTATGTAATTTATTTATATGTCCTTCTCCGATGTCGGACCTGACGAGACTGCTCGTCCTTTTTTCATCCCGTTCGTTTTTCTTTTTTTTTGACACGTTCGCTCGTCGTTGGCATGAACATATTTATTATTTATATGAACAATATATACGGCGAGGGATCCGTTACAGCTTAACTTACATATTTTGTAACATTTCTCTGTCCCCGACTGTAGCAATCGATCACGAACGACGGAATCGTAGAGGCTCGCAGATTGATGATCTCGGTGTGGCTAAACGCGGCGCCGCGCGGTCTGTCATTATTCAACAAATTACGATCTCGTCGACCGCTCTGATTATTTATCAGGAACGGAAAAAAAAAGTTCCGAGGATTTTCCATCCCCAGGACGAAAGTCGTGTACTCGCCGATGGAGGGGTGGTTCTTACTCGCGCATGCGTTCGAAAGGGGAAACATTCCCCATCTTGAAGCCGAGCATTATTCTGTAACCACATCCCTTGTGGGGTAGATCGACACGAGGCACGCTTTCGAACCGACGCGCAATAAACATTCGCCGAAGCCGCCAAACGCAATTTTGTTCGTTCGGTGACCGATCTTGGTGTGATTCTCCGCTTCTTCGACATCTCGACTTCGCCGACAGGGTGGCGATAGGTGACCAACAGCAGCTCGAGGAACGGCCTTGAAGAGATCATCTTCTACCGTGGGAATCATCCCCCCGGCAAGACGTTGCAACATCCGAACGATGTAAATATCTCGAAGCAAACGAACATCGCGAGCAACATACTAACCGCCGATAGATCAACGTCGATCCCGAGGCCAGCCGACGGAGTCGCATACCGAGGTACGTCGATATCCTTTGACCCGTATCCGGTCTAGAAATTACGACTTCCGGGAAAAACGATCTTCCAACTCCGCGAACCGATTTGCAAATTTAAAACAAAAACACAATTGTTTCGAAATTGTTTAGCGTGTAATTAATACAAAATCAAGATAAAAAGAATATATACAATATTTATGGAACTACTAAAATACGATCAAATAAAATATACGAGTCGGAATAACCAATAATATTTCTGTGAATCTCTGCTCGAACTTTATGCAGCGGTAGAAAATGCAATTTTGTGATTTTGAAAAATTTTTTTTGATGCTGCTTTTTTTTTTGTTGTTTACAAGTCGGTGTGCGAGTGAGAGCCATTCGGCTATTTTCACGATTAAAGGACCGTCCACGTGTGTGCCGTAACGCGAGAGGACAGAAACCTTGTTATTGATTTTGCGTTCAGCATCCGTAGCGCGCACACTTGCTGAGAGTTTGTATACAGACGCACGCGCGTTCACTGGCACGTGTACGTGTACGAGATGGTACACAATAGTGGCACACACGGACACAGGTGGATGCGGAGATGTCCACGCACACACGAGTAGGCTAGTAACATCGACACGTGCAACTCTCCACCCTACCCGTTGAATCGGTTCCAACGATAATAAGTATAACGGTCTGCGTGGGTTAGGGCCGAATTTGCATGGCGCGGGCAACTTGTCATTGAAAACGAAACTGGTTCCGCGTGTCAGTGAATTGCGTCCGTGTGGGTAGAAATGACACGCTGAAATTATCGCGGAAGAAGTCGACGGTTCCTACGACTTGACCTAAAAGAAACCATTCAGGTTGACTGCGATTGTGCTGCTCGCGAGATTTCGTTTGTGCGGCTCATTGAAAAAAATTATTTGATCCTCGCTCGGAATAAAAAATGTACCTCCGTGCGCATGCAATCTTTTAAGAAATTCACGCATGATGCTTTTAGTTTACCAGAGCCACGCATTTCTTTCGATTTTTCATGTGGAATTAAAACTTTGATACCGAAACACGAATTGAAATATAGCGAAATGGCATAGAGAATTTAGTATAATCTGGATTTTATGCATTTATGGTGAAAAAGAATGGAAATTTAAAATTACTGTTGTATTATTTTGAATTCTTTAAGATCGTTCAGAAAAGGAGTAAATGTCGATGCATCTCCCGTATCTTACGATTAAACAATTTTTAATAAATTGATAATTTTAATTTTATCCAATTAATCGGTATAAAACTCGGTGTTTCTTACGTATTTTACACAGTGCTACGGAAACGAAGCGGTGAAATGCATTTCACGATGCCTGTTTATTGTTTATCGATTTTACTTCCAACAATGCGAGAACTGGAGAAAGAGGGATCTGCTTTGTACATCGTCTTCAGCGTCCCGAGAACTGCGCAATAAGTTTTCACGTCGAGTAAGAACTCGAAAGTAATTCATTACAAAGTTAAGACACATTTATTCCAGGAAATACAAAATACAGAAAATTTATGAAATATAAATCCCAGTTTAAAAGTAATCCAGTGGCATTAAGCTTAATTAATAAGGGTGTTTATTCTATACGCAAAAAGTTAGGCGTAAATCAAGTGCATTCGCAATTTATTCCTCTTTGATTACACGGTAATCAAAACATTTTTTTCCTATTTTTTCAGAAAATATGAGATGCATTTTAAACTGAACTCTTATGAGCCTAAAATCGTTGTTCGAAAATTATTATTTGTTGCTTCAAATTTCGCAATAGTTGATACGTGCTCCTCAGCGCAGTCTTTATCGACGAACTTTCAAGTGCACTGTCACATAATGTTTCAATGTCAGCGCTTAAAGACATTTTGCATGCAGAATATCTTGCGAATCAATTTGTGCAATTATTCTATTTAAGTAAAAGCTGTATAGCAAGGACATTACGAAACTTTAAGATTGGTACATGTCGTTAGTGTAACGCGTGTCTACTGCTTTTCGAGATAATTTTGCTTCTACAAGACAGCTTTACGTAACCGTCGCGATTATAATCGATTATCCTGAATTAGGACACCGAAGCAATTTTCTAAGGTCACGTTTCCATTGCAGCGGGATGCAAGAAATGTTTCTACCCGTTCGACGATTTTAATCTTCACAGGCACGCTTTACATGAAACACATCCTGTACAAAACAATACCTCGTTATACGTTCGATACACCAAATAAATAATCCTTGTTCATGCTACTTTAATTATATTTCATATCTTTCCGGTAAAAATAACATTAAAAAATATTAGCTTTTTTAATTAATGAAATACAGGTAGGGTGGTGAGGTTAGACTTTCAAATATTTCTGGCATCAGTTTGAAAATTTCATTGCGAGAAAAACGCATTTAAAGTTTTAATTAGGTATTACCGCTGCACTGTTATCCAGCAATTCTACGAATTTCCAAATGAAACCAGGGAGGATATTTCGGAAGTATTAATTAACGGTAATGCCTCGATATTAAAAATTGCGTTATTTCGGCCCCTACCCAGTAGTCAACTTCCCGAAAATAAATTGTTTAACCCTTTGCACTCCGAACCATTCTGGCAGAAATTTACAAATCCTCGTATTATTTAGTATAATTTTGGAACCAAGTAACGTATTATAATGATATTGGACTTATATGAATTGGTTGACATCGAGGAATATATATTTGCAAAAAAATCAATATTTTAAAAATGAGAGAAATCAAACTCCTATACGCTTGCACGCGCAGAATGGTCTGCTTATTCCTCACCTGGATCACTGACAGACTACTGGACCCTGGTTCGTTATTAATTGAGTCGTCCCCGAGGGGTTAACAGACAGATGACTTTGTGATTTCAGGAAGGATGGCCGAGAAGATGTACTATTGGGGGGAGGAGAGGGATCATGTGGATCCGGATCAGACGTTCATAGAGTTTAAAGCCAAGTCGGTGGCGTCGGAGAAGGGAAAGGAATCTTCCCGGGCTGATCCGAAGACGACAGTCTCCTTCGCGCAGGGCAAGGTGACGGAATTAGGGAACCGGGAGGAAGACGCTGAACGAGGAGGTTGGAGCAACAAGCTCGACTTTCTCTTTTCTTGCATCAGCCTCTCCGTGGGTCTGGGCAATGTTTGGCGTTTCCCCTATCTGTGCTACAAAAATGGTGGCGGTAAGTGTCTGGCCCTTGTTCAAGCGTCTCTGAATACTGACCAGCATTCCGGTAATAATTCCTGCGTGCAAATGGAGCGATGTAAAATTAGGCACGCATTTAAGGGACCCCGTAGCGCCCCCATAAGTTAAATTATGCGAGGGTAATTCACTTTCGACGACGAATACACCGCTAATCCTGCACTCGTATCGTGTTTCCTGTCCGCTAATTAAAACTGTAACTGTTCGCTCGATGCATACTTGATCAGTACCTGCATACAATGCTCAGTGCATTTCTGATGTGTCCTCGGTGAATTACTATGCGCGCGAAATGTTGATTGCAGGAGCGTTCCTTGTCACGTACAGCATCGCCATGGTGTTTTGCGGGATCCCCATATTCTTCCAGGAGGTCGCCATTGGCCAATACCTTGGCGCCGGAGGGATGACCCTCATGGAACAACTATGCCCCTTGTTGCAAGGTACATATGTGTATTCAGATATAAACAATTGTGTTCTCACCGCATACAGTGGCGCACAAAATTCACCCCTCAGAAAAGAGTAACTTCTTAAAAATTGGATCAAACGACTTGAGCATTTTTTTCAGATGCTTGAAGCCTACAGCGAACATTTAAAATATGCCTTTTGCAGATCTAATAAAATTGAAAGAGAATAGAAAATCTAATATTCCCGCAATAAGAGAACAAACGCGTGACTCTGAGTCACTAATATTAAATTGCTCAAATATGTATATTAATGGTGTAACAATAGCTTGACATTCATAATGTTTCCCAGGTGTTGGATACGCCACAATGACGATTGTATTCTTCCTGGACGTGTATTACTGTATCATAATCGCTTGGTCACTCTTCTACCTTATAAGCACCATCCTGAATACACCTGTAGTACCTTGGAATGGTTGTGGTTAGTATAACGATTATAAACGAGTAGAAGCTGTGCCCACAGCAAACACAAAAGATAAATTAAGCATTGTCACGAGAAACTATATTTTCAAACTATCCTTGAATTAGATCCTCCACGTATAACAAACAATACTTCCCCATGATTTTCTAGGCAATTGGTGGAATACCAAGGATTGTTACGATGCTTCGAACGTTTCTGACCATTTGTATAATATCAATATCAGTCCAAATAATACAAACTCGACGATCAATACCACTTTACATCATACGACACCAGTCGAAGAATATTGGGAGTAAGTTAGAACTTGGAAAATAACTTAGAGAATTCGAATTTAGAGGGAACGTTTGCAATTCTTTAAAAAACAAATTCTGCAGCTGAACGGAATGCCTTGCGGTGCACAGTGGGCTGCAAACCCGTTTTTTTTATGGCGAAAATTAAAATTCCGAACTTTCCTTATTTGGAAAAAATTTGTCTACATGTCAACTGATAACTCATCAAAGCTTCGAAGTCTATTTTCGATAATTGAGAGTCATCGCTCTGGAGACCAAATTCGAGAGGAGTTCAACTCTCTACTATACTGTAACCTTGACTTTTGAAGTAACGATAAAATAATTTAAAAAAAAAAAAAACGGGTTTCCAGCCCACAGTGCTGTGGTTGAGCCGTCGGCAATAAATTGCAATGCAATGCGATTGCAATTTGTCGATAATTCGTGACACCTTGGGAATTTTAGACGACGAGTACTTGGGATCAGTTCCGGTATCGAAACCATCGGTGGGATACAATGGGAGCTGTTCGGTTGTCTGATGCTCGGCTGGCTGCTCGTTTACTTTGTCATCTGGCGTGGTCTGCATCAGAGCGGTAAGATCATCTGGTTTTCAGCCTTGTTCCCGTACGTGGTGCTTTTCATTCTTTTGGGAAGAGCGGTGACATTGGACGGCGCCAAAGACGGATTACTATACTACGTCACGCCCAGGTGGAAGGAGTTGCTTACAGTCGGTCCATGGATCGACGGTGCCACGCAAATATTCTTCGCTTACAGTATCGGTACCGGAGCCCTGCCAACTTTGGGATCGTACAATAAGTTCCACCACAATTGCTATAAGTAAGCTTCTCCATATTTTCATACATTTCCTTATCGTAGCAACGTCTCGCTCACTTCTTTACCACCCCTGGCAAATGTTACTCGATCGAACGGATCTGTCATTGTAATTATTCTAACGTGGAAAATATTTCGATAAAAGTGAATGCGATAATAAAACTTGTCATATATATATATAGAAAATATTAATATAAGAATGTTTGTTTTCTCATAATGTACAGAGATTAAACACTGATTTTGGCGAGGGTTTAATCACCTCCAAGCATTCAGAATATTTTTATGGCAATGTTTATTGTCATCGTTACCATTCGAGAGATTAAACAGTGTTCTATTGCTTGATATAACGATTTTATCTAGTAAATAAACGAAAGGCTTTTAAAAGAATTGGTTTCTCACAAAATTAAACCGCGTAGAATTTTATTAAGAACAAATCCTTGGTTTATCTACTAAGTAAATATGTAATTTGTGTCTATTTACTGTTACACAGGCACTTTTTAAGATTTTGCAGCACAAAAATGACTATAAATTGTACACTGCGTTCTTACATAAGGTACTCGTTTAAAAAAAAAAGTCATATTCACAGAGAATTTGGTTTTGTTAGTTACTTAGGCATGAGCTCTTAACGGTTCTTCATAGTTTGACGGTTTGTCGGAATCGTTTTCTCTTTCTGTTTGCATTTTCACTCGGTTTGTTGTCCCGAAGCATTGCAGCTGAATTCGAAATAATTAGTAACGCTGTTTTGTCTAGTTTCAAACTGAAAAATACCGAGTACTTTTCCTTCAAAAAATTCTCGAAAGTTCCCTTGCAATCAAAGCATCAAACTAGTGTCACCTAGTTCGGACTCCGAAGGTTAAAGGCATGTAGGAGGATCATTAACGTTAGGGTCATTTCATGCGAGGTGGATCGCTTGCTTGCACTATGTCTCGGATTTTGCTGAAATCGAGATATGTTTTAGTCCACGTGGAAATAGAGGTGGTTTTAGTCATCGCTTCGCTACATTTGAAATTGTTTAAAAGATACGCACCATCAAAATCTGCAATTTTTACCGATTTTTACGAAAACTGTCGGCGTAAATTTATTTTTGCTGTGAAAAATTACACGCTTGCGTATAAACTGACAAATTATTCAAGAAGAACTGTCTTTTGCAATGATGATTAAACCGAAGAAAATGTTTCTGTCTTTAATAATGACCGAAATTATTTTGCGAAGGTGGTTCTCGTAAAAATCTTTTAAACAATTTCGCAGTTAATCCCTCCCTATTTTCACATGGACTATACGCATTTAAATTTTAGAAAAGTCCAAGACATAGCGCGAAAACTGCGATCGGCTTCGGGTGGAATGTCCGGTTACCCTTTGTTTATTGTCGAGGGTTGTGGGGATTGTGCGACCAGTTCTTTTTAAACAACGCTAACCCAAACGAAGTCTTTGAAAGTGTGAGTTTTGTCTTCCAGAGATGCACTAATCACTTGTATTGTGAACACCTTGACTTGTCTTCTGGCTGGTTGCCTGACGTTCTCCATATTGGGTCACATCGCGTCCGAACAGGGTACAGAAGTGTCCGAAGTGGTGAAAAGCGGTCCGGGTCTTGCCTTCCTCACGTATCCGGAGGTCGTCGTGAAGCTTCCCGGTGCTACTATGTGGGCCATAATCTTCTTCGTCATGCTGCTCGTAAGGAATAATTAACACTCGAACGGGGAGGAGTGTACAGCCCCGTTTCTTCTCTGATCAGATATTATTATACAATTTCATCCACGCAACAATCTCGATAATCGCCGATTTCCGCTCTCTTCTATTTCATTATCTGCTAACGAAACGTTGTTCGCAATGTCTCCATTGCTTCTCCGTGGAACGTGCAAAACGAAAATTGATTTACACCATTCGATTCCGTTATTTGAGATCAACGGTTGAAAGAATGGTTCAACTAGCGTTCTCGATAGGGCGGGAAAATAATCGCGGTTCTATTTTCTACAGATACTTGGGATCGACAGCGAATTCTGCATCGTCGAATCGTTTGTCACCGGTGTCGTCGATAACTGGCCTGACCTCCTTCGACCCCACAGAAGGAAGTTCACCGTCGCTATCTGCATCATTATGTTCGCTATGGGGATTCCAATGGTCACCAACGTGAGTGTTCTTTTTAATCGGTCGCAGCAATACGCAGCAACACAGATATACACTTCCAGTCTAAAAGATGTGTGCAACATCTTCGTTTGTAAATTTTGCCAACGATACGCTACATTATAGCAAAACTCCAATTTTTCTGATTTTCAATTCTTATCTGAATGAACACAGGCAACTTGACAGGTGAAAATGGTACACTTTTTTTTACGGAAGAATGATTATATTATCGATCTTCTGTTCCAGGGAGGAGTTTACATATTTCAATTAATGGATTTCTACTCGGCAAGTGGTATGTCGATTCTGTGGGTCTGTTTCTTCCAAACGATCGCGATATCGTGGATCTTTGGGGCGAAGAGGTTTTGCGATTGCATTCATCAAATGATGGGCATACGGTTGAACGAATTCTGGTATATTTGCTGGGTAGTACTGGCGCCAGTGATCATGGCCGTAAGTATTAAATTCGCAGAAATATTCATCTCAACTCATTCTCAATTTATCTTTTTAATTTCTGTCCTTTTGCTTACGTAGTCCAATAAAAATTCTAGAACTTGTGATACGATCCAGAAATAAGTTGCAACTAATTTTTAGTTTCACGTGTAATCCTCATTAGTTGTCATTTTTAAGATATGCAGTTTTTTACAGTCTTCGTTTGATTTATATGTTACAGTTTATCTTCGTATTCCTAGGCGTTCAAGACAAACCCTTTAAATACGGAAACGATTACGAATATCCAACGTGGGCGAATTGGGTGGGTGTGCTTCTTAGCATATCCTCCATGATCTGGATACCAGGATACGCCATCTATTATGTCATCGTGCATCCAGGATCGATTTATGAGGTAATATATTTAATGTACGCCAAAATAATTCGTTCAACGATTACATTAGTAATTGGGGATGGTACCACAATATTTTGTTCTTTCGCCATTCGTCATAAATCATTTTGAGGGCATATGGATTTGATAGAAATGGTCGGGCCCGTAATGAATTACATTGATCGCTTTCAGAATCTGAAGAAAGGGCTGACACCGAACATAAAATTGCATCCGAAGTTACCGAAGGGCGAGAAGTCCCCAGTGATACCGATGTCCGAAAGCAGTGCTGGCTTAATCACCAAGAACAGCAGTTTCCTAAGTCAAACATGATCGGCGCAAATGACTCCATTATTCCTAAATAGGTTGTAATTACCGTAAGCGTAGTATTTTTGACGGGTTTTAAGACACGAGGCCGGATGATAGCAAATCGATACGATTGTCCTGACACAAAAAATAAATTAATCGGGAGAAACGCTAAAAAATCGTTGGAGTTCAATTGTTTACAAAATTCAGATCATTGTATAAGACAGTTCTGAACCCTTTGCTCGTTTCCAGATATTTTAACACGTTTTCAAACACAATGTAAAGTAACGTATTAAAGGCTGAATTCAGTCTGTAGGTAAGATTTGCAAAATAGTGAATTTAGAGAGAAAAGCCTGTATATTATTTAAAAAACATGCGAGTAGACTCGCAACAAGATAAAACTACCGTTGACACGTAGATTGATAATTGATTGTTAATTCAAGCGAAAGACCGGCCTCGTTCGTCTAATTATTAAATAAATCGGTACCATGCGAGACATGTTTGCAACTAGAAAAATATAAGATGGGTGAAAGCAGAGGCGAGTAGATAGTCGACTACGCGGAACTTGTATAGATGCTACGACAGCGGTCTAAAACGCTAGAAGAGGTCTATTTTTCCATCGCGATACGGTTTGCGATGCGTGTACAAGGGATTATTAAAAGACAACATAGTTTAGTTGGTAGCTTCGCTGGTTTAACCCGAGGGAACACGAGTTCTTGCAACAAATAGCACCGAGAGGAAAAAGAAAATATATTTACAAGATATTATTCATTTTCTCCTCTTCAAGCTGAAACGTTTTTCTACTTTAGTAGTTGGAGACGAACTGATCGCCTTAGGATATCCTGAAGGAAACCAGGAATACATACATCTTTTCCAAATACCGTAGCTTTTAGCTGATGTTTATTAAAGTTTTCCAATTTTAATAGTCGACGAACTGTAAAGAATGTTCGAAAAGTATGAAAACACCGATAGAAGTTGATATGGTAGTGAAGCCTATTTTATGGCGTCGCTCTACAAATTAATAGCACAAAAACTTTCTAAATAAACAAATCTACGTTCCAAGACTTTAAGTTGAAAACGAAATGATAATTTTTTCAATTTATTCTATATCGTGTATTTTGTTTCAGTATATGAAGTAGAATGGATCGGTTCCATTTTTTTAAATGCGAGACACACCAAGTTGAAAAAAATGACTGATACTGTTAAAAACACGCCTAACACTTCGAACTAACGTTCATCCTACGTTATACAAATCAAAAGATAGAGAGTATCAAGCTAAAGTAGAAAAATCGTATTTCATCACTTGCCCGTGCATTCCTCAATGGACAAGTTTACAACTAATTTCATTCTCGGATAGTACTTGTTTTTCATAAAGTTCGGGGACACGTTCCAAGTATTTTTGAACCTTCGTGCGAGATGCGTTGAAATAAAAAGAAAAATTTGTGCCTCGATAAAAATGCTGTTGTTCGAGATCTAATCAAAAAGTGAAAATTACAAAAATAGCTGCGTACACTTTCTATAAAGTGATCGCTCGATAAAGAGCGATCTACTATTTTCTTTCTGATTTAAGATTTATGGATTTCTCGCGTATGCAAACGCGTGATTGGCATTTTTATAGCCAACGTTTTCGTTCGTCTGTATAAAACTTATCATTAGTGCGGTTTATTTTTTATGATTCTTGTATAAAGTGGCCTACAAAAATTTAAGTTCACACGAACGTTTGCACTTTGAAAGAAAAAAAAAAGAAAGAAATAGTGGAGCGAAGCATATGCAACACTATTTGTTGTACAAATCGATATAGATTGACTCTAGAATTAACTAATTGTTCTATTAGACGAAGTCTCATGATTCTTCTTTTGGTTTGTACAATCGAGGTTCTACTGTTTAAATTTCATCGAAATAGAGTAATTACCATTCACCGTTTCAAATTTAGGCGCATAAGGGATTTGATTACTATGGGGGCACCATTGTAGTCGGTGCCTCTACAATAATTGGGTCTCTTAGCCTAGGCTTGTGTACATGTTCATACAACATAATTGCATTAATTTTCTCAGAATAGTTAGTTTACATTCCGAGGCGACTGTTGAAACACGGGCCTAATATAGTCGAGGATTTCGTTTAAAATTGAATCTTATACACGCGACTGATACGTAACTATTTGCGGAGTTTTGGAAACAGTTGTTGATGTTGTAGGATATTAAGAAATGTTTGAAAGCTTTATACGATGTTCGTTTATATTTTATTATTGCATTGTTACGGCACAATCTCTTCCAGGAATAGGGTAAGGGTCGTAAGTGCTGTGAATTCGCGAGAATACTGTCGACAGTTGAGATAAAAGGAAATTTCACCCAACCTGTAGCAACCGAAAGAATTAGTTTCCCAAAACTATGTTGATTATGCTGTTCGGAATATATTATCTGCGGAGAAATGCAAATTCGGTAACTTTGTAAACTTTTCTATTGAAATTACTTTATCACCTAAAATTTGGGGAAAGAAGTGTTTGAAAATAATGTTAGCTCGTAGCACTGAATATTAATTTGTAATCAATAAAATTGTCTTACAGCGAAGCCTCTTACCAGATAAGATTAATGTTTTTTTACTAACAATAAAATCGTTGTCGTTTCTGTCACGCGTCTTATGTTAGTGTATTATAACGTGTAGTAAAAGTTTTGACGACGATCACGAAAGCTTCCGGTTTATTTTAACGCATTCGCTGGCGTTCGTTTTCTCATTTTTTCGTAAAATAACACGCTACGGTTAACAATGATAAAATTTGTTGAAAAAAATCAAGCTTCTAAGAAATCGTACTTTACAGACAAAATGTGTGGATTTAATCAGCGACAGCGAATGTGTTAATTGCAATACAACCTCCTGCACGTAACTGAGATTTTAATTTTACTTCCGGTTTCATAATATAGATTGTAAATTTGTGTATTAATAAAACATTTATTGTCTTATGCTTATATTTACTTTCATTGTACTTTGCACTACGACGAATATATACATTCTACATGCCTCGAATAAAATGGTTAAGAACAATTTTTAGAGCCTGTATATTTATGCGTGTAAATATACAAATTACGATTAAAACGTGAATAAGTTTGCAGCAACTGTGTGGTAACTGTCTTTTACAGATTCAGTTTGAAATTAATTAGTCACTGTGACAGCAATAGATATAAACTAGTCTGAACTGAGCCTAATACAATAAACGGGTTCAGACAGCTAGATATAGTCACGACAGTTTTATTAATTGTTCGTGACGTAAACATTTACATTTCCTGTAATTAGTTAGGTTAAAAAGAAACCTTACCTGTACATTTTCATTACATATCATTTTAGTTTTGTGAAAAATTGGTGTAAAAATGCAGATTTGTACTCCCGAACCGTAAGTTCCTATTTTCTTTGGACAATTAATACACACATTTGATTTTAGTACGCATTGTAGGCAAAAGCGTATGCTAACGAATTCGGTTCCCGACTCGTTTCAGCCGATTCGAGTAAGTTAAATCAAATCGATCATTTATCCTGTAATATAAAATACCTTTTTCCATGCATATATTCCACTTTAATATTTTCGTTTCATTTTAATGGCCCCAGAAATATTCTGTAAAATAAACTTTTCAGCTGCAACATTGGGGGGCTGTTTTCACCCCTTAGCATGGCGAATTTCTTTCCACAAAGTTGTACTGTTTGTTTGTTCTTAATAGAAATGCTTTTCTAATATACACGAACTTACTCACAATTAGTATTACTGGAAATCGAATATACCTATGGAAAATGAGACGACATATCGGCTGTCCTACTGGGAATCTGCCCAAGCTACCACGGAACCAGTTTTACCACGAAATAGTTTAGTTTCTGGCGATGGTGAAATAACGGACGAAACAACTTACAATGTGAGTTTCTATCTGCTGGCAATCATTTTCTAATATCTTTATGACTTAAAAATCAGAATATTATATCTTGAAATTAGGAGGGCACGTAAAAATCTTTTTGGAAGGACCCGAAATTGAATAATTTCAATTTGACTCGACGTCACTTTTTCTCTGACAAGCCGACTATATTTGTTCGTGGTTTTTGCGGTTTAACGCTAACCGTACCGGGTGTAAAATGCGACAGACACAAAAAGAATTAAAAAATTATTCGAACATTCGGATAAAAAGAAAGTTTTGATCCGTCCACTACTCACGGTCCATCCTGTACAATTTAACGATCAACAATTCGTGGTGGCTTTCGAAACGCGAGAAATGGTTACCGGCAATTCAAATCTGTTGTGTTTAATCGATTCTCGTACAACTCGCTTCGCCTAATGTTGTTCTAGGCTAGTTATCTAGGCAATTGGTGTATAAAACCGGACGCCTCCATCCGGCCATGTGAGAAACAATGGCTCGGCAGAGGTCCCATTCAGGATGTGACTACTCAGAAGCACGACTATTCGTGGAAATCTATACAACCAGAAGCACCGATCATACCTCAACCGAATCTGTATCCCTATCCAGAAGCATTGTCCGGTAAGAACACGCGAAATGAGATAGCACACTTCCGACATAAACCGTCCAAATTCCAAAAGTGTTTGAACACTAAATTTCAAATTCTGTAAATCTGTTGAAAGATCTTTTTTCATTTAGATAATACAACATACAACCTAAGCTACTATCAATCGGGCTGCAATCTCCCCGCAGTATCGTATGCTCCTATAAGGAAATACGTTAAATCGGACATTCCAATAGAAGACTGTACAACGTACAAGCTTAGTTACTGGCCAAACGAAGCCGCACCACCAGTAATTTCAATTACCACTACAAATTTTTAAATTATAAATTTAATTTATAAAAATATAAATGATAAATATTGTGAATATTAATAGAGATAAACATATAATTAATATAATATTAATATTAGTTTTTTTATAATAATTAATTTTATGGCCAATTTTAAAATTTCTTAGGAAAAAAATATTTCTATTTAAATTTAAATAATTAAAAGTTATTATTAATCTGGAAATAATAATTAATATAGTTAATATAGATAGATAATTATTTAAAATTATTAATTCAATTAATGGCCTGACTATTCTATAACTCTGTAACCGTTTGAACACGATTTTGAAACGTTACAAAATTTATCGATAATTCACATGCACAACATGTACACTCCCGGTCGCATTATAATTTCGCTGCATCTTATAGGAAAGATCATGGGGCCCCGAAAGAAAGTATACGCCCCCGGTGAACCCCATGGAGGGCTGTACAACTCATAGATTGAGCTTCTGGCCACATTCAGAGAAAAGACGATCGCCGATCATAAACCCGGAAACCGATAACTTATTAAATGCAGGGTGTTGTTCTGACAATAATACTACTTACCGTCTCAGCTATTATGGTTCCGAAGGCGATAAGCAAAATCCTATCCGACATCCCGAAAATGTTCTGTTCCCGTCCTGTCCTTTGTCACACGACACGATACATCGAGTAAGAAAAATAAATAAAAATATTCGTCCGATTTCAGGAGGCAACTGTTATAAAACGTTTTGATCGAGAAATATTATCCTGGACCTTCGGATGAGATAATACTAATTGAATAACTTCGTTCAGATGAGTTTCCAAGGAAACTGGTGTATGAAGCCAGATCCGGCGATAACACCGTGCAGTAGGCAGATGTTAGGTAGAGGACCCATGCAGGATGTAACTACTCAAAAGCATGATTTTACGTGGAAGTGCATACCGACGGAATCAGAAATTCGTCCTGAAGATAACCTTATTTGTCCAGCTATAGCTTTGGAAGGTATGTAAAATTAGAGTACACAGTTCTTGCTCTGGGCATACACAGAACGGCGGGCACGAAGCCACGCCCCTGCGGGCACGAAGCCACGCCCCTGCGGGCGCGAAGCCACGCCCACGCTCTATTCTGGGTAGCATGTGAAGATTTGCTTGTCAATTGCAGGTTGTACTACTCACAAACTCTCGTATCTATGCAACAGCTGCCAACCGTTGACACCTATACAAAATTATGCCCCCATACGTCGGTACAGTGCACCATGCATTCCAATGGAAGCAGAAACTACAATGCAGCTGAGTTACCAACCTGTGGACGTTCCAGACCAAGTCCCAAAACCGTGGAGCGAACGACGACCATATTATCCACCTGTTACGCGAATGGAGGGCAATACCACATACAACAACAGGTCTTACTTAGTTTTATTTATCCTGTACTATGGTAAAAACAGCATAGTCGTGCACAAGGAATTGACACGCTACCGTCCAGCATCTTTCTTCGGTATTTTTCTACATCTATTCCACCACATCTTCTACACAATTTTGCTATAGTTTGTAGTCCCTAAACCAGAGCTGTTGAGCGTCTGCCCGTACGGGCTGCGAGTTTCTTGCCCGGAGCATACACGGAACGGCGGGCACGAAGCCACGCCCCTGCGGGCAAGGCTGCATATTTTTGTCACACGCGTTGTTACATTATGCACGCTTCATTCGATTACTTATTCGTTTCAGCTATTTCTCGCCTGGTACGCCGTGTTCATAATCACCGGTGCCAGCGTTTTGGTTTTAATAATTCAAAATGTAAGTCTTTTACACATTGTTATTACTAGACATCCATTAAATTATTACATGCGCGTGTATTCTTTTAGCATGTATGTCGGGAGTCAAGAGGATACAGTACCATAATTACAGGATCGTGTAATTTCTGACCGCAAGTGGCCTCTTTCATATTCACAGCCGAACGAATTTAATGTTACATCCAAATATAATGTTCCTTGTTCCAATTTCCAGCGACACAATTTCCTATTATACTTTTTTTTAACAATATATTGACTTTTTGGGTCCACTGTATAATTAAAAACACATTAAATCTCTACTATAATATTTTATTAATTACATTTTTTTTTTGTATTTTTCATGCATCTTGCTCGAAATATTTCCTACAACATAAACTACAAACTATTAAAAGTCGAAACGACGGTTATCCAGATAAAATTGAAATCAATTTTGACGATCTCTACTCTAACGTGGAGTATAGTTGTCAACGTGTTCTACAGCTGACAATGAGTTTACTATTGATATTGAAACGTTCAAATAATTGTCGAACGAATGTACAATCAAACCAGATGAAAAATTCAATATTGTTCATAATTTTCGTCGAAAAATATTTGTTCGAATACGACACGTTCTAGACAAACGGTATACGATTAAATTATATAATTATTATGTAGTGTATTAACGACTCACAGGTGTAACAAGTAATATTGCAGAAACTTCTTTAAAAATAACTGATCAGGGTGCGCGATTAGCGGTAGCACGTTATTAAACAAACGACAACGAATTTCCAAGACTTCCGGACCTGGTTCTAGGCACAATGTTGTCCGTAAATCTAATTACCACTTCCGTGATCGCCATATTTCCAGTGAGGAATTGAGGCATCGTTTCTATGCCTGCTCTAGGCTGACGATCGAACGGATAGCCCATAGGACGCGTATCGGGATACTTTTTGTCTCTCAAGCCACAGTAACTGACCGCGTCCGAACAGCTAGACGATTCGCCTTGTTCCACCTAAAAGTAAAAAAAAAAAAAGAACGTTTCAATATTTACGAAAGATTAAATTACTGTATCGCTGCGCTTACGAGAGATTCAATTTTCTGAAGTGCACAGCGCGGCTAATGATTATAGAAGATATACTCACAGCATCGATATCATAATCCGACACCATAATGAAAAGATCCGTACGATAGCCTGCTTTGGTTCCTTTAGGTATTAACATATGCTGTGGCCACCCGCATCCACAGAAATTGAAAGCATCCAAAGACTCGGCATCGACTGGTCTGTTCTCTTCCAAATTACGGAATGTTCTTTCGAAGGGAATAGTCACCGATGAGTCCGTTGACTTACGCTGAATCGTGTTTTGTCCTGGTTGCACTATAACACAACGAACGACAAAATTGAAAATATTTCGCGCGATATCATGCGGCTTTATCATTGAAAAAATTACCCGGTCAAAAATGAACACTGTTATGTCATCACTAGACATCGGATGTTTATGCAATTTCCAATTTTTATAGAAACATTTTAAAAAAGTGGAATGAAATAAAATCCTATTTTTAATGAGGACAGCCTTTGTAGATCCAAAGCAAATAAAAATCGTGTTAAATTCTCTCGAATTTTATATTATAGCATTTTTTTAACATTTCCATAAGCCATAAATGCATAAAGATCCGATGTCTAGTCATCACCAACTTATTAAAATTATTAAGAAAAAAAAAATAAGTGTGTGACAATAGTGTGAATTTGTATTTTGTGCATAAAAGTTCGCAATCAATTTACTATTATAAGACGCCCTCGTGGAAACCAATTAAGTTTCTCTTGGGACATTATTTTTCTATATCGAATGGTATAGTATTTAATGGAAGATTGCGTGTTTCATTTCAAATGGAACATCCTATGTGAAATAATGAAATTTTGTGAAGAACATACGGTGCACAGTGAACTTGTCCAGCTCGATCATTAAATTCTTCTGATGTCTGTAAGTGAAGGGTAGTCCACGTTCATCTTCTTTCGGGCCAATGAAGATCCGTACTGTTCCCCGTTTCAGTGTTTTGTTGCGATTGTTGACAACAATCGTGTACGTGAAGTCGGAATGGTTCAGGTGAGTAAATTTGACGAGTACTGGTCCCCGAGGAGTGAAATCAAGTCCACGAGACAAATCCACCACGCTCTGAGTCCAATAGGTGTTCAAAACGTTGCGCTGCTGATTCGACGTCAATCTAATATCTTCTATTTCGACTCCGGAATAATCCAACTATGACCACGGAAAATATAATCGTAACGTTAATATTCTTTTATTTTCTTCGCATATATTCTTTGTGAAAAATGTATGTACACTACCGGCCATAAGTGTTTACCCACCTTCAAATTTCGTTACTATTCAAATAATAGGTATTTTATTGTTATGAAAATGTTCGTAGCATTAAATCCTAATTATAAGGCTAATAAAAAACATCCAAAATATTCTGTACATACACAATCAGGTATTGTAAATGAGTTTACAGCTTTTTCTGAAAAACGACAATTTTGGAGTTCAGGTAAAGAAACCCATTTTTCTGAAATTTTTATAACGGTCAGTAGGGAATATGAACGCAGGTAATACAGGTATCTTAGTCTTCTCAAATTTCATACTGCATTTCATACTGCATTAAGCTTTCATACAGTCAACAGTTGATTTTCACGTGCCTAAAGAATTTTGCGAAAATTTCAAATAATGTCAGGGAGAAAAGAATTATCGATTGAAACGCGTGCTCTAATAGTGTCCCATCATAACATCGGAAAAAGTAACAGAGAAATAGCAAAGTTATTAAAGCTGAACCGTAGAACCGTGGACTACAATGTTAAAAAATATGTGGGTGGGTAAACACTTATGGCCGGTAGTGTACTTATGTGTACACGTTAAGTACAGGTGTGCTAACCTGTTCAACAGTGTACGGTGGCAGAGTGCTTTTATACTCTTGGAAAACGTCATCGACAAAAGCATGCCATCTGTAGAACATTGGATCCCTCATGTCAGTGGCTTGGTCGCTCATAACACCGAACGGTTCCTAAAAGTAACGCAAAAACGAATCCTTCAAATTTCCATTTTTCGATAGTTGCTAAACCGGACTTTGATAATGATCAAAGACATTGAAGCGAAGAATATTTACTAGACACACGCGTATACACGTGTGCCAAACGATGGTCTCGAAATATTTACCAAGTAACGATGATCCGGGTCATGGCAATAACCGATCAGAACATGGCCCATGTTATGAAGATCACCATACAAGTTCGGATTAGGGGACATGATGCTGGCTTCCATGATATTCCCCAATACGTCGATGCCGGTTTTTTCGGTTAATGGTACTCGTTCGCCGCTTGGGCTAGTCACGGATCCAGTGTGAATGGCTTCGTATATGCGATCTCGCCATCTTTCTAGATCCTGGATATCGACGTTCAATTGATCCACCGGTCGATTAACGTCTTTGAGAACGGCTCCACTGTGGCGAGCAGGCCACGTACGACTCGATATAATGGAGTCCAGTTTTGGGAAATAAGCTTCGGGAATCGGCTCGCGCCAATTAAGAAACCGTTTCACGCGACCAAGACGATTGCACAGACGCTCGCAGTTGTACCTGAAAGTGTCACAGGTCAGTTGTTTTTAACATCTAATATTAGATCGATCGTTAGCACTATGGGCGCTTCGTTCTGCCTCTGTATATTGTTTACAGTTTAATATAAACGTACCGTGCTTGGATTTGCTGATGCATGTAGTAAAAAAGTTCACCTCGGCGATCCTTCCCAACGATTTTGATGTTCCCTTCGAATGGATAAACCAAATGCCAATGCCAATGATGCAGATTGATGCCAATGTCCTCTCTCCAGTACGCAACGCGATGCTCGTCGTCAAGATCCGAGGCACTGAAGTCTCGAGGAATCTCTATTGGGATCTGCATTCAACGAAAACATTTCAACTTCGACGAGATCTCTTTATTTTGTGAGTATAAAGAGCAGGAAAATGTTCGTTTATTTATTTTCTCGTACCCTTGACCCTGGAGGCACAAGATTAGCTTCCTCCTGGGCCCTAGTAAATATTCCACCGTCAACGAATTTATTCGGAAATACTTCAGTCAATGGTGGTATTGGTAGATCCTTCGTATCAGGACGATGTAATATTGCTACAGAGAGAGCATAAATAAACATGTACGGGTTCACACGATCGCGACAGTAAACTGCTACGGACAGCAAGTCTTCGTATGTCCTCATGCCTGTAAAGTATACCATTAAAACTGGTTAGACGGAACGGAATGTAAAGATTTTTATTCAAACTGATGCAAAATACTTGTATACACAAGTATATAGTGTATAGTATATTAGTGTAAACAATCCGCACAGAATACTACGTACCCATGAAAATATCGATCAGACGTCCTGCATATTTTCGATGCGAGGGAATGAATATCGAAAACGGCTCACGCCGACCCAATTGCATGGGAAATTTCAGATCCGGAAGTGTGATCTGTTTCACCGGAAGTTTAGATTCAGTTTCATCGGAGAAGCGGTTGAATATTTCGGTCGCTACAGGACGGTATCTGTCGGACTAGAAAAACACAAACGCAACAACACATTATCACATCACAGACAGGTTAATTCCCCATTTAATGCCATTTAATACCCCTATCCCCATTAGCATTATATATACTATTGAAGCTTTAACAGTTTGAACGCCAAACAAGAAAGCTAAAAAATTCCACGAAATCAAAGTAAGTTATTTGATAAAATAGAAATTGAAAAAATTGAATGTATGATATCGTGTGGTTCTCCAACTTTCTTTCATTTTACAGATCCTAATCAAATTTGGTACATTGAATATATTAACGGAAAAATTCATTTTAAAGACTGAACAAATAATTCCGTCATCCATATATGGGTGACATGGCAGTCAACGTGTTAAGTGATTATTATCAGTATTTATTGTACCGTGCACTTGATATTCTGCTGGTATTATATAGAAATGAATAAAATAAGAAATAAAAAAAGAACATAACAGTACTTACCAAATAATCATTTGGTATTTTGAAAGCGACCTTCTTCTCCCCCTTGGGTACGTAGACCGGTTCAGCAGGTCGATCGAACAGATACAAAATCCCCGATTTATCGTTTGCCATCTTAATGGCTTATATTTTAAGCAAATGAAAGAAGAGAAGGTAAAAAATAGATACGTAACAATCGCGCACAAGTAACAAGTCAGTTTTGATAGTTGTACGATCCTCGTGGCACAGCTAATAAAATATAACGAGAGAAAAGAAATATGCGTACACCGACGCGACCGAATGCGATTTGCAAGAAAAAGTAAATACAATGTATCCTTTATAGGATAATGTTCCAGGAAGAAGTGGTCTCGCCGTGAACCGCAAAATCCGTCATGATGGTTTAAATTAATCAAAACAGAAGTTGATTAACTGATATCACTGTCATCCACTGAATCCGTTCTTCATACTTCCTGTTTTCAAAGGAAACGGATTAAGCACAGATAATTATACTTCAAGCAAACATGTTTATATTATATGGTCCACGCGATATTGTTTTCCGAATTACTAATCTAATCGTTTGTTCAAACAGTTGTTATACTTGATGGAAAATTATACGTCGCATGTCTGATAAAATGATGTGCACTGACGTGTAAAATAAAAACAATTAAATAGTTTATCTTATACATTTGTTCTCGAAAGAAAAATGAGAATGTGACAAGTTCTAAACTGTACAGAAATTTAAAGTATTAATATGTTTGATTAAATTGTCTGATTAAATTGTTTTCACTTTTGTTTCAAGAATATTCTGTCTGATACTAGTTCACAGGATAAAAGAAAATTACTTATATAGAATAGGATAACAGATAAAAGAAAAAAGATAAATGTATGATATTGTGTAGTTCTTCAACTTTCTTGCATGTTACAGATCCTAATAAAATTTGGAAGAATTAATATATTAACGTAAAAATTCATTTTAAAACTTGGACAAATAATTCCGTCACCCACATACGGGTGACATGGCAGTCAATGTGTTAAAACAGTATGTGTAGAAGTCGATGTTTGAAAAAGAAATTTCTCAGTGTACTGTTACCGCGATATATTTGTTATTGTTGTATTCGTTCAACATTTATTCATCCACAAATGATTCTTGCCGCTCTCGACATAAGGTACCGTGAGAAATTCGGCAAGAATCATTTGCTCCGGAAAATCTGAAAATAGCGCCATTCCGTGCAGCGGCAAAACGCTCAAACTTCTAGCCAATTTGTTTCAGCTATCGCCCGCTAGATGGCGCAGCATGACAGTGGCGCTGAAAATCTGAAAATAGCGCCATTCCGTGCAGCGGCAAAACGCTCAAACTTCTAGCCAATTTGTTTCCCCTATCCACCGTTAGATGGAGACACTGGCGCTGCCTACGAACAGCGCCACTGACCGTAGTGGCTTGTATTTAATAATGATTAATTTACCTAATTGTTTTCACATTCTAGCTCAGGAACGTGTCCAATATTCTAACAGGTACGACTTTCTACAGAAACATTATTCTAATTTATTTAGAACAAGCTTGGCCGTTTCGCCACTACGGTCAGTGGCGCTGTTCGTAGGCAGCGCCAGTGTCTCCATCTAACGGTGGATAGGGGAAACAAATTGACTAGAAGTTTGAGCGTTTCGCCGCTGCACGAATTGGCGCTATTTTCAGATTTTCAGCGCCACTGTCATATAGCGCCATCTAGCAGGAAATTAGCGAAACGAACTGGCTAGAAGTTTGAGCGTTTTGCCGCTGCACGGAATGGCGCTATTTTCAGATTTTCCGGAGCAAATGATTCTTGCCGAATTTCTCACGGTACCTTATGTCGAGAGCGGCAAGAATCATTTGTGGATGAATCTCTGGCAGAGAGGGGGTAACTTTTTCCCCTCGATCCGTGCTCCCTTCCCCTCATCTGAAAGTAGTGACAACTTGTCAACTCTGAATAATACGTCGAATAGTAATAATAAACTCTGAATACGTCGAAATCCTTATGGCCTCGCAGAAAAATTGAGGGGAATACAGTTACCCTCTCCCTGTCAGTACCGGATTAGTCACGTGACATTGTGAAATATGCACGGCAGGGAGACAGGTCTTGATCCGGCGAAAAATATTCCCCATTGAAAGACCCTTTCATTTTCGAAAATGTTTCTTGTAAATAAAATATTTTATTTCCAGTAATCTGCAAATGAAATGCTATCGCGAATTTTATTTTAATACATTTTTCTTACAAATAAAATGTTTCGTTCGTATATGTCTAAAGTAAAAAGATTTGCTACTTGTTATTTGAAACAGTATCTATTTTATAATCACGAATATTTATAACGATGTGGAATTCGGGTCATTATATATATAATTAAACGTATAATTTCCATTGTAGTTTTTTATTAATTACATCATTTTTTTTTGTATTTTTCATATATCTTGCTTGAAATATTTTCGATAACATACTAGATAAACAAATAAAAGCCGAGATGGAAGATACTTGGATACGATTTAAACCAAAAATTAATGGGTATATTAATACATAATTTCAACGATATCTACGTGTACAAACCAAAGATGATCCAACGTATTACACATGCCAGCCCTATTTTCATCATAAAAAGACTCTATTCTCAGAATCTTCTATCATTGTAATTTGTAACATCGATTTCTACCTTGCTTGTAAAACACAAAGACGGTTCTTTATCGGCGAAATGCTTATTTGATAGTGGAATTCTCAAGCGACCTTTGGCTTTTAAAAAACCATTAGAAAACCACTGGTAAGTAAAGTATTAAATTTAAAATTAGTATTAATGGTTCGCGCATGCAGATATGACAAATAGTGTTTCGAAAAACTGTCGACAAATATGTAATCGGGACACAATATTGTAGGAACCATATTGTTAATTGAAGGTCAAGACATCTACGAAGTTTCCGGATCTGGACTTAGGTTCCACGTTATCCGTAAACCTAACAGCTATTTCCGTGATAGCCATATTTCCGGTGAGAAATTGTTGCAGTGTTTCTACTCCAGTTCGTGGTTGACGATCGAATGGATAACCCATGGGACGTGCGTCAGGATACTTTCTGTCTCTCAAACCACAGAAACTAATGGCATCCGCACAACCAGTCGACTCATCCTGTTGAATCTAAACATCGAGAAACAATCCTTTTCATTATATTGTTCGCTTTGAATTCGCGATTTACTATCACAGCAATAGACTTGAACTCATTTTGAAGCTCGAAGATTCTACTTTCGCGTACCATTAATCGTTTCATATTTAAAAATAAATGCTATCAGTTGAAACCTCTGTGAAAACATTAAAATATTTTATTCGTAAATGAACCTTCCACAGATTTCACTATGTTACGGGACAAACGCTAGTTCTCATGCGACGAAGGGTTTACTGTAGATGGTGTAAAATGTACTCACAACGTCACCGCTGTAATCCGACACCATAACGAAAAGATCCATGGGAAAACCTGCTTTGGTCCCTTTAGGTACTAGCATATGTTGTGGCCATCCACATCCACAGAAATTGAAAAGTTCCAAGCTGTCGCCACTCAGCGGTCTGTTCTCGTCCAAATTACGGAAAGTTCTTTCAAAAGGTATAGTTACCGAAGAGCCTGTTGACTTCTGCTCAATTGTGTTCTGTCCTGGCCGCACTGCAATTAAAAATACGTGATTTTCTAAAAAACAATAACATTCGCAAAGCAAAGCAGAAAATTAATGCGAATACACGAGCATATTCAGCTCGTGGTTACAGTTTCAATTTTGTACGTTTACTTGTTTAAAAATAATAAGAAATAGGATACATTTTGTTCGTATATGTAAAAGCTTATAAGTAGACATCGGATCTTTATGCATTTATGGCTTATGGAAATGTTAAAAAAATGCTATAATATAAAATTCGAGAGAATTTAACATTATTTTTATTTGCTTTGGATCTACAAAGGCTGTCCCCATTAAAAATAAAATTTTATTTCATTCCACTTTCTTAAAATGTTTCTATAAAAGTTGGAAATTGCATAAACATCCGATGTCTACTTATAAGTTTTCGGAAATCAGTAAATTAATAAACTGGGACACCCTGTAGAATCCTAATACTGTAGTTCGTGACTTTGTTCTTGTATTTTAGCTTCCGGAAATATGAAAATAACCGCGTCATTTATAAGATGGCCAGACACAATCAAAAACAACGTACGCGTCACGGTGAACTTGTCCATCTCGATCATCAAATTCCTTTGATGCCTGAAGGTGAAAGGTAGCCCACGTTCGTCTTCCTTGGGAGCAATGAAGATGCGCACCGTTCCCCGTTTCGGCGCGTTAGTGCGATTGTTAATAATAATTGTGTACGTGAAGTCGGTGTGGTTCAGGTGGGTAAATTTAGCAAGCACTGCTCCGCGAGGAGTGAAGTCAAGTCCTCGAGACAAGTCCACAACGCTCTGAGTCCAGAAGGTGTTCAAAACGTTGCGTTGCTGATTCGTTGTCACAAGAACATCGGCTATTTCGACGCCCGGGTTATCCAACTACAAACACCATGAGAAAATACATTAACAATCTAAATGGGGTGGCCAGTTAACTTAGCGAACAAAATTGAACGGAAAGTTAATCGTTGCAAGGATAAGGTGAAATTTTCTTTTCCCCTTGTAAAATTCATATTTCTCACTGACAACTAGATCTTTATGCATTTATCGCTTCTGGAATTTTAAAAAAAATGCTATATAATATAAAATTCCACAGAATTTAGTACGATTTTTATTCATTTCAGATCTATAAAGATCGCTACTACTGAAAATTAGAATTTGTTTCCATTTTCCTACAATTTGCCGACAAAAATTGAAAACTGCATGAACATTCGCAGTCTACAGATCACAAATTCTATATGTGCTGACCTGTTGAACAGTATACTCTGGCAGAGTGTTTTTATATTCTTGGAAAACGTCGTCCACGAAAGCGTGCCATCTATAGAATATCGGATCCCTCATGGCAGTAGCAGAATCGCCCATGATACTGAAATTTTCCTAAAAGTGACATATCAAGAAATTATATATTTATCCACATAAAATTAAAAAAAAAACTTATCCACGTTTATCTCGTTAAAATTATTACAAAAAGAAATGAATGTCTGTACGAGATCTGTATCTTGTAATTAATGCGATCACTGTTTATTTTGTATAAGAATCCGCGGTTTAATTATAAGCAATATTCGGTGATTATTCGGCAATAGATTGCGGCGATTACACTGATGCAACTTGATTGCTCGTTATTCGAATAATTCGTGTGAAATTATTTACCAAATAACGATGATCCGGATCGTGGCAATAAGAAATAGCAACGTGGCCTAAATTATGAATATCTCCGTATACGTTTGGATTAGGGGACAGGATACTGGCTTCCATGATGTTCCCCAATATGTCGATGCCGTCCTTTTCGGTCAAAGGTACTCGCTCGCCTCTCGTATTGATCACCGATCCGGTATGTATAGCTTCGTAAATGCGATCGCGCCATCTTTCTAGATCTTGGAGATCGAAATCCAACTGATCCACTGGACGATTGATATCTTTGAGAACGGCACCGCTTGGACGAGAAGGCCATGTACGTCCAGCGACGATTGAGTCCAACTTTGGGAAATAAGCTTCGGGAATCGGTTCGCGCCAATTAATAAACCGTTTCACGCGTCCAAGCCGATTGCACAGACGCTCGCAGTTGTACCTAAAAGTGTCACAGATCAGTTGCCTTTAACATCTAATATTAAATCGATCGTTACCACTTTTAACACATTTGCGTAGAGGAGATTGGGCCCATTAGTAATAGGTAGATTTTATACATTTGAAACCAACATTTAAAACAGTGGATACATTAAAAAGATTTAAGGACATCCGCGTATTGGTTTCAATCGGATGAAATTGTTAGAGAAGAAATACATTTTTTATTTTGCATGAAGATCTAGTGACAGGGATAGACAGTACTGCAAATTAGGTAGTCCAAATGTAAGCAAAGCAATTGTCGACAAGGTAACCAACGATACAGGGTGTCTCAAAAATGCACATATAGACTTACCGCGCCATGATTTGCTGGTGCATGTAGTAGAAAAGTTCACCCCGGCGATCTTTGTTCACAATTTGAAGGTTGCCTTCGAACGGGTAGACCAAATGCCAATGCCAATGGTGCAAATTGATGCCAATATCTTCTCTCCAGTATGCGACGCGATGCTCATCGTCGAGATCCGAGGCGGTGTAATCTCGGGGAATCTCGATTGGAATCTGCGGTCAACGATAGTGCTCGAGTTTTAAAGAAACTCTTTACGTATTGTCGTTTCGCATATTGCGTAAAATTTTTGGAAACTCAAAAAGCATCAAAAAATATATTCACTTCTCGTATACTCGTGCGAATCTTTTCTAGAAATTAAGCACCGCATATTCTCAATACGTAACTGTCAGATTATAAAACAAGATGGATTCCCAGTTTTATGTAGGCAATTTTACGCGACATTGAATTGTGTGAGGAATTATACTTTCGATAGGCATACTTTAAAATGTTCTGAATGAATATATTTATAGTTGGGTGTACCAAAACTGTGATTCATTGAATAAGTTTAAATATTGATCTTGAATTGTAATTAGTTTCGACACGTCTTGTATAAAATGGTATTGAATTTGATTACTCTGGATCCTGGAGGTACAAGATTCGCTTCCTCCTTAGCTCGAGAAAATATTCCACCGTCGACATATTTATCCGGAAATACTTCTGTCAGCGGTGGCACTGGCAGATCCTTTGTATCTGGACGATGCAATATTGCTACTGACAGAGCATAAATAAACATGTTGGGATTTACGCGATCGCGACAGTAAACTGCCACGGATAAGAAGTCCTCGTACGTCCTCATGCCTGTAAAATATAACATTAAAAGAGATTAAACGAGAGGGAGTGTAAATTTATCGAAACTAATTCAAAATGCTTGTATGCACAAGTATATAGTAAATTAATCGGTCCCGGTAATTTTGACGGGTTTTATGCATTTATCACAGAAATAACCATTGATTTCTTACGATTGATGCAGACAATTTTTATTTTGCATCAAAATTCGCGTTCTTGTAATGCGTAAAATTAGTGTTAATAATCTGCACAGAATACTACGTACCCATGAAAATATCGATAAGACGTCCTGCATATTTTCGATGCGATGGAATGAACAGCGAAAAAGGCACACGACGACCCAATTGCATAGGAAGACTAAGATCCGGAAGTGAGATCTGTTTCACTGGAAGTTTAGATGCAGTTTCATCGGAGAAACGGTTGAATATTTGGGTCGCTACAGGACGGTATCTGTCGGACTAGAAAAACAAACGCAACAGTGCATAAATTAGACCACAAACAGAGCAATTCCATTGAAAATACAATTTTTTAATTCCACACTTTATCCTATAATATTTCACTATCGCACTACCATTACTATTCAAACTCTAAGCGACTAAAAAGCTATTATTACGAAATGAATGAAATAAGAAATAAAAAAAGAACACATAGAAATACTTACCAAATAATCAGCTGGTATGTCGAAAGCGACTTTCTTCTCCCCCTTGGGAATGTAGACCGGTTCAGCAGGTCGATCGAACAAATACAAAATACCCGATTTATTGTTTGCCATCTTAATGATTTATTTGTTGGCGAAGCCAAGCAAATAACGAAATACGTAACAATTGCGCAGAACTGTATTTACGTGAATGTACGTTTTTTTTTTTGTAAGTTAACTGTTATTTATTAATAATATATAACGACTGGAGTGGGATGAAGTGTACCGTCACGATCAGAAGTAAATATGTTAGGAAGTCGACACAGTCTGGCCTTTATAAGAAAATACTCCAGGAAACGGCGGTCTCGTCGTAGACCACAAAATCCGTCACCCCTGTCTAAACTAATCAAAACTAACGCTGATTACCGACATGTCATCCACTGTATTCCGTTCTTCATATTTCCTGTTTTCAAAGGAAATGGATTATCACTAAACATGGGTAATTATACTTGAAGAGTGCACATTTCTATTATACCGGTCATGATATTATTTTCCGAGTTGCTTAAAATCATATATAATTTATATAAACTGTATTATCATTATATGCCTAATACGGTAAAGTGAAGAGGTAGATGGAATCCAATGTTATGGAATTTTAGCCACTTCTATGAAACTTTGTTTTACTGTGACAACTAGCAAAATTTATTAATGTCAGCACATTAGGAAAACATGTGACAAATGAGAAAGTAAAAATCAATGCGTTATTGGTTTCTATCACAGTTTTTATTTGTTTGACTCTTCTGGCATTCGTATCTGTACAACATAATTTCTCCACATGCTTTTCTAACCGATTAAACATTGAACAACAGAAGAAGGTGTTATACAACTGTTTTATACACTTATACCATAAGTTAATCTAGTCTTCGTGGTTTTTTTTTTTTTGCTTTTTTGACTTGCAGTTAGTTGTAGATTGATCCTCAAGATTAAACTTACCCGTCACCTTTTATATATTTTTTGCTTTCTTAGCATATCTCAAATTTTAGAAATCGCCATTGTAATTCACATTATTTTCGCTGAGGTCGCTAGACAACCACGTTATTGCGAGCCAGGCTGAATTACATCCGTAAAATTAATGACCACGGATTGGGTTTTCATATTTTTAGTTAGAAATTCGGACAATGTTGTCACGTTTTCGCGAGGTTGACGATCGAACGGATAGCCCATGGCACGTGCATCGGGATACTTCTTGTCCCTCAAGCCACAGTAACTGACGCCATCCTTGCAACAACTCGATTCAGCCTGTTCGACCTAAGCATTGAAAAATAGACCGTTTTACTTCGATTGTTTCCCTTCGTTTCCGAAATACATTAGACTCTAGAATCTGTGTACTTACTACGTCCTTAGTGTAATCTGACACCATAGCAAAAAGTACCATAGGGAAGCCACCTTCGATACCTTTCGATACTAACAGATGCTGCGGCCACCCACATCCACAGAAATTGTCAGGTTTAGGACATTCCGTAGAGTCCGTATCTCTCGGTGGGAACGTTTGCTCGAAAGGTATAGTTACCGAAGAGTCTGTTGACTTCTGTTGAATTACGTTCTCTCCCGGTTGCACTATAACGTTAAAAATACGTTGTACATTTCAGCCAAGTCTGTCATTTTAGCTAACGAAAATTTAGATTGGCGCAATTAGCTTCGTGTTCTGCAAACAATTTTTGTGGTTCATCTTTCATTACGTATTCATTAAAAATGTATTACGATTCAGCAAAAATCACATATAATCTCGAATTTATTTGATTTGTTAAATAAATAAAAAGAATATGTCGAAGAGAACCGAACATTTCAAAGTAGCTGTTCAAAATATACCTTCTTATCACTGTGTTTTATCTAAAATCAGTTAAACAATTACTTCAGAATAATGATCTCTACAGAAATTATCATGTTCTGTCACTTAAGATAACATGAATTGTTTCTGCTATTGAACGACGTCTTGAGAGAGAGTCGCGATTATTTATCTTTGATCATTGAGCAATTATTAGGAGGTATTCCGATCTAGAACTTAAAAAGAAACTCCGTTTTTCCTTATTGTATTTTCATGAAGTATATGTCTCCGGAAGAATTAATTTCAATTTGCAAAAACAGCGAAGTTACAAACGATTGTAGTAAGCATACAGAGATTTCTTTGCGAGATTTCTGATATGTTTTCTGATATGGCTGACACGATATCTCAAGATCCAGTTGTCCGATAAACTTCAAAGAATCTTCAGCAGACTTGCCGCTATCACATCAAACAAAATTTGCAATAGACCTTGATTTTTTCAAATTTTTTACTGTGCCAAAGATCAACCTGTATTAAATATATAGGGTGGCCCAAAAATGTTCTACTTCCGAATAGAGGGTGAGCCTGCCTAACAAAATGAGTGGAAAATGAGAGGTAACTGAAAATGTGTGTGTAAATGGTAACATACGTGTGACAGAAAATTTGTCCATTTCGATCATCAAGTCCTTTTGTTTAGCAAAAGTAAACGGTTGGTGACGTTCGTCTTCCGCCGGAGCGATGAAAATGCGAACGGTTCCCATTCTTGATTCGGTAGTGTTGTTGTTAACAGTGACCGTGTACGTAAAGTTAGTATGATTCAGGTGGGTGAACTGAACGCGTACGGGTTCTGGAGGCAACCAGTCAAGTCCAGATGCCAAATCTACTTCGCTCTTAGTCCAGAAGGTATTTAAAACGTTGTCCTCGTTCTGCCCATCAGTTGTCAATTTAACACTCTCCACTTCGATATCCGGATAGTCCAACTACAAACGCCATCGGAAAGTGTGTAATTAGTTAATATTTCTTTATCGTGCACATGGTCCGATGTTCTAACTAGTTTTAATTACAATTGTACCTAATCCGGTATTACCTCGAAGATTTCGCACGTTTGCTACCACCATTTGTTTATCTAATACTTTTTCTACGTACACGTACTAACCTGTGCAACTTGATACGCAGGCAGAGTATCTTTATATTCGAGGAAAACGTCATTAATAAAACCATGCCATCTGTAGAATATGGGATCCCTCGGGGAAGTGGAATTATCACCCATGACGCCCATATATTCCTAAAAGTACATTATTTCCACAACTGTAAACTTGATACTGCCCTAGTAGCACAAAAATATTAGATAGATATTTTTTTCAAATATTGGAAAAATATTTTTTAAGCCACATTTTTTCATATGAGAAAAATATTGGATCTAAATATTGTATACATGTACAAGAAATATAAATTGAATGTTTAAAAAATATAAGCTAAATATTCAGAGGATATAAACTAGATATTTAAAAAATATAAAAAGTAAATATTTAAAAAAGATTCCATAAAATTTTCAAATTTAAGAAAACATTATAACAAAAATTAGAAACTATGAATATGTATTGCTTTCTGCGCACTGTTTGTTGAGGGAATATTTTCTGTATTGTCTGTATTTGGAAAAAATATTCTATTTCTAATATTAAATAAAGATTTGTTTTATAATGAGAAAAAAATATTGTTTTCATGATATTAAATAAATATTATTTGTATATTAGGAAAAAATATTCTACTTCTAATATGAAATAAAGATTCATTTAATATTTAGAAAAAAATATTTTTCTCGTAACATGAAATAGATATTTCCTGAATATTTAAAAAGAAATATTTGTAACTTAATATAAAATAAATATTCTATGTATATTTGAATATTAAAAAAGGATTGTATCTCTTTTTAATATTATATGAATGTGTATACAATATTTTGTACTACTAGGGTGGTCTTGAAAAATACCAATCAATATGTCCCGGACAATCTCGTGAAAAAGAAAAGTCATACGGTCCTACTTATGCGAAGCCAAGGTAACCGAGGTGACCTCGAACCCACGAATATGAAATTACCTTGTGACGATTGTCTGGATCATGGCAAAAAGAAATAGCAATATGGCCCATGTTATGAAGCTCGCCGTAAAAGCCTGCATTAGGAGACAAGATACTGGACTCCACGACATTCCCTAATACATTGATGCCGGTTTCTTCGGTCAATGGCACTCGCTCGCCGTTTGTATTGATCACCGATCCGGTATGGATCGCGTTGAGTATGCGTTCGCGCCATCTTTCTAGATCCAGGATGGTGAACTCTGCAGCATCTTCTGGTCGTTCTATATCGCGAAGAACGGATTCGCTGACACGAGCTGACCATGTGCGACCAGTGCGATTGTCCAGAACTTTTGGAAAGTAGGCTTCAGTGATCGGCTCCCGCCAGTTAGTAAGACTCTTCACACGTCTCAGGTAGTTGCACAATCGTTCACAGTTATACCTAAAAACGACAATTCGTATTTGATATCCAATAATAGGGAATAAAAGTGTTTGCACACCAATTGAAAGGGAATAACTTTTTCATTATTGGATCAGAAGATTTGAAGTTTGTTCGGACATCAGAGGAATCGATTTACCAAACAATGCGTCAACAAAAATTAATATTTAAATCGCAGGCTTCCGCAATTTCTGCCATTTGTGATCGTTCGTAGCTCACGGCAACATATCAGTAGTTTTCTATTCCGAATTCACTATTTAAATCTTTTCTACGCGTTCACTTGTCAAATAGTTGCTGTTGCTATATTATTAATTGCTTGAAATCCGACTACTTTTATTTGAAACAGTTTCGCGTGTTGTTTGAAATAACGAAGATATTTCGGATGGACAGAGTTCGTGGGGCACATTGTATGTGTAACACGTACCGGGCCATAACTTGTTCATGCATGTAGTAAAAGAGTTCGCCCCGACGATCTTTGTCGACAATTGCCAGGTCCGCCGCGAACGGGTAAACCAAATGCCAATGCCAATGGTGCATATTGAAGCCAAGATCTTCCCTCCAGTATGCAAGACGATGTTCTATTTCAAGATCCGAAGCAGTGTTATCTCGAATAATTTCAACTACAGTCTGTATGCAATAGAAAATATTTAGGCTTGATAGAAATCCTTGAAAGTAATCATGCGAATCTGGTGTATACAGAGGGTTTAACGTTAGTTACAATTTTGCTCGAAACTTTAAGAATTGCATTAAGAGGGCAAGCGTTACAAAATCTTTCTTTACTTTTCATTTTATTTTCGGCTTACGGTGTCATCGTTTCAGAAACACTCTGTTTCGTTTATGAACAAGCTGACCAATTCTAATAACCTTGAAAAAAAAATCTCCGAGAAGAGGGTGATTCTACGTAAAAGATTAAGTCGAAAATATAAAATCGAGTTTGTTTTCGAGAAAAATCGAGTTTGAAAATTATTAATAATCATACATGTTATGGAACATGTTACTTACATCTGCGTGCGCACTGATTTCTACGGGCAAAACATGTACGTTCTCCTTGATCTCGGTTAAAAGTCGGTCATTCACAAATTTGTCCGGGAATATTTTATATAATGGTGGTACCGACAGATGCTTCGTCTCAGGATGATGTAAAATGGCTACTGAGAGGGCATACATAAACATTTCTGAGTTCAGATGATCACGACAGTACACTGCTGTCGATAAGAAATCCTCGTACGTCTTCGTGCCTGTAAAACAAAATATTGTAATCCGTTTTCATGAAAAATGCATAAAATCCGCAGTCAAGCAACGTGTAAAAATACGAAACGTGAATTGCTACAAACCCATGAAAATATCTATCAGGTTGCCTGCTAATTTTTGATGTTTTGGAATGAACAGCGAAAAAGGCTCGTGCCGACCCAATCGCATAAGATGTGTGAGATCCGGAGGAGTAATCGGTTTCACGCGAATCTTATGTTCGATTTTGTCGGCAAAGCGGCGAAAGATTTGCATTGCCAAGGGACGCAACTTTTCAGGCTAAAAAAAAAAATGAAATGAAACAATTATTCAACGGGAGAATTTCCTATTTATTTACTATAACATTCAAAAAAAGTCGTAGACGAATCAGCACTATCGAATCGCTAAAAAAATCATCAAGAGTTACCGTCACTGAATATGATTTTATTGTTATATGCGACAACATTGAATTCAATAAAGAATTAAAAAAAAATGTCTCACAGAAATACTTACCAAATAATTAGCTGGTATATCAAAAACGATCTTTTTCATCCCCTTGGGCATGTAGACCGGTTCGAGAGGTCGGTAAAATAAGTACAAAATTTCCGATTTGTCGATCGCCATCTTGAATACTTTCTCGACGAACTCCAAAAGCAAAAATCACTGAAATCCAATGGAATGAAGGAAGTGTTCACTCGAACGCGATCGAAAGTGATCTGCAGAGTCGAGGAAATCCTTCCTTTAAATAAATGTTCGAAAAAATAAACAAAGATAGCGCATGTTCATGTTTTAATTACAGACATGAAGATAATACTTGTACTTCATTTGAAATTTGCCGAAACAAATTGATGGTTGCGCAAGAACATTATCTTTCGCGTTCGTAGTACTCAATCATGCCGCCCGATGTACCGCGACAGATACATAATTATGCACTTAGCATTACACTTGCAGGATTATTATTCTGAAAACTGTCCATCGTTTAACAATTTTCATCGAGCACTTTGAAGATACAATTTGTATACTATTTATCTGGATACTTTTAACACTCCAGAATTATCATAAATCTACATAATACAATCGAGATTCTCAAGACCGATCGATTTGCCGTAAACAAACAGTCGTGCACAAAAGAAAGTTCAAGCACACTTCAAAGGCGGCATCCAATATTTTTGCGGAAAAAGAAAAAGTTGAAAAATCCCATTGAAAATCTCTGCACAATCTCAACCCCATTAAAGGGTCCCAATTTTCCCAATTTTATAACCCCATTTTGTAGAGTTCCTCGTTTCATTATACTGTAAGATGCAGATATTTCGAAAAGATTCATTGCTGTGTATCATTTTTTTAAACTTTCTCTTGTCCGTCATTGTATGGTTATTAACGATGCGATAACAAAACAGAAAGTACGTTTCGTAACCGTACATCATGAAATCGACTTTTTTTGTTGTTGTAGATAAAAGCGTATGTTTCATCGTGAATTAAGATAAAGAAATGTTGCTATACGCGTTATCTCTACTTATACGTACTTTTTCCTTGTAACATAAATTATATTAAAAAAAATTGTTTTCTCAATAAACCCAAAATAATACACGATATTTATGTATCTTTAAATGCAACGTTGATGAAATGTTCCGTTGTAACTTCCTCCTTTCCTCTGATTCACTATATTTTCAATACATTTCACATTCATCGTGATACGATTCCTCTTCGATGCATAAGGATTATAATATTATACTGCGTAAGAAATAGGAAAAAAGTGCGATTCCATGTGGAATGAGTTTGTGTGAAAAAGTGGAGGAACTCTAAGATAGTTCTACGTGAATTGACATAAAATATGGAGGATAAAGTAGTCCATAATTTTTTCTACAAACATCACACATATAAATAAATGTATTATGCTTCGTCACAGAATCGTGAGGAAGGAAATTTTTTCGCAGGAGGCCTCTTGTGCTATTTCTCGAATATCTGAATTAGCGATGTAAATAAAACATGGGAATATCGAACGAAAAACAATGAAAATTTTTTCTCATGACTGAATCCACCATAGATTTGAACACTGAAGCTTCCTCTTTGGACAACGCCTCGTGAAAACTTGATCCTTATTTTGGTCGAAAAAAAAAATTGGAAATCAAATTTCGAGAAGCCATTGTAAAAAGGAAGCTTCGATCTTCAAGTCATCAAATTAAAATAAGTCCAAATTTATTGTTGTACTATATTTTTTAATATAATGTTCAAACAGTTTTTGGATCCAGTGTCGGTCAATGAGTAATGTCCACTTTCGAACTATGATAACGTTTACATACCTCGGGCAATAATTCAGAATACTATTTCTTTGTTAACAGGAGTTGTATAATTGAAGACGTACTTCTTTCTTTAACAATTTTAAATTCTTTATCGAATAAATTTTAAAAATGAAAAAATTTTAAAATTTTTAAATTTAATTTTTTTTGTTTGTTAAATTCTTTTGATAATGGTCTGTATTTCATTTATGCAGTTTCTGTTATAAATTCATAAAATCCGCAGTCTGATAATGTTCGCACGGTTTCATTCGTACAGTGCCCCGAAGAACGTCACTGAGGCAGACGATTTTAGTGATTTTACTACCAGGAAGAGAAAAATAGATATATGAAGTATTAATGAAAAACTTCAGTTTCCGTTCCAAGCGGAAGCCTATAAGTTGCAATCATATACAGTAAATATTTATGGCAGAATTAGGACAGCATGAATAAAGTATAGGAGCGAGGTGTCGTCGCACGTCTCGGATACTACTCCGTACAGACGTTCTTTAACATCGGTCGAGATGGAAGACGAATTATTTGTAAAGCACTACGCTCTTTATTCGAAGATATTACGGACGGTTGGGCTTATGCCCACCGATTCAACAGTGCTTGCATACGTGAAGAGATTATCTTATTTTCTCCTTCTATGCTCCTCTGTGTATTTCCAGGTAACGAAAAATCACTTATGAAAGAGGCGACACTAGCAATTCGAACAAGACTAAAAGTAAAACCGCAATTTAAATTATTAGTTATAGAAATGAATATTGTAGAGGGAGAGGTCGTAATGTGAGCGCATATCGTGCGAGAAGGAAAAATATGCACGCGATTTTTGCATATAAAGAAAAGAATTTGTTCGATTGTTGTTGATGTTCTTGTTGTTGTCAAAATGTTTCCAAAACCAATGATTTTATACGATTTCAATTAGGGAGCAATATTATCCTCACTTTTGAAAGAGGTCCAAAAATGATTTATTTTCATAATATACTAAATTCAATGAAATTATTTTTCTTTTGCTTCCGCCGTTTATCACGTGTAACCTTATTAGTATGCCAACACACATTTTAGGCAAAAATTCAAATGAATTTAAGTTGTGAATCTGACTGTAGGAAAAAATATAAAACTGAAGGGCTCCATTGCCAACCGTTCCACCACCTTTTCGCGCATGAATTTAACATTTATTTATAGGAAAGTGATAGAACTAGACTTCGGATCTGTACGCGAAATAAAAATTATTCGCATCGATCGCAAGGAACAGAAACCAAATACAAACTTTCTTCTTTATCGATTCTAATAAGCCGAAACTAATACATTGATACTCTTCATTATTATTATTATTATTTACAGCTATCCAAAATAAATCAAATATTTTTCAGTCTATCAACTACATGCGTGTTGAAAAAACGCTATTCAATATTGTGTGGATGCTATCATTTTCCAGCATAATGTTATTGTTTGGTTTACGGTACTTTTCATTTTTGATTTGCGGCCCTACGGTAAGTTAGAAATTACTTCACTTAGAGATAGACACAGAAATTACTTCTATCGCTATCGTTTGTAAATGTACGACCGTGGTTTTAGGCAAAACAAGTTTTTAGGCGGATTGGACATGATATAGAATTTACGAAAAATCCTGTGGAAGCAGATATATTCGCGAGGCACACGAAAAAATCACAATTAATACTGAAGACATATCTAGGTAAACTTAATCAACAGTTGGATATTAATTACATAAAAAATGCAATCGTTTTGTATTTATAATAATAACACATATTATTCTATGGTCTACTAAGAGCAATTTCTTGCCAGCGTTCAACATTATATCGAGCATTGAGTCGTTGATGAAATCATTTCTAGCAAGAATTGTTTAGCCAATCACGGCTAAAGACCGATTTAAAGTCGATTTATACGATACAGTAAAGTCTTCATCTAACAAGGAGAGTGCAAGATTTTGTCATTCAAAATTATCATTCAAAAAGTTTTGAAAAAGGCTTTTTTTATTCGCTCTTACAATTCCTAGCAATTGCAATTTTTTTCAAAATCTTCTTTGCACGTCATTCGGTAAATCAATTCTTCTAATTGCTCAACAAAAGTCAGATCGTTTTGTCTAATTTAAGGAAAGTTATACATACTGTTTTAAAGCGCGTTCGAATATTTTTATGAGACCCTGTGTACATCGAGTGAAGTCTGTATAGACTATCATTCCTTCGCTTACCCAAAAGTAAAGCAATGCAATTTTTAATTGTAGCTATAGGAACTTTTTTAACGATCTACACATTCGTGGTATTAGTACTTCCTACTTTACTACGATCACAAAGGCAGCTGCTTTCTTTGAGAGAGTATGGATACTTTTACGATGAACGAAGCTTAGAAACCGATGTAATTTCTATAATAATAACTGCCGTAACCGTAATAGGTATCTTCTCAATAGTCTGTACGGAAGCGTGTCTGTCTGTTTATTCTTCCTATTTGTGTGGACTAATTGAAATCGCCAGGTATTATTATTGTGTCTACAATATATTGTACAAAGTAATCAGTTTAACAATATCGGGATATAATATGATTTTTCAGTTACCGAATGGACTTGGCAATTCAACATTCGGAAAAAATACATTCAGTACTAATAAATGTGCGACCGGCTCTGGATTTGCAGAGAAAAGTTTTTTCGTTCGTATCTTCATTTGGATATCACAGTAACATTAGTAGGGGAAAGTAGCCTAATATGGATAGGGTTCCGAATACGTCTAAAACCATCCCAAAAAGGATGGCCCTGCCATGCATTAGTTACAATGTTGTTTTTTTATTATTATATGCAAAAAGAAATTCGCATAACAGTTGCACCAATGCTAGTGCATTGATTATAAAGATTATTATAAAATATTTAATTACTTGAATGACTAGGTGAAGGCGGCTATCAATGCTGTCAAATTATAAATCTAAAATATAAATTTTCAAATAAAGAAGAATAACAAAAAACCATTCAAATGAAAAAAAATTCATATTCGGGACTTGCAAGGTGTTGGTTATTTAATGATGCATAAATAAAATCTAATGTAGAGATTCATGAAAAATAAATCAAAATACTATCCAATACATAATTTGGAAGCAGTAAATGCAAAATTTCCAAATTTTCTTCTATTTCATTGTACTTGTATCACGTCCTTTATTTATCCGACAAATATCAATACGCTAATATGTTATAAATTTTTTGCGTAGCACACTAACCGCGCTCCAACGTGACCAGACAATCTCATACTTAATAGCTATTGGAGCAGTTATCGTTTCGTTCGCTATATCCTTATTCCGCGTAAGTATTATTACTGAAATAAGAAAGAATCGCAAAATATATTAAGTTGAGTAATAAATCCGTCATATATATGAACGAATTTATCGCTCTACCTAATAATAGCGACAACATGGTCCCGTCGAACAAAATGTACTAAAACAGTGTTTTATGTGTGACAGTTGCTTCTCGTATTTAAGTACTATTTTTCATTTGACAAACTAATATTTGCTGGCGGCGCTGTTCTGTTGGAATTTGTTATCATGTTCTTAAATAATTTTTGTGGACAGATGGTAAAGGACTCTGGTGAAGCGGTTTACAATACAATGTGAGTCCCTATTTTTACTTACGAAACGTTTCTGCGAATTACGGCATTGGAAAAGAAACCAAATTGATACGATGGTCTATACAGTAATGTTTCGATATATGTGACAGATATGTGCACGATATTCGTGAAAAGTTTATTGTATATACCGTCAGCCATATCATTTATGGCACACACTTTAAATCTGAATAACTTTTTCATAAATCGACCAAACATCTTCAATTATCTCTCCGAAGCTAGAAGGATTAGTGTACTGGATTACGACAATTAAATATTTGAAAAAGCTGTGTTTAATCGGAATTACGGAACAAATAGCAAAAGTTGCGTTTTACAATTTATGCTGATTATGCTTATACAATACACGCTGAAAATTTCGTCGAAATTAGTCAATTGGTTTATGATTAAAAATGGCGAAAATTACAATTTTTCACGATTTCCAGCCCATTCAAGTCATAAACCAATTTTGATGAAGTTTTCTGAATATGTCAGCGAGCTAATACTACTCCAATGTGTTTTGTGACGTTTTTCTGACTAAAATAAGACCAAACATTCTATAATTCGGAGCATATGTAGTACAATGTACTATGTATTGTACAATTGTACTTGTACAATTGACGATTCAGTAGCTGGTAAAAGTTTCATAATGAAAACATTGGAATTAAGAAAGTTTACATATACTGAGACATCGCTATAGTTGAACAATTATTTACAATTTTAAATCGGTTCGTATCAAACTAAATTGAAAGATTAATTACAAGTTAAATGCAAAATCGAATCTAATTAAACAATAACCTACATTTACGAGAACCTACACGTATAAGAAACAAGTAATAAAATGTTCCTGTTTCGTGAAACAGGGTTCAGTCATCATGGTACAATGTACCAACGAGATCACAAAAAATATTATTATTCGTAATGATGAGAAGTATCGAAATGGTGGAGTGTAATCTGGCTGGATTGTACAAACTAACTTTCGAAGGCTTCGCAGTTGTAAGTAATTGTTTCTCTGTTCTAGTAGAGATTCTACTCCCAGACCCAAACTGATAAACTTTCTGTTTCAGATGATAAACTCGTCATTTTCATATTTTACGCTTCTGTGCTCGACCCAGTAAAGTATAGTTGAAATGACAACAGTAATGATTGTAGACGATCAAAATTCTAACAAATTACAAATACGTGATTTGGTAATTTGAATGTCGCACATTTCACTTCAGAACACTCATCGTGACGCATTTTCTCAACTTTCAGTGCGAGCCCATTTAAAACGAAAAAGTTGTAGAAAAACATCCATTGACGCTTTCCCAATGACATATTATCTAGTAAACTAATATTTCTAGCTTCTCAGAAGTAGCCAGAAAAAGTTATTCGAAGTATTTTGAAAAAATTATTCTCTCTTAATGTGAATAATGAATATTGACGCGAGTCACACTGTAAATTTGAAACTTTTGAACGATCTTTGCTGAAGGTGTTTGTTATGAAATATTGTACCACGATCATCATTTTTTTACAGGTTCCTCTATTATCAAAAGTAGTACTGTATTGATCAAACACGTCATATACACTTGATATATTTTAGTGCACACTGATTACGTATAACAAGTAAAACTGTGTTTAGTATACATTGTGAAACATATATGTTATAATATATTATTATATTGCCGTATAATTGTTTTTCATTAAATAGAATAAGAATTATATGAACATGACGAAACAACGAAAAAGTAGTAGAAATAGTAAATTTGCTCGAATGAGTGAAGAGGAACGTGCCCGTTATATGCAACATCGTGCTGAATTCGAACTCGAAGCTAGGAGGCGTAAACAACAATTAATTGCAACGTACATTAAAGTACTAGACTTACTAACGTATTGCTACACATGCAGGTTTCTAAAATTCGCAGGGGCTTGAAACAGAACAAAAGATAAAAATTCAATTAGCATTTAAACAGGAATGAAGACTAATTAAAATTTAATAACGTTTCGTTACTACTGAGCGGTAAAACAAATTTTACAATTTTGTTACATTACTTTGAATATTATCCACATTTTTACAGAATAAATTAAAACATGAAAACGTATTTTCGAAATTAAATACTGCAAAAATTAATGAAGCATGGAGACTCATTTTGAGACAAATAAAATGTAAAGAAATTTATGACAACGTACAACATCTTTCTGAATCTTTCGATAGAGTTGTAAATTTGAAAGATAAAACAATTTGTCAGTTGCAAAGAGAATTAAAAGTGACAGACGAAGATCATAGAAAACTGCAAGAAGCTCACATTGAATTAATGAATGATATAATCGGTATTCATCGAATTTATTTCAGCGTACCACTAGTACTGTAATAAATCACGGATATTTAAACAAATCTAATCTTTTCTTATATTACGCAGGAAAATATAAACACAAGTTGCAGGAGTTACATGTTTTATTCAAATTGGATGATAGTAAATCGAGTTCGTTAGAATTAGAATTCTTGAAAATTAAAATGGAAGAAGTCCATAAGGAGATGCAGTCTAATGTAGTAAAAAAAGCTGAAAAGTTTAAGGAAGAAAAAAGTACAGCGAAGACAAGAAACGCTATTAACATTCGTAATATTTTAATTTTGGTAATACCGTAAACATAAAATGTTATTACTGTTTCAGAAAGTTGATAATAGACAAATTTATTATATCTTAGGAAGAAGACGTAATGTCGAACCTTATACATATATCCTCGCAAAACGTTGAAAACTTATGGGAACAATTGAATGGAACACTTGCTGAATATGAAAGAAGTACACAAAATAAAAAAAAGCAATATGAATATTTAAAGGAACAAGATAGTATATATCAACAATGTATACTACAATACCCAAAAGTACATTTGCAACTACAAAACGCTGCTGAAAGTTTACGATGCAATATACAAATTCTATCATTGGAGAGAGATGAACGAATTGGAAACCTTCAAATGAAAAATGCACACATAAAGAAGGAAACAAAACATATGAAGCAGTACTTTAGTACAGTTCAAGCTATAGACTATGTACAATTAAAGAAGTTGACTGTTTTTAGCAATGACGCTTTAAAGGTTAAACAATATATATTTTTCTTCGCTACATACCATAATATTCATGTTGTGAATGTTATCATTTTATTTTTAGAACTTGCAGAAATGTGTGCAAAAAAGTTCCATCATCCTTGAATTAATTACAATATGCTCTAATTTGGAACCATTTCTCGTTAATTTCAGAAATTATTTTATTGAAGGCGAGGTAAAACTTTTTCGAACATTATAAGATCAACTAAAAAATATTTCGATAAAATTCGGAAACAGTAAAAATGTTACAGATTCCGAGTTCGCATGATAAAATTGACAAATTCTGGGAAAAATATAATGACGTAGCAGCAAATAATATTTTATTAAGAAAGAAATGCAAAGATCTTTGCTTAGAAAACAAAAGATTAAAGTACAAGTTACAAGCCCACGTTGTGACAATTTCTGGGGTGCCGGAAATACGCATGAACGCGTCAACTTGGATTTGAGCAATCTTTATATTAAAATTACTTTTCATAACTGCAAAAAGTAGGAAAGTTACGTTTACATTAGAACGTAATATATATCGCACAATATGCACTTATATGTTATCTAATATAATAGCAAATTAACGATGGATAAAGATTCCACCACCCAATTCCAAATATTTGTAGGGTCTAGCACGAGTTCGGCCTTTTATGGGATGAAAGAAAATTTTTTCCTTTGGTACTATATTTTCTGTTTCCAAATAGATATCGAAACACGCTCTTAATCGCTGCAATTGTGCAGATAAGGTTGGCGGTTTCGTCCACATTACATTTATTTCTCTTTCAATATCTCTTAAAATATCGACAGCAACTGGTACCGTAGGATTTATATTTATATTAAATACTGCTGCTATCTTTGGATAATCAGGTTTTATAGCAATTTTTGCAATTAACTCATCTGAAATGGATAACGTATATTAAGAAAAAAATCTAACTTAATTTTTATATAAAATGATTTTAAAATATCTTACTATTTCCACGTCGAAGGACGGCTTCATAGAATATGTCTAATGAAGTTACTAAGCCCTGCTGTTGAAGAGCAAAATTCGCAGAAATAGAATAACCGTTCCAAGACATTGTTGTAAATTTTTGGAGAATTGTATTGAGTTTTTGTGGTAAGATGTCGTTGGTACTAGCAAGAATCGGCAAATTTCCAGATTCTAATTGTCGAATCTCCATGCATAATTCCAATCTAGCCTTTAAGCGTCTTTTAATCTCTCTTAATACACTTTCAACACTATCTTGAGCTATTTCGCAACGTGTAACCTAATAGTATTTAAACAATTTCATCAGGTGAAACAGTTTAGAACCATAAAACACATGTCATGCGATATTTATGTTCATACCTTTTGTTCACAGGAGTCAGGTGAAATAAAATTCAAACCAGCCATTCTTTGTGCCCATTTGTATGGAATTCCTAATCCAAGCGATGAAAAGTTACCCAAATTATATCGACTTAGTTGATAGTAATTAGCTGGGTTAGGACTTTCCAATCCTAAATCTCTTGGATACAGTTCTCTTAAAATTGATTCTGATACAAGCATATCTCTACAAAATAAATATATTAAAGCTTCGATAAAGTATACGTAAACAGCATAAACTTATTAATGTATGAGAAAATAGCATACCCAGTACTATTGCTCTCAACACCTTCAGTTTTTAATTTTGATTCTACTGTAACTACTTTCAGGAACATTATGTAAAAAAACTGCAATGTCAATTTGGTTTCGTCTGAAAACGTTATGGTTTTAAAATATTTTACATTTATTTACAAATATTAATTTTTGTTCTCAAAACTAACTTTTCAATTTAATCATTATCTTCACGTGTAAGGGGTGCCTTTGAAGCAGCTTTAATTTTTTTTCTTCTTGTCTAGCTTCTCTAGATAATCTATGATGTCTTTTTTTATGAATGTGGGTTTCCTCTATGATGCTCTCAGATAAAGTTTCAGGATCTGAATCTGATTCCTGTAACCCTTCCTGATTGTTTGCACGTTTTGCTTCTTCCTCGTCGCCTTCTATTTTTACTATTATAGTATTGTCTGTAGGAAAATGTATATAGAAACAATGTATAATGCTTAATAAAATTTTAACCACATCAAACGTACCATATGCATCTCTATAAGCAGATGCTTTTGCATAAAGAACATATAATGGTGATGCAAGTAATGTCGCCTTGTGATGTTCTTGTCTGATTCTGTCTAATGGTAATCCAAGGCTTTCTTGGAGTGGTTTGCTTGCCTAAAAAAAAATTATTATTTATTATTTTTCTGTGTTTTCGAGAATATTGTAGTTAGACGATACGCATATTACTTCTAGTATTGAATAAAGTTGTGGAGCCAAATTGTCAAGTCGTGATTGTTTAGACTCTATACTTAATGCTACTGCTTTTTTACTTTCTGTTAATTCATCGCACAAAGCAGCAAGCTGCTTTCTTTGTGTTAATTCCCACTCCAAGCGAGCCAGTCTCAATTGATGTGGATTATGTTTTGCGATCTCCTAAAAACATTAATTCATAGTATCATGGAAGTAAAAGTAATAAATCTTACATTGAATTGTTCTACTATTTATCTTACAGGTCTAGATATATTCTCAGGGGCTTCTTTATAAAATTCTTCTTCTGATACAAGTTGTATTAATTCATCTTTAGACCTAAGAAGAATCATTCAATTTATGTGCACATTAAATTTTAAGAAGATTATATTATTATTTAAAAAAAACATAAAATAAATAAATATTTACTTAAACTGAAGACACTTAAGAACTTCCTTCTTTAAGTGCATCACTTCGTATAATAAATTCTGTAAATGTAAATGTCTACTATCGACACTGCCTTTCGAAGCCATTAAAGAATCCCTTGCAAATTTTGTACGAAATTTTTCCATTCTATTTAATTTTTTGAGTTCGATAAATGCTAATGATGTTTGAATTTGAAGTTCACGTATTTCATCCTTGAACTAAAAAAGATAAAATTTTGGTGTTCAGTACAAATAAAATAAATACAGGAGAATATTTCAATAGAAGTACAAACATTTACATCTCCATTCATTTTTAGTACAGCTATCTTATTCATAAGATTACGTATGTTATGACAAGTCGATAAGAAATTTTCAGAATCGATTTCTGACAGTCTTTCTGTGGCTTCTTTCTCTTCATAACTGATTATAGCCTAAACATAGAAGAATGTTTTATTGAAGCTAAAATACAAGATAGTTAAAATTAATATTTATACCTTATAAGTATCTCCATCCTTGATAGAAATTCCGGAATTCCCACTAACTGATTTTCTCCGCTTTTTTGAATTTTCAGAATCGGTTTCTTTACCCATTCTATTTACAAACCTTAAATTATATAGAAATTGATAAACATGAGAGATCTATCATATACAGTATATTATACCTACTATATATTTCTTTTGTAGAAGTCAAAATTTATACAACTTAATGAATATATATTAATTATTTAATCAGAACAAATAATAAAATTATGATCACTTTAAAACTCTGTTACATGACCATGTTGCACTTTAATACACGTTACATATGTATTTTATATACTAGATGCACAAAGCGGTACACCGGGTTAGGTTATGTTTCCACTCTCTAAAATTTCAAGAATATACATTCATCTATTACAGACTACATTTACAACTTTTCTCATTTGCACATGTTGCACTAATATGTAGATTATTTTTTAAATTTTTAACTGAAAAGCAAAAAACAAAAATGTATTGACCCCGACGTGATTTGAACACGCAACCTTCTGATCTGGAGTCAGACGCGCTACCGTTGCGCCACGGAGTCTTCGTACAAAACTCTTTCAATATGTAATTTCTTAACAAAAGCTACGAATGTAAGCAGTTGCTTTTCTATTGTAATGATATAGTCTATCTCGTTTTACAAGATTTAGTAGTATGCTTGCTCTGGACATTGGGTATAATTTCGACATAATATTTCCTCTTCTATATTATTAATATAAAATACTTTCATCGCTTTTTATGGACCATTGAATGAAACCAAGTGCAACGATAATTTAAACGTAATATTATAGAGAAGTATGTATATTTAAAAGTTAGATAAACATGTAATTTAATTTATTGAATTTCACTTGAGAAATTATAGTTTCATCGTACTATTTATATAATTTAACATTCCAAAATATTGAAATAGACACACGCTTCTTGAAATAATATGTAGACTTTATTGACTGAGTTGTAAGATGTGTAGGATTCCAAAATAACATCTGACTCGTCGTGGAGTTTGAATCTTCTTCCATCTTCTCTGTTCCCGTCTTCCTTTCCTTAGCCAATAGGAAAATAAGAATCTTTCAGCTGAGGTTGCATCTTCATGGCGATTGGTGGCAGAGAAGATACGAGAGTTTTCACGCTCGGGGTTTTTGTGTGTCCGGTATAGTGCTGCTCCAAGACCCATTTTACCGACGAGGTATAGGTTCCACCACCGACGAGGTATCCTCGTCTGTGTCTGTGGTTCCACATTATTACTTCCGATCGATACGGTAGGATGTGACACAAAAATGGTAAGGGGGCTCTATGCAGCTCTATCGACGGGTTCGTCTACCAGTTTGCACGTTTCGTCACTGATGGCGCCACATATGAACACGGTAAAACTCAATTCGCGATTCATTGCTAACTTCAGTGTCTTTGATATCGGGTAGGAGTAATATCTCCGCAGAATCTCGTTTTTATTTCCTACATAACTGAGACAATGTCACGGAAACGTAAACTACCGAACGAAAAGGAGAAATGTCGAATCTGCCTCGTTGATTATGGCTGCATGACTGATCTTCTCGATGAAGGATTACGACCGAAACTGGATGATCTCGTCAAGTGTACTTCTATTGATGTACGTTGTTTATGTTCTCTTTTTCTGCAATTTCCAGTAGTATTTATATATTTTTCCTTATCCTGTCATCGAGTATCCTTTTCTCTCAGATTAAAAACAAGGATGGCCTGCCAAACACTGTCTGCCACGTGTGTTTATACAAATTGGACTTGTGGCATGAATTCAAGGAGCAGTTTATATTGTCAAATAAAATTTTGTTGGAGCACTTGGATCTTATGGGAACCTGTGACAATATGGTAAATATAAGAATATTTCCATAGAAAATTGGATTCTATATTCGATAGAACTTTCTAATAGTTCTTTTTTTTTGCATTCCAGAACATAAAGCCTGTTGCAGCCTGCGATGATTTGCGTCTAAGCGGGCAAGATAGTCTTTCCGACACTGTTGAGAAGGTATTCTCAATATTCTTATGCAATATCTATTAGTGCTCCAATAACCAATAGATAATTGTTATACATTTACTTATAAATTTTTTTAAAAACCTGTATTTCAGAAGAAGCCGAAGACTGAAGTGCCACCGTTGATACCATTAGATTTTGCGAATGTAGACTGTGTAAAGGAGGAAACCAAGATGAAGGATATATATGTTTCCGAAGACGACGTTACGTCTTCCAAGGATTCTTCGCAAAAGCTAAACGACGGGTCCAACGATGATAAAGACAAAAGCAAAGAGGAATCCGTGAACAAAGATAACGATAAAGCGAAGGCAGTTTCGACGAAGGCAAAACCGGTAACGGGGAAACGAAGTAAAACGCTGGAGCAGAGGAAAGCGTCTACGAAAAGATGGGTCGCGAGGAAAAGGGCGCTTTTAGCAGCGACCGGAGAAAGCGTCTCCGACACAGACTCCTTAGCATCAGAAGAAACTCAATTATCACCGGTGCAGAAGGCGAGAGCGAAAACGATTATGGACAAAGAGAGCGAGAAATACAAGCGAATGTCCATAGCTCTGAAACAATTAGAAACTAGCATGTCGAATAAATACGACGTCGGGCACGACATCAACGACTTCATATGCATAGACTCGGACTCCGACACGCGGAAAACAAAGTCGTTGAAGGACATAAATTCTGACATCTCTCTAACCGAAAGCAAACCCATAAACGAGTCCGCCGAGCGAGACGCAAAGAAACATAAATTCCCGGAGGAAGATTCGAACGATAAAGAGAACTCGTTGCTGCTAATGCTGGAGAGCTCTATGACCGAGTCGTTGACGAAGAAAAGTGACATCGAGGTCGTAGAAGACACGTTTACCCCGTGTTCGGTCAAATCGGAATTAGAAGTTGGCGATGCCACCTACATAGTTACTTCCACTTTGATGCTAGCAGAGCCACTGAGTAAAACAAGCTCCAATAGCATGCCCAAAGGGCACAAGGACGACGGCGTGGAGCAAAATTCCCAGGAGAAGAACACTGACATCATCGACGCCGTGCAGCTCCGCAGAATAAACCCAGCTCCGACCGATTCCTCCGACAAGAAATGTATCGAGAGGTGTTTGAATATAGAAGTGGAGGGAACAGAGTTAAAGTCTCTGAAACGTGTACAGTTCGAGATAGCAGGCTTCGTAGAGAAAGAGATGAAGAACAGGATATTCGGAATATCCAGTAACGATAAAGAAAACGAGAGAAGAAACGGCTGCAAGAGTTCTTGCAAAACTTTGGACCAGCAGCTGAAGAATATCATCGAGAAAACCATCAAGAGAAACTTCGAGTCTTCCATGATGAGGAGCTGTGGATCAGGGTTGAACAACAACGTGAAGTCCGAGAGCGTTTCCTCCTGTACATTGATCAAAGAGACGGCGAATTCGAAAAAGTATCAGCCGAAAGTGGTCTTGAAACGCTTGGACGTAGCGAAAGAGAATAAAGAGCGGAACATCAACAATATTCACGTTATAGCTAAGCGTACCGTTAAGAACAAGCTCGGAGGGCCGTTTAGCATGGTGTCTCACAAGCGTCAGAGCGTGCTGCCGATTAGGTATAACGATTACAATACCTCCGCTCTAGACTCCGACTCCAACGTGTCGGACGAGGTAGAAATCTCCGAGGCGCCTAAGCCAGAGGCTCAAGAGAGTGTGCAGAAATCGCAGGAGATTGTAAAGAGGCAAGGTCCGCAAACCGATGAGTCTAAGACCGATTCCAACAAGACGGCAATCGAGCCTGCTGCTAGAACCGAGATAAAAGTAGATAGCCAGGATGTTAAAATAAATTCTCCTTTGGACGAGAAACATACTTGCGGGGTCTGCGAGCTATCGTTCAACACTCGCAGCGAGGTAGCGGCTCACGTTAGGATGCACAAGACCGACGTTGTTGCGAGGCAGAACAAACACAAGATGATGAGGTGTAAACGGTGCCACGAGATAGTCGAGGCTAGATTCGTGAAAGCTCACGTGTGCAAGTCTATGAAGCAGCAGATGCACAAGTGCTACGTATGCAACTCGACGTTCAGGACCGAGAAGCTGCTGGTGCGGCACTTGGAGAGCCACGATCAGTCCGAGTTCAACATAGGGAACATAACTAAGAATTCTAAGGATGCAGGACACGCTAAATCGGAAAAGCCACCGTCGAAAACGGAAAATAAGTTGGCAAAGTCGGAAAATACATTAGCAAAGTTGGAGAATTCGTTGCAGAAGGGGAGCGCGCAATCGATCAAGGAGTCGAAAGCGGACGCGCAAGAATCCTCGAAACCGGAGAAGACGTACACCTGTTTCCTTTGCGACAAGATATTCACGGACGACGAAGTACTGAAAGATCATCTGCAGAAACACTGCAACGACATGAGCGAGGATGATCAGAGCACCGGCAAGGAGCCGTATCAGTGTGCAATTTGCGGGGACTCGTTAGACTCGGAGGATGCGCTCGAGGCGCACGTCGAGAAGCATTTGTTCGACGAGGAGGATGACAATCCTAATCTGATCAACATCGCGAACGAAACAGAGAAGACCGGAGACGATCTTTATCGTTGCCATCAATGCGCAGACTCGTTCAATTCGGAAATGCTACTGGAAATGCACATGCAGGCGCACGAAGAAGAAGCTGCGATCGCGGAATGGGAGAAGCAGGGGGTGAAGGCTTGCGAATTCCAATGTATGATCTGCGACGAGCTCTTCGAGACCGAGGAGGAGCTGTCGGAACATTTAGATATTCACAATGGGAACGCTTACGTGTGCCAGCTGTGCGAAAAGCCGTTCTCCAGTTTGGGGGACTTGCAGAAGCACGTTGCAACGCATTGATGCAGTTCACCGAATGTCCTTTGGACCGAGGATTATATAAGATGGTTTGTACACAGGGTGGTTCTGTATTCTCGCGGCATAGGATTCCACGCAATGAATTCACTCGAAAATGTAGAATGAAAAATTTTTTCGTTTGATTCTGTATTTTCGACTGCCGATACTGGGACACTCTCTACGGATGCATATTAATATAATAAACATAGTAATCTTGTATATAATTAGTAATTTTACAATAAGAAGTTGCGATGCCTGAAATCAACACAATCACTTGCTGAATGTTAAATATTTTCAGTGTCAACAATTACAGGTGCAGCAGCGAGATTTATTTTTTGTTTGAAATAGGATGAATTATTTGAATAGGTTTGTTTGAATATTATCAACACGCCGATCGCGTGAACTATGATTACCTTCAGCTTTTAAGAACAGTCTTCGCAAGATCTCTCTGTGCATTGATTTGTCTCGCTAGCATAACAATGATTATTAAAGCATAGTTTTATTTCCAATAAATACTAGCTATTTGTACAGAAATAAAGTACAGTTTTATTTTCAACAAATACGAAGTGTAATATAAAATCTACGTGATGAAACATTCGGTAGAACGGATCAGAAACAGGACTGTTAAAAAGAAAACACTCTTGTATAAAGTGTAACGCATCTTTGTCGATCGGAATTTATGATGTACATCGATGAGTATGCAAATATAATGTTTTTTTTATACGGAATAATGTTGTACAAAGATTTGTATTTTCTCCCACATTATGCTCCGCGAGTTAGCTGTTCGTTTCCATCCGTAATTAAATAATGTACGATCCTTCGTCCCTTCGTGTTTAATCGAACTAGAAACTTATCAGGCATTCGTGAAGTTCATTGACGCATCGTAGATAGTTAATCGAAAATAGCCGCTTGCATTACGAACCGTTTAATATTTCATACATGTTCCTACTTATTAAGTTATACATAATCAAATTGTTTTTTTTTTGTTTTATACACAAACTAGAGCCTATTCAACAACGTTATTCAAACTGCGAACACTTTACAGAAAATAATTTGGAGGACTAATGATGTAAACAATTACAAAAATCAGTCGCTGGTTGAAATTGTAAATCTTATTATATTCTACTATATGTATATTTACATAAATACTGTGTACAGTGACACCTATTACTTACTCGTGAAGGATAACTAGCATTTTATCACTATTCATTATTATTAACTTGACTGTTAGTCAACTTCTCTGAGCGCTTCGCGAAATCAAAGTCTACAGACCGATTCACCTAACACGACGACTTCAAATCATTCGCAAATTATTTACTGTACGAAAAAACAACAAAATAGTTGCATGGTACCAAAAGGCTCGCCATTAGTATTTTCAATCAGTCACTTTTAATATTTTTAATTCTTCTTTTACGCTTTTAAGTTATCTTTTGATATAGTCGACAATTTACGAGAAATTTTCGGTCATTGGGTTCGGTGACTCGCTCCGTACATAAATAACAACTGACTGTATTAAAGCTGACTCTAATCGATTTACATTCGTCTTGTTGTTACATGGAAAACTATAAATGCTTCCTTTTTTTGAACCATTTACATCTACAGTTCGTTTGGTTTCGTGATTACTCTGCAACGTTGTTTACATTAACATATCTCGTGTGTCTACTCTAAATGTATTCTGAAAGTATGCAGTAGTGAAGGTACATCGATTCATGGTGAACGTTCAACTAAATCGCATTCAGTTAATTTTGTATAATATTTTTCATTTCTCGGTCATGCCTCGTTTACCAGGAAAACAGGGTTCAGTAATTGTACGAAATGTTTTCGATAGCTGTACTTCATGGAAAGAGTTTTTCATACAACTAAAAACTTTTTACTCGTAAACGACAATGTTCCTTCGATAAAAAAAATTATGTACATGACATACAGTAACCAATCAAGCGAATTCGCTGTTAAAATGAAAAATCTTTAATATCATCTTAACTTCATAATAATTTATAACAGAAACACGCATTAATCTTTTTATTGAATCAATAAATTCGTACGATTTTTCATCACCGTTAAAGCTGCGACTCTTAGTCGCTAAAAACAAAAAAGGGTGTTGGACAATTCTGGGTCCCAAATTGATTCACTTGGTGTACATTTGATGTACGCGATTTCTTTTTTCTTTTCTCTCTCTCTCTCTCTCGCTCTCTCTCTTTAAATGTTTTCCATTTTTATGCCGATGCACTTCAAACACGATAAAATCTTAACTTCGTTAAACAATTGCAACGTTTGCATACCATATTTGCGCTTAGATCTATTATATACAATGATATCATTCAGACAGAATAGGTTTCAATAGTATTCATTTGAATAACAATAAATTAAATATACTTCTCGCCGTGTTTGCCGAAATGTTCAATAGCAACAATGGTAAATGAGTCGGAAAATGTATAATTGTACAATATCTCGAAACTCTAAACTTAATATACCTGTGGCATATGCACTATCCATCTTATTGTCTAGCGATACACTATAATAGATGGATGCAAATAACCCTAACTACCTATGGGAGACCGTTTTAACCGACGGCGGGGTAAAACGGTCTCGTTTTAAGTGCTAGACGTGATGAGCTACTTTGACTTCGGAAAGAAAAAGAGAACCAAAACACGGTTGCACACACGTTTTTCCATCGATCTCGACGTATCTCCCCCGTTGCATTATTTTCTTTTAATCCACGATCGTTAGACTTGCATCGTTACATCGAACTTCAGTTATATTTATTAGGTATTTTGTTTTTAGCGATCATCTTATATCACACGAAACGAATGATCTCTAATATAGTCTTGTGTAACTCTTACCTAGCGACATTTACAAATTTCAATGAGGGCGTTATTTCACTGAGAAATAAACGGGTAAATTAAAAATTTTCGTTCCCCCGTCTTGTAGACACGTTGCGTGTTAAGTAACTAACAATGTTCATGAAAATTTGGCTTCACGTTGGTTCTTTACTGGGACACGAGGTCTACGTAGTTCGCCGGATACAAACCTACTCGGCCATCTTTTCTTCCTTTACACCACCCCTGCTCGTCTTCGTCTTCTAATTTCTCGAATACATCGCCTGGAATGTACCAAAAATTACCTCCCATTAATTTTCCAAATATTTCAAACGATTTTACAATCACCAATGTGTGGCGGATTGACGAAACGTTCAACGAAATCAAATTATTATAAGACTCTCCGTAGGGAAGGTGTAAGAGCTGAAGGAGAGAAAAAAAAGTGGGGCAATTTCTGTGAAAGCATAATCGGATTTTGAATAGCTTCCTTGTTTAAAGCTAAATACCTTGTTTAAAGCTAAGCTCGTCCGCTTCTGCTCCTTCGTAGTCGTACAACGCACGCACAGGAACACCTGGCTCTCCATTGTCTACCAATGGCTCGCCGCCATCTTCATCCCATTCTTCTTCTTCGAACGGGTTCGATTCTTGTTTAGCATTAGTGCCATTACTGAAAGAATTTCAAGAATTGAAAACATGCCCTTCACATCTTCATCGTTTGACATTGATATAAATACGAAAATATACGTTCTATAATATCCTGCCAGACTTATTAATAAAATAGAATTGTATCTGTTTGTAAGGACGCGATAACTATCTCGTAAATATCCTATCCGAGGAATCGTAGAGTAAAGTTCTTTATCAATGTCAAAATGAAGTGAGATATATGACGGTTTAACTGGAGTAACAATTGGCAAGTTGATTCTTGGTACTCACGTAATAGTAGAAGTTCTGTTTACAGTGTTGCCATCGTGATTATTCTTTTCCGCAGAATGTTTGGTGGAACTAATTGTTTCAGTTTTGCTATCTCCGTGACTCCCATCTGTTGATATCACCCGGGGACTGGGCTTCGACTTGGATTTATTATTAACTGGTGGGAACTCCTACATAGATCGAAACAGAACGATCAGACCGGCGATTTAACGCGATGCGATTAAGCACACGATTCTTTTCGCGTGTGCTTGCCATTCTTTTTTCTTTTTTTCGGTGGTATATTCAGTTTGGTATCTCGAAATCATGCATGCAACCAATGTGTAGCATAACACTGTGAATTTCGACAGAAGATCGCACTTCGATGAACGAACGAAGCGAATGCGAATGATTTCTCGTGATCCGTGAACTTGAAGTGCATTCTGTTATTTTCAAGCTGTAGACAATAATTACGGTGACATTGTGTGTCTTAAAACTCGAACAATGAAATTTGAAGAAAAAAAAAACATTAAATAATGCAATTAATGCTATGAAGTGCAGATTGTGCGTTCGATCGGTGGCTCTGATGATTCAATGTACATTTTTAATTTGTTCGATGACGTGACAATTGAACGTAGTCAGTATCATGCGACAAAGGATGCAGCAACGTGGTCGGTATTATAATGAATTAATATTTATGTTCGTATGTACAGAGGCTTTGTAAATTGTGCGGGTGATCCTTGGTTGCAAGCATGTTTATATCGATATGTCGATAAATTATAAAAGTGTTTCAAACCGTGATATATTCTCAGCTGTGTTTTCAGGCAGCTGCGCGCGCACAGAGCAAATTTACCCCATTATTATTGAAAATGTACAAATAAAAATGATAAGCGATGTAATAGGGCTTCTACGGTCAGCTAAAATAATCTTCAGAGGGTAGATCCAAGAATTTCTTCTACGAGAAATATTGCTCTCGTGTTAGCTTCAATATCAATGTCTTCACCGTAGGTTTAAATATTCAAGTTAGCAATTTTTCTCTGCAGCAATCTCGTGGAATAAATTCTTGATATCGGTCGATCCCCCAGGGGGGCTACTAATTAACTGTACGAACCACGTTTAAAACTTTCAAACTTCACTTAATCAATTGCCTGCGGGCGAAAAAGTAATTTCAGTACTTAAATGGTAGAACGATCGACAAGAAGGGTACGGTGCGATAAATTTGCTTCGGTGTTTAATTCTAAAACATGCTCGACGCATGAGCCGTTCACAGACCGGAGCAATTAACTCCACCTTTTTCTATAATTTTTTCTTTACAGGATTTTACGAATTTTTAAAGTAAATGGTTACTTAGCTTCTATGTATTGCAATCGACGCGTAGAAATATGATTTCGCACAAGGATCCGCAGTCTACTCTGACCGAGTGCCAAAAATTTTTGCTCAATTTTAGATAAGTATTATTTCGCGAATTTCTGAACGTGGAGCGAAGCGATTTGGCAAATGAGCGACTCATAGAATCGTGACATAGATCCGAGATGCAGGAGACCAAGCACATAGCGGGTTACGGTTAATTCAGTTAAGTTAGCGAGCCAGAAGCTGAAAAAGGAAACCCATCCGCAGTGACCTCGCCGTAAGTGTCTGCCGTTACGACACCGTTTCGTGGCTGTTCGACGTGTAAAAAAGCACGGCCGATCATCGGTGCACATAGAAAATACTGCGTGAACCGAAAAATCGTGCCGTAAAGCCGCGAAGAAGGGGCGGGTCACGTTTTCGATTTCGCGGAAACTCTCGGGTTGTAAACAGAACAAAAACTTTACATGCAGGTCCTCGCCGACCGGGCGTTGATTGATCAGCGTGATGGAGCCAGCCGGAAGTGCCTCCTTCGACTTCGAGCCCTTGGTGATGTCACGGAACTCCTCTGTGTAGTCCTGCATAATAGCAACGCCCAAAAAACAATCACATGCATGCATTCCAGAAAATTGTCTCGGAATACTGTTTCGAGCTTCTCTCTTTCTCTTGTCTCATTCTTTCAAACGATTTATAAAGATCATCGAAATAACGAGTGTGTACCATGGACGAGTCAAAGGGAGAACACGTTGACGTCACGAATTATTCCACCGAACGAATTTAACCCTTAGATGTGCGATCTTCGACTCGCAGGTGGGAAACGCGAAGAACACGATGATACGACGAGGAAACTTCGTTTCGAAGTCGTAATTATTGGGAGATAATTGTTTTCTATGGCTTCGGAAATGAAGTGAAAGATTTTTCAAGGAAAGTGAAAGACTTCCGATCAAATACAAATGATCATAATTGTGTTTAAAAAAAAAAAAAAGGAATCATCGGGATCGTGGATAAAGGAGCAACGTGAACGAAAAATGTTTTTTCAAAAGCGAGGTGTGCCCACAAAAATTTCACAAAAAGCTTTGCTGTCATGGTAAAAAAAAAAGTATATATATCAAAATAAAGATATTGGTAAGGGTTAAAAACGCTGGTCGAAGATTGTTTTACTTTTTTTTTTCCCGAGAATAAATTGTGGTAGCTATTTGAGACTTTTGTCCGTGTACTCTGCTAAACGATTACTTTTTTTGAATAATAAAGTATAAATGTATGGCGCAGAACTTGAACCAAAAACGGCTTAGAATATCGAGACATAGAATCGCTAATGGATAAAATTAATGCAGTTATAAAAGGGACAGAACGAGAATAATATATCAATGCACTCTACAACTAGATTGTCTAACATCAGATTTCCAACCATGAGCAGGGTCTTACATGCGATAAAAAGAGTCGCTGCGACGTGTAACAATCGATCAACGATCTTACCTCGAACTGCGGCCAGTTCATCGCCATGTTGACACCGTGGTTGTTCGACCACCATTTCAGATCCTTTTCGTGGTCCGCGTTGTTGATCGTGTGATAGAACTCTTCGTATATCTGGGGAAGTCTGTGAACAATAAAACATTCATCTAACGACAAAAAGTCACGCCCCCAAGGGGAAAGCTGTGTTTATCACACGCATTGTCACAACTCGTGACCAGCTACGGCCTACCCCCACTCTGCTACGTCAGTTGCACGTAGCTTTTATAAAATAAGTCCATAAAAATTGAGATTTGTGAATAACAAATTGGTTGAATAGGAGGGTGTATGCTTACATTGGGTCTTGGGATATATTTAGGCATTTGTGAAGATCGAATAGGACTTCCTTGAAGAATTGCAGCCGCTGCGCCTCCATCTCCTGACACTTGTCGAACACCTGGGTCATGTCCTCCATGTACTTCGGGTTGTTCTGGTTGATTTCCTGCAGCGTGGCCTCGTACTTCTCTTTCGCCTTCTGCACCTCCTCTTTCGTTTTCTGCACCCTGTCCTGCATTTTCTTCACCTGTCGATTAAATAGAGGGACCGCAGTCAATATCGGGGAATATCGCGGAGGTCCGGTGGGAGTGACGTTGAAGGTAAAGATCTTGGCATAGGTTCGTAGAGCGACCTCGAGCTTCCATAAGATAAATGTTCCCGGGGAAAGGGCTGGTTAAAGGCTCAGCTCCGCGACCTCTTTTCGAACGATGTTCGGCTATAAGTGCCTGTGTAGTTACCGCGAAGTTAGGCGCTTCGGAAAGCTCAAGCTTGCTCGTGAGAGCTATACAAACCCACATTGGCAGGCTGGTCGTAAGTAGGAACTACTCGGAATTCGATACATCGAGATCGACACTGATCACACACGCGTCTACCGTGCGACGAACACTGTTCGCGACAGTCTCATCGCTTGTACCGCGATAGCGATGGCAATCCCAATTCTTTACCCTCAAAGCTTACCTAGCGCGAACAACTGTGGCGGCAGAAAGAATACCTTTCGAACAGAAAGCGTGATTTTCAGGATGAGTAACGCAACTTCGGAAGAAACAACACCGTGAGACAATTGAAACAGAAAGAAACATTGAATTCGCGGCAAAAGAATCTGCCACGAGGATCGAACAAGAATTCATCATTTGCTGCGAGTGCAGTGAAACGCGTGTCACTCTACCAGACCGCGGATTCGTGAGAAAATTGAACAGATGTAATTGAAAATATGTACAGTGACTTTTTTATATATGTCGCCAACGCCTGGACGATAAACGTCGCTAGCAAGATCCGTGTCGCTGACATATATCGAGTAAACACTGTAGTGGGAAGATTAAAAGAATTGAAAAATGTCGATGCCTTATTTTCGGTCTATTAAAATTACCAAAGAAAGGACGAACTTTCCGTTTGGTTTCTATTTCTCGAAATCGATGCAGGAAATTTTTATTTCGCAAGATCCGCGGAGTCCAGCGATTGCATATAGTTTTGAAAAAAGATAATGATCGCCAATAAATGCATAAAAATGATTTTCGATGGTAGAATGTGAACAGAAAATAAGCGTGTGATTGCACATCCGTTTTAGTAGAAAATTGTATCGTCGACGCCAATGCGAATGCATTTATCAACGCATCGATCCAATCACGAACGAACGAGGCGCATTTCACCGATGAAATTTTGCTTCTATTTCACGATTGCATGATTCACCCTGTCCGCTGGTTAAACAAAAAGTAAATCGATCTAAGGGCGCGTCGAAGCTGTCCCTCCAACGGAAAAGAAACCTAACTTCTTAAAACTTAGTTTGCAAGCTAATGAAGCGCGACCGCTAAGCTACTTAAAAAAAAAAGCCGCGTCACCATCATTTCGAACGCTATCTTGTCCGACGAGTAAATTTATTGCTTGCCGAAGTCGCGAGGTCGTTTGCCGTGTCTACTTAACATTTTCTAACATTTTACAAAAATGTTCAACACCTTCTACCCAAAATTGCATTACACTTTCATTTTCTCGCGTATCGCTACCGGTGATCTTTGACCTAATCAAGTGATTCTATGTTTGCAGAGACAATTAGGCGGTGGTGGCTGGTGGATCGAATTTACACAGTATTGATCTAAAAAGCGTCTATACGAGGACTACATGAATTTGTGTGCGTGAAGCGTCGAAAAGATTCGGTTTTCTACGTACAGGCGACGAGCAATCATCGAGCAGAGTGAATAATATCATTTGAAATGCGTTATCGAGTTATCGCAAAAAATTCAGCCGTTCGTATTAGCTTTCCGAGTTCGATGGTTGCACGGATCGTTCGCCGACACGAATATTAGATAGCAATGAGTTTTAGTTTTGCTTACCAATAGCGCTTTCTGTAACGAGAAATTAAGAAAAGACGGTTAATCGATAAGCATGCCGCATGCAATGTCGTTATACATACAAGCTGAACGTCTCCTATTTTAGAGTTCCTAAGGCATTTTCGTATTCTGAGTCCCCATGCATCACATCCACACACAGTCATCTAGAAACGTTGGTAGCCATTTTTCAGAAGATCGCCTCTCCTCTCCGGCGATTTAATCATTTTTGCCATGGTGCTACTTCGTGCGACACTTATTCCCCTCGCTACGCGACTCGAACCACATTTTTTTTACACCACTCTCGGTTGCAATAGTGCAACGACAACTCGGTGCAGCAATTATTAACAGTATACTCGCAAATGAACTGCGGATTTTTATGGAAAATATTAATTTTCTACGGGTCCGTTGCAAAGGCACAAACAAATGCATCGAATCCGCACTCCATTCGCGATAATTTAAACCGGAATTCGAGAAATGTAGCATTCGTAAGAACCGACTACAAGTAAAATGTCAACGGGAACTGTAGAACACTCCGTGCAAGTTGTGCAAACGAATTAACAGGAACAAATTGACATCGTTTCGCAATCGATAAATATTCGCGGAAGAAGAGATAAATAGTATTGTCGGGGCATGCAGAAATAAATATTCAACGAGACAGTCAGGATAGACTAGAGAACGGTCCCTGTGAGATGGACGACTATAGTGATACCGATAAATATCGGGGGACGCAAGGCAACACGGCATGCAGACGTTCGTTACGATAACACACGAGATTTGTTAACATACGTTTTCAGAGCCTCGGGCCATCTGCAAATAATACTTGCTAAAGAACAACTGTATCTACTCTGTTTCGTTGAGCCGCGAATCCGTGATTCGAGATGCACACTATTACGTGTTTGTACACATGTGTGCGCACACGATATACAATCCGTTTACGTGTGTTTGCGTGCGCGCGATTACGAGAATGTCGCCGCTTTGAAAAGGATTTGCGGGAAAGATGCCGTAATTACACGGTGCTGGATAATGTTACATTTGTTTCTCTTTTTTTTTTTATCGTGAAAGTTCAAGCATGGACGAGAGATGATTTATATGAGAATAATGCTCCCGAAAAATATAAAAAATTGTTGAATATTCGACCGGTGAATTTTTATCGGATTTATTCTCCATAAAATTGAAGAGACCAAATAACGATATGGAGTGCATGATTTACGCTTTATTTGAAGCTAGTTCTCCCGTTATCGAGGAGGAGTTAGCATAAATAAAATATTTAGATAACGGATCCTGGAATAACTATATATTTTCGTCCAACATTTAAGACATTTTTGTCCGAATCTAAATAAATAATTTATAATCCTCCTCGTTCGTTCGGAGTTTCTTCACCTTTTTCATTTATACTAATAAAACAAAAAATTCCGATCATCTTGCATAGCTTATAGCGACGATCATTTGCATTCACGTTCCATATATCATGTGTTTTCGACATATAGGGTGTCGCAAGAGTACATAGATAAAGCGATATGAAAATGTTTTATCGGAATGGAGCTGCAAACTTGTAGTCGATTAGCTGCGTGTGTGTGTGTGTTTTTTATGATAGAAAGACGAGTTGTTTTTTCACATTGTGCACACCCGATACATCGAGCACACAGAAATCCTTTTCGAAGCGACTCCGATGACGACGCCAGTGACTCAGATACGCAACGCAAGGATTGCGTTAGTCGTCGATAACGTATTGACCGAGCGATGGTGTAATTGTTTATTACTATAATCGACGCGTCCGACGGAAGAAGGGTGTAATCGTTGTTTTACCTGGTCTGGCGAAAGCGAACTGTCCGCGGAGGCGTTCCTCTCCATGTTCGCGGCGGTCCGCTCGGTTTTACAGCTGTTGTGGTATTCCGACTTCGCCTTCTCGACCTTCTGCAAAAGCTTCACCCAAGGCTTCTGCGCCTTCTTGAACGCGTCCTCCATCTCCTTGCGTTCCTTCAGGGTCATCATCGACTGCAACCGAACCACATCCGCGCAGCGTTAGCCATTATTACCGAGACCTTACCGAAAACAACCCTTAGCATCAAACACCAAAAACAATATATATCTCGGTCCTCTGGATCCTCAACAAATCTTTCAATTTTATATCTTCAAAGTACCAAAGATGATCTCTATATTCTCTGCAAAAAGCTGTATCGTATCTGAAAATTCTCATTCAATTGAGATTTGTGGAAGCAAACATTTACCAATCTTAAAATATTAATCACGGTCTCTGTATTTTCCATAAACACGTAGAAACTAATTCACAAAAGTTGATTAGAAGCTGTCTAAAAGGTCCATTCTGATTTTGTTTTTTTCAATTGTGACCAATTTGGAGAAAATTTCACAGACAGTATCAGAGAACAGGAAGTACCACGGAAGAGCGTACCTTATGGTAACTGTCCTTCTGCCACGTTTTCACTTGTTGGATGATGTCGTTGCAGAGACTCTCCTTGACCCTGAGATGAAGATCGCATAACCTGTCGGACTCGACGAGAACGCCTTTCCACGCCGCTTCTGTGGTACCGTATTCGGGCCCTTTCTCGATCTTATCGTTCCAATTCTTCGACCAATTCTTCAGGGCTTTCGCGTAGCTCTTCTCGATCTCCGCCCTCTCCTGCACGAGGGCTATCAGGCTGTCGCATAGCTTGTGCCCGTCCTCGATCCTTTTCGTTGTCCGTTTATAGTTGCCCGGCTCCCAGAAGGAATCCGAGGTTGCTATCAGCATGTTATCGTCGCTGTGATGTGACATCCTAGCCTAAATCGAGAAATTCCTTTCACCTGCGAACAGAGAGTTTCACGAAACGCCGTCATCCACCTGCTCAGCAACAACTGTACGCGACTAATCATTCTATATTCTGCTGCTAGTCATTCCCACAACCCGCGAGGCGGTTCCGTGAACCAACCGAAGTCGAAATTAGCGGGCCATGTTCGATCGACACTGTCGACGAATCCCTCTTTTTTTATATTTATATTTATGGAAATTTAGAAATTATCCTAAAATTCTAAGTGTTCGGTCTTCCGGATACTTCTATGCGGATTTTATGCATTCACGAACAAAAGAGTGAGTCGATGGTAAACGCAGTCGAGGAATTGGATATTGCACTATTTTCAACCTATTCAAGTTATTAAAGGAAGAAATTGTTGCAATTACCGCAGAATATTTTTATTTCAGTGGGCTGAGAATAGTTGTCAAAGTCGGAGCTGTATATTTCTCGACACTCAGCGCTTTTTTTAACACCAAGTTTACGGAGCACTGGAAGTGACTATTTTGCACTACTTTATAAAGGTGATTAGGCGATAGGCGAATAAGATTTGGTGTTGTTCAATTTAACCCAGTTTAATTTAGTGTGTTCAGTTTATAGTTTAGGTTAGTTGTTTTATGTAACAGTGATTATTAAATATATCGTCATTTTCATACTATCCCCCTTGATCCTACAAATTAAAATAACAAGAACGCGTTACCCAGATTTTTAGCAATATTTTTGAAATAACATATATCCAAAGAGCTAAATTTTCCAAGTAATTTCTCACGTATGGATCCTTAGAGTGTTAATAGTTTTAAATTAAAAATATTAGAAGAACCCGTCATTTCGACGGGTCCCGTAAACCTAGTGCTAAGGGGTGTCATTTTTACATTTTTGAAACGGGGGTCGTGGCGAGATAGCTAATTCTCGTTCCACAGAATTTGTATCGATAGAGTTTCAAGCTAAACTCCAACCAGATAATTCTCCTGACAGATAACGAACGAACGAACGGGCTCGGCGAGATAAATTTCGCTGGGAAATGGAATTTTTCTGCGCCGACGATGAGTTTACTCGGCCCAGTCACGTTAATCGAACTCGACACCGGCGGTTCGTAAAATTGAATATAAATATCTGAGGAGCCGGAGGGTCTCGCGGAGCGTGCACATTGTTCGGAAGGATGGTGCAGAGGTGCAAACCTTACGACATAGTGGCGAGCGAATGAAGAAGAACGAGCATCGACCGCTAAAAAGAAGCTAAAAGTCGAAGATGAAGAAGAAGAAGAAGAAGAAGAAGAGGGAGCAAGGAACGAGGAACACAGGCAGTAAAGGCCTTCGGCCTTTAATGTTGAAGGCGGAGGAGAAGGTCGGATCAAGGTTCCGATTTTCGGCGTCGAGTGGAACAGGTGAACGAAATGGTTTCCTGCTTCGCCTTTCACGTTCGCAGGTATGAGACGTGCGCGCGCGCGCGCGTCCTCTCGCACACCTGTGACCAGGTACGAGGCGGTGCACCGTCGCGTAGGATCCTTTCAGTGCTCGCAGGAGACCACGGAGGAATGAGTATGGTCATTCCGAACCGTGGAATGCTGCTCTACCAGCTGGATAAGTTTCTGTGTGCCGGTGATCTCGTAGGCGCCACGACCAGTGCTGATTAGTTGATTCTACGCGTTATTACTACCGGGGATGTTACATTTCTACCTGGCGAACACCGGTGTTAGTGGTCGTTGCACCTTTCTGGTAACGCGGATCGGTCCTCGGGTATTACCGGATCACTCTAAATCACGAGCTGTCCCGACCACAACGATCGCATAAACAGCTTCCGTTTTTAACACGAGTCTCGCGCCTATTTTTCAGTCGTACGAATCACGGTTATTAATAATTAGTTACTTGGCAAGGAAGCGTGCACCTTGCGCTATACTTTCGAATATTTTTAGTGCCCACTAATTTCACGAGAATCGTTTCTTTCACCTAACGCGGTTTGAACGGTGTACCTGTGTGGAACCGATGTCTCGGAACTTGTACAAAGTTTATCAGTAAGAACAGCAATCGCCGTAATTATGCAGTACTTGTTAAAACGACGAAGAAATTTGATATCGATGAAAACGTCGGAAGTTGAAAAACTTTCACGGTCCACGTGCTAGAAACACAGAAACTGTTAAAAAGTTCCCCGTAACTCTTGCGATCTCTGGTTTGAACGTTTGAATTCCTGGTCCGGTGCGATGGACATTGAATTAGTGTGCCAGTGATACTGCGGGCGGCGATTAATCTAATCTAGTGTGCAACGGCCTGTGAATTTCTATTTCGACTATAAAAGTGGATAACAGTGTCGAGTATTGTAAAACTCGTGGAGGAAGTGTTTTTTGGAATGGAAATAAAGTGTGATATTTTTCTCATTTCTGTATAGAGACGTAGACGCGCGTAGTTCATTCACTATGACTGGCCTATAAATACGGGAAATATAAAAATAACGTTCTTGCACAACCCTGTCACGGCAGACGCGTTATTTTTACACGAAAGTTTAAACTTCTTGTCGCCAGGGACGACACGCCTAGTCGCTTTCTCGTAGGAAACTTATGTGTGTACGTGTAGAGATCGCGTTTATTTACGTGAGCTCGCAGCTTATCAACATTTTGTCTCGTAATCGGCAGACACGTTGATACTTTATCGAAAAAATGGAATGGTGAAGTCATCGAACGTATTTTTCTCATCGATTATCGAACGTTGCCGAGGCGTTCGTACGTTGCCGTTTATGGACTGTACCGAGAAAACTATTTGCGCGCGACGATAAAGTTTCGCGATAGCGTAGATTAAAATTATACCAGGTGTAAAATAATTTTTAAAATCACCCCGCGACGCTCTGTCAGCAATTTGTTTCCCTGGTGATATTAGAATAGAAAGGACGAACGAAACGAAAAGTTCACTTTCGCTTCGTCCGGTAAGGTAAAAGGGAAACCGATCTGTTAATTTTTCAATTCCTCTGTTCGAAAGGCAAGGAAATTGTTAGGTTCGAAGCGATCGTTGCAAACGGTGCTTGCTTCCTGCGGAGATATCGAGGAATTATGATCAGCAGAATATTCTCACGCGCCAGTTCATGACGCGAGCGCGTTTCTTCCAGAAACGATCGAGGAAAGCCTATCTATTTATTTTTCCGACGATTCCTTTTTCCTTATCGAGTACCAATTTCTTGCCTCGCTTTCTCGATTCGCGAACAACGGGTTCCCCCGATAGTTTTAATTAAATCTTCGGTTCGCCGCGCCGAAACCGCAATTACACGATCGCAACATTTTCTTCGCGAAAGCTCCTACTAATTAGTCACCGTTTATTTCCAACTTTTTCCGCAGAAATAACTGAACAATCGGAGAGCGTAGAAGAAGCTGCAGTGGCGATTTACCGTGGCGACAACAATGGCCGCGAGGCGACGAGAAAAAGCTGAGAACACGAATTCGAGTCCGAATAACGCGGGCATTAGACGCGGCGCATGAAGAAAAGAACGCAAACTACTTAAAGAGGTTGTTAGCCAAGACACGAGTGATTTCTCGAGATCAGAAATCGCGAAACGGGAACTCGTGTCGCGAGATACACAACGCGAACAATACTGAGAATACGACAGCCAAGGAAATGGATGGCCTTAAAAGCGACCTCGCGCCGAGGAAGAAGTAAGGACTTCGCGTGGATCGAATTCCTTTTGTATCAAGTACGCGTCTCGTCCTCGTCTTCTGGGACCAAAGGCAGGAAGTCACCTTTGACCTATTTCAACCGACCGTCACAGATCGGGACAGAAATTCGAGGCTAAATGCCCCCCTCCCCCCCACTTCCAAATTGCGACGGCTTTCCTTCTTCTCTGAAACTTTGCTTTCGCGTGCGACCGAGAGGTCGCAATTTGTACCGAAATTTCGGAGAAGTTAAATTTTATAAAATTCTAGGTGCTTCGAAAATTAACAAATTCAAATCGGTCTATCCACTCTGTTGATTTCAAATTGTCCTGGAGCTAATTTATCGGAGGACTAAATTTTACCGAGAAAACATTGCTGAAAATGTTTTTCAATTTTGCAGAAGGGTTTTTCGTGGAGTTACGCCGTGTTGTTAGGCGTTTCGAGGATGCAGCGTGGCTCGGTCGCACGGGACACCATGTATAGCGCACGACATTCTTAACTGGTTCTTCGGAGTAGCTCTCTAGGGTAAGAGAGTCTTCAAAGAACCTCGACTGCATGATTGTGTAGGAGAAATGAGGCTCTTTCTGTAGCAACACGTAGGGCGATTCACGTTTTCAATACCTGGCCGGTTCAACGGATTCGTAAACTGCACGGCTGTGTGTATGCGTCTCTTTCAAGAAATCGCCTGCTTCTGGGTCCGATGGTGTCTCTGAACGAACAACTTTCAGGTCAACAGACTGGACAAACATTGCACAAAGGGGGTGCCCGAATAGTGGCTGCCCCGAATAAGTATGATTAACCGTTTCGAGGGCGAGCAAATTATTAGATTCGATAACGTCCTCGTAAACTCGTCACTTATCAACAGCAATATAAATTAATTACCATTAAGACAATTACCAACATGTCTTCCATTTTAACAACTTCCTTCTGGTTATTTTATTTCGACATGTAATCCTAGCTCGTTACTCTCATCCTTGTTTCTCGAAATTCTATAGAATTACATCTGTGGCACGCAATCGTTCAGTAAAGTTCAGATAATCGTAGTAGTTCGGTCAATTAGTTGCAATTTCATTTAATTACCCGTCGCACGTATACCAATCGAGCCACGAATATATCAAGCGACTAAATCGTATTTAAAACTTTGAGACCCGCTCGTGCACTGTATGCATTGGACGCGATGCGCATACGCGATTAAGCAGGCAAAAGCTCTAATGACGTTACGTATAATTTCATAGTTTGCAATACGCCTGCATCTGACAGTGAAATATCGTAATGACGATCTGTCGACGACGCAAGGCTAAAATTATCATTACGTTCCTTAATGTATGCTCGATACTATAGTAGCACGGTCTGGCTATACCGGGATTTGAATAAAGGGGAATATAAATGTTCTCTTGGTTAATGAAGCAACTAAAAACTCATTTTCTACGGGCATCTTTTTAACTTCACCGACCAACAACGTGCGCAAAACATTGTAGTTGCGACGTATTCCTCTCGTTCTTCTCCATTTTTTAATTCCATTCCTCAGAGCCATTTTTACCAATTTTCGAGGAAGCTGCTAATTAAAATGGAAGCTGAGGGATACTCTGATCAAGTTGTGTCACAGGATAATGTTTTAAGACTGAAAAATTCTCATGCTTTTTTATTAAATTTTGTAATTTCATTCCTCAGTGCCATTTTTACCAATTTCAGTGGAACCTGCTAATTAAAATACGAACGACATAATATAATATATTTGAATGCTGAATGCAGTCTAGAATAATGATTAGGACTGTGAGGATTGTCGGTTCGGGCGTTCGAAAAACTTGGAGAGCGATAGTCGATGCCGGCTCGTTAGTTTCCATCTTCGCTCGTATTTTTAGTCTGTTGCTTTGCCGAGGGAACGGCGAGTGAATGGTTTCGGGCAGATCGCCAGTTTTTCAAACTTGTACGAAGAAAGTGTGAGCGTTGTTTCGGACGTTTGATAATTCCGTTCGAATTGAAGCCGGCGGAACGGCGACGGAAAATATGGAAACGGCTGTAAACGCGGAAATCCGGCGAAGTAGTTGTGTGTTTATGAAAGAGAGAGAGAGAGAGAGAGAGAGAGAGAGAGAGAAAAAAATAGGAAAAAAGGGGAAAGAGGAAAAACGGAGATTCAAATGCAGGTCCAGTGAATATGAATGGCAACCGCCTCTCAGGTGTAGCTTCCCATTTTCTATCGCAATGCACGCTCGCGCAGCTTCGTTATCGATTCCGCGAGAACGCTTAAATTGTTCTTTTTTTTTTTTTTTTAAATAAAACGAGCTGGACGAAATAATTCGAAACATTCTCCTAGAAAATAGAACGGCCAAAGATTGCCCCAGATAAAGAGAAACGAGAAGCTACAGAGAAGGCAATTCGACATCGTCATTCCTACGCGTCGAATATCGCAATTTCTTTCCTCGTTTAATTTAACTTCGTTTAACGAGCTCGCTTCATTCGATCGACTAATTAACCAGGCGAAAACAGAAGAATTTGATACGTTCGCTAGCGAATCAGCATTCCAGGTAATTATTTATATACGCAGACGCAACACTCTCTCTCTCTGCACGAGGCTTTATCTCCGTCACGATAAGATAAGTTCCGTTACGTCGTCGATTTTTATCCAACGATTATTTATTGTTGCCTGTATCGGTGAACCGCTTGCGAGTGGAATTTCAATCAAGCTAGTAAATGCATTCGAATGTTCCCACCACCCTCATTCCCAGAAATTTTCGCTGGAAAACGTTGTCATGCCCATTGTAAAAATAAAACATTCAACAACCGCCCCGATGCTTTTCGAGAGTTCCCGGAATGACGAAAAATAGGACGACGGGGGGGGGGGGGGACTAGCGAAAATAATATCACCGAAGAAAGAAGCGCTCGTTAAAAATGTGCTTTCAAAGTTTTGAGAGTTGAAAAACACGAGACACGCGGCAGGTGCAATTAGGCCAAGCTTCTTCCACTGTCCTTGGACGAGAAGCCTGTTAATTCGCTACGCTGCACAGTGAACGGTTATGCTTCGGATTGTGTTGAGACAGGTCACGTCGCGGGAATCTGAACATTCCGAGTTTCGTTTGAAAACAACTGCCAGTTGAACACCGCTGCCAGATGCACTATACAATCCGCAAGTTCACGGGCAAAACGAACATAATGCCGGACACACTCGCGTGCAAGCCGTAAAACAAATTCGATTCGCTGTGGACCAGAAAATTCCATCGATTTTAAGAGGCAGAATTAGATTGATGAACTCGTAGGACGAAAATTTGCTATGGGACAGTCGAAAACGAGAAAACAAGCTCCCAATTTGCTTATGGAACGGGATCAGAAGATTAGAAAATTTCTTACAATCGACCAAGTTGTGTACGATTGTACACGCAGAATAAAACTGAAAGAGGTTAGCAAACCTAATCAAACTCGAACCAAAATAGAGACTACTCTAAGATTTCGCAATCGATAAGATTGGTACCCGAGGAAAATTAATGCAACATCTCCAGGTTCGATGATAGCAATTTCTCGTTTACGAAAATGACTAGAGAGACACTCTTCAGCGATTCGAGGCAGACCCTAAAATGATTTGGAGCGGTCGGTAATTAAAAAGGGTGAACGAACCGAACCGGGTAGAGAGTTAGAAGCATCCAGGGTTTTTTTTTCTCTTCTAGTCTTTTTTTCTTTTTTCGAGCACGAATCGCTTCCTGGTTTTCAGTCCTTGCTTTTCGAGGGAAGCATTAAGTGAGTTCCAGAGCAGGTAGCTGCGGCAGCCCTAACAAAAGCTTGGGAAATGGATGAGACTAGCGAGCGGAGTGACGCGGAAAAGGGTTTGAAATATTCGGAGCGTAAAGGTTCCGACAAATTTCAACCCCTGTCCGCGCCTCGCCGCTAAACCGCCGAGTTAGAGCATCGTCGTCGTCGTCGTCGTCGTCGTGGTGGTCGTGGTCGTTGTCGTCTCGTAGTCGTCGAGATTTCATTTTCACCGTGAGAGACCGGTTTTCTCCGACGAAAATGCTCGACCGAGAGTCGGCTGCGACCGTTTGATAACACTGACAGCAACAAAGATTCCCGGTAACGTTTCGAAACTCACCGGGAGGGAAATATTCCCGCGGACATGACACCGTCACGAAAATCTGACGAGAGACACAGCGACACGAGTCTGTCAACATTCAAACATTTGCGCTTCCGTTTTACGCGTTTTAAATTGCGACGCTATCTTGTTTTGCAGATTGCTGCTTCAACTTTTTTCTTTTGTCTCGGTAACGTAATTTGCTGGACTTTCATTTGTGCAACATAAAAATTCTTTTCAAGCATTTTAGTACATCGCGTACAAAATATTAACCCTCTATAGGCCGAATTTTCTTGATTTCTATTTGCAGGCAACTTGCAGGCAAATTGTTGGTGCAGCTAACCGTCATCAATATTGTTATTAGTTATCTGAGAGACATTATATAATTAAGACGTATACGTCACCTTCTGAAAAAAGTAAAATTATTTGGTAAAATGTTGATATATTAGCACGTGACCTGAAAGTTACACGGGCCCATGAGGGTTAACAATTTGTTGTTCTTCTACGGTAATAAGATACTCTTGGTTTTTGTCACTGGAAAATTCTTTCCAGAGAACGTACTAAGATGATTTTAATTGGATCTTTTTAGGGCTGGTACGTACGTGTTTCGTTGCTTTGTTTTTCGAACTATGAAGCATGGCTAATTAGGTAAAGATTCAATAAAAAGCGTGGAATGCATTTTTACACTTTCTACGCTGATAGGAATCGGACGGGATTTGAAACAACGATCCCCCTCGTTTCGATACCCATCCACTGTTACTATTAAGTCCGCCGGAAACGTTCCCACAGGCCTAATAAAAAAGTTACTCGATATAGTTACGTCACGCGGAATACTGTTAATTATTATCAGCACACGACCAGCAAGGGTCAGATCCCCGCGATACAGAGGGAACATTATGCCGGAGCGAATTAGATCATAGCCGAGAAAAGCCAAGGTTAATCAGGGGGTTCGATAAAGAGGTCGATTGATGCCGGGGGATAGTGACAATCAAAGCTTTCAATTTTCCTGGTTGGGGCATAATCGAGCCAATGGACCGAGCTACTCATACAAGTGAAATTAATCGCACACACGAAAAATAATATCGTGTTAAATCCGTCACACGAATATCACAAATTCCTCGCAATTCCTTTTTAATCGGTGTAAAATTCTATAGACTGCGAATCTTTTTATAAAATAAAAATTGTCTGCATCGAATACACGGAAGGATAGTATTCCTTCTTTTAATTACTTTAATGAGCTGTGCACGATGTATTAGTAATATTAAATTCAATATTAAATTCGATTTGTGTTTCGCTAACCGATTATTATCGTGTCCAGTCTAAATATATATTTTCTTTTCCTTGCAGGAAACTAGAAACGATGCGAACACATCTAATCAGCACAGCTGTGCAATAAATCACAGGGCAATGACTTAAAGAAACCAAGGCAAGTGAACGCAATCGCGACGAGCAACGTCAATAAAATCTAGCGGACACGTCATACAATTTGTCGACGGTTAAACAAATGGACCACGATCGGATCAACGATCGAACCCGGGTGGCATTCGATGCTCGGTTACCGGACTTTGTTTCTAAACGATGCCCGCGCGGTGATCGATAAGATCGGACAATTAATGGGAGTTTTAGCGAGCAATTACGCCACCCTAAATCTCTTTTATCTGGTATCTTTATTCTGGTCGGGAGTCCGCCAAGTTTGCCGGGAGGATATCCAGCGACCGAACACACGATCCGTCGAGTGCTACCTGAACTAACGATTTCCCAGATTCCACGGATCTTGATTAATCTAGAGCACGCTTTCGCGCGGAACGGCCGAGAGTGGTAGGATGCATTTAAAAAAGGAAAAAAGAGAAAAATCGCGGCGAGAGAGCATGTGCGAGAGAGAGCCCGGGCAACGGAGTGTGTCGGTAACGTGTATCCGCACGCGTAATAACATACGATTGTAGAACGAAACAGAAATTAACGCTCTTCTCTCTTTCGCCGCTTCCTGGATTTATCGACGCGCGCATGTCTCGCGAAACTCTTTTCACGTACCTTCGGACGTGGAATAAATCTCGGCCCACGCCGTTCCGCTCTTCGACAGTTTTCTATCCCAACGACAGGTCCTGACGAGCGGATCCTTCGCGATTTATTTTTAGTCACAATCGCTGCTTCCCAGTGGATCGCGCGAAATATAAATTCTCCTCATCGATTGAAAAATACCGGAACCGAGGAGAAATTCACTGGCCACAAATCGATTAACTCCACCACTTTTTGAAACATTTTCAATTTAACTGTCGAATCACCTGGTTTAGTCATAACTTTTTTCATTTCATTTCTCCACTTTCTGCTTTATGGAGTTAATCGATTTGGCAAGCGAGCGGCCCAATCGCTTCAACAATTTGGAACTTGTAAACCCATATTTTTCAAATTTTTCTCACGAACGCACAAAATTCTCAGTCCAAGGATTATTTCGACGATTGGTAATATTTCTACTGCGTTTTATTTACGCAAGTAATAAAAACGACGATCCAACATGACCTCAAGAAGCGTCCCTCCCACCAATTCATTTAAATAACCGCGAATCATTAAAGGAGAAAAAACTGTCGAGCAACGGTTTAAATCGCAAATCCGGACGGAGTTTCTATGTAATGTTTACGTTGACCGTCGATAAAAAGAAGTGAAATTGATTGTGAAAGTTTCCGAAAGTAAAAAAAAAAAGCTTCGGAAGAATGTCGACGACCTTGGAATTATGGTCAAAACGGCCTCGGGGTGTTCACACTCTGCGAATCGATGGGAACCGAGATAGCCAGCTAGGCCAACAAACCTTAAGTAACTGTAAATAATTGCACTAATTTGTTAAGAGCGCGCGCATACTGATACTTTGAGCTAGCTGTTCCCGAACACGTTAGCCGCCGAACGGTTTCGGAAACTCTTGAGCAAACGTTAAACACGCGAAATAATTGCACGAGGATCGTGAATACGGGATCGTCGAAGCTGCTTTGATAAACTCGCGTAGATAAGGCTTCGACGCACTCGGGAGGGGATCGAGGGGAGATGAAAGGATACTTCGAACGCTAGGGACAAAGCTCGGTAAACGATAGTCCCCTCGGGGGACTGTAATTTTCCTACGATTAAACATTCCAATGGAGCCGAGAGAAAATTCAACGACGATGTTATCGATATTTTAAAATTAAATTGGCGAAAATATGGGAATGCAGAATAGCGCTGATTTCCGTGTTCTTTCAGGCATTCGAGAGACGGAGAAGTTGTAGTTGTGAACGTCGACAAAGTTAGAACCGAAGCAGAGGAATAAATTGTTTTTCTACAAATTTTTTGGGGACGTCGAAAAAGTTGAAAATGTAGTTCAAAAGGTTCTAAAACGGAAGCAGAGGGTTTCTAGGGCCACAGCGAGAGGAAAATAAAAATTTTATTTTTCTCAAAATTTGAGGAACGTTAAAGAAGTTATGATTATTGCAGTGTAAAGGGTGAAAACGGAAGCCGGAGGTTTCCAGAGTCACGAGCCGCGGAAAACAGAAAAGAAAAACCGGAAGGGACTCGAGCCTCGAATCACGAGACTTGTCGACGTTCGAGAGCGCTGGTAATTGCACGGAATGTTTTAAATAATTCCCGGTCCCGGTAATTACAATGAAATTCACGTTTTATAAAACCCTCTGGCTCGGTAATGATAGTGCAGTCCCTCAAACTCGATTCTAACTCGCATTCCCGGTTAGATCGGGTAGGGAGGGGGGAAAAATAAAATGGAAAATGCGAAATTACAGGGTGTAGGGGGGGGAGGGAAGTATAGTGAGCGTCCCCCGGGGAGAGGGGGTACAGTTAATTCCGGACGGCCGGCCGAGAAGCATGTTAGTGGTTTACCATAATTCAAAGACGAAAGAAATGCGTACAGGGTCGGTTATGATGGTCGTGCGCGTGCGTGTACGTATACACGGTATTTAAAATGCTGTCGGCGTAATAGCTCGCGGTCGTTTAGCTTCGTTTTAGAAAGATACTAATTATACGGTTAATTAATGCGAGTGCGCGCGATGCCTCCGCGCTATCAGATTTAATCGCGAAGCCGCTCTTCGATGCCGGCAACAACTATTATCCATTAACATGGTCACGTAATAATTATCGAGTTAGGATTTCGATGTATGTACCTACTTCTCCACGAGAACCGCCGAGTATTTCTTTGGTCATGGGACGCCATAGATTATTATTAATCCTCGTGCCGTCCACTTTGTATTATGTTTTGTACATTTTGTTATGGAATGCGGACTTTTATGCAGAATAAAAAATGTCTGCATGCGTTGCAAGATATGTACAGGTAACCGTGGAATTTTCTTAATCGTTTCAATAAGTCGAGAATATCTTTAAATTTTTGGAATATTTTCACCGTTTTGAATTCGCTCGCTTTTTGTCATAAATGCATACGATCCGCAGTTTACCAATTAATATTTTTCATTCCTGATTTGAACATATACCGGAAGAGAAATTTTCGAGGTTCAGAGCGTTTTATCCATTAATCTCAAGACAGAAACGCGAGAAATTTATACCATTTTTTGCGCAGTTGTCTACCGTACATTACAGACTGAAATTGACTTTTAATGATTACCACGATTTTATGCAAACGATGCTGAAGCGATTAATTACCAAAGATTAAACACGCCACGACACGAGCACGCACGTTCATTTTTATGTAGTCTGAACGTGACTGATTGAGTTTCGCCGCACTTTTATGAATGAAAAATGCAAGCGTTGCTTCCTGCTCGCATGCGAAAATCTAATGTATACAGTATAAGTTTGACGAGACATTGTCTGTTTGAACAATGACATCCTTTGACACACAGACAATGCACTTATGCATAACTTGTAGACGTTCCCAGTTGAAAGCTGCACCGAACGCTTGAAAAAGTTACGAGTTCTACGTGTAAGAATCGTTGGTATTCCAAAACCCTCGGTGCAGCACAGTGTCTTGATTACGCTTTATGAACGTAAAAATTCAGCAGCATTTGCGAGTGAAATTAAGAAATAGCCCGAGGTACGCACAAATTGCTAACGAGACTGCGGATCTTAAAATAAAAATAGAGGCGTCCAAAACAACATATGAAAGTTCTCAAAATTCTTTTAATGCTCCTGCTGTTCTAAATCGCACCAACTTGTCTTCACCACATAAAATCCGCGGTTTAATTGAAAGGTATAGGAAGCCTCGAACATGCAGAAACCTCGTCAAACTCTACCACCGTACACTGCTACTTCACTTTGGTATCAATTCGCAAGAACCGGTCGCGAGAAGAATGTAATGTCATCCCGGTTGCTCAGAGTTGCTCTACGACCACCTAAGTTTGCACAAGCCTCTGGTTTTCGACCATAATTTCCACCCCGGCGTGGAAACGTGAAAAGCCACGAGAACCGATCGGAACCGATGGAGGACGACCGTTCCCGATTAAAACGATCCGTCTGACGGAAACGGATACCTGTTACGTTCGCCGCGATCCACGAACCGCGCACATAATCGCCGGGTGAAGTCACAAGGTGGTAACGCAGGATCTTTACCTTGGCGAGGTGACATGGTTGAGTAACGACCCTCGTGGAACGGAATGCTTCTTAATTCACAACCGAGAGAGAGAGACAGATATAGATGTACGTGGCGGCTCGATATCACTGGCGGCAAACACTGAATCACGACTCCGGAGTTTCGGTCGGCGGACAAAAAAAAAGGCGGATTTCTAAACAACGACGATGGCAACTACGCTGTACCCGTCACGACGACCGACTATACTTGTACTGTGTACTATACTCTCGTCCACACCGCACGGCAGCCGCAGCTCAACTGACGTTCCCGCTCCAGAACACGCCGCGCCGGCTCGACGATCAAACTCGATGGAAAAAAGCGTCTACGATTGGCGTGATTACGTGTACCACCGAAAGGATAAACAATTGTTCGGAGTTGTAATAATAGACGGCACGACACGTTCTCCATTGTACGCGTGTCGCGTTTTTTTTTTCGTAGGTTGTCATTCGAGCACGAAACTGATGGGGACTTCGACCCTCGTCCCTTGGGAACGATCTTTTTTTATACTGGCATTTTATACAACTTTCCGTACGGTCCGTGGTGTAAACAATTCAATTCATTTTCTATTTTTACATAAAAGGATCTTCCAATTTAATTATTTCCATGTCACCGGACAAATTCGTTGAGCTGCTTAATTTCATGAATGAAAGTTAACGAAATGAACGTGCACAATCTGCATTTGTTACAAAAACCGTTTGCCGCCACAGCATAAATTAGGTGACGCAGATTATTGCCGTGTCATCCATATATGCGTGACGGAATTATTTGTCAAGATTTATAAATTGATTGTTACGCTAATATAATCTTTGTACCGAATTTGGCTAATATATATACACTCCTGGACAAAAAGATAGCACAAGTGTGCTATCATTTAGTTCTCAGTATCTTATTTGAACCACATTAAATTATACTATATACCAAATCATTAATGATCGTCAATAAAAAAAACCTTATATCCAATGTTCCACATACGAATACTAATCCTACATTATAAAATACTAATGTAAAGTGTACTTACTTCTGAATCTTCTGTACCTCCGTCGAATCCACGGCACACAATTATTGACTCACGAGAATAGGTCCGAATCACAATCACTAAACAACACACACAACACATTTTATAAAATCGTGACAACGAACGAGAAGATGTCACTCCGACCACGAACAAAATAATACTGCGATTTGAACAATGACCTCCCTTCCACGGAGGTGGTACGGTCAGGTTATCCTAGGCAGGTTAGACGCTGATACAAAACCAAGGTAAAAAAAATTATGGCGGGGCGCCGACCCTATTTCCCGGAATCCCCTGTTTTCGTATCACACGTCCGTGGGAGGGGGACGGTTAAAATCGCAGTATTATTTTATTCGTGGTCGGAGTAACATCTCGTTCGTTTTCGCGATTTTATAAAATGTGTTGTGTAGAGTGTAGTGAATGTGTTGTGCAATTATTCGGACCTATTCTCGTGAGTCAATAATTGTATGCTGTGGATCCGACGGAGGTACAGAAGATTCAGAAGTAAGTACACTTTACGTTAGTATTTTATAATGTAGTTTATAGTACATTAGTATAGTATATTATTATTTGTGTGTAGAATATTGGACGCAAGGTTTTCTTTCATATTTTGCAACTTCAATGTCCCTTTAACACTAGATTCGCAGAGCACTAAAACTGACTACTTAACATTATTTGGTAATTATTTACATTAGGGGCTTCCTCACCGATTTTGATGACCTAAGTTAATGCCTCATTTATTAACATGTGCTATCATTTCGCCGACCTCCGCTACGAGATTGTTGTTAATAAATACAAGTACGGACAGCGTAGTTCCAATTTATCGCTATTTAATATATTACCGTAAGACGATATTTACGTACCAATTGTAAAATTTAGAGAATTCTTGATTTATCCTTGAAAAATAAATGATAGCACATTTGTGCTATCTTTTTGTCCAGGAGTGTATACGTATATATTTGGTAATAGTTAGTTTATCAAAATATATTACTTCGGTTTTATGGAATTTTTCAGGTTGTTGCTTCGGCAGTCGTTAACCGCGAATAGCCCGAGCCACCTCTGTTATGAAGTTCGTGACGCAAAAAAAAAAATAAAATTGACACGGTTCTGGAAGAAGTCGGGTAAGAATACCAAGGCTAATGATTATGCAAATGCGCTCGACGAAGGTGTCATTAAAATACCGTGCATTTCAAATTGAATTACAACGTGTTCAAGCCGCGGCCGGTTCGGAGTCTTCGAGGAAATGTATTTCTTTTCTCATGGTGCCGGTTGTCTCGGAGCATAATCGCGGCTGCGCAATTATTCCGAAACAATCAACTATTTATAAGCGTGGAGATGACGAATCCGTGTACCTCCGACGTGACACGCGCGGGGAACCAAGATGGCGACGGCTGAAGGTTGCCACACGGTTTGACCGCTAATCGATGAGGAACAGAACAGCTTGCGTAACCGCGACTCATTCGTCGCAAAAAAACTTATTTACTTGCGCCGCTAAGTGTGCTGACGTGCGCCTGCGAATACGATATGTTCTAAACATGTGCACGCTAGTCCAAATTGGCGAAGGTCGATCACTTTCCTAATACGATTTAATTTCTTTCTGGAATTTTCCAAACAGTTGAGAATTCGATCGAGCTGTTATTATTTTATAGAACCGTGAATTAATACGATCTAATTTTCAGTATTTTCTGCTTGTTGGAAAAATTATTACAAATTCGATTGAACTGTGCTTTAAACATTCTGACCAACGATATTTGAGAAACCAAAAGTGGGCTCTTTGTGCTCGGTTCAGTAGATTAGGTAATTCGTATTCAGACACTTCTATTGGGTCACAGTTGACGTTCAATTCTGGAGCAAATAAAATTGTATAAAGAACCTGTTGACGATCAATTAATTTATTAGATTCAAATAGAGAGTAAAGGTCCAGTGTACGAAGGTTAATAAAAATTTCGAAGAATCGCGCGTCGAATGCAGTTCGATAAAATTGTTTAGGATGAATTAAACGTGCGTTTTGCAACCGAAAGAAGTCGTGAGAATCATACGTATAAAGACGGACGTCTTTTCTCAGGGTCGCCGGGACGTTTCGACATCGAGCACGAAGGCAGTTAGGTCAAGTTAAGAGTAAACGTAAATAATAGCGTTCAATTTCGCTGACAATGGGCATTCAAAGAAAGCACGGTTTGCGTAACAGCTCGCGGAGAATACAACTGAAGCTCAATCAAACCGGCGTCGCATGTACGCGTTGCGGATGCTATAATACGGGTCGTGTTGGTCAGTTTATCCGAAGCCAAGTAAATTCGTTACCATAAGCTATTAGGAAGCTTGTTTAACGGAAAGGTTATCTACCACCTTTCCGTTTCGAATCGTGATGAAATTCGAAAACATTAACTACCCGATAATACTCCTTACAACCGAAATCTTAAAGCATAAATAAAAAACTTTTGTCCTTTATAATTCTTCGGAAGAATAAAAGAAAATGTTTACTCTCTTTCCATTCTTTGCTTACATTTGCCCCGGATAAAATTCCAAATATTTGTGCGTCTCGCGAGCGCGTGTAAAATTTGTTATTCCTGTTGACAGTATTGCAGAGCCTCGGCGCGACGCAATCAAACCGTTGTTGGTTGGGGCCCCGCGAAATCTGCTTAAATATTTAATTGAAAACGCTTCCTCGTACCTCGAGGCTGCGCCCGCTGAATTTCTACGAACGGTAAATAGTGCAGGCGAACTGTATTCCTTGTCTCTATTGATTAAGCCACCGATGGAGTGTACAAAGGGTGTTGGCTTCTTCGTCGGGCAGAGCTTGATGGGTCGGGAGGCCGTATTTGTGTTCAATCCTGTTATAAATCTGACGATGATTATATTCTACGTGTGGAAGGATGACCGCTTATGCACACTCGCTTCACACAGCCCCGTCTACCGGTTAATGAACTCCCTACCACCAGAAGCGTACAATGGAAAATACACAGAAACATCCGTAGGTAAAAAATTCATGTCCCAAAAAGACTACCAAAAAAAAAAAAACACGCGAGATACCGTTTTAACAGAAAATCCTGTGGGGCGAAATCAGCCCCCAAATTTCCCACAGATTTTCCTCGTTTTAATCATGGCTTTACGGTGGCTTTGACCCGCGAATTATTCAGCATGCAATGTACAATTCAGTGCACCGCAAAGACGCTTTTCCAGGGGTCGTAAACTTTTTCGTTGGTTGTGCAAAATATTTATTCTCTCGTCCCTGGTAGAGCTTCCGGGTCGGGTAAGTTTTATAATGAAAATATAAACAATGTTGTCGACGGGACGGCTAATATTTTGTTCTCGGCCTTTTTGTTTGAAAGTAACCGTTAATAGATGAATCCTAATTTTCTGGTAGGGTAGATTGATTTTCTGTACAGTCAATCATTTTCATTGCTTCGTCGCAAAATAATTACAAATGCGACGTTTTCTCAGCTTCATGCGGCAAATTGAATATTGTATCGAATATTGAAGTATTTTAGACAATTTTTAGAGAGACCCTTTTACAGAGTTTTAACGCTAAACCTGCCAAGCACTCGAAACGACTAAAATGTTTACCTTACAAAAATGACGAGACCGTGTTTATTTCAATTTTATGCAATCTGTGTTACGGTAACGCATAATACCAATGATTGTAAAATAAAAAATATGGAACCGTCAACGTGTCGTCGGGGCAGCTTGTTCCTGGCCAATTTCGCCTGTGCATCGTGACGTATAATTTTTTGCACCGTTCGAAATTGCTGGAATAAAGGGCGGCAGCAGTTCCGGCGAACAATGTCTCGAAAAAAAAAATGCGTGGTTTCGGTGGAAAACGACGGACATGGTCGAGCTTCTGTAGCACACCGGTGGTTCCATCGATTGAGCAGAAGCTAACTGTTCCGCTGGAACACGCCGGTAGGCTTCCCGCTCCAGATACGACGCGTAATTTCATCGTATGTATAATTTATTTTCGGCGTTTATTGTTTCGCGGAAGCTGAGCCGTTCCCCGATTGACCATTCAGGAGGATGGAGATGCTAAAGCCTCCTCCACCGCCGCCGCATCTGAGCACCGTGTCCCGCGAACACGTTTCATATAGGTAATGCCATGCAAACTGTCTGATCGGCTTAATGAGGATGTACTCCGTCTGAATGACGAGTGCGAATTACGGTGGTAACGCGCGAGTTCTCCCGATGAACGGCATAAACGGCATAAACGGCATAAACCGATATACGTATACATGCATAACATGTATTAATAATAACGAGCGCGTAGCTGCGCGGAACTACCGTTTTTTCTTTCCCGCGAATAGCACGATCCATTCTCCGCGAACACATCTGATCGATCTACCTGGGGGCTCCGTTTCCGCGATGTGAAATCCCGCAAAACCGGGGAATATCGATTAAGTCATTAGCCGTTGGTTTTTTCTGGGAATCTAGAAAAAGATCGCGCGGCTCATCGCTCTTTCACCGAGTGACAGTGTACACCTGCGTCGCTTTTTACACGTCGAAATTCTACACGATTTTTTCGACACGTTTCATTTACTCCCGCGTGGTTTTCAACGCCGGTTTTCCTATTGGTGCAAAAAAGAGATGAAAAATATAAGAAACAGGCCAAAGAGAATTCTGTGGAAATTATCAGGAGGCAAGGGTTATTTAAGGGCAAAAATTACTTCCAGCACTTTTTCCGTGACAGTTCCACACCCTGGTTCTCCCGTACAGGACTTAAGAGATGTTTCATTACTATGATCAATAGGATGCGGGCGGATCACTATCATTTAGCCGCTTCATTGGCACGAGTAGGTATAATTTCTGACGGCAAGTGTAGCTGTGATCAAAGTGATGAAACTCTAAACCATGTGATCTGGCAGTGTGAAAAGTATGACATTCAAAGACACAAACTTTTAGATTCTCTGCATAAAATGGATTATCAATTACCCTTAAGTATTGAAATGTTTATAGTTGAACCTAATATTAAGGCGTGTATTTGTATTCATCAATACTTCACAGATTGTAAACTATTTATTTAATTATTATGTATCATTGTAATACCAAACTGCAAAATAAATTGTAAAGCGAAATGGGCCCTTTAAGGGCCTAAAGAGCTTAAATAAAAAAAAAAAAAAAAAAAAAAAAAAAAAAAAAGAGACGAATTCCCGTAGAAATATATCGATAGAAAATTGCATCGAATACAAAAGATAAAAAAAAATACAGAACGCAACGTTAACAAGCGATGCCGGTGAAAATGGCTTGTTAAAAAGGAGAGGAGCGCGCGACGATAATTCGCGCAACCAGGCGCCATTATGGCAGTCCTCTGATTTCTCGGGAGTAACGAGGAACGCTTCGATGATCTCAATTAAAAGTCTCCGACGGGGAGAGTCGAAACTTTGGGGGCGGTGTGTGTGCGTGTGTGTGTGTGTGTGCGAGAAATGGGAAAGCATCGGCGACGTCGCGTCGTCTGTCGGCATGCCGCGGGACTTTCAAAGTGTTCTGGAACTGTGACCTCGCTACCGATAATCATCCCGCACGCATACGCGACGGTTAGTTAACGACCCCCATTCAGCCGTTACACACCGTGAAAAAGAGGCGCGCACCGCCCGTGGAAAATCCGCCGGGCCACCGGTAATCACCGTGTACGTTTTTGCGGTAATCTTCTGAACATGTTCGTGGCACGTGTTCCTGCTTCTTCGGACGATTCGGTCGCTTTGGCAGCCGGCGGAGAGCATAATCTCTCTGCGATTGTTAACTAACTGCGGGTCTTTTATGCCGGAAGAAAAATCGTTCGAGTCGTTTGTAACAGACCGAAGATGTAATTGCCTTTGAAATCGTTTTAACGTGCTCGAAGAAGAGAATTAATTGAGAGATTTATTAAGAGATCGTTTCGTTTAATTTTATTTGAGTGTAAAATCTTCAAACCATTTCAACGTCCTTACGAAGAAACCTTGTGCCAGGTTTCGTTCGAGTGTGTCTTGTTTCGTTTGACTTTATTCGGGTATACAATTTCTATGGAGTTGACAATTTGACTGTTACTCTTGGCAACAGCCCGGCGGAGGAATAAAAGAGTCGTCTCGGAATGCTCTCTAGAAAAGCTGGAACAGGAGACCAATTAGAAAGACTCCAGGAATAAACCCATGAAATGTTTATCGTCCATAAAAACGTCTCTCTTTTCTCGGAAAGTTCGAGAATTTTTTCGAGCAAGAATCTAGACATAAAACCGTCTGCATAATACATTATAGGCCGTTGTCTCGTAAAAAGCGGCTCGCGAGGAGAATCAATTGAAGCTCCATTGAAAACACTCCAGCCTGGGTAATAGGAAAATTTAATGAACGTCATGAATGGAAAGTGTGTCTTTCGGATCGTGTGTGACCAAACCCGTATGAATCATCGATGACTGTAGAAACAGTTATGTCACTTGTGCCCGGAGTGTGTAAGCGTAACAAGAACAGTACTCGTCCGGCGAAGAAAGTGTAAACAGATTGTATAATGTCGGATTGATCGAGTGCTGCGTAAATTGATCTCTAATTAGCGAAAAAATAAAGTGATAACGGTACAAAAAAAAATCATCATTGGATCACCGATAAAAATGGAATTAAAAGTTATTTTTATCGCTTCAATGTTAACAAGGAACAAGCATTCAGATTATTTCATTTCTGACGATCCAATGAGTGCAAAAAATTTGCAAAATCCAAGTATCCAAATTTTTTTGCTCGATTTATGGATGGCGGTGCTACGTAACTTGGTATAATCGGTGATTGCGAGTAAATGTGGCACGACCGAGGTTTGCAAAAACGAAAAACCTGGGATTCGTCACGTTTCCTCGCGTGTAGCAGCTAGCCGGCACACGTCGCGGTATTTCGAGTTACGTAACTCGAGGTGTAACGTCTTCTTATTTTCCAGGGTCGCGTTTAACGGTACGAGGGAAAGGTGATTAACGAACGAAAAGATAAAAATAACTGGATTAAATTGCCGGGCGTGACGCGAGCAACGTCTACGGTCTTAATTACGTTCATAAACCTTTTAGACGGGTCGTTGATGCTAACTCACAGTTAGCCGGATGATTTTATCACCCTTTAGAGAGTGTCCCTTGACGTCCCTTACAGCAAGTGGCTGCTACGCAAGTTCTTCCGTCTGTTCGAAAGATTCTTCTACAATGCCGGCGTTGCCCAGAATAACTGCGTACGTCACGGCGATGATACAGCCTTTCGTTTATATCCGTGATGTTAACAAACAGCGTAATGCACTCCTCTCAACTTCGGCAACAGGAGTTAACTCGTTTATATCCTCCATTCTCTTCGCCTACGTTTTATTCATTAGCTAATCATTCGATCCTGTTATACCGGTCGTAAAAATTTCTCCGTTCATGGCCTCCGAAATTTTTTTAAAAACGCCGCATTATAAGATTCGACAGAATTTAGTGCGATTTTTATTTCTTTCGAGTCTGCAGAGGCTACCGCCATTGATAATCAAATTTTATTCGATTCTACTCTCTCAAAGTTCGTCTACAAAAATTACAAATTTTAAGAACGTCTAATAACAATATTTAATCACTATTTGTAAGCATTTTATTTCTTCAAACTCGGACGAGCAATTTCGATCAATTCGCCGGTTTACGGTGCCGTAAAGTGATGTGTATGAAAATAATTTACAGCTCGTAGTTACGAAGCATAAATTGGCAAGCGACTGAATAAAATACGAAGAACTTGTTGCCCGTTTCAATTGAGAAATAGTAGTACAACAGAAAACATTTTCCCCATAGAGTATCGAGCGTGCAGAATGAACACTGTTCCCCTATAATCTCCGTTGTTAATGAGCCGATTAAAGTTTTATTGTCGCGAATGACACGGTTCGGACGGGCTTCGAAGACGGGGGGCGGCACTAAAAATTTTACACCGTGTTTACCGCGGCATTTCCAGCTGATCTTTCCCGTTTACGAGTACATTGTTATTTTTGTCTGTGATTCAGCGGTCGGATAAACCTTTTATCGATTCTACCCGCAAACGTTCTCCGCTGTTATCTCGCTCACTTGCGAGAAACGCAAATGTTTACGAAGTATCCCGAGTATCCGAGGCGAGAGAACTGGACCGTCCGTTCCGAATACCGAGATTGGAATCTGAAAATCGGGGTTGGCATCAGCTGATACCTGCAGCACAACTTCCCATACCATGGACATTATATAATCGATCCCGCGAGCGGCCACTACATTTGCATCTGGATTACCAAAGCGTTTCGATCGTTGCGTACACCCCGGCGATTGTTGTTCCGCGGAGATAACTGGCCGCCTTTCGGCCATAAAGTGCATAAAGCGCGGTTTAACGATGTTCCATTTAATTCGGTTCCGTTCGACCGGCTAACCGATCGCTGTAATAACGCCGAATTCTAATGCTCTATTTAATTTTATTCCACCGGAACGTTTCCCACGGTGTTCGACCACCTGCGATTGCATTTTAGATGCGAAATTAGCCACAAAAACAGCCACCCGATTTTTAGGCAAAAAGAAATTATTTTTTGAAAATTTCTTGCGGTAAAAATATTACTGATTTGTGTTAATAGATATCTGTCCAGGTATTTGATTATTTTATTCGTACCATGAATGTATAAATATTCGCAGTGTATCGATAGTGGGTGGCTGACCACGGTCAACCTTATCTACTGATCCTCAACTTTAATTTTTCTTTGCTAATTCATACAGGAAAGTGTCACCGCACATTTCAAGCTAATGTTTGATCTTTTGCCAGTAATTCTTTATTCGAGGAACGAAGGATTTAAGAGCCGAGAAATAAAGGACAATACGAAAAAAAAATTCATTAGGACCGGAAGTAAAAGATTATGTCGTCTTTCATTCGCAGGTTTCATCAACGTGTTCAGGGATGGTTAACGAACAAGCAACATCTGGTTTCTGATTAATGTGCAATTTTTCTGTTTCCAGTTACCGGTGATGGCTCCCTTTGTGCCGTCTTTTGTCAGTGTCCGATTTAGGACACGAAACCTTGCGAATAATGAAAACCTATCAGGGACACATCGCGCGAGGTATTGTCGATGCAGCTGCGCCATGTGTTGCACCACGTGTCATTGATTTTCGTCGGTCCACTAATTACCACGGGCTTGCTAATTATTTACCGTGATTCGTGTTTAATATTTGAGGATAATTATTAACGGTGAGGACTTTAGTGAAACACTTTAAAAACCGTGACCACAGAATAATAGAGAAAGCAACACCAAACACGTTCCTATGTATAAATAACAGAACTAAAAATATTTTGGCAGTCCTAAGCGACGCGTTGGACGACTGCAAAAATTCGTAGCCCATTTTCACAGACTTCGAGAACACGGAGGCCTATGCAACTGATCAATAAAATTGTTATTTTAAAGTGCAGCGGTTCGTATGTGGTATTCAGATCGGGAACGGACTTCTGCAATCGTCGAATGGAGAATGCGAATTGTTTCGAGGACTATCGATCGAAACGATTCTGGTCACATCGGGAGTCATGCAGATTTCTCGATGAAAATAAGGAGAGCGCGGCATGGCTACGCGTTCGCACGATAGAAAACGCAATCTGGATTCGAGTGAACGATCGCACTCGTACGCGGCTGGAATGTCATGCCGCTTAGAAAGGCGTCAATGAATCGAATCAGGGTGGACGCACTCCGTGCTGATTTTAAGGTCGAAAGTCATGGTCATTCCCGATAGAAAAGGAACGCGGCCTTAGACTAAAAACGAGTCGTTTCAATTAGTCCGTGTCCCGGGCTCTATGTCTCCTAATGAGATAACGAAATTGCGTTACCATCTTATCTCGAGATTCCGATCGCGATTTCTCCGCTTTCCTAACTGCTCATTTCAATAAAGATCGAATCGGACTAGCATTGCGATTCCAGTGCAACCGTAGTTCTTCTTTTCCTATTTTATTCAATAGCATCCGTGACATTTGAACAACTCCTTATCGTAGCCGAAGGCCGTTGCAAATGGTAGATAATGTTGGTTCCTGGTAGGTAAATCATTGATTCGCTCAACAAGTGAGTGTACATCGAGTTACGCTGGCTTTCGGTCGTCCCCTCGTTTTCTAACGCGCCTAATTCTCTCGCGTTATTGCCACTATTCTTCTAACCCTCGGAACTCGCGTGACGACACTGGGGCACGATTAAAAATTGCCGTGATATTATTTGAAACAATTTTTATATGACATTCTTGTATCCGAGAAATTGCTAAAAACCGAAGTAATCGATGCAACATGGAAATAGATGAAAAAATGTCTCGTGAATTTTTCAAAGATCTGTGAAAATATTCCCCCAAAAAATGAAGCAACGAATTCGTGAGAACGACGTACACGCGAGAGCTATTAATTGCTGAAAGCCACTCAATCAAGATAAGAGAGCAGCAAACAAAAGGAAAGATAAGTAACACGTCAATCCTGATTTCCAGGAGCTACGAGACAAAACGATCGGCAGGAATGGCGAGTGGAATTTAGTATGGCGACCATAGCTCGCCGCGAAGTGGTGAGTTGCAAGGTATCATTGATTCAGCGCGACAATCGTGAGAGTGAACGTCACAGCGAGAACTCGTGAAAATTGTTCGGCACGCGTGGAGAAATTATTCCGACGAAAGTTCTGCGATTTAAAGGGGGTCGGTGGACGTGTTTACTTGAGAGGGAGGGAGAGAGAGAGAGAGAGAGAGAGAGAGAGAGAGAGAGAGAGAGAAATATTTCTCGATGACTATGCACGCCAGGAGTACATGGCTATCTCTTTTCAACCGACGAGCCTGTAGTATGTGTCTCTTCTGATTACTCATTATTATGCATGCTTCGTGCGTCAATATCTTCTGTCCGCGTTGCTAGTCGCCAAGTGACTCAGCGCCGTGCTGAGAACTCTAATTTCGATCGGCGAGACCGACTTATCGGTTCAAAATTCGCTTAAACGATGCAATTACTGCTGCAAACGTCGCCAAATCCGTTTAATCGCCGGTGCACCTGCATCAACTAATTTATAACCGTGTGCGCCGGATGATTGCACGCGAAACAGCCGATCGGCACGTATACAAGTAGAATTTTCGAAGCTGCAGAGCGATAATTTTTCGAGAGAATTAAATTCCCGCATCGATGCTGGATCGTTTGTAAGACTTGGCAAATTGATAGTAATTTTTGTTGCGCATTTGCGACGCATTCTTTTGGGTTATGCTCGTTTCATTTGATACGGACTTGTCGTAGAGGATCGATGAGGCTTCTCGGACCATTTCGGAGAGACCGTGTTGGAAATAAGTCTGGAACCGGCTAAATATCGAGTGACATTTATTTTTAAAACGGTGGGTATAAGGGTAGTTCCTTCGTACCGAATCGCTGGTTCGCCCGCTGGTTCCGTGTCCTACAAAAGTGTAGATACGGCGACTGGGATCGATTTTTCCCTAAGGTCATCTCTCGAAATACCTCGTCGCGAAATGAGGAGAACCTCTTGATAAGGGCCGCCGTTTGATCGCATTCCTACATTGTTCCCCTTCCTCGCTGTTCTCCGCGAGCATCGATTCGGTTTTTTCTGTCGTACACGAAAATGATACACCCGCTGAAAGGCCAGGAAACAATTAATAAACGGCACTGCGAGAGCCTTCCTGCAAAATTGCAATTCTAGATCCTCTTAATTCGCGAAAATCATTTGCTAACAGCAAGTTAAACATTGAGCCGGGAAATGCTGCTCTAAATTAACGCGAAAAACCGCTGTTGGTCGAACGACCGATATATTTTATTTGTTCGAGCGAATTTTTGGAATTCCAAGGAAATTAGTCATTCGCGTATCTATTGTATCGAAGCTCGTTTTATTTCGATTGCCGCAATGTTATATTTTTCCGAAGCTTTTGGAGCACAGTGTCGATCGATAAGAGCACTACAATGCGCACCGTATCAGAAAGGACTCGTTGTGTTGGCTGATAATGATACGTGTACTCTTATGTAACAGTTGCAATGTGGGTCGCGGAAATTGTTAGAACGGTGCCGCTTTGAAACGAAAGAAGTCCTCGCTCGTCCCGCGTCCCATTTCAAACCGCTCCACACTTCTAATGAGATCTTTACACGCGATTTTCTGCACGCGGTGTCGTCGCGCGGCTAATTTCACGTAAGCTGCAAACTGAAAAGTTGTACAAGAATTTCCAACAAGCTCGCCGTTCAAATCACAACACTGTCTCGAAGCTATTCACCTCTGAATTTATTCCGCTACGTCGATAGAACGCATACCTATCGCCATTGAAGAAACATCGAGTGCAAACCTTCGCGCAGAAACCGGGTAAGTCCAGACTTTGAAAATTGTTTAATTCAAACGCAGTCGGCAATACATAAAAATAGTTCCTCGACAGGTACTATTTTACCGATACTCTTGGTGTTTGCATCGAAGATTTCGAACAGCGTCGATCAAGTACGGCTTCTCGTTTAAAATGCAACGAGAAATTCTACCTCGTCTAATCATTCGAACGAATGAAGATACGCGGTAGAGATGTTCTCTGCAGTCTTGTAGTAACCGATTAATGTCAAAGAAGGGGTTAATCGCAGCGTTAAGGCGCAATCGCCGCAGATATTCATTTGTCGGCAGAGGATCGGTATTGCTCGCTCATTAGGTGTTGCGCAAAGTTTAGTAGCACATGAAGTAACAACCACGGCTTAGCGGAAAGCCACAAGTGGTACCCTGTAGCAGCGAGTTTGGTAAACTGCATCAGGGGAACCTCGTCGCCCATCCTACCGGCTCGCTTTCAAGCTTCTTTCTATGATCATACGTTCCCGACCGCCTGGCGATTTCCTCGACGAACGATATCGGACACTGTTCGTATGAACTACGAACATAAGTCACGGTTCCTCGGTGCAACTTCTGGTGAACGTCTGGCAACAGTTGATTTTTTCAATTTCCCGAATTTAAGCAGGAACTGAAAGATCGTTTCCAGCCTGCTGAAGCGATCGAGGGATCCTCCGAGACGCCGGGAGCTTTAATCTCTCTATACCATATCTCGGAAATTATTAAAACCCTCTGAGAGTCGAAATCTGCGACTCTAAGGCACTACTAGTATATTTGTCATTTGTTGGTGTCAACCCCTATTATTAGGGAAATTTATTTGAGTTGATCTAGATTATAGCGTCGAACGTGGATCAGGTCCAGGGACACTCGCGGCAAAAATTGTTCTTTGAAGATGCGATCTGCTTGTCGAACCGTGCAATGAGTTACGAGAACGATCGATCCTTTCCAAGGATCGCGCACGGAAGTGGTTCTGCAGGAGGAGCTAATTGCGCCTCGTACCGATCATGGATCATGGATCGTGACTGGTAAGCCCCATGGAATTTGGGACAAGTTCAGCAGGATCGCCTAAGCGAGACGCCAAGATGGAGGCCAAAGGCGTTTGGAAGGTCGAAGGTGAAAAGCGGGAACCCGTTAACCAAGAAAAGTTCCGTCGTGCTGAAATACTGGTTGCTTTGTAGCCGCGCCACACCGTCTAAAATCTTCCAGCTCGTCCGTTTGCCGTTCTATTTGCCAGCGAGTGGGTCACTGGCGACCCGCGCGTTTCGAAGCTTCCCGTGCACGCGAAATATTCGTGGTTTTTGCTCGGAGGACTTAGCAGAAGAGTCCATCGTCTTCCGATTCGAAGGAGCCTGGCTCGCCTCGACCGCAAGATATGCTCTCATTCGTTCCACCGGTTTGTGGCTCGTCGCGCTCGATGGATTTTACCCGACACTATTTGCGAGGCGATGCAAATCCTTTTTTTTTTTTTTTAATTCGCGGTTTTACGTCGCATCTGTTGCGGGATAATTAGCATCGGCGCCCAGTTTATTAAGTCGGTGATCCCGGTTTCGAGAGTGGTTGTCGCCTCTTGTGCTCCTTCGTTTCCAGGACGCAAAATGAATTTGCATGATAGGTGCACGTTTCGCTGTATGCAAATCTTTGTCATGTTCCAGAAGTGACAATCGAGTCAAGGACGAGCGGATCGAAGGGAATCGAGAGCAGTTAGCGGGACGTTGATAGGAGAGCATACATCGCGGATTAAAGGAGATCCAGAGGGAAATTATGCGAAGGATCCGCGGGTTAGCAGCGGAGAACGGAGCATAACAGGGTTGGAGCTTAACGGCGCGTATATCCGCGAAAATCGAATATGGAAGACGACTCCGGTCGGTGTAAAGCGTTAGATCTAATTAATAACCGTCTAATTAACGTTTCAGGTGTCCGGCTAAGAATAGCCGCGGCGCTGCCGAGCGGCGTTGTCAAGATTATACGATCATTTCAATTCTGTGCAGCTATTCTGTGTATCAGGCGATCGGATCCTTCGCTGAAACGAAAGTAATTAAATCTGTTCTTCTTCGTTATGAGGAATGTTGCGTTAATGGAATTTTAAAGCGCCGCGCGCCGGAGATGCTTATCGGTGAGCTTCATGACGCGTGACCGCAGAAACATAGTAATTTCGAATTCGAGAAAAAAAAAAAAATTGTGCAGGCTTCTTTACAGGCTTTTCGGGGATATAGATACGCGGAAAATGGAATATGCAGGTGTTGCGACAACCTCAAGGCGCCGGAAGCTCTCACGAATCCATCAAATATTCAAGATCCACGGTAACGATCGTGTACCAATCGATTTTCCGACTATTCGGGTGTCTTTCTCACTTGAGAGCGAGACCCACCGTTACACGGATCACAACAATCATCTGTTTTGCCGTAACGTCTAATATTCCGCTTTCTTGCGGTCCATGAGAACCGTGCTCGTGATTAGGTGTGTGCTTCTAGGAGCAAGGAAGCGCTGATCGGAGGGTGCAATTTTACACATCGACGCGGATTTCAACATTGCTGCTCGTTCCTCGTGCAGAGAGAAAGAAAGAGCAGAGCCAATTCTGACCAAAACCGAGAATCAAGGAGACTCCATTGGAAAGCGAGACCTGAAGAGCTCTCGGATTCTGCGTTCGCGAGTCCTCGATTATGATGCGAGATAACCTTTTTACATCGTCAATTGTCACGCTGGGAAACATCAATCTCGTGTTGCGGATTTTTTTAAGAAATAAAGAATGACGATAGTTCCCATAGGATGGTCGACGTAAGTCAATTTCTTCGCGTAACAATTTGAATGTTTCGCGTCATCGTGTGACCGAGACAATGTGCGTTGGTTTCGTGTGTAAACTGGGAGCAGTCGGGGTGAACAAACGGCGATACATCGGTGGAAGCCGGTTGTCTCTGGAGCAAGTGCAACTATTTATGGGAAGAGGAACATCATACTCTCGTAACACACTTTGAACCTAGGTGCACGGTAGGTAGGACGCAGCACGTGTCTCGTTCTCGAGCCGGGTTCTCGCGTCCGTCTGACGGGAGTTGCGGGGCCACGGTATGTATCGATCGAGGATACAATTTTACACATCGATGAAGGTTTCGACACGGCTCTCGTTTTGGAGAGAGTGCAATGGATTAGCGGGAAGAACTGCAAGAGAAAATCGAAGAGGCACGCTACGCCGTTCCATTCGGATAACCCACTTTCGTTCGTCGGTATGCACGTACCATCTTTCGATCGACGTGTCGTCGTTTTCACGGATTTATGGTTTCGCGGCATCGTGCGGTCTATCATAATCCCCCGGATATCTCGCGGCACGGAAATTTTCCGTATCCGAGGATGAATTACAATAAGATCTACCGACGCGTCGTCGTTGTCGTTTTCACGGTTTTATAGTTTCGGTGTATTTATCGCGATCGATCGTAATCCCGGTTATCTTCGCAGCAAACAGACATTTTCGCGAATTGTATCCCGGTAGAGTCAAAATAAAATCACTCGAGCGCGAGACCTACATTCTGCTCTTTTACTGCACGTTTTTCATTTGCATTCGAGTTGAAAAAGACGACGGAGACTCGCGATTTATAATGCGAAACTTGGCAATGCAGCGGCACAAGACTTTCAGCGCTGCCGAGGAACGTTCTTTTGGTAAAAGAACAAAAATGGTGGAGACGATTTAAGGAGGGCAATGAGTCGCTGGAGAGGACGGGTCACATTTAGGACGTTCGTCTGCACACAAAGCCGGCGAACGCTGCGAGCGTGTACGTTCATCGCAAGAAAATGTCGCGACGATGTGTCCGAGACGACGGACACGTTTCCATTGTTGTTGAAAAAATTTGTAATTTCCTGCATCCTCGAGTAGAACATTTACGATACACCGAGCACAACTTGCTCGCGACGAAGCATGTGCATCATGCTCGATTGCTCGAGAAATCAATGATCCTCGAAACGAGGAGGAAGGAAAGCGGTAGTAGCGATCGAAAACTGAAAATTGATCGATCAACGAGAGCCGCGAGTACAGAAAACAACTTCGTCGATGTTTTACAAAAAATGAAGGATAAAAAGGTTTATCCTGTAACTCGAATTGACCATCTTTTTAACCTACAGAAGGGCTAAAAATACCCCCTGTAATTTAGATTGTCTAATAACATGCATGTACTGTAACTATAAATCTACCAGGTGCCTGGATATTTATGAGCAATAGCGTAGGTATAGTGCACGGTAAATGTAGTCCAAGGCTCGCGATCTACACTAACGTACAGGTCTGTTAAAAACTATAGGTATCCTAACATCTCAGAGAATCCGCTGTTCCTTCGAAAATTGTGAATTAAACTGAAGAAATTATTGAATAATCGACCAGGCCGATCTTAAAGAGTTACGTAAGCTGTTCTAAAAAAAATTCTCAATCGCGAGAATCGCCTCTTACGGTCACGCAATTACAAATTACACGATTTACCATAATTTGCCGAGACGTCCACGTGATCCCGTTTGACTTGCCCGCTCAGTACAAGTCCAATATTCGAGACAAAACAATTTCGGTGGATTAAAGTTCGTTGCTTATCTCGCCGTATCACCCCTCAAACTCATCGGTCAACAGAACGAAAATCTTTGACCGTGGCTGAAAGCTCGATTAGCTGAATCAATTTGCAGATCGTTAGGGAAAATAGACGGAAAAGTTTCTTGGTCGTAGGTGGTGTACAATCATCGCGTGACGTCCAAAAATATTTCTGGACGAGACTGTAGGCGAAGATCCACGTTATCCGATAAAAAAAGGTTCCCGCAGTAAAAACGATGTATCGAGGTAAACGTGTGTACGCGACAAAATCAAATCTTATCTCGCACGGTCGCCTCACTTTTCACTTTTCAGCGGCGGTGACGACGATGGCGGCGGCGGCTACAATCTTTCCGCGGTTACGAAAGAACGCCGCGCCGGTGAGAAAGAGGAAAAGACAGTGTGCGTCTTGATTGCGATCGCGATGGCGGCACCGATGTTCCCGGAATAATGCTCGCCGATGGCCGATCGATCCGCGAAAAATAGGAACCAGGTCTCGGAAAGTATTGTTACGAACTGGTTCGTAAAGCTTCGGATTAAAACTGCTCGAAAGAACCTTCCTTTCCACCGAAATTCCCAACTCGTCTCAGTTCCTTATCTTGGTTTCCGTATCGGAACCGAAACAGTTTTATTTTCGGCGAAATTGATTGTTTAACGTATATTAAATTTGTAGATCATTTTCTTGCAGAATTGGTGCTCCCAAATGTGTTGAATTCAATGAGAAAAATTCGCCTTATCGAGCATGGGCGCGTACGGTGACCACCAACCCGTAAAGGGTTAAAAAGACTTCGCATACCATCGGGCGTTCCGTTCACTATCGTGCCCGACATTACTCACGTAACGTCCTTTCGGATAATTAATGCGCGTTACGTGATCCGGTCGTCTATAGGCGGTCTCAAAACAAGCGTTACAAGTTTACGATTGAAATTACGGCACGGGAACCGCTTAGGGGACGTCCCTGGAGGCTTAGAGGGGCGAAAAAATCGATTTCGTTTGAGGATGCACCCTACGGAGACGACTGTGGGGTTTTCTTAAACGTCGTGCAGGCAACCGGAATGCGAAAATAATTTTAAAGCTTACCTAAAACGTAGAACATTGTCAAAGGAACCGTAACGCATGCGTGCAAATATTAATTGATCTGTACTTGCGAACAGTAATTGACAGGGTGCAAATTAGTTTAACGTACGTGCAAAGTTGGCTCGAATGGCTCCAGGTGCGGCAATTTTATTGCGGAAATTAGCTGTAAATATTTCTTTGCACTTTATTGCTTGTAGGCGAATCGAACCGGCGGACGTTAATTATCAAATGATTTGCCTCCAGTGGAGACTTTCTCGTTTCATTTTCGTTCGGTAAGATTTAGTCCGGCGATTCTACAGGCATGCAAGAAATCAGTAAGCTCAGCACGTTAGGTTTTCACTTTTTATGGGTTTTATGCGCTCCTCTAGAAAGAGAGAAGATCGATTTCAACAGGTGGGCTTTCTAAGCTGCACGGGAAAGGTAAATGAGACGGAAAGACATTAAGAAAAGAGATCCCTGCGCAGTGTGATCTAGCGTAATCTCTGATAATATATTGTCCTATATGTCGACTAAATTTTACCCATTCGTTTCGAACGCTTTTCTCGGCGGCTCTCGATCCCTTTCAAGTCGGCCACCTTGTACAGCGAATTGAGATTCTAAATCGCACCTCGATCACCATCTATATTCTCGTAGCACGTCATTGGTTTAAGCAATGTTGACACTAGAAATGCTAACGCGCAGCTTATTGCAATTCTCAACGGTAGGCCTGCGCCCCTAACTCATTTCCAGGACCATTATCACCGCAGGCAAACCGCAAAGATCATTTCCACGTATCCCACTCATGGCATTCACTTTCCTACTTGCGAACAATGTAGTTATCAACTTTTTAATGAACCGACGCGGCGCTATTTTAAACAAAATTGCACGATGTTAAAAATCAACGGGAATTCGGCGTGAAATTGCATCTAAATACTTTTTCCATTTCGTAATCTGCTATTGCCTAACGCGATTACGGCTATGAAATGGTTGCGTCGAGAAATTCGACATTATAAACGAGATCGAATTAATTTGTTTAAGATTTCGTGCGCAGTCCGTTATAATCAGAGTACGGATCTGCATGCAAAATAAAAATCCCCTTATTTCTAAAACATAATGAATATTAGCATATGTATTAACTGATTTTCATGAAAAAATTTAATATCCTTTTTTTAATATTCATTGTCCCTTACCCTATTCGTATGTAATTGTACTATTGAATGTTAGTTTAGTACGTGTGCCAGCAGTTTCGCTCGAGGCCATGGCATTTTTATTTATCGGAACTGAATTTACTTGGGAAACCGAAATTTCTCAATTGTTCGAAGGCAGAGGAATTCGAGAAGGATGGTTTTCATCGACGTCCATTTGTATCTATTTACAGGTAACGCACGGTAGAATACAGGCTGTAGAATGGGTTCGCGTAAAATCATGCGGAAAGACAGCACGTTCGTACACTAACAGGGAATGTGATAGCATGGTCTCGAGACTGAGAACGTGGTGAGAGTACGGAAACTTGGACAGTCGCCAATTTATACAACATCTAAACGGTCTCGGCTCCGAGGATTTTGCTCCTTTCGAGTACTCCAACTTATTTAGTGTGAACTAGAATTCGCCTACATCGTGTTCAACAAACGTGAAATTTTATTCAACCCGTTTGGTCGAACATTTGTCCATTCAATGTTTAGTGTAATTTCTGTTCCAGTTACTGTTTAATTTAATTGACCATCTATGTTAGTATCTCTGATTTCTTGTGCGAATAGATTACCTCGGTAACTTATTATTTTTTCATTATTATTTTATTTATATATATATTCTGGTCTAGTTACTTTCTAGTGAAATTTTATACTGCTTCAATTGATAAACTCTAGGACTCATTGACCTACAGAGTTTGGTATGAATAGATTACTGACTTGTCAAATCTGTAGGAAATAAATAAAGGCCCACGACGATTTCTAAATTGCTTGTTCGATGAATAATGTTTAGCGTAACGTCGAGTCTAGTTACTTTCTAGTTTCAGTCAATATTTCGACATTGTTTCATTGATAAAAGATTCATTGACCTTCTCCGATGTACGGTTCTGTGACGCGTAAACGCAACTACAGCAAGCTCGACAGTGGAAACGAACTGGTCCAACAAAACGAGGAAAGAAAACAATCGAATCAATAACGCAACGATACGGGCATAGATTCGAATGAGCTGTTTAAACAACGCGAATGACAGGTTGGCTGGTTCACGGTGCACGCTTTCTAGTGAAAAATTCTAGATGCGCGGTGACAGATAACCGTGATTTATGATCCGATATTTGATCTGGCAGTCAGGTGGAAACCGAATCTATGACTATCGACCTATTTCGTGGCTCAGTCGGCCCCGTCCGCCAGGGCAGTGGACGTCTAAGAAATTTTTCTGATCGCATATCGGGACTACCTGTTAAAGGAGATGAGCCAAAAACTAACAGTTAGCCGATGGTGAACCGTTCGTTCCGGTCACACTCTGGCGAAGGATATGGGTTAACCTCACAACGTCGACGTATCGTGAAGGAAACGGTGTTGTCCGGAAAGATTCGGTTAGTTTCTACCTTGACATGATTTTATTCGCAAACTGGCGATACAATCGTGATTGCCTACGTCTCTTTTCGAACACGGCGCGGACCGTAAACAAGGGAACACCGTAATCCGGTCCGGTACGGTCTAGTAACTTTTGCGATGACATTAGATCACCGTCGGACTAATTCTCTTTGACGCTCGACTTGTATTAATTGTGCCTGTCGGGCCAAATTGAACGAGTCTCCGGCTAGAACACTCGGCATCGATTATTTCGCACGTTAAAGACGCGACATGTGTGTTGGGGGACGTCGTTCGCACTGCCACAATCTGTCGGCAATATGCGCGAGTAATTCGGCCGACGGATAAAAACGCGTGGAATGGAAACACGCGCGCTTTCGTACAATCCGCTGTTGCTGTTAGAACTCACCGAAGGCAATTCCTCGGGGCGAATGATCCGACTGGCGGCGATATCCTTCCAGATCACCGAGAAAAAACTAACCAAAAATCGTATCCACGTGTACGGGGTGAAACTAATCACGACACTGAGACACCCACTGAATTCGCGAACGGCACGCGATCCGATGACACTTTCGACGCGCGATTTTACGGCTGTGGAATTTCGTCACGTCGCGCGTTCTTTCAAGAAACGGTACAAACGCTCATATTGCTGCCTCGCAGAGTGAATTACCAGCTTCCCTCTCTGATCAGCAGCCGATGGGCGTGGCTTAGCTCCGTCGACGCTCGAGGACACACGACCGAGCACGACTGAACTCCATTGGCCGAACCGGAGACTGATTAACGCGCCTATTCGAGATGCGCGGCGAATCAAACGTTGCGCGCGGAACTTGAACGTCTTGGAAACGAACAGCGACCGTCAGATGTTAGTACGTATGCAGATTTTTATAAACGAATTTGTGGGAACTGTATTTGAATAAGTTAGAAACGAGTATTCTATTAACAATATTATTGTGCCGCAAATGTCATACAGAAAAATGCGTACTAGTGCTATCTGTTGTCGAAACTAGTGAACTAGGGATGCGCGGCGAATTAAATATCGCGCGAAATTTAAACTGTTCAGATATAAACCGCACAGGTTGCGGATGTCTTCACAAATACAGATCTTTGTAGACAAATTTATGGAAATTGGATTCAAGTAAGCATTAAATGACCACTAATTGAATGTTGTTAAACCACATTTCGCCTGGAGAAGTTAAAAATTAGGTATCTATTTTCGAAATTAGCATACTAGAGAACCTGAATTTACTTCAGTCATTGGGATAAATACTTTGTTTGAACACACATATTTTTGTAGATAAGCTTCTTTGATAATTGCATAATGTTTAATTTAAAAAGCGTCAGACGGCTGTTATCATGTCACGTGTGTAATAGCGTGCACCAATGTGAACAGCGCTTTCAGATATCTCGAACTCTCGTAGAAGTGTTACTCTGTGTTACTTGTATCCTGTCACTCTAACAAATTTTAGTTTATAAGTAATAGCTAAATATATTATGAAACATGCCTGTAATCATCGCAAATAAAGTACAGTGCTATTGTAAATATAATCGGTTTATAAATAAGTTAAAACAACAAAAGACACGTAACATATGATTATTCAAATATAACCTCCACGAACGATAACCTTCACTCATAGAAAAACAGAAATTTCTATACTTTATGAATTATTTCCTTTCTTGTCTATAATCCATTGTTAGTTTTATTCAAAATATAATGACCTACTCGCGGTAGTCCTAAAATCACAACAACAATTAACCAACTTTTCACTCTATTTCGGACGTACTACCCTTACTATTGTAACATAAATGTTTTTCATTTCAGACCAACGCAGAGTTGACTCCAGAAGAAAAATGGAAGTAAGAAACTATTATAATATACTATGAACAATAAATTTATATAGTTAAAACCTAGATCAAATTCGCGTATAATATACCGAGTCATTCGTCGATGTAAACAAATAATTTGCGGCGTACTTGTATCGATTGATTACAAGCATTGCAATTTGCAGTTATTTCCACGAGTAGTTATGAAAATTTATGTTTCAGGTTGGAGCATGTACAAATGCATGAGCGGCACCAGGGACATGAGAAGATGCATGCGCAGATAATAATCATCTTTTTTATAACGTTATTGGCAGCACAGATTGTATTATTTCAGTGGAAGAAACGCCACTTCAGATCGTATCAAGTAAGACAACGTCACTACTCCATTCTAGAAACTATTGAACTGCTTTGAGCATCTAAAGAATCGAATACTTTTCCTGCAGTTTGTTACTTTATTTTTTGTGTGGTGTTTACCATTCGCAATAAGCATAGAAAATCACTGGTGGCAGTTTACATTTTTTTGGTTGGTGTTCTCATGTATAACAGGACTAGTCGTAATAAAGGCTGTTCAAATGCCGATCATCTGTACGACGCCAAGGTACATTGTGACATTCACTAGGGAACTAGCGTTCCATAGCATTCGATAATTCAATTCTCTCTTCTTGTAGACTGGTGTACAAATGGTTTCTGTTTATTTATAAGCTGAGCTACGTGTTAGGTATATTGAGTTACCTTATAATATTAGCGACGTTTTTCGGTTTGAACATGGCGTTCGAAGTAAAGCCACAACAGTGGATGGATTGGGGGATACTGTTGTTGTTTTATGGTCTCTATTTCGGGGTGTTAGGGAGAGACATCGCTGAGATATGCGCGGACAAGATGGCTTCGCATATTGGGGTACGTAAAATGAAAAGAACAGAGTGTTGTTAGCGTAATCTAGGAATTTGAGTCGGCTACATCACATAATTTGCAGTATTATATGCCAGGCCAAATGCCCACGAGGATTTTAGAGCCGAACGTGTGCGCCATTTGTGGGAACAAACTTTTAGTGTCGGAGGACGAAACCGGCGTTATAGAAAATACGTATAAACTGAATTGTGATCACGTTTTCCACGAGTTCTGCATCAGGGGTTGGTGCATCGTTGGGAAAAAGCAAACGTGTCCGTATTGCAAAGAGAAAGTCGACCTTAAGAAAATGTTCCACAATCCGTATCCTTGGTACAAATTGGGTCTCTTTTCAGTGAAACAGTCGTTCTTTTCGTAGAAACCTTAACAGAACATGAAGATGGGAACGTCCTCACATTTTGTACGGCCAGTTGCTCGACTGCATCAGGTGGCTAGTCGCTTGGCAGCCATTACTCTTAACTATCGTTCAAGGTATCAATCTGGTCCTAGGGCTTGAGTAAGTAGAGTTACTCTATTAGGAGAAATCCAATCGCACTCACGACATTGTTGTGTTTCTTTTTTTTCCCTGTGAAAACGAAAAACTCATGTAAACGACTGTACGTTTGTATTTTTGTACATATAGTTGCTATTATATGTATTATTTGTAACAACGAATTGTGTTAGAAGCGTATAATTTAGAGCGTAGGTCGCGACTCGAGATCTAACACATCCAGTGCCCCGCGTAAATATCATTTATCGTATCGATCGTTACTTTGATCTCCTTGCTAGCACAATTTTTATTTTACAATATTGTCTAGCTAATTATTCAAGAATCGGTATTCATGTTTTATTGCAATCCCTTTTGCATGATTGTGCCGATCACCGGTGACTAACCAGGGCATTCGACGTGTTAAAATCGCTCGCAATGTTGCAGCCACGTTCAGACTCGTATGAATAAAAAGTCCGTGAATTTATTTAGATAAATGAGTATTTCTTATCGGGATCGTGTGAAGTCTGTGGGACACTTGCCCTATACTTTGATGACTCTTCCAAAGAACACATTTCCCGATTGTCTGTAGGAATATTTGAATATTTATTTATTTAGTTGGAATTCATATGTGCAAGCAACTATTGTTCGAAACAACAATGTAACGACGAGTGAGTGTAACGTGTTTTTTTATTTAGACATCCATATTGAAAGTCATTTAGGAAACTGGACTATCAGTGTTGGTTATCCGAATGAATTGAGAACTTGGACGATTGTGCATAGGAGATAGTTCCGACATTGAATTAATAAAGAAAATTATTTATTACTGTGAAAAAAGAAAACAGATCCATTCGGATAATCGATATTAGAATATTCCGACGCACGGTGCATCGGAATATTTCGAACGAGTGTACCGTTTCTTTTACCATTCCACTTCGTTACGAAAGCTAAGTTCGCACTTTCATCGATTAAACAACGTTTTTATATCGCATACTTGTTAATAATAATACGTTTTAAAGATACATGCGAAAACTCATTACCTTCTACGGGAACTACTAGCATAGGAAGTCGTCAATCGAATCGTTTATGAATCGCAAAGTTCGTTAGTCTAACGATAGAAAAAGAATGAAAGAAAGAAAGATTTTTCTGGAGAGATTCAGGTATTGTCTTTTGCGTAGAGGATTCCAGATGCAGTATTTTTCGAACGTAAAGGGATAAACGATACTTAGTAATAAAATTGTGATATATTCCTACATACGAGTATTACCTTACGTATTTCGGAATTTGAATGCCGAAATTAACTTAAATTGATACTTCGCTTGTGTCGGTACAGCGATTCTGGTACCAGTTTGACACAGTGAATCAGTCGAAGACATTGGAACTATCATACATTTTATTTCGGACGTGTTGCGCGTTACGCGCACATGAGAATTAACATATTGAACAATATTCGAAAGATTTGCCTCTCGTGCGAACACGATCGACTGAATATAATTTGTGCATTCGAATTTGCTTTTATAATAGCAAGTAAATAAGCTAATTGCGCGCCGATGTCGCCGGCCGAACGGCATCGGGACTATTTATGAGAGAGCATGTGTCCGGCCATTGTGCTACTTGTAACATAAAAATGTACACACGTGCGAATCTTGTACAAATTGTTGTTCGAGGATCGAACCGTGCAAACGACGGGATTGTTCGCGTTGTTTCGTGCGTCGAGAAACGTGAACGCACTTTGTTTCTATCATTTAGTCTTTCAACGGGACAAACGTTTGCCCCACCTTTGTAAATGTCTCGTGGAACCCACCGAATTGTAAGCATTGGCAAAAGGAAATGTTCCGTAATAAATGATATACGAAGATTCCAAGCTCATGTACATTTTATTTCTCATTGGTAAATCATATAAAATCAATCATTGTCATGACGGGAGCTTACTTAACAATTTGCAATTTATGCTTCAAAGGCACTTGCGCGTGAACATGTTCTGTGAAATCAATTCTTGCCGTTTCTTTCTTTCGGTTGCGATCCGTGCGAATAGAATTGTTGTTACGCCGATCGTAAGCAAAGCATAAATCCGTAGCGTAAGTTTGCTTTCCATTCCGCAGAGACGTGAAAAGAATAAAGTATAATGGCATAGAGTACTTACATGCTCTGTAACTTGGTTCAATGTACGAATCAACGAATTTTCTGTGTAATGTTTTCAGCAAACCGGAACCGGAAATACTTCGTTTCGAAGAAGGCAACAATCCAAAAGACTTGGGCCCGTTACCCGTTGAATCTTAGAAGTCGTTTCATTGGACACACTATTTTAATAAAAAAATTTTATGACAAACCAAACGATGTGATTTTATGATTCAAACGTTGATCGTTACGAAACGTGTCGCAGAAGGTTGTTGGAGGAATGTTTTTTCGGTTACGGAGCGTGGTACCGTTCCAGGTTTATAAAGCATTTTGGACTAACAGAACGATGTACAGAGATTTTTTTATTTTCTTATAAAGCCACTCTCTCTCTTTCTTTCGCTCTCTCTCTCTCTCTCTCTCTCTCTCTCTCTCGGTTTTTTCCCTAAGAGATACTCTTAGAAATCGTTTTCTCTCGTTAGAAATTTGACACACCGTCACACGAAAAGCAAAGCAAATGACAACAACTCTGTCGGGGATCTTACTAAAAGTCTTTAGTCAACTCTTATTCGTTATCCTATATAGCAAAAAACAATGTTTTATCACATCACGCCAGTCGTAGGTACTTTTTGCAAACGTTCGGACTGATAGCGAGATCATCGGACACATGTCTATCTGTATACGTATATACAGGATGTCCCATTTAACTCTGCCACCCCTAATAACTTTGTCATTTATACAGACATAAAAAATATCCCGGCAGAGAGTTATCGTATTTGGAGGAGGGCATAAGTTTTCATTAAATAGAATGATACGGTGTTTTATTTACATTTCGATAGAGTATTTAAAAACGAATGCAATGGCTTATTATGAAGGTCGTTGAAGGTCACTAAAGGGCAGCTGCAATATGATAGCTACACGATACTTTCTTCCGAAACATTTTTCTGTATAAATAACAAAGTTATTAGGGGTGGCAGAGTTAAACGAGGCACTCTGCATAAACATAATATATACATAAATATCTACATTATATTCATATGTAATATAAATAATCTATTTATACATTCAAGCATCTCGCTATTGTCATAGGGAAAGAACTGCACGACGATTGTCAACAAAGGCGAGGTGTGAACATTTAACGGGAACAATCGGGGAGATGCGAAACACAATGACAGAGGTGATAGAAAAAGTCGGTTGTTGGATCGATTTTTGGGATGGTTCAGACGCCACGATATCGACGGGATCGACGGGATGGGTCACGGGGCAGACAGTCACAAACACGGGGAAATTTTATAGATATATTTATTGAGTACTTAGCGTGTAAGAGTATAGAATATATGTTACCTTACTGTTAAATATCATTACATGGTATCATATATAATGATGTAGTCTTTAAAATAAACCTCACGCGGGACAGATTGCGCGCGCGCGTGCATAGCGGGTGGACAAGATGCATTGGACCCGTAAACCGATTAATGCGTTCGGGACATTTCGGATACGCTTGTAAAAATTCTGACAGTCGGTTCTCTTCTTTCCATTTAAAAATCGCGGAAACGACGAATCGAGCGATTCGTTTTTCTATGGCGTCGGTTTTCATGGGGGTTGATTTTACGAATTCGCCGTATCCTGCCCACCGGCTACATCAGTGTGTGGTTCTTCTTGTATGAGTGTGTACGTGTGGTACGTGTTCCAAAAGTATTTACATAATGACCGCAATTAATATGTACAATCTCCACGAAAGGACGAACACAGGATACAGAAGAACGGACGAACTGCGACGAACGGCTGAAAAAAGAGGCCAATGGGATCGATTTGGGTTCCATGGGATCTTCTTCGTTTATCTAGATCTCGTAATCGCCGGCTGCGATTACCGAGGCAGTGTTCTTTTTCTTTCTTTCTTTCTTTCTTGATTCTATCGGGCGATGCGCGTGACAGTTGTCGAACAGCAGCAGGTTTGGTACGCGATCGACAAATATAAAATCTATAGTACCCTGTGGGGCTGTGGGCAGTGATGCGCGATTTTCACACGCGTTTCCCATCTGTTGTGTGTTACTTTGTTGATTAAACGAACATTTTGTTAAAATCATTGGTCTTTCGTTTTTGGCAGAAATGGCTTGGTGAACTTGGTAACATCACGATAGAAAATGGTACGAGATTGTTATAACTATACTGCGAATGCAATTTTCTGTGCGAGACGATCTTTAATCTGATAATAATTAGTGGAACGTGAGAGATCGGGAAATATACTTCACATCCATTTTCAGAAATTCTCACCAAAATTTCTCTGTTCTACTCTGTTGTCGTTGCGACTGTGTTTAAATCTGATAAAAATCTGCAGTCTACTTATAACATCCCGAACGAAGAACACATATACCGCAGTTTTCCCTCGTTCACGAAAATCGTTCTCTGAACAGAGTGTCTCGCCGTGTTCTCCGAATGAACGAAGGAAAACTGCCTGAAGCAATCCAAAAGTTACATATTGCTTTACCCAAAGTGCCCGGCTTTGCTTTCCACAATGACGATCGAAACGTGCTGTAAACGATGATCGAATCGGTGGACCGTTTTCGCTGCACAGGGTGGCCCTTGTCCAACGTTCTCGCAACCGATTACACCCTAGAAATCGACACCGTCGGTGTCTGGTTCGTCCGAACCATGCGGGAGAGCCGTTTCTCGTGAGCAATATAGAAAAGTGTCGCTCGATTCCGGCGATCGACGACAATACGAACGAAAGAGAAATCGGAGTTCTTAGTCAACGACGCGTGGTTATGTACAAAAAGGAGCGGAGGACACGCAATCGTCGCTCGGTAAAAGGAAAACGGAACGAGACACCGATGAACCGCATATTCCTGTTCGCAGGCCGCCCGATACGGCGGTCGAACGTTTCACTAAAAAGGAAACCGCGCCACGACTCTCTTTTCTCTTTTCTCTCCCCCTTCTCTCGGCTATTATTTAACACAATTCGTTATATATTAATATACCATAACAATTCTCGTTCCCTGTCAATCGTTCTCGCACGCGCTCTATCATTCGTTCTCTCTTAAACGCTTTTCTCTCTCAACTCTCTCTCTCTCTCTCTCTCATCGGACACATTAGTTAGACATACACGATAGTTACGAAGTATTGCTTTCTTTTAGTCGCGTGCCGATCGTGGTTCGCCCTCCAGTCAACAGCGGACGATTCATCGATTTTTTCCACCCCTTCCGCCGCTGCGATCGAGACTCCGCAAGAATTCTGCCTTTCATTTTCCTCATTTTTTTTTTTTTTTTTGGAAACGCGCTGGCCTTGGGGATCTCATTCTTCTCCCCCGCATTGGACGTATTTAGTGATTGTTGATGCGAGACGCATCTCGTTCCCACCCTTCTCCGACACGGGGCGGTGCATTTGAGACGGTTCACTTAAATGTCTCCTTTGCTGTTGCTGGCAGAAGAAAATGCATCTAACGAAACTTGCTTAGTTTACAATCCACCATCTTTTACATAGGTGGAGATTTGGAGGTATACATGTCAACCACCAAATCGTTGTATTCGTCTTGAATTACCCGATCAGGATACAAGTGAAAGGTCATATGATTCTATTTTCAAAAACAGTGTTGACGTTTGTATCTCGTGTACGTCTTCAGCTATTAAAAAAATTATTGACGCCGACTTGCAGGTGTCTTGATACAAAGCAAGTTTCATCCGATGCACTCTTCTCTCCCATCAATAATAAACGAGACGTTCAGGCGATTTGTTTCGAACGTTCCACCCTGTAGACTAGTGCAGAATTCTGTCGGCGCTGCTCGCCGCTCGAAGGTGACCACGCCGCTAAGCGTAAAGTTAACACGAATACAGGACTGTTTTATCGTTTTTGTTTCTTTTTCTCTCTCCCTTGTTTTTTGTTCCCCTCACGCGGCACGTGAGCGATCGAATACACATAGAAAATCGGCGGTGTCTGCCGCCTCCGCCGTGGGGGTGGCGGCACACACTACCCTCTTGCATGCTGCACATTTTAGAACGCTACTACGTGGTGGGTTAACAGGTAACGGAGGATTTCGTAGAATACAAATAAGGCAAGCACTGTACTCAGCGGCCCGAAGCGTTGAAGTCGCTCTGACCGAGTTCCCAGCTTCCGAAAAGTGAAGAATCGTTGCAACCCTCCGGCGGAAGTTGTAAAGAAAAGACATAAATGTCTTGCCATTGACACAGAGAATTTTTATTTTGCGTGAAAATCCGCAGTAATTTCTGCTGCATCGATTAAAATATTATCGGACAAGTGGAACAGTTCAAAAGGAAAATAGCAGTTTACAATTGGGGATGATTCTGAAACCCCCGAGGAGCTGAGAAAATGAAGTTTCAATTTCGAAAGCCGCGCTTCAACGCCTCGTCCGGTCTCCCGCGTCTTCGAGAGAAAAATCGCGAAGGTATCCGAAGGCTCGAAGTATTAATCTAACCGAGGATAATTCGAGGAACGGCGAAAAAGGAATGTCACAGGTCTCAGGTACCCCCGTGGTTCAACGAGACGAGCCCGCGGCCGTCAATGGCGGGAAACGCTTTTCGAATTAATCTTGTGGAGCGAGTGAAATTCGTGCACGCGTATACGAGTACCATGTCGGGTGTATTGAAAACGTTGAATCACAGATTGATATGCCTCGTGTTAGCCCGGGCTCTGTCTCGCCGATGCCGGGGTAGGGATGATCTCGATACAGGCTCCTGCAAACACTGACGGTGGTTCGGTAAACGGAAATGGAACTGTCGTGTCCGGTTCAAACGAAACGATCGCGTCCGGTCGATTTTTGCCGTGCCACGAAACTGGTACGATATCGATCTCGGGATCGTTGCGCCAGAAAACTGTTACACGCGACCGGATAATATCCTGTATCTCTGCCTTCATTCAATTCTGCGATTCTACCTTCAATCGTCGGGATATTGAAAACATTTCAGATTCAGTAGCCATACTGTATATTTCCAATTTCAATCTGCGGCGATTCGGTTTCGATAGAAAAGTCGGAAGGCAACACGATTTCGTTCGAGAGTATTCACGCTAATAGAAAACAGACATTGTCCGCATCGATTGCAGATGACTAACCAGATAGACGCTTCATTCTTTCTTTAATACATCCGCAGTCTGCTAATGAAAAATAAGAACGATTGAAAGTGATTCTTCTACCTGCGCGATCAATATTAT